>CM024964.1:25553684-26753684 GCA_014282245.1 Rhododendron simsii
TACAAAGCAAAAGATGGAAATTGCAATGCTATAAAGGTACAACAATAATGAATAGCCAACTTCTTAAGTAAAAAAAAAAACGATCCGTGGTGACGTTTGTGTAATTAAGAGGCATACTGCTGGCTTATTTTCTCTATGTATTTACAGTTTGTAATATCCTTCTCAAATATTGAAGGAAATAAGGTTTCGGTTGTATTGCAGGAAAACTATCCAGTGGTGTCAATTGATGGGCATGAGAATGTTCCTGCTAACGACGAGGATGCCCTGCTGAAAGCAGTTGCCAACCAACCCATCTCAGTCGGCATAGACGCTGGGGGTTCCCATTTCCAGTTCTATTCAGAGGTAAACTAACGATGATACACGAACAAAAGTAAAGAATTTCGGAAACTATTGTTTGAAAAATCAATTTTTGACAAGGCGAACAATCTATGTGACTAGGGCTTGGGTACAAGTGTCGGTACAGTTATGTGTCAAAGTGTCAAATTCATCTAATTTTCATTTTAACGACATACGACATACCTTGCTTTATCTCTTTAATTTTCTGGGATTAATGAAGTTTACAAGACGCCTTAGGGCATTCAATGCATAATATACGGTCCTACGCATAGTCGTAACTTCGAATTTCAAATATACTTGCAATGTGAACGTCTACCCAAAAAAAAGACACGGATCTCATGCCCACGTAGGAGCGTCGAGTGTCTAACAAATACTTTGTTCATTCAAAAGAGCTGATGTAACATAGAAGGAAAAAAAACAGAATATTCCTAAGCCTCGTTAATTATCATCACAGGGAGTGTTTACTGGAGATTGTGGCACGGAGATAAATCATGGAGTGGCAATTGTTGGCTATGGAACGACCCTTGACGGAACCAAATACTGGATAGTGAAGAATTCATGGGGACCCGAATGGGGAGAGAAGGGATACATTCGAATGCTGCGAGGCAGCTCTGCTAAGGAGGGCCACTGTGGTATTGCAACGTTGGCTTCCTATCCAGTGAAGTCCTCCTCCGTCAACCCTAAAGGACCTACATCGACCCTCAAGGATGAACTCTGAGCATTTGAATCACATTTAGGCTATTTGGCTATAGCTTTGGTTATTGACTCAGCTGTTAGTATTCTCTATTAATGTTGTATTCCCCACATAAACCTATAATACTTGTCTTCAACATTTGATGCTTGTGTAATTTCACATCTGTTCATATTTGTATGTGGATCTTATCATGAATTAAAATTGTTCTTAATTTCCTCACTAGCATAAGTTTTAGTACACAAATTTCATATTTCCATCAACATACTCTCGCCATGGTAGAAACAATGAAGGAACAGAATAATCTGCCATTTATTTCACTTAAACATTCACAACAACGGTGTCACCAACACTAATATGGCCATGGTAGAACAGCATAAACCATGGCACTTAATTAGTTATTTTACTTGAATGAATATGCCCATAGTTATTTTCTCACAACATAGTTTATGAACCAGTAAATACCAAATGCCGGGCAATGAGTAGATCAACCAAGTTGGGAACTTTTCAAAGCACATACTTCGTCAACCATAGCAGCGAATTGGGTCATTGCAGCCCTTTGCAGCTGACTGTTTCGAGCCTTGACCTCCACCTTTCTCCAAATATTGCTGGTGGTATTCCTCTGCTCTATAGAATCGCTTTGCTGGAAGAATTTCAGTCACGATCGTCTTATCCTTCAACTCCTTTTGCTTTGCTTCCATTGTTTCTTGTGCTAAACGAGCCTGCTCTTGATTGTAGTAGTATATCCCCGAACGGTATTGGGTGCCAACATCACCACGCTGGCACACACAAAATGTCCATGAGTCAAACTTCGGTTTGCAGCCCAATCACTCTGAAGCATGAACTAACATATGCATGCTGCTTAAACTTACACTGTAACTTACTACAACTCCAAAACAAGGTCTCAGAAATACTAGCAAGGTGTGTTATGAGGCACACATGTAGCAGTAATAAAAAAAAAAAGAAAAAGAAAAAAAGAAGCAAACTTTATGACATATTAATGAAGAGAGATAAATCAATACAATTTTTGAATCCAAATATGTGCCGGCTAAACCAAATAGGCAATACCAAAGGATATTATGCGGTAATAACTAGTAATAAGCACTAAAACAGTTGTAAATTGTAACTACAAGGTACATTTCAAAAAGAAATTCATTAAGTCGCAACACATTTATGAAGCGAAAGGATTCATTTACAATTTTTACCACTATGATAAGTCAAAACTTGACGTATTTAAGAAACCATTTCTTTCCACCGGAACAGGTGAAACCTACTTACTTCTCTATGACTTAGGCAACCCAATAAATCCTTCATAGTTGACCTATAGAATCTTCCACAACTTCATTTATTTAAGAAACCATTTCTTTGCAGTGGAACATGTCAAAACCTACTTCTCTATACGACTTATTCATCCCAAGAAACTGCATCCCCAAATCTGCTTTCACGAGAGGAAATTGCCTAACCATAAGTTAATGTTTTTTTGCCAAAATACGATGCGGCCTGCCTTACTGGTCCCCTTCTTGGGATTGGAGAGGGTATATTATATAAATTTAAGTACCAGAGTGCCAATTTGAAGAAGTCAACCACAAGATAATAATAATCCAACCCAAAACAACAAAGAACAATTAACAAACAATGTCGGTATTTAACCAATATAAACAGTAGTATCGATCTAGGACCAAGAATTGGAAATAAATCATCCCGGTAAACAACTATTACTAATTAATGATATAATATTGACTACATTTAGATGTCACACTTGTCTATGCCCCTTGTATTTTCACACCTAATACGACACTAACTTTATCATTTTGATGAGCCTCATATAGCAGAAGCAAGGCAACGGCATGACACGTTTAAAGGTTCGCTGGGCTGGCCGTCGTTTTTGGGCCCGTGGCACAAGCACTGCACTTCACCTGTAGACAGTGAGATGACACGAGCACAAGTAACTGTAATTCTTATGCTTCATACATTGACAACTTTGATTCAGGTTTTTCATTTTTGAGTTTCACAAAGTCAAGCTTTGGCATGGGCATGAAAGTAGGAACAACACGGGCCCAACCCGTCAAAGATTATGGCATGCCGACATACCAGGTCGGTCCCAGACTTGGAGTATTCTGACATAACATAACACGATATGATTGATAGATGCACTATGCTAGCATGGCATGAAGCACGTTAGGTATCAAAATAAACGGCTTGGCCCAACATGGCACGACTCATTTGACAACTCTTAAGTCTCTAATCGCACCCTAATGTATCATAAGCTCTTACATCATACTGATACTTCGTTAGATGAGTACAGACTCTACAGAGTCATATAAGAGCATCTCCGACCTTTAAAATTTTGAAATCTTGAGTAAAAGCTTCAATTGGTATGAATCGCTCCCATGGATAAACTCAACCTAAGCATACACTTGAATAAAGCTTAATTAATGGCATAATTGTAAATTGTAAAGAGCAAAAAAGCCTTAAAGAACTTCGAATAGTTTAAGGCTCGTTTCATTTGATTCAAAATTTGAGTAAAACTCAATCTGGTATGAGTTTGGGTGAAGGACTAGAATGTGTTTAAAGGAGCTCCTCAGAAATTGGTTTGGAATGTGTTTAAAGGAGTTACCCAGATTATGGTTTCGAGTGAATTTAAAGGGTAAGGGCTACAGATGGTCTACCCCCTCTAAACGATTAGACTCCAAACCAAGCCTTATGTCCCAATCAACTGAGATCAGCATAAGCGATTACACTCCCAAAAATGAAAAAACGATTACACTCCCAAAAATGAAAATCCTGACCCAGTATTGGTGCGCTAGGGGCCCTACGGCATAAAACCTCTTGCTGGCAAACTAAAGAAACCTAAATCAAACTTCAGATATAAAATTCCATTACCCAAGTAATATAAACCTAAATCTTCTTCTTTCTTCACATCTCCAATTTTGGCCAGAATTCAGTTTCAGAAAAAAACCTAGAATTTAAAACTTACAGTCATGTCTACTACTATGAACACTTCTTTTTCAGTTTCTATCAACTCCTTCGATCCATACAGGGCTTTAATTCAGGACTATAGAGGATCAAACCCAGGATTAGTCCATATTAGTCGAGGTGCGCGTAAACTTACTTGGACACTTTAAAAAGTAATCTTTTTTTTCTTAACGCCCGTTTTGAGGGTAACTCACACTTTTCTTTCCCAACTACCTGATAAAAAATTTGCCAAAAAAAAAAAAAGAAGACAAATAGTCGTCCCAAATTTCTTCATCCTTCTTTTCTCCCATTATTATACACTAATCTCAATTCAAGATTTTTCTCTTTTTATCTCCCGCATAAGACAATTTGCGCACGCATCGAGCGCGCCTGGGCGTATAGTATGTATGAATGTATGTATAGATGTAGAACAAGTACCTGGCGATTGAGAGTGGTCGGATCGTGCCGGTCCCAGAAAACGGCGAGGAGGTTAGCGTAAGGGCAGAGAGACGGGTCGAACTGGATCCGGACGACCTCGGCGTGCTTGGTGGATCCGGTGCAAACCAGCTTGTAAGTCGGGTCGGGCACGTGACCCTGCGAGTACCCGACCTCCGTCTTCACCACTCCCTCTACGCGCTGGAAGGCCAGTTCCACTCCCCAGAAGCACCCGGCCCCGAACTGGGCGAATTCCAGCCCGGGTCCGATCGGACTGTCCGTGTCGGGTTCCAGGGCCGGATTGGTGGTGTTTCCTGCCATTGTAGCCGTTCTTTCTTCAAAATATTTAGGGAGAGAGAGAGAGGAGAGAGAGAGAGAGACGACTTTATTGTGTGGACTGTGGTGGATATTGCATGTGGATATTGTTCCTAAAGCCTACTGCGTATTGTAATTTATATGTGATTGATTTTGTGGGTAAATGCGATTGTTCGAAGTTACTACTTCGAACCTCTCCGCCACTTCCGGCCAGATACAACCTTGCCTTACAAGAGCAAGTGCAGTAAAATCAACAAATGACAAAATCCGGATCAAAAAAACAAAAAAAGCAAATGACAAAATCGAAATCGAACGGGCCGGTCTTTGCGTAACAGTAATGCTACATGCATACCACATTTGCTCGGATTCAACTCCATTCCTCTGCATTCGCGTGAGCCCCACATATGGGGCCCACAAGCAGGGCCGTCTTTGAACATTTTTGGGAGTGGTCAGAGACGAACGTCAAGGTTGGGAGCCCTTTTGTTTTCGTACTTAAACTAGGAGATGAAATAAATAGTAAATCAATTTAAAATATGAAAATATGAAAAATATTGATCATTACAAGAATGGAAAGTATCAATGCAATATAACTTTTCTTACATATTTTGCGACAAAAGTAATAAATACGCTAACATAACGAGATTTTTTTTGTTATATATAATCTAGTATAATACCATATAAAATTTGGGGGCCCAAGGTGCTCGCCTTCCCTCAGGTACAACTCTGCCCTCGTGGTGGGGCCTAAGGTGTTGTTGGACTTGTTCTTAATTATATTGTGGTTTGGTTTCAGATTCGGTTACGGTTCAATATTGGTGTGGTTATCATGTAAAATCAAAACAGAAATCGAAGCGATCGATTTTTTCATTATTAAAAATCAAAATCATAAACAGCAGTTAAAAAATCGGTCAAAAATGTCCCGAACGTTTTGATTTAGTTCAGTTGACCATCAGTTTGGATGAGATCGCCATCACTAGGGAATAGAACCTATATATGCTATTGATACTCTCTAAATAATTCTTAAGGCTTGTATTATTTATCAGTTTTAATTTGAGATTTCATAGTACTCCTAAATTAGAGGGAATATTCCAAAAATTGATCTAAAAAGCACGTTAAAAGTAAATTATTGATTGACAAAATAAGCTCTACCTAGCCACACACAATATTGGTTGAACCTGGAACCTTTTCTCGCCGGCCGGGCAGATGCAACCTTGCCTTTGGGCCAGTTCCTTGGTCAACAAGTTTCTTGGTCAATGAAAACAAAATTATTCAAGTCTTAACCCTAAGGGTTGGCTAAGTAATCTTGGGCTGAGACTTAGGAGTTTCTAATTCCCTTCTAAAGTCTTAGATTCAATTTTCTCTGTCAGCGACTCTTGGGACTACCTCACCCTGCTTCGTTTGCTCCGATGTAAGGAATAACACCCCAAGCGTAGGGCTTAATACGTCATTTGAAGCATAATAATCCGGAAGACCGGGATCGTACCCAAGGGAATTATATTATGACTTGGCTCGGATTTGTAGAGTAAGCAAGGATTTCGGCTGTTAGGTAGCCAACCGAGTTTTACTTTGAACGGTGGAAATTTAAAAGGCTAAATTGAAAACGAATAAACTAGGAAAAAGATAGGCTAGGTCTAGGAATCACTAGCCCTCATGACTCGGGCTAAATCACATTTCTCACCAATTCACGCGATTTAAAGTACACAATAGCAGGTACCTAAACCGGGAAATAGAGATGGTTTGAAAATTAAGCTAGCTCTAGAACTCATTTGGTAAACACCTCGAGCGACAGAGCTCTAAGCATCACGTGTGGTGAGTAGTCGATGCTCCCACCTACACGTGATCAAAGAGGTTAACACGTCGGTAATTTACCAAACGAATCCGAACCCCACATCAATTTTCAAATCCAAAGATTAAAACTTTATTGGTGAAAAATGCAATTTTTGCCCAAGCCATAGGATGCTAATCATCACATGACCTAACCCTTGAAACTACTCACACATATCTATGAAGATAAGACAAGCAAAAATCTACTTAGCATAATTGAAAGCAAGACTAGAAGAAAATTAGCTTAAACAATAGATCGGGAACTAAGCAACAACTTTAATTAAAGCAAAAGTAGCAAAAGACAACTAATAAAGGTAGGAAATTAAGAAATAAGTGCTGAAAATGAAGAACAAAGTAAGAACAATTCAAAAAGCAATTTGAATCTAATCCTAGATCTAAAATTATGGGTATATTTCTGTCCAAATTGTGCAAAGGTGACATAACGGGGTATTTATACCGCCTCTGTTTCGCGCACGGAATATCCCAAAAGATGCTCTGAAGATGCCCCGCTAAGCCCCTCGGTACCGATTGCCAAGCCTTACATTACTGAGATAAGCTGTCGGTACCGATTGGACTAATAACCTTCAATCGATCGCGAGCCAATTAGGAGGGGCCGGTGCTAAGCAGCTCGGTACCGATTGAAGCTCTAAGCTTCAATCGATCGCGAGCTCTTATCAGTTCTGAAGCTTTGTCTTCTTTCCGCCTTGGCCACGCCTTGGCCACAGCTTGGCCACGCCTTGGCCATGACTGATTCTGCCTTGGCGTAGCTTGGCTGGATCCCTTCTGCCCGGGCTGTTCCTCTTGCTTTGGCTCTGCCTTGGCATTGCTCAGCCGTAGGTCACGCCTTAGCCTTGGCCTCGCCTTGCTCAGCCTTGACGTCGGGTAACTTTTGCCTGAGATGCGCCTTGGCGATGGTCTTCTGCCTGGGCTCTGCCTGAGCTGCGACTTGACCGTCGGGCAACTTCAGGCCATGACATGCCTTAAGCCTTTAAAGCTCCTTATTAAGCGATTCTCCTACAAAATGGCCCAAACAAACTCTACGAGCAAACATAATCAAAAACAACTAATTAACAAATAAATTGAACAAAACCTAGACACTAGCGCACCCTTTCATTACATTTTAGGGTGCTTATCACACCCCATGCTTTAACATGTGAAACAACTGTGAGAGAATTCGTAGAGATTAGTCTGAGGTGCACGTAAGCTGACTCGGGACACCATATATTATCCAAAAAAAGTAGGGAGTATGTATATTAGTAAGTCTTATTTATGTCATTGGACGATCAATTTTTTTTTGGTTCTTTATCACCTCTGTATCTACGTATAGGCACAATGGATAAGTTTTTTTTTTTGGTAATGCGAAAACCCATATATTGTCCCCATTAGCAAATGTTTTTTTCCAGCTTATTGTGCGCCTCTCGAACTAATTCTTATAACTCCTCCTGTAGTCTTTTCTATGCATACGCACGAAGTGAGGTAGCCCCAAACTTAAGCAAAAGTTAACAAAGGAACAATGGTTTTTCTTTCTTTTTGCCAAATGAATGATGACAGAGGGTTTTTGGGTTAGAATAGTATTTATTAAGGGGTTAATTTGAATTGAAAATGCACCACAAACTCACAAAGTGATGCTACACGACTACTCAGCCAATTGTCATTTTAGTTCTCATGAATTTTAATTTTTTGTTATCCGGCCTGTGAGTTTGTTTATGTTTGTAAAAAAAGGTAATAGGACTGCACACGATTGTACGCAGGGAGTCCTGTCTCGTGAAGTCTCCACTGTTTGGACCTCCATTGTTCCCCCATGGGGATTATCTCCCTCAGATGTTTAGGCTTCAAACCTAACAGATGAATAAAATTATCTTTCTTTTTGCCAAAAAAGAATAACAATTCACTAGACGTGGACTTCTAGCCCAATTTTGTTGTACGAGTATTTAGGTGTTGGGAGGTTTTGCGTTCAAACTGATAGTAAAACCTCGACACCCTTATACTAATCTAACTCATGACTATGCCACAAACGCGGTCTAATGAAGAAGAAAAAAAAGTAAAGAAAAATATCACTTCATTTTCTACCGATTATAACGATAAATTCCACAAACTTTAATGGTTAACATTGGCTTTGATGGTTATATGATCTATCTATCTATATAGGGGTATCTATTCATAATCATACTAGTACTATATAATAAGCACATGTATGACACACGACATACTTTGCTATTTTTGACCCAAATTTTTTTTTTTAAATCCTAAAAAAATTCAACTCGGCCACTAATACTATCTGTTCCTCTAATATTGGGTTTCCACTCACTAAGAAAACAAAATCTTTCAAACCTCTCCCCAAAATTCCCGTAGATTCAAACTTTCTCTATAAAAAATCTATTCGCCCTCCAAACCTAAAAGGAAGTGATAGAATTTTTACATTTAATGATAAATCGTGCATCGATGTGAATCGATTAGTATCATCAAACGTATAATTTTTCCGTGCTTCTGTGCATAGTACTGGTACGCACTTGTATCTCGCTTTTTTATTTTATTTTATACGCCACTTGTATGTTGCTATTCGTGTTTTTTTCAAATATCTTGAACTTTCTCTATAGTATCTGTTTAAAATTGCGTAGCTGCGCTTGGGCCGGCCACGCTGAAGGCTACAGTCCAAAGAATGGGCATATCTGGGAGAGGAATTGAACTGGGCTCTGTAAGCAAACGGAGTTGCGGTTTAATTTAGTTTATCAAGTGAATTGGTCTGATTTCCAACCTCCAGGGATTGGGAAATCCTGTAGTACGGCTTTCTGTAAGACCGTCCATCTCGGCGAGCTTTCGGACCCAAGGAAAAGGCATATTCTTGGGTGTGTTCGAGTCTCTAGGCATCTTTGTGACTTTTTGTATTGTACTCTTTGGGTAACTGCATAACAATTCTATTTTGGAGTATTCTTAGGTTTATGGCCAATTTGGGCTTTGAATGATTTTTGCACTCTTAAAATTACTAACAGCGGTAGCTGCCCCAATAATATTTGGCTTCTTTTGCAATATGGGTTTGGACTGCATACTACACTTTGCGTGATCCTGACCGTCCAAAAATATTTTTAATGGTCAAATTTGTTGAAAGATCTGTCCAAGAGGAACTTTAACAAATTCGAATCGATGGTTACCAAGATGCGATTGCTTTTTGCAGCCCATATTTGGATTGCAGAGAAGCCGGGATTCTAACCATATGTGTGTGATCACAATTGAACTTGGTGTTTCCATTCATAGCCCGACTTTCTCCCTGTCCATTGCAAACCGAAGGCCCATTCCTAATTTCGGTTTGACAGAAAAAAATAAAAGAAGGCCCAATCCTCTTGTCCAAAGGCTAAAACCATTATCAATAGCTTTTTTTTTTTTTTTCCTGATCATTTAACAAGGCCCACAGGCTTATCAATAGCTGGTATTGCATTTTCCCTTCTCAAAGATAATCAAAAAGAAAAAAAATCCTTCTCCTTTCTCTCAAGTTTTTGAACAATCCACATTAATGGCTCCAAGACATTGTGACAAGTGATACTTGCCCGCGGTACTATATAAGGTTTCGATTCAAGGCACAATAATTACTATTTTTAAACAAAATTCAGATACTGCTCAGTTAGTCTCTGTCACATGATGCCATATTTTTGTAATAGTTACAAGGCAGCACATGATTGTAACATAGCCGAGTACATCTTTATCTCTGATTAAAGAAAATTAAAAACTCCTAATTAGTGGGAGTTTACAAGGTGTTGATTTCGGATTTCGTTGACGTGTTCCATCTTTAATGCGTCAAAATGAAAATTTTCACTCCCTCAATAAAATGGGACGGATTCTAGTTCTTCAAAAGTTCAAAAATAAAAGTAACATTATTATGTTTCTTAGTGCCTCCCTGTAATAACTAATGAGCAAAAGAAATAATAATTAAAATAAAAAGGATGAAAAATGTTTCCCATGTCTGCAACTATAAAGTTTATGCGTTTGGGAACTTTCACCTCCCACGAGTGTTTTATATTTTTAGTCAAGCATGTGATGGAAATTTAACTGCAAGCTCAAGTGGTGGCGGAAACGAGCTGTAAATTAAGACATTGAGTTTGAAATTTGACAACATGTTGGTGTCAGGCTGCAAGAGAGAGAAAAATCTCTTGTGAATCTCCTAGTCCGAGCGTAAATGACTTTCCTTTGACCGAATTGGAGAGAGGAATAGCCGAAGTGCTCGTAAGCTGACTCAGACACAGAACACTATTGTCCGACTTTTTCCGTGTCCATTGCATTCCGAAGGCCCATTCCTCTTGTCCAAAGGCTTTAACCATTATATCAATAGCTGGTATTGCATTTTCCTTTTTCAAAGATGACCAAAAGTAAAAGAAAAAAGAAAAAAAATCCTTCTCCTTTCTTTCAAGTTTCTGAACAATCCACATTAATGGCTTCCAATACATTGTGACAAGACTGACAAGTGATACTTTTCCCCCGGTGCTAAGGTTTCGATTCAAGGCTCAAGAATTACTACTGTTTTTAGACAATATTCAGATACTGCAATTAGCTAGTATCTCTCATCACAGGATGCCGTGTATTTTTTTCTCTATCTAATAATAATAGGAGTAGTTAAAAGGCAGGACATGACTGATTGCTTCTCGAATGAAACAGAGTTCTCTCCATTTCTTAGACGGGTCGATGATCACCCATAACTGTAACGTATAGCTGAGTCAACACATCTTTATCTCAGATTAAATAAAATTAAAAACTCCTAATTAATCTGGAAGTTGACAAGATGTTGATTTCAGATATCTTCGTTGACGAGTGGAAGTTTACAAGGTGTTGATTTCGGATTTCGTTGACGAGTGGAAAGTTAACAAGGTGTTGATTTCCGATTTTGTTGACGCGCGTGTTCCATCTTTAATGCGTTGGAAATGAAAATTTTCACTCACTCAAATAAAATGGATTGGATTCTAGTTCTTGAAAAGTTCAATATTGGAAGGACCAATATTACTCCCTGTAACAACTACTCCTTTAATAGGTGATCAGGGGACAATAAATAAGCCAAAAGAAAAAAACAGGATGAAAAATGTTTCCCACGTCTGCGAATATAAAGATTATGCGTTTGGGGAACTTTCACCTCCCACCCACGAGTGTTTCACATTTTTACTCAAGCATGTGATGGAAATTTAACCGCAACCTCAAGTGGTGGCAGCGGAGACGAGCTGTAAATTCAGACATTGAGTTCGAAATTTGGCAACATCTTGGGTTAGGCTGCAAGAAAAAAAATCTCTACTGAATCCCCTCAATTCCAACGTAAATGGCTTTCCTTTGACCGAATTGAAGAGATAAATAGCCGAGGTGCTCGTAAGCTTATTCGGACATAGGACATTTCTGTCTTTCTGATCGCCAAAAAAAAAAAAAAAGGATGGAACATTGACAAATCACCATGCCAAAAAAGTTGACACTGACCAAACGTGGCACTAGCTGATATTTCAACATCATGATCACAAAGAAGGTTCAAGATTTTTTGACTGCAGAAAAATGATTTTTTGGACAAGCATGCAAAAAAGAGTTAGCCTCTGGGGACTGGTTATGATGTTAATGGACCTCCTCTTTGAGTACTAATGAGACCATATCATTAGAAAGGTATCCTAGGCTTCTCAAAAAGCCTTAAAAACCCAAGGAATCTAATACATGAAATTTTGTTGGGGTCCATAAGAAGATTCCATTTGTGACTGAGACAGTGATGAGACTGCCCTCCATTTATCTTTTGCAGCATCATGCCCCAGTGTAACCCTTTAGGCCTCAAGTGCACACACTCTGAAATCATGGAAAAGTGCATCGAAAATTTTAAATTGTGTTCATACATTAATGAATAAACATTTTAAGAAACTTGATGGATCACAATTTGATTCCACAAACAAACCAACTTATGCTGTTGAGTGCCATTTGAGCTTGGACAGGCCTGACACATGTACAGGAACGGAGCTAGGATTTTCATGAAGTGGGGCCAATATCTAATTAATGTCCAAAAAGATTGTTATCTGTGACAAATGCATGAAACCTTTGAATGTGCATTGAAATTTCAAAAATGCATGTGTATTACCCATTTCTATTGAATGGTAGTTAGCAAAAAGATTTAAAAGAAATTAACACTAAAAGTTTACGTGAGCGCCATCTTGGAAGGGATCGCATGCGCATTTGGAGATCCAATTCTCATAGTTCTACCAAAAAAATTAACGGACCACATATATATATATATATATATATATATATATATCATCCCCACCTCCTTGATGACAAGTAATTTAAAACTTTCTTAACCGTAATACAAAGCATTTATACACTTTCCCCCAATTAGGAGTCCGATCTCCTCTGCTCCGAAAATTCTGATACTTCTGTGCCGAGAGATTTTTTGACTGTTGGATAGTGTATTTTTTAACGGCTGAAAAATCTCTCAGCACAGAGACACAAGAATTTTCAGCATGGCGGATCCTGCCTCCCCCAACTAACTCGGTTCTCGATTTTGCAGAAACCAGCTGGAATACTCGGATCAACCTTACCGCATCATCAATTGTGTATGGGTTGTAAACTCATGGATGAAGTTGATGAACTTCGCTTTTCTGCCCTAGGCAAACATAATTTTAGCTCGTGTTTAAATGGAAAAAAGGAATCAAATAAAAAAGCAATCACTACACCAAACACGTGGTAGTGTATAGTATATAATCTGCCAAACCTTACACTCTTCAGGAGTTTCTCTACCAGCCCACTAACCCCTTAAATGGTTGGAGAAAAAAAAAACCGACCATCTACTTTTATGAAATAACCGAACGTTCAGGCCAGCATGCGAAACCGACCACCACACTCACCAAAGCACACATTCCATATACACACGGCAAACACCACCAATCTTTTAGGTACAAAAGAATATAGGCAATAGTACTTGTGTTGCTTCATCACACAGTCTAAATTAAGCTTCTAATTCCAAGATGATCGATATGTCATCTCTTGTGCTTTCATGATCTTCCTCTAATTCTTTCTTCCTCTTTGGAAGAGACAAGGAAGACATTGCTCTTGCTGATACCACTTTCCTCACCAATAGCTTCCACCTCTCATCATCACCACCACCACCACCACCCTTTTTCTCTTCTTGTGCTTTCATTTTGAATTGCCTGCCAAATATATCACAACAATATTAATCTCATTTACGAAGATTAAATTAAATCGCCAACTGTTGCGTCCAACACATGCACCATGGATATGGAACTTTAGGGTCAATTTGTTTGATACCGCGAACCGTCTGTTTCGGCAATCAACGGTCCGGATTGCACGATGTTGTGTGTAATCTCAACCATCCATCCATCTCGGCAATCCGGGCCATTGATTATCAAGAAGGATGGTCCGGATAGTGATCACAACGGTGACAATTTTAACCATACTTTAGGTCGATCAAAAAATAAACCATACTTCAGAGCTAGGATTATCTGGGATATAAAGTTCAATCATGATGCTCGTGGCCGACCAAAACAAACGGATTTTGAACAGTTGTTAAAGGTAGGCACGTGTCCAATCTAATCCAAGGAACCATACCAAATTTTCGCCCCAGATATCTTCACGTGCCAAAATGATAAATCAGTAGATTATACCACAAAAGTCTTGCCTATTTGGCAGACTTGTGGTTGTAAATTTCTAGTATTAGCCATTGAAAACCTAACAAAACAGAGAGTTTCTTTCTTGATTCTCTTGCACACACATAAATGCAGTGAAAACAACTCAAATCTACCTTAAACTTCTCCTGAAGACAGGATGATTGAAAGGGAAACCTAAATATGGAGAAAAGCAATGAAATGAAATTGGGATTTATTGGAAAGAGTTGGGGGAAAATGGGTTTCCATTTTAGACCTCAAAGTTGGCCTTATTTGCGGGGTTCGTCCCCACCTTTACTTCAAACCATTATGTATCACTATCATTATCACTTTATTAGACCACCCACCACGCACAGATATTATTTTTCCTTTTTGGCGATTGTTCGGGTTCACTTGCGCGCAACTCAACTAATCTCCTTCCCGCCACGCCTGACCTAGGGAATTTATAATAAATTACTTTCTTGTGGCCTGACTTCGAGTATTGAACCTTAATCTAGTGTGTAAGGAGCAAATCTTCCGATCAATCGGACCAACCCTTGAGGCTCTCACGCGCAGAATAACTGCCGTTCATGATTCCCCAATTTGGACCGCCGACAGAGCTGGGTTTAGTACCGGTCTACGCTTTTAGGACAAAGGTGGGTTCGTGAAAATTGAAGAATCAAAACAGACAAACCGACCCTTTCACCTAAAAAATCTTGAAAAAACATATCCCAACTGGGCTACCACCCTAAACTGGGCTACCATCAGGGTGGTAGCCCAGTTGGCACAGGTGATGGGACTTCAGTGCCTCCCCCTCCACGTGCACTCGGGTTCGAGCCTCTCCAGTTGCAAAAAAATATATATGAGCTAGAGGGACGCATGGAGGGCCATGTGCCAGCTGTGCGTCTAGGTGGTGCTGTGGTGACGGCCTGTCCTCACGGACAATAGCTATGGCTCGAACCGGACATTCCACAATGGGTCGGGAGCCCCTATGGTCACCCCTAAGGGGGTTGCTACACCGGTCGCCCCCTCCTACCCTTTTTGTTTATCAAAAAAAAAAAAAAAAAAAACTTAAGTTTTTAAGGAGAAGTCTACTCACGATCTAATTTTTTACAATCAAATTTACAACCGATTTATAACTTTGATATATGCCGATATGATAAATGCATGATCAGAACGCATTTATAACTAACTCGCATCGAAGAAAAAAATGTGTTCTGATTGAGCATTTATCGATATCAGATAACTATGAATTGTCATGATTAATATTTTTAACGTGCTCTATAAAATGAACATTCTCAATCATCGAAATGATGGAAGCTATATACTTAATGTGGCAAATCGATTGTAAATTTGAGAATGTTTGTGGTGCTAGTATTTTTGGTAAAATTGAGGTTGCGATCTTGTAAACTTATTTTTCTTTTTCGTTTTATATATTTTGCACTTATTTTTTGAATTTTTGTTAGATTTGTGTCGTATTACTTGAATTAAATATTTATCTCGATAAGAAGAATCTAAAAAGTAAAAAATTATGACAAAAAAATCATTAAAGACGAAAAAAATTACCAAACACCTGTTTTTTTTTGTTTATAGAGTTGTTTTATATGAATTTTTTTTCTAACCTCACTCCACGTTTTATATTTTTCTGATTTCTCTCATAGAAATGAATAATTATTTCCAAAAATTACGACAAAAAGCTCAACAGAAAAATGCGAAATGTAAAAAATACCGAAAAAAGTCTCACACAATCTGAGGATGGAGTTGTAATTACCTGCAAAGGGGGACCCTGCAAAAAACGGGTTGATCACAGATGGAGGAATGGAGCCTGAAGAGCTGCCACATGCGATTACACCGCGAACACCCTCCTCCACCCACCCTCTTCCTACACGTGGCGAAGTGCCGAATCAGCAGCTGCAGCCCCTCGCACGTGGCGAACTTGCCACACGGGCCCCTGTCTTTCGTGGGCTCCACGTCGCAAGGGCCCACGCTCGTGCACCCTTCCGCGCATATGTGCTCCAGGCACTCCATCGCCTCGCTCAGCTGCGAGTACAAGCTCTGCTCGTGTATGTGTCGTCTCCTCCTTTTCTTCCTCTGTTTTTTATCACCACCGATATTAGTAATTACCAATGGACCCAAAAAAATTTTTTATGTGTTTGTTAATTTGACCGTAATCTCAACTAGTATCTGTATTCACAACCGTCCGATATAAAACCAACGCGCATTGAACAGCTACGACAAAACTCATAATTATGTCCGTAGGTAGCAGAGCTTAGAGAACAATGCCCATTACTAGTTTTTAGTGATAGTTATTTTAGCGGTTGTGTTTGGTCTTTCTGTGATGACGTACATTTCTTTATTTTATTTATTTTTAGTATGGGATCATACTTCTTAAATTTTATTGATTTTTTTTTTTGATCGTCAAATTTTATTGATTTGTCTCAAACAAAACCTTTAAAGGTAACAATATGGCCAAAAGTCTACAAATTGATAAATCCAAATAAATCAGTTTTTCGGCTTATTATATCTTTTTCCGACTTATTATAGGAATTGGTGCTTATTCTTTTATCTGTGAGATTTCTATTTTCTTTACAAGACCTATAGATTGAATTTAACAAGAAAAATTTTCAATCAAAAACTTAATCGCTAAAAATAACCGATTAAACAAATTTAGAAGTTCAAACTTCTGTACATAAATTTTTTATGTCAGTGAAGTTTTGAAGTCGATGAATTGAAAAAGTAAAAACCATCTAAAATTAAAAGGACTACTAGAAACGAAAACAAACTAATTACAAAAAATTGCATACAAGTGGAAAAGACAGTGGCCAAATAGTAGTTTGGGTTCAGACATGTACCAATTGAAGTTCATTAATGAATTGTAGAACTTGAAGCTCGAGAAAGGGGTCGTGATCCTGAACGAATTTCCAACCCTCCGTCTTCTCCACAGATTTGACGTTGTTGAAAATTAATTTCATGCATCTGAGGTGAAGACTCGGTGCGTCGCAGAGTCGAGCCAGTTGGAGCATATCGATCACATTGTCAATTGTCAACCGCTCAGTTAAAGCTTTGGAGCATATCTGCTTCAGCTGAGTCACCAAGAATGCATGAGATAGAACTAGTAGATGAATCCCGTACTTGTCCAGATCTTCCTCACGGCACCTGAAATGGGTATTTTTGTCATTTTAGAGCAAGGTTTTACAGACAAACAAACAGTGTATCTAAAATCATAAAAATATTGTTAATACATATGTGAGACTCTAAATGTGCCACGTGTGATTGAAGTAAAGAACAAGGCCACGTGTGATGAGGTAAAGAACAAGGGAGGGTTATGATTTGTTTTCAAGTATAAATTGTACTTATTTATAAAAATAAGTTAGGCCTTGTTCGTTTCCAAATTTAACTTTGTTTTTCAATCATTATTTTATATATTTCTCCAATCATAACTCTATTTCTCTACTTATTAATTTCATTTCTCTCTTTATCTCTCTCCACTTATTACTCTTCTTTCTAATCATTATCATATTTCTCTCT
The DNA here is from genome assembly GCA_014282245.1 of Rhododendron simsii. Taxonomy (NCBI): domain Eukaryota; kingdom Viridiplantae; phylum Streptophyta; class Magnoliopsida; order Ericales; family Ericaceae; genus Rhododendron; species Rhododendron simsii. Next base: position 25,571,367 of record CM024964.1, read on the forward strand.
CCTCCCACTACCAAAATTGAAATACCCAAAATTACCGAACAAACAAGGCTATTCTTGTACCAATAACTTATAAGCAACATTCTCAAAAAAAAAAAAACCTTACTATATAAGAAAGGAAAATGGGCATCAGCCATAAGAAAGACAAAAATTGGATCAATTCAAATATTGAAATTGATTGATTAACCAGATTTCTAAGTTTTATACGAGTTTGACGTGCAAATAAGATTAAAATACATGTTTTCGACGCAGGGGTGGCTTTACCATAAGTTTAGGGGTTCAAGTAAAAATTCACTGAAAAAAGATTATTTTTTTACAAATAAGTTAACTTTTCTTTAATATTATCGGTGCTGGATCACTAGTGTGGATTTAAAATAAATAAAAATCCAACTAAATTTAGGTAGTTTAATAGTTTTTTTTTTAATCGTATTTTTGAAGAATCGTGGTGGGATATTGTACAATACTAGTAGTACTATATATGTTGGACAGTTGGGGCATCTTTTTTATAAAACAATAGGATTTGTATGCACATTTTCTTTTTGCATATAATATATTTCGCCGAGTTAAAAGTCTATTTTTTGGCATTGAACTTTCCCATCGTTAAATAGAAAAATGTCACCGCTGGAGCCGCCCCAGTTTTGGCGTTTACAAGTTAGTGGAGTATTTTACTTTTAGCATGAGAGAGAGAACTGACTTGGCGGCGGAAAGAAATCGAAGGAACACGGCAACGGCTTTGCAAGGAACGCCGAGTATTCGAACGGTGGGAGGTGAACTACTCCGGTGATTACGTGGCCGGTTTATCATGCTTTCCAGTACTGGAGACGCCGAAGCCTAGAAATCCAATTCATGAAAATTGCAGAGTTATTGATTTCATTCAGTCTTTCAGAATGAAAAAAATAGAAATCAATATAAACTTATGGGGAAGAAGAAAAAAAATCAGAGGAAATTAAGCATTTCAATTCACGGTTCTGATAGCGGCTTGATTAGTTGTTGAAAACTCAACTTGAATCCAATAACTTGAAAAAAGGGATAAAACTAAATATGAGAACATGGTGATCATAGTCCTGATCCAGTGACCAAAAAGTTACAGTCTTCTCATGTTCGGTTTTATCCCTTCAACATGAGACACAATCTAGTGACGAAAAACCGAACATGCGGATCGTGGCTCTCACCGGAAAAATTCTGGATTGTTATTCACATTTAGGCGAGAGACACGATCCAGGGACGAAATAGCGACATGGAGTTGATGTACCTTTCTCGGTAAGCAATATTTCATTTTTTGCCAACAATTTGTTGGTAAGCGGATTCGATGGACTTGAACGTTTGAAAAGTTCTACTCCTACATCGAAGCTTCAGTTTGACATTTATTTTTTTGCTTTGATTAAGCGATCATTAGGTTGTGAAGAAAAAGGATCAAAACATAAAATTCCAACAGCGTACCAGGACACTACGGTGCGCCGGGATGCGCTGTCCGCCGGAGGTGACAACTTGGACATCCGGCGGATCGGCGGGGATTTGATCGGAGTATACCGGAATCGGCGACGGCCAGTTATTCGTCGGCGACATGGAAAGGTCGAGTGGGTTCTGAGCGTCGGCCGGCTTCGAATTTTGCGAGCCGGCCGTCCAAGTGTCCTCTTCGTTGGCCTCTTGGTTGTCATTTGAGAGCTCTCTGCCTTTATAGACAGCAGAGAAATATTTTTCATTTTTTTTTTAATGAAAAAAACCAAACTAATGTTTATGTGGGCACCATTGTCACATCCCACGTATTGGAGTTTTCTAGTAGTCGTGAGAAAAATCCGGCTCCTCTGGTTGGGGCCGTTTTTATTTTTAATGGTTTAGATTTGTTGATAGATTGTTACACGTAGGAAAAATATTTTACCGGTAAGATTTTTTCATAGATCTAGATCATTCATTGTGAAGATGGATCAGCCGTTCAAAAAAAATTGTGAAGATGGATCAGACAAAAAAAATATTACTGACAAATGAACGCTTGATACGAGATTACTTCATGCGGTTCGGAGTGCACAAAAGTTGGGTCCAATTGGAAGATCGAACATTTGTGGGCCATTAGCATGTTTTTGTCACCACGTCGATCTGGAGTACTAAGAAATAATGGCTATTTGGTGAGGACGAAGGAGATGAAGTTTACAACGACGACAATAGCAGGGTCGAATAATCGAGATTTTGATGGAATTCAAGTGTGTTTGTGGGTTGATGAAGTAATGAGAGAGATGTTAGAATAAATGTATATAATAAATAATATCGTGATCATATCATAATATGGATATTGAAATTTGATTGTAATTAGGATGATTTTCTTCCATAGCTAATTTGTATGATTTTTTTCAGTAATTAGGCTCCCTCTCCTCTATAAATAAAGGAGCTCATTGTATAGTGTTATCGAATTCAATAAAATATTTTTTCTCTCATATTTTAACATGGTATCAGAGCTATAAGATCTAAGTCCTATGGATATTCGCTCCTGGCAGGCTGCCTAGGCCTTGCTGTCGTCCGCCAGATACTTAGTTACTTTGTCAATATCCTTCACGCTTTCCGATTGCCTGCACCCACCATGCCTCTTCACCAAAAGTGCTCTTGGCTTTCGATTACTGGCTTCTTCGTTTTCGATTTTTCTTGGTTTCTCTTGGTTTTCTTCCTGGCTATTCTCCTAGCTACCGACTTTTGGCTATCCTGACCGTTTCTCTCTTCTGGCTTGGCTATTCTTAGTTTTTGTGGGCTTTTTCAAACTCAAGTTGGTAGATATACTTGAGTTTGAGAGGGGATGTTAGAATAAATGTATATAATAAATAATATCGTGATCATATCATGATATTGAGATTGAGATTTGATTGTAATTAGGATGATTTTCTTCCATAGTTAATTGGTATAATTTCCTTCCTTAATTAGGCTCCCTTTGACGGAAGGTTTTAACCGCTATAAGCCACATACTTTGACAACCCGTTTTCGTCCGGATTAAAGGATGATAAGACAGATTTGGTTGGGTTTGGCTGCCAAATTTCGCCCCTCCATAACTCATCCCCCTTCCATATTTCTCTCCCCGTATCCGGCTTAGGGGATTATTTTCGGATGGGGTTTGAGGTGGGCATAGCTAATCCAGCTTTATCCTTCTGAATTTTGACCGTTTACCCCTCCTCATCCCCCTCCCCCAACGATGCATTCTCTCTCTCTCTCTCTCTCTCTCTCTCTCTCTATGCTAACAGAGACAAGAAACAAAAAGAAGAAGAAATCACCACCAACACCACCACAAAAACACACACAAAAAAAAAAAACGTATGTATATGTAGAGAGAGTGACGTACTTGTTTTGGGGTGGGTTCTGTACAGATCGAAGAGAGGGAGAGAGGGATGATCTATGGGTGGCTAGGTGCAACAACTCTTCTTCTTCTTCTTTAGTTTTTGTCTGTCTCTTCCTCTCTCGCTCTCTCCCTCTCAGAAAGGGAAGAGTGGGAAACAAAAAGAACAAGAAGGAAAACAATCATGTCCATGTTTGACCATGTGCTAAATTAAAAGGCACACATACTTAAATCATGAAAAGAATGAAATTTATATTTTACAATTTTTTTAAATTATTTAATTTATTAGTAAAATAAATTATTATAGCTTAAATTTTTTAAAAGTACTTAAATATATTGAGTTTTGCAATTATATAATTAATGTTATGCATAATAAAATTTGGAACTGCGCAAGAGCAAAAGAGTCATTTGATAGTTTTTTCCATCATCCACCCAACCTTATCCCCCACCATCCAAACCAACTACTTTTTAATCCCCTTACATAAAAGTCACATCTATATGAGCCCACCCTCCATAACTAATTTTTCCTACTATCTTATCCCCCTTCATAATAATCCCCCAAAATTATACCCGCATCCAAACGGGCCGTGAGGGGGTGGGGGGTTAAAGTTTCCAAGTTCAAAGGGGGCAACTTGAAAATCAGTCATAGTTAAAGGGGGTTTAATTTAACTCACCCCGCGCGTGGGGTATTTGTTTGGCAGTGTCTAAGGCTCCGTTCCAGAAACCTTCTTAAAAAATAAGTACTTATTTTGCCACTTTTCAAAGAAAAATTAGAAGGTTTGTTCCACAAAATCCAAATAAGTAGCTTATTTCACATTTTCAAACTCAAAAATAACGTAAATGAGAAATAATTTTTCAATTTTTTTTGCACCGTATTAAAGATCTCAATGAGATCTATTAAATAAGATCCATATTGATAGGAAAATTATTTGCGTAAGCACATGATTTTTGAGCTTGAAATTGTCTTCTCAAAAAATAAATAATTGTTCAATCTTTTCAGGAACAAGTCTTCTTATTACACAAAAAATAAGTTCTTATTTCGTTTCTGGAACGGGGCCTAATTAATTTCCTCTTTTGCTCCTTTAGTCCTTAATTTTGTTGATGAGAGTGTCCCTTGTTCTTTTTGGCGCGACACCTACACCTATGCCACGTCGTCATCCAAGACGCCGGAAAGCAGGTCCCACGGAAACCGACTCATGCGTGCGCTATTTTTTTTGGTTTTTTTTTGATCGGCATATTTTCTTTTTTGCAAAATAATCCTCACACAACGATCCAAATACAATCTCTCACATATATATAGGATCCACACAACATAGTAATATGTGGGTCTCACATGTAGTAAGCGGTTGTGTTTGGTGTTGTGTTTAAATTGTTGTGTGTGTAGCATTGATATATTTTTTTTTTGTTAGACTTGAGTGAAATTTTACATCGGATCATTCATCTCAACGAAAAAAATCGAAAAGTACAAAAGTATATATATATATATATATATATATATATATACATATATATATTAAAACAGAAAAAATTCATATAAGACAACAAAAATATCTAAAAAGCTTTTACTATCTCTTTATAAGACTGTCTTTCAGTGTCTTTTTCGTCTGTCTTATGATAATTTTTTTTCAAGATTGGTCTTTATTTTTTTGTAATTTTTTTATTTCTATGAAGGAAGTGGTATAAATATTTGACCCAAATCTAATACTCCCCAGTATTTCATTTTAGATTGTCTCTTAATAAGTGTCCATTTTGTAAAGTTAGCAGGTAAAAATTGGTACATATTTTATTTTACCCCTAAAAGTATATTCCATTTTGAAAAGTTAGTGAGTAAAAGTGTAATGATGAATGTCTCCATAAACGGTAAATAAGGAAAATAGAAGTAAAAGTTGATGCGAAAAATGTAATGATGGTGTTTTATTAATAAGTTAGAGTTACGAAGCGGAACATTTAATAAGGGATAGAGTGAGTAAGAATTAAGAAAAAATCTAAAAAAACGACCCGAAAAGTTTCTAAAAAGTCAGGTTAAAAAATGCCTTATTAATGCAATATTTGCATGAGTCACCTAGGAGGCTAGAACTGTCGACAAGCCACGTCTCGACAAAACTTAAGGAATATCAATACACATTAAAATAAATTTTTAGAGCTGCTACTGAGAATTGACATTTGATTGAAACAAAAGTTAGTCCCGATAAAGTATTTGCATGAGTCATATGGTGTACTCCTGACAAGTCACATTTCGACAGTACTTAACAGATAAGCATGATAATAGATTTTTATTAGATGAGTTCTAGCCAAGAATTGCAAATTTGATATGGCATGCCGGTTAATTTGATGATAATTTGATGAATATTTGACATTTGAAACAAATTAATTCAACTATGAGGTCAATTGCTTAATTGGCATTAATTCATTGACATTTTTTCCCTCACACCAAATTTCATATTCGACAAAATAAGATGTTAAATTTATTTAATTACTTTACTTTGTTCTCCAGAACTCAATCGTAAAATAAAAGATTAGATTGAAGTAAAAGTATATACAACAATCGTCGGCTGAGATACATCCAATGTTAGATACATGGAGCGGTTTAGAGGAAAATGTATTTCAAATTGTCTGATATAGGTGAATTGTTTGTTATTTTCTCAAACTGCATCAAACGGCTTTAAATACATTTATTACTTGTTTTTTGATGACCTACTAGTCGATCATAGCCATGTGTATTGGTTTGAATTTTTTTTTTTTTTTGGGTAATGCAGGATGTCCCGGGCTAGCTTGCACGTACCTCTGACTAATTCCTACAGCCGTTTCACGTATTTATGTATGAGGATGAGGTGACCCCAAGAATTGTTGGCGCTAGAGAATCGAACCTGAGACCTTAGGATGAAGCAAACATCTAAGGTTTGTTCGTTTAAGGGACTCAAAATTTATGCGCACGGTCTCTAATAAATTTTCTATATCTATCTCTCTCTACTCATTACATTTTAAAACCTCTCTCGAAATTCAAATCGAACAGGGTTTTAAATTTTACACCAAGAGCACTTGGCCAACCACTTGGGTTGCCATGTGTATTGGTTGACATACAAATAACATCTTAATTGAAAAAAGAAGAATGTTAGATGCGTGGATTATCGTGAAGAGGTTTAGATACAAAAATATATTTCAAATCGTCCGACACGAACGAGTTCTTTATTATTTTGTTGGACTATATCGAACAGTTTCGAATACATTTGTTTTCGGGTATACAAACGAAAGTTTGTGGGGCACATATATTTCCCATTGGAAGGTGAAGATGAAATCACTACTACCGCTATAGTAGCAAGAAACAAAATATATTAACGGTACTTTATGAATGACGGGGCCGACCATAGCACGTTTGACGCAATGGCCGACGACGGTGCGGGGTGGCGGCTGGCTGATTAACTTTTTTAATCACAATTATTATACGCATGCATTCACACTACACATTTAGTTGATGTTACGTGGAACGATGTTTTCATCTCACATGGTTAATTTTTGGCCAATTTCCAGATTCACGTTGATGATCGAATGCTTAGAGCATCTCAAAAATTCTAATTTTCAGGGGCACTCTAATATTGAGTAGGACTTTTTTTAAGCTTAATAGAATGGAAAAACTCAATTAGAGGTAAAACTCAATTAGAGGTAATGAGTTAGCTCAACCTACCATCCCATAAGCCCAAGTGTCCCACCCACTAAATCCCCAAAATCATTTCTCCCAAACCACCGAATAACACCTCCCCAAAATCATTTCCCCCCAAAATCTTGACGATATCTTATTTTGTGTTCTTATGTAAGGATTAATAGAACTTTATATTAGTTTGGCTTTCTCATATTGTGATTATTGCTATAAAAATTATTAAGTATTAACTCTTTAAGGGCATTTTTTTAATTGGTCTTGAGTACTAAAAATCCTTGGACCGACCCTACTTGTAGGTGAAAACAACCACACCAATAATCAATCTAATTGGACCATCAATACCTAAACGGGGCAAACTTATCTATTAGAAAATGGATTCTTGGATCAATGTGCCCAAGTCGTTTTTTACAAAATAAAGCTACTATGTTTAGGGTATTTAGTAATTTGATCAACTTGATTTATTTCGTGGTTTTTTTTATCAAAGAGTTTTACAAAATGTACAAATCCGTTCATTAAAATGGGTTCGGAAAACGGCTGGAATGTACGAGTCCAATTACAAAATGAGGGGCCTAGTCCAATTATAGTCCAATTAGAAGGCTATTCTTGCAAATTGACATTTGGCCATGGACTGAAACAGGAGACGAAACAATTCAGATAGACGGACTAAACACACGTAGTTTCGTGACACGTGTGCGAACTAAACAATTCAATAGGTGTGATACAAGCGTCGTACCTATGCTATGCACGGACGGAGGGAAGGAAAAAAAATTCTATTATGTTTGATGTTATTTATAGCTACGGGTAAAATTTTGTTGTGGAGTATTGTTTTTACCCGTCATTGATTTGTGATTTAACGTTAAATGCAAAAATTTCAATGAGAGAATATTTGAGCATAAAAGGAACTTTGAAAGCTTTTTCTAACCCCTTTATATTTAACTTATTGCATTTAGCAAATTGTAGGGGAAAAAAGGAGATGAAAAATTTTATTTGGAGAATGCCACATATAGGAGAGAAAAGTAAGGAGACAACTTGATTTTATTTTCGAAAACTACATTTGCTTAGTATAAAGTATAGATTTATTTTATTGTTGTTTATCTGACAATAATATCAAATAATAAGCCAAAAGCTATTTTGTAAGTATATTTTATCAAAATTTGACTTGCATTACAAGAGGATCAAAGAATAAGCTAGAAACAATAGTGCATTTTTTTAAAATCAAAATTTGACTTACACATGCATTGCGTGTGACCAACATATACTTACTAGTAAGGGAGCACACGGTTCATGTGTCTAGATGCCCTGAGAATTTTTTTTTTTTTTTTGCTTTTTGGCCCCATTCCCTCTAAATTTTTGGTTTGGTATTTTTTCTGCATTTTTCTCTCTTCGTAATTTTTTGTTTATCTTTTCTTCGTAACCTTTGAGATTATTCCTCCATATCATCGAGAGAAATTGTAAAAGTATAAAAATGTGGACCAAAATTGAGAGAACTTTATATGAGATGACAAAAATACAAAAATGCTACTAGTTGTTTGGTATTTTTTTGGGGGGCCATAATTTTTGAATTTTTAGAATCCTTTCATCAAGACAAATGATTTATTAAAAAAATAACGTGAATCATACCAAAACTCAGGAAAGACGAAAAAAATCTAAAACTTTTAGGAAGGAGATGAGATCTAAAATGGTGTGGGGCAGTTGGGCCCACGTAGGTTTCGTCCTGGGCTTTTGGACTGGGAGTGTCCATCATAAGGAAATTGGAAAGAAACAGAGAGAGAACAAGATCTCGAGATATTTTAAAAACAGCGTCGTATCATTTTACCCAAGTCATGGTCTTCCAACCTCCCGTTTAAAGATGGTGAACAAAATTATTCTTGAATTGTATTCATCTTATTAAAGCTCGTGGCCTCCTATATTGCAATTACAGAACACGAGCTCACAATCTTCCAAACGACGACATGGCCCCACAACCTCCTAGAGCCTTCTATTCCCGGTCATTCCACGTAAACGTGTTGTTTGGAAGGCTGAATGTGATCTTATGTGAATGTGTGGTGTTTTATCTTATTAAAGCTCATGGCCTCCTATATCATGATTACAGAACTCGAGCTCACAATCTTCCGAACGACGCCATGGCCCCGCAACCTCCCGTCTCCAACATGCTGAGGTCACAATCTAACAAAACGGCAGCGTATAGTGCTAGAGTCGTGGGCTCCAAACTCCCGTTTTTTTTTTTTGAACAGAAAAAAAAAAAAAAAAACTCCCGTTTAAATGCGAGATTTTGATCTCTAATCTCTACATAAAACGGCAACGTGTAGTAATAAAGTCGTGGTCGCACAACCTCCCGTCTCCGACACAAGAGATCACAATCTTCCAAAACTGCACCGTACAGTGCTTACATCGGGGTGATTTAATCTCGCGTCTTCCAAACGCGAGTTCAAACCTTCCGTTGATATCCAAACAAACAGATGAGAGTAAGTGATTATCCAAACAAATACTCCTATATTTCAAACTTTGGTAATCTTACATATGAAGTTCAAGAGATTATGTTGAGGACTTCAACAGACTTGAATTTTCATATGTCCAGTTCCAAGAGACAACAATAACAAGAATAAGAGTAACCAATATCCCCAATCGACGGGGATATGGGAGGATAGGACATGAGAGCGACTTGTCTTCATTGAATATACATGTACAAAGTGGCTGTCCAAAAAAGGCTTCTCATCGAAATAGCGGCCTCTTACCTTCAAAAATCGAGATACTTGAGGGACGTCATGCCGTGGAAAAATGACACAAATCAAAGCCAGAACGCATCAAAACACTTTTGCTTCTTTCATTTAAAATCCAAAGCATAAGGTACGTAATGCTCAAGGTTTCCAATTTGAAGAGAGAGCTGGGGAGCAATTTTGAAGAATGGTTTGATGTTTGAATTATTGCTTGGAGCAACCAAATGGTACGTACATCCTCGAGTATCTATTTTTACTTAGGTGTCTGAATATATCTCGGAGATGGTCTAAGTGCATTGTCAGTCAATGAGTGGTCGCTACTAGTATATGAGCATTGCTACAAACGCAACATATTGTACAAGAAGTTGTGCAATGCTCGCATGTACTATGTGGCATCACATCACAGCTAATCGTATGAAAAACAACCAATCCAGTGACCCAAATAAAGAGGAGTCATTTTAAACTCCGTTAGAATCCTTGTAGGACTTCTCTCTTTTCTTCAAATCCACCTACGAGATTCGTTGTCCATGAGGTAGATCACTTTAGGGATCAAATGATTCAAATCACGTCACAACAAAACCCGAATTCCCCTTGTGAAGTTTCTTTGGCTTATGGATACATAGGTCGATGCTTGGTCTCCAAGGACTAGAGCTTTTATCTCTCTAAAATAGTGTCCTAATAACAAGGCATCTGTCCTAGGGAACAAGAGAACATATCACTATCAGACCTACAAACTTCACTTGACCCATGTGCAGAATCATACGATGAATCAGAAAGCCATGCACACTTAAATAACACATATGATACCAAATTTTAGCCGGGGAATTTTCACCTTCAAAACACCATCCAAGGGTATTGACTGTGCAGAAAATTACAACACGAAGCACATATTTACCAATAGAAAGTTTTAAAACGAAGATTTAAGGACTCGTTGAGGTTAAAAACCACGCAATCATGTATTGGATTATAGTAAAAAACGAAAAAAATTCCATTACATTCTGCAATGGATAGTTAAGAACGCTTAGTTCAAAACCTTAAAATTGCAAGGAATAACCTATGCGACACACATGCCTTCTTCAACATCAGTCGGGGAAACTTAGTCCCCAAGCTCAACAACAAACTGCGGCCATCAAAAAAGATACGGTCAGTAGATGTATTTATGAATGGAAGTTTCAACTAAGTCTGTTCCCACATAATTAGACTATCTAAAGAAGGATATTTCATTGCTAAAAGATAAGAATTTCAGTATTGCTTTAAAGAAGAAAGCAGATATAAATATGAGCACACACCAAAGAAAGAGCATATCTAGCAAACTGACTAGAGGACCCATGGGAAATATACCTTTGCAATTTGCTTAACATTTGTAATGTACTTCGCATCTTCAGTGTTTGGGTTGATGATCTTTGTGCACCTTGCCACCTGTTTGCTGAGACCATGAAATTGTTATTACAATCAATTACCAAAAACAGAAGAAAAAAAAAATAGCCCAGTAGCTAGAAACCATACTTGCAGGGGTTGCTCCTCCTGCATCATGTGCTTATCAGATACAAGATCCCATTGACTGGGTGCAGCTAAGCCAGTGTCTGACTCCTTGATACCTATGGTAAGAAAGAGACCAAATTTTTAGTTTCAGTATACTCAGGTTCAGATTCCATTTATCTGAATAAAGAAACATATAAGGATAATATAAACTTTTCCATAAGGTGATTTGGCAAAGAACTTGCCATAACACTAATCGAAGCTTAGTTAAACGACACTCCATTATCCAGCCAGGAGAAGGATACACACACCGCACAAATCATTGACCTTTTTGGCCATTTCCTTGATTTCCTTCTCCGCTTTCTTGATGCGGGTAGAATAAGGTCCCAAACCCTGTGAACCATAGAACCAACTTAACAGAAACACATCAGCAAACAAGATGCTGCAACCATTGCTCCATCAAGCTACTTGTTTACACCCATTTTTGGCCAAAAATCAGGAAATGGATTTACGAGTTGAAAGGTAGCCTCGAGGGTCGATGCCCTAGCCTTGAAAGACCTTACGACCAGTTGCCCACGAATTAGGGCCGGTCCTTAAGAAATGATGGGCCTTTCATATAGGCCCAAATCAGTCAAAGGCCTAAGGCTTGAATCAGTCCACTAGACCTGAGTATTTCACCCAGGCCTAACCCAAATTCCTAGAAGTAACAAGGCCTACGAAATAGGCCCAAATTGGTAGAGGCCTTGGTTTTCTCACTAGGCTTAGGCTCAGAAGGTTTACAATGGGCAAAGGCCTATTATTCACCTACGAGTTCAAGCCCAATTACGAAAAGGGCCCACCATTTTAACAGCTCCGTTTAAAAGCCTTGAATAAACAAGCAAAAGGGCTAGAAGCTACTCACAAGTAGCTCAAAAGGGTAGAAGCTGCTCACAAGCAGCTCAAAGGCCTAGAAGTTGCTCACAAGTAGCTCAAAGGCGCCTAGAATGTTCCTGCTGGACAGATCTGGATAAGCTGCTCACAAGCAGCTCAAGGTCTGAACTGGTGGGACCCCATTCTTCAGCATGAAGCAAAGACCAATGACACATGGCAGCCATGCATGGAGACGTCCTAAGCAGCTCAAAGGCCTTAAGCTGCTCACAAGCAGCTCAAAGGCCTAGAATGTTCCTGCTGGACAGGTCTGTGTAAGCTGCTTACAAACAGCTTAAGGTCTGAATGGACCCCATCCTTCAGCATGATGCAAGGCCAAGGACAGGTGGCGTACATGCAGCCCTTGGAGCTGCTGGCAAATGAGTCATGCAGACCTAAGCAAGCTGCTCACAAGCAGCTCACCCAATTTTATGCAGAAAAGAAGGATTTTCCAGGCCTTTGCCTTTTTCTTGGAGTAAAAGGCACGTTTTGTTCAGAGAGCAGCCCCTCATTGGAGCATTTCGAAGCTGCTCAAGCTCAAGCCTCTCATAGAAGGCCATGTGGCAGCCATGCATTGGAGCATTTTGAAGCAGCTCAAGGCCTGTAGCTCCTATAAATCACAGTTCTGAAGGCCTTGGCCAAGGTCCACGACCATCAAGCCTCCGGCTTACCCAATTTACCTTTCAATTGTCTTTCAACTATCTTTTATCTTTAGGTCCCCCACCAATCAAGCTCCCGGCTTATGCAATTTTATTTTTCAAGTATCTTTAATATCCTGTTCAATCTAGCCAAGCCTAGATTTTATCTCATTTCCTTGTAACCAGACTTTATTAAACCGTTAATAAAGTCCTTTTATTTCTGTTTTAGGCCTTGCTCTACCTTTCTTTCCATTTTTTTTACACGATTAGGAAATTTTAAGTCCTTAGCCCGCAAAGGCAAACCACGAACCATATACGGCCTCACCTCTTAGGTCGTACGCAATGGTCTGTTAGAAGTCAGATTGAGGCATCCAGGCCTTGATACGAATTTGGACTGCAATCCAGTCCTGGCACGCCCGCATAAGGCCTAGAACTGCACCACACGCTGTTCCTAGGCCAATTGTTATTTTTCGGAAACAAACACTACTTTAACAGAAAACAACTTCAACAACATAAATATTAACAATATCCCAAGACACCAAAGGGAACCCAGTTGATAGCAGCAAGGGAAACAGCAATACCACATGACCAAACCAGAAGGCATATGAATAAACAAGAAGGGGGCTTGGGGTGAAAAAAACACAGAATTTTCCACAAGAAAGTTGTTGGAGGTGGAAAGTGATGCAAGGGAAAGCCTTTGTTCCTGGAGGATACCGCTTCTGCAGAAAACAAAAAGCCCTGTGACAAATGGACCTGTCAAGAACCGTGTTCCTGGAGGAGACCCCTTCGTATATAGTTGTTGGCAGGGCTGTGCCCTTAATCTTTTCTCTCTTTTTTTGTCATGTAGTTTCGAATGGTTTGCTTGTATGTATTGATTATATTGGTTGGGATTCCAAAGGCTATGCCCTTGGTCCACGTTGCTGGCAGCTTGGTCTGTTTGCTTCGTAATGTAATCAACTTACCCATAAAAGGGAAAAAAAAAGAAGAAAAAAGCGATATGAATATCTTAAGACACCAACAAACTGGCAATATCAGAACATCATCATCCTAATCGTAACATTAAAAGAACTTTCAAACGGTTATTATTTCATTACTTGAGATCCAAAGATAGAATTTTTTGACTATCAATGTCAGCAAACAAAGGATGAGATTAAAATGAAAAGACTACAATTGAGATACAAAGTAGTCGATAATCAACAGAATTTGAGAAGAGCGATGTCGTCCTCGTCAATTGGGTGGGGTTTTAAGAGAGAAAGGCAGTACATCAGTTTTGAGAAGAGCGATGTCGTCCTCGTCGAGGGTTCTTCTCATCCTTGATCTCACCTGCGAATTCTCTCTCTAGATATGCTTTTTTTCTTGAGAAACAAACCAACTGAGGTCTGGTCCGAGTTGAATCCTCTCTCTCCAAATTTTGAGGGAAGCCTTGCAGCCTGTATTTTATAGGGAAAAAACCCGAAACCAAAGCCTTTCCACTGCTTAAGGAAAAGCCACCGAGCCATTCATTGCATTCAATAAATAATGGCCCGTACACACATGCCATTATATAATTGCTTTTGCCATTCAAATATCTCTCTTTATTTTTTTTGCAAATGCATTATCACATAGAGCAAAAACCCAACATGCCTCTCACCTGCAATGTCAGTAGCAACATGCATCACTGTTTTTTTTCTTCCTTTCTGTGTGTGTGTGCTTGCCAATCGTGATCCCCATTCATCCCTACCTGTTTCATCCCTCCAACTCTTGAGCTCTGTTTGATCAATCTGGTTTGCCTCTACTTGAACCATATTGCTCTTGATCAACCTTGATTGTGAAAATCCCGAGCCCACAAATGTTGCAGAACAGTCTAATGTCGCAAAACTTGACTTGAATATGAAAATCCCGAGCCCATAAATGAATTCAGAAGGGTCTAAAACCTGTGTAGGTACTAAACTACAACTTTTTGCAATTTTAAGGATTCGATTGCATGGAACAAAAAACATTAAGGGGTAAACTGCAACGATGGACTTCTGTCAGGTCAAAGTCAAACATAAACAATTGATTTGACCAGTGAAAGGTCAAACCGGGTAAGGCCACTGGGTCGTGTAGATCCATCGCGTTGGGTCGGGTACAACGGATGATTTGGTTTCCATCTTCTCCAGTACTACTGCAAGTTTCAGAAAAGGTTTTAAATAAGTTATTCACGTGATAGTTGACCCATTTATTTAATTTAATCCAAAATAATGTTACAATTACCATTTTGCCCATCAAACTATTGGGGCTAGGCTGATTGTTTTATCTGGGTTATTTCAGAACCTTTGGTGTTTGGGCTTTGGCCCTTTAGGTGGGTTTCGGCCCAATGGGTGTCAATGTAGGGATTTGGCAGATGAAAACTCGTCGGGCATTATGTCATTTCCTTGTTTCTATTAGTCTTGTAACAATTTCAAGATTGATTGCATTCCGTGGATTCTCGAGGAAACTCGATAACTCCAAATCACCCTTGAAGCTTTCCAAATTGTGTAAAAAGTCGGACATCAATGTCTTGGGTGCTTCAATGCTATAGTTAATATAGTCAATCAACTCCTTTAGCGACTGTTTGTGTGTTCTTTTCCGCCTTTAACACCATACTCCACAAGAGATATACGTGGGGAGAGGACTTTTTATCCACGGAGATATAAACGGTGCTTGGAGTAAGCGCCAAGTTGATTTCTTGGTTCTTCACCGTATCAAGTGCATTCACTAATGCCAACGCCCCATCACAAAAACAGAAAACTTGATAAAATAGTTTCCACAGTAAGAATTCAACAAAAGAAATAGAGAAGGGGTCGAAATTATAAATACACTTACTCACCGAATAATTTCAATATACAAATTAAAAGGCTGCACTTTTTGCTTATCCCATTCATCGAAAAAGAGTTTTGCTTCCTTTTGCAAAAGTCTTCGATAGTGACCCCGTGAACTACAACTCCCACAAAACTCTTGCCATTCCTAAAAACAAGCTTCTTTGTGGGAATGAAGGATGTGGCAATGAGTTTAAAACGCAGTACAACTTTTTTGCTGCTTCGGGATTTGGAAATCCGTTCATAAAATAGGTGGTGGGCCGCCGTCTAAGGCGTCCATATCACTACAAGCCCTTCAAAATATCAACACATCAGGTGTATGACAATTATTGGTAAGAAAAATCAAAAACACCCTATTTCATTTGGTGCTACTGCCGTACTTCAAAAAAGAGAAAATGCAAACCCGCCGTTCAAAAAAGAGAAATGCAAACAAACCGTTGAGCTTCGGCCGTAGAAACCAGGGTGGGGTGGAGGGGAGGAGTATATGATCCCAATCTGAAATACAAACACCTAGCTCCTACCCTATGTGTAGGAGTTTAAAGGGGAGACGACAAGACGTTGGAATGGAATGAGCCAAGGAGTAGTAGTATATCTGAATGACCAAAGAAATAGGAAGTAGGACCTGGTGTCCAAAACTTGATTCCGAGGGTCAGGCCTGATTTTGCTTCTATAACCATAGGGCTATAATCAAACACAAACACATTCACTTTGGTTTACTTAGTGTTTTTTTTAATAGCCAAAATAAGGACACCCATTGGGCCGAAACCCACCTAAAGGGCCGAAGCCCAAACACCAAAGGTTCTAAAAAACCCAGATAAAACAATCAGCCCAACCTAAACCACCCAAACCCTAAATCTGCAACAGCCACACGAACCCAGCCGCCGACCTCCACCACCGCCGACCAGCCCAGTGCCACCAACCGCAGCCACTTGAAGATATGCGGACCGTTGCCACCGCCGATGTCAGAACCTGGGGAACGAGCCCCTGTTGTTGCCCCGAAACACAACCCGGCCGCCCCTCTTCTGATAGCCCATCCAAACAGCCACCACCAGAAACCCAAACCCCAACCCCACAGATCTGTCTTCTCACCGCCCAAAAACCTCACCGTCGAAAACCAGAACCCCAGGCGAAACCACCTGCCCCACCACCGCTGGAAACCACCCCTCACCGCCACATCTTGCCAACACCACAACAACCCAAAGAAACTCCAATCTCCTACCTGCATCAAAAAACAAAAACAGAGCAGAAAAACAACACCACCACACACCCACCACCGCCCCCGCCGCCATCACCACCACTTCAATCGACCCCGCAAGACCCCAGATCACAGAGATCATCCCCGCTGCCCGCCCAAACCGCTGCAACATCGGCACCCAAGAAAACACGAGCATATCACAGCCAGCCATAATCATGCCGAAATGCAACCGCAGCTGTTAGGCAAACCCAGAATTTGAATTCGCTCATCATATCTGCTAATTTAGTTAATGAAGCCTTTTTTAAGGGGAGAGAAAGTCCTTGGATCCAAAACCATGTTTACTAATTTATCAAACATGTGGTGTGCATTATGCTAAGAAATGTTAACTAATTTATGAAACACATGGTGTGCAATATGCTAATTTATCATACACATTTTACGGGAGATAGTTTTCTGATCTAGCATGGAGAGGTAAACTTAGATGTAGATATAACCGAACAAACGAATATATCACTCTGAAAGACCCAAACAGTTTTTAAAAAAGAACATTACCTCTCCATCAGGGAAAACAATATCAACTCCATACTCTATATCCATGCACAGCTTGCTAAGTATGAGGACCTTCGATTGCAGCGAAAACAATTTGTCCAATAGTATGTTATATATCTCGTTCCCCAGTTCATCATCCGTCACAAGGTTTATGAACATAATAGCGGAAAGCAGGTGCTCAAGATCTATTTTCTCTTCAACATAATAGCGGAAAACAGGTGCTCAAGATCTATTTTCTCTTCACCTACGTAATGATTACAGAGCAAACAAAATTCAATAGATTGAACATAAGCATGTAACAAAATTGAATTGATGAAAAATGGAAAACAATGAACACGCGCCACTAAATACAAAAGGAAGAAAAATACCATATGGTGCAGATCGCTTAGCCATAGGCCACTATAGTGGTAGTTTGAAACTAAAGTAGCTACGTAGCACCAATAAAGACATGCAACCCGACCCAACGACACCCGGACAAGCAAATTACCAGAATAGGAGAGCACAATGTGAGGACACATTGGAGAATATAATCACAGCTACTTATTGAATGGCGTTTAAAGAAAAGAAAAAAAAAACTGAAAATACTTCATAAAAATAAAAGGTCTAACCATACGGAAAAAAAAAAAAACAATATACCTCATGAAACACTGATGTAGGATAGATTTGGAATAGGATTAAGGATGCTCAAACACAGAGAAAAAAGGCTGTCATTTGGGGCTGTGAACAGTGGACGTGAATAGTGAAAGAGAAGAGAAGAAGAAGGGTATTAAGGCTAAACCTCAATGCCTCACACCTAGGTTACCCAAGGCATCACACCTAGTACAAAGATATTTTCATACAAGTTAAATTTTGAGGTAATTCTAGAATTACATATGAGACAAATTCTTACAAAAAAAAACTATAGATATTTCACAAGAATATTCTAGAGCTAGATATTTTAGAGTTTCTAAAAACTAGTTATTTATATCTTTTTCGATAATATCTATCATATTTGGATTTTGTCAATTGGAGCTTTGTCAAAATACTAAATTTAGTTTATATTTCAACAATGTTAATCATAATTAAAATATAATTAAGAAATAGATACACCTAATAACACCAACAAATTATTCTTATATTTTAAAAAAATTTAAGATGCAAAATTTCAAGACTCTCAACTGGGACCTATTATATTAAGGTTTTATGTTCCCTTTGTTAGAAAAAGAAAAGTAAAACAAAATACAATCGAAGTATGGTTCTTTCTTTTATACAAGACCTACATTGACGTTGAATTTCTATCGAAGGGTTTGAAAGATGCCATAATTAGATCAAACGGCTTAGATTAATGCATTTGGGGTTCCGCGTCTTGAAATAAGGTCCGACATTTTTCGAATAAGTAATGGTAGGATACATTCAGAATTATGATACGCATATAAATCATAGGATACGCGATCGTATCGTAGGATTTTTAGACAAAAAGGATACATGATAGGATACGTATCGTTCTCCGGAGGAGACAATACAAATCGTAAGATACGTATTGTGTATCGTAGGTTTTTAACAACTATGGGTCCAAGTGTGAAGTAAATTTTAACAAGCCTACGAAAAATGACCAAGAGAACATTTACCTAGGAAATATTCTGATGAGAGTCGGGCTGTTATCTCCATTGCTGCACAAATAGATGTTTATACTACAGTTACTTTGCCAATGTGTAAGTGAATGTGAAAATGACAAGAGTACAAGCAGTGTCTTCCAGTCTCAGTTGTAGTAGTTACCTCTAAGATGTAATTAACATCACATTCGTAAAGAAGGCGGAAATCTTCCATTATCTCCCCTTCGGCAACGGCCAGTATAGCTTCATTCGCAGTATATAGAGAATCAGAAAAACCGCACAGTCAACTTAGTGAAAACATCCATTTTGCACAAAATCAACAAACTCAAATCAAGCTTAAATTTAATGTCAAATATACATGTACTTTTCAGATGAACCATAGCCACAGCCAAATATCGTATATTGCATTCAGAGGCACACAAACCTTGTATGAGCAGAATAACGCCTTCGTAAACTTCAGACGCTCAGCATTCAAGTCTTCCTGGTGCATTTGGATAAAATCTTCCTGCAAAAGTAGCAGAAATTAAGGACAATCAGTGAGGCACTTTGTTGAAACATCAAATTTTAAATAAAAATAATCAAGTTCAGTTGAACAAATCTATGACCTTGATCATAGTGCAAGTCATGCACCTGAAATCAACTGAGGGGTTGCCTCTCTTTTTTTGGACGTATCTCATCAAATGCTAAAAGAACCAAGCACTATGCATACAGACTTGTGCAAATAGTTTATAGTGGCCCTGATTCATCATAAAATTCGTTGGAATTCACAAATTGCCTACACATATCATATCACATGCTTACAAATTACAATGCATGTGTTTTTGGACTCAGGGGGGCTGCTCTCCCCCTTGGGGGAGCAGCGTGCTGCTGCCCCCGTTTTTCGGGCCCGTCCCGATCTCGCCCCGATGATCCGAAGGTCCATTGGGAATAATGGATTTGATCCAGTGTTTCGGATCCATTCTTTTCAAAGTAAAAAGGCTCCGATCAAGCACTTAATGATATCCAATTAAGCTGATTTTTTGCATAGTCGTTCTACTCGACGAGCTCTACAAAGTGAACGATTCGGATCATCGGGGCGAGATCGGGACGGGCCCGAAAAACGGGGGCAGCAGCACGCTGCTCCCCCAAGGGGGAGAGCAGCCCCCCTGAGTCCCACAAAAAGAGTGGTCAGCCGTCAGCTTGACAGCTTTGCCACACACAAACTTGGGGTACTCAACAAATAAACTCCTCCTCATGTGCATTCTAGCTAAAAAATGAAGACATGGGTTTCTTAACTGCCCTCAATCCCACCCAGTGGAGTGGAGTACTGGTTCACCTAAAACCGTAATTGGGTGGTTCATTACTCATTAGTCAGAGGAGAACAATGGAGAGGAAAAAAAACAGAGAGAGTAAAGTCCAAAGAAGAAGGAAGCACGAACCAGTTCTCTCTCTCAATAAAATTCCCATTTCTTCTCTTGCTATCGATTCGCTGGAGTTACCATCTTGTGTTAGGTGTTAAAATCCAATACATTTTGGGCTTGAAGATTTACTGATGCTAAAAAAATGTGTGGGATGGCGCAAAGTTGAAATTCTGTTGTCGAACAATTCAGCTGCGACAAAAGCTGCTGAACAGTGCAAAGTTTAAAGCATTGCCATACACTTACACTGGTTCGGTCCCATAAAAAAATCATCCATGTCATTCAGGAACACAGCCTATCAAGGCCCATATATTCAATCCTTCAAATAATATGAAGTTTGAAATGAAGGATAGGAATTGCTTTCTAAAGCAACGTGGGTGTAGTAAGACTGAAAATCAAGGCACTTATCCAAAAAAATACTGAGAATCAAGGCCTCCCAAAAAGTATTTCATGCAAAAGAATGAGGCAATACCAAATCATGAATGCATACCCTGTTACTTGTCCCTTCTATGGTGTCGTAGAAAAATACAAACCATTCAAGTCCAAATTCCGAACTTCGTTGACTTGATTCCGAATCAAACTCAGATAACGAAAGCAACCCATTCACATGGGCATAGTCACAAAATTTGTGCATTTCAATAGTTCACCAACAAAAATCAAATTCCTAAATCGAAACTACGTTGACTTGATTCCAAACTAAAATCGGGTACGAAGGGTACCCATTAAAATGGGCACAGACATAAATTTTGTGAACTTTACATGTTCACCAACAAAATAAAATGTTCCCAAAATTGGAACTACATTGGCTTGATTCTGAATCAAATGCGGATAAGTAAGCAACCCATTTAAATGCGTGCAGTCATAAAATTAAAATGATTTAGGACCAGCATATGATTGGTATAGGAGTGGGTGCCAACCTGGTTGAGATGTGCTCTTCTTATAGTGATGCTGCAATTCTTATGTTAATATATATTAATGAACCTCGAAGGTTCACAAAACTACCAAGTAGCCACAGACTCGCTAAAAATAAAAGCACTAAACATCAACTACGTTTGGCTTGATTCCAAACCATGTGTGGGTAGACTTCTCCAATTCTTGTGGTCGCTAAGGTTCCAGAAGATATAGATTGAATTTACGATCGATCGGATGTCGATCTAATTTCCCAATTCATCGGATTGCCAGCAGTCCAAAATGTTTAGATCGATCTGTTTTGTGCACGATCGACCTCGCCTATTCTTCTAGTCGCTAAGGTTATACAGGAGGTTTAGACCGATTACCCAACTCATCGGATCGCCAGAAGGTTTAGACCAATGTGTCTGTCGATCTTATTTATGCCCAATCGACTTCCCCATAAAGTCTAGATCGATATTCCGATTGATCGGGTATCGATTGATTTTTCATCCCTTTATATGTAACATTTAACTTGAAAAATGCACTAATTCCAAAGCAGTTGGTTCAATTAGAATGGAATCTCTAAATCCCACATCCTCAATTTTACTCTGAAATGTCCATTTAATGAGGGGAATGACTTCGGTGTCCCCGGTCATTTTGGGGACACCGTAACTTTTGGCATAACAAAACCATTATAAGCATAACCAAATTCATTACAAGTATAATCAAAACCATTATAAGCATAATCAAAACCATAACAAGGCATAACTTGGTTGGTTATGCCTTGGTTGATTTTTGGTTATGTCTTGATTGGTTTTTGGTTATGCCTTGGTTATGCCATGTTATGGTTCTATTATACTTGTAATGATTTTTATTATGTTTGTAAGGGTTATGTTATGCCAAAAATTACGGTGTCTCTAAAATGACCGGAAACACCATAGCATCATCCTTTAATGAGTTATGTTTGGTACGGATCTCACATGTACATGAGTGGTAATATTTGTTCGACAAAAATCTAATCTGCAAGATTGTTGCACTTTCCAATGCTACATTTACCCATTGCCACCTACGTACTATTAGTATTTGATATTCCCAAACGAACCATTTTCTTACTGTCGTCCTGAGAAGAAAAGTTATGGGTTAAAGAGGCAAGAGTCAAGAAGACTCTCCTCCTTCCGTCATTTTGGTTAACTGATCGGCGCTCACGAAACGTAGAAGCTTTTGTCGGAACGTCTGTCAGCGACAAGATCCAAATAAAGACAAATCTAGCTTTGATCTTCTTCTCCCCATTTTTCCTTTTCATTTTTCTTTTGTTTCAGCGTCGCCAGTACTCACCAGAATGGCAGAAACCGGCCGGAACTCACTGGAACATTCTGTTATCGGCAGTAAACGCCGGACAACTTGCTGAAACGAAATTAGACCACTGGCTGGTATGGTATGAGATCTACAACCTTGGCTTGAACTCATCGGCCTTGGCGTCGCCGGCACCGCTGCTATTATAGAACACCCTCCGCACCGGCGCTTTGTCACATTTGTTTGGTTTGTGTTAGCGAGCGTCTGTTTTTTTAGGCTTTCCCTTCCTTTTGTTCCGTTCAAGTTATTTTTGGAAAAACGAGAACAAAAAGTCCTGGCGACCGAACGGAAAATGTTCATGTTCTTTTTCCATCATTAACCTCTGTACTATGTCCTCCTCACCAAATTGCCCTTGACTCATTTATTTCAAGGAAAAAAAAAAACCAAAAATTAATTTTCACACTCCATTTTTTATTGATGGCACCCCATTTTTAATGTGAAGTTTATGAACAAAATAGAGCGCTATCAGTAAAAAATATAGCTCGAATATCAAAATCCAAAAGAAATTACCCTAAACCAAACCAACTCTCCTCTTTCTCTTTTACTTCTCTCTTCGCTAAATTCCTAAACCCCCTTTATTTCTCTCCTTTAAAAAACCGTTGGACTTACCTCCTCGTTCTCCACTCTTCCTCTGGCGATCATCTCTGAAGCTGAACTACCTTCTCCTCACGTTCCAGGGGTTGCGCAGCGCGACCCTTTCTCTCCCCCTCACTGCGTGATAAGAACTGAGATCTAATTTCAGTGAAGAAGAGAAGATTTCGTGGAAGAGAAGAAGAATAAGAGAATTGGATTGATAGAGAGAATTGGGAAATTTATCTTCCCAATACAAGTTTAGAATAATCTTTTGCTAGCTCACTCAACTGCCTTCTCTCTCCCTTTAAGCATGCAAGGGATAACAGAAAAAAGAAAAGAAATTCACAGAATAAGTTACAACCAATTTCCTAACAAACTGGCTAGCATAATTATTCCCTACTCCACTCCTCACTTCCCCTGAGCTGCAACTCCCCCAGCTGGCATTGCTGACGTGTCCCTCTTACTCTGGTGCTTATCCTTCCCACCTCCTTGAGACAAGCCTTGTCCCCAAGGCTGGAAGTTTGGAAACTTGTTGAGGATGTCTTGGTACCATTCCCAGGTGGCAACTTCAGAAAAAGAATTAGACCACTGAATCAACAGTTGAGTAGCAGGCCTTCCTTTCAGTTTGACCAATCTTCTGTCAAGCACAGCTATAGGTTCAGGTTCCACCAGCCCATCACTGTCCACGGGAGGCAATGTTGGTTGAGGAGTGACACCATTACCCAACTTCTTTTTCAGCAATGAAACATGGAACACTGGATGCAATTTAGATGTAGGGGGAAGGTCCAGCTGGTAAGCAACTTGTCCAATCCTTTTTGAGTATCACAAATGGCCCATAGAATCTAGGGGAAAGTTTCATGTTTGACCTTGCTTGAATAGAAGACTGTTTGTATGGTAACCTGAGAAAAACTCAATCTCCCACCTGGAACTCTCTTTCAGTTCTATGCAGATCTGCTTGCTGTTTCATTCAGTTTTGGGCCAAAGCTAAATGCTCGTTCAGAATTCTAAGGTATGTAGTGTATGTAGCTAGGGGGAGCTTGCCCATACACTATTTGGCAAGGAGTTAACTGAGTAGCAGAGTGATAATTGGTGTTGAACCACTGCTCTGCCAGTGGAAGCCAATGAACCCATGCCTTGGGCCTGTCTCCCGTCATGCATCTCAAGTAGCTTTCCAAACATCTATTCACCACTTCTGTCTGTCCATCTGTTTGGGGATGGTAGGAGGTGCCCAAGTTCAGTCTTGTCCCCTGCAATTTGAAAAACTCCTGCCAGAATGTGCTAGTGAAAACTGGATCTCTATTTGACACCATAGAAGAGGGCATGCCATGTAACTTGAAAACTGTATCCAAGAAAATCTTGGCCACATTTGCTTGTTATTGGAAGAAATAAGCGTTGGAGGAGAGTGCTTTGGGAGGCTATTTTGAGGATCCAACGAGGTTCGTTTTAAAAGTTTAATTGCATTTTGGTCGAGTTTTATTAAGTCTTAAAAGTTTCTTTGCATTTTAAGGTATGTGATTTTCAAATGCCTAGATTGGTGGAGTATTATATGATGTTTTAAGGTTCCTTTGTTAATTTTTTAAGGTGCATTCTTGGGTACTGGGCATGGATACATACATAATATTGTTATTGCCTCAGAAAATAAAGAATAACATGTTTGATTCAATTTTAGACACTTCATCTGATTTGAACCTACGTGTTGTAATTTGATGATGTTTTACAAGTAGAAATATTAATATTTTTGTACGTGAGCCCGGTATGTATTTAAATCATTTTCCGTTTTGCTTGTTCAACTACATATGACGCATATTTAAATCGATTTTATGACAATTTACTTTGTTTTGTATTGTTCTTTATGCCTTGCAGGTTAATGGTTATTTGTACACCTTTTTTTTTTCATCCGATGCCTTCCTCGAAAAAGAAGAGAATTCAATCAGCTAGCTATCCACCACCTACTTTTTACATATATATATATATATATCAAAGAAAAGAAATAATACTTTAGCAGCAATCTTGATCCTCCTCCCCCTTTTCCAACCCTAGTTCCCCACCATTCTCTCGCAGGACGGGAAGCAGATTGCAAGCTGACTCCCACGAGCGAGAAACCCCTCTTACAAAATCCCAAACACTGCCCTCTACAGCCCTTCCTCGTGCAAGTATGACACACGTGGGGAATCCCTTCTCTCTTCCAATACACTTGTTTACACCTAAGGCAAAATGAACACGCAGACATGAATAGCTAGCTGACTACAAGTGCGGTAAAGAAAGAGGAATGAAGACCAAAAAAAACATGTTGCTTTGCTAACCTTCGAAAAATTTATGAACCATTTCAGTACTCAACTCAGTATTCCATACTTTTTCTACGTAGAGTAAGCTGTTGCTTGGGATACCCTTCAATACGAGAAAAGAGCATGTAAATTCACTTCAGAGAAAACAAAAAATAGCAGACTAGTTTGGGATACTCCGAGGCTATACAGACAACCGGCTGACGTCAGACAGGTTTTCAGCAACTCATAAAAACAAAGATACAATGGCTCGGGCCAACTTAACAGCAAGATAAATAGGTAAGTAGTGTCCAACTGAAAACGGGAAAAAAGTATTTAAGTAGTACAAAAACAGATAATTACACATGTGATAGTTTTCCTATCTAGCATGGAGAGGTAAACTTAGATGGAGTTATAACCGACCAAACGAATATATCACTTTGAAAGACCCAAAAAGTTTTAGAAAAAAAACCATTACCTCTCCATCAGGGAATACAATATGATCTTCATACTTTATACCCATGCACAGCTTGCTAAGTAGGAGGACCTTCGACCGCAGCGAAAACAACTTCTCCAATAGTATGTTATATATCTCGTTCGCCATTTCATCATCCGTCACAAGGTTTATGAACATAATAGCGGAAAAAAGGTGCTCAAGATCTATTTTCTCCTCACCTACGCGATGATTACAGAGCACACAAAATTCAATAGATTGAACATAAGTATGTAACAAAATTGAATTGATGAAAAATTGAAAACAATGAACAAGCGCCACTAAATACAAAAGGAAGAAGAATACCACATGACGCAGTTCTTTTAGCCATAGGCCACTAAAGTGGTAGTTCGAAACTAAAGTTGCTACATAGTACCAAGACATGCAACCTGACCCAACGACACCCGGACAAGCAAATTACGAAAATAGGAGAGCACAATGCGAGGACACGTTAGAGAATATAATCACAGCTACTTATTGAATGGTGTTTAAAAGACAAAAACACTGAAAATACTTCATAAAAATAAAAGGGCAAAGTACGGATTACCTCCTTGAGGTTTGACCCTTTGACAGATGACCTCCCTATGTTTTACTAATGACCAGTTTGCCTTCCTATGGTTTTGGATTAAAGTGCAACTCCTAACTCCGTTAACGGAAGAAGTAATAAGACCATACTACCCTTTCTTAAAAAACCACTATAGGGGCGAAGAAATACCCATTCGATTGTGATATTTGTTTGTGGGAGTTTGAAACGGAAGATTAGCTTAGATTGTTGCCCACTATAATGGCCGTTGTCTCACTCCACTTGTCCTGTTTGTGGAACTATTTTACTTGCTGATTTCTCACAAAGAAATCAAAACAACCATTGCTTTTCACCAAGAGTCTGTGTTGTTGAATCTGGGAGGGATGGTCGAGAAAATGTTAATGGAAGGGACGGTATTTGCCGATCACCATAAAAAGAAGAAGAGAGAGATGGTGTTTCGGGCTCCTACAATTCGGTAGAAAGACTGAATTCCCATCTGGGTTTTCATTGTGATGATTTTGGGTCTTTTTTTTATCTGGATAATTTTGGATCTTATTGGATCAAATTTCCACACAAAATTGAGACAAAAAATTAAGTTGTAAGGCAATGAATACCAAAATGTTAGCCAACAGGTACCAACTCATACCAAGTCATTCTTTTTTCCCCAAATATCTTTTTATAAAAGCCCCAATTTTTTCCAAAAATGTCTATTCACATGTCTTTGTTTCAGTTTGTGAAAAGCCCCAATTTTTGAAGAACAAGCCCTAATTTGTTAAATTCTCCAAATTTTTTGAGCAAATCCTAATCATTACCACATCTGATTCGGTGTTCCGTCGATATTGGAGGTTCTGGGTTGCCGTTGGATTCGTTGTGGTTGCGTATATCCACGGTGGAGGTGGTCGGTGCCCGTTGCTCCTTTCGTAGTTCTTATGAGAGAGAGAGAGAGAGAGAGAGAGAGAGAGAGAGAGAGAGAGAGAGAGAGAGAGAGAAGGTGGTTGTCAGGTGGTGGCGTTGAGTCGTTGGTCGACGTCCTTGTGAGATTATGGAGAGAGCGAGAGGATTTGAGGGGATGGGGCAAAGGTTTGTTTCAGTCTAATGGATTGTGGTTCCCTTCCGTCTAATTGTTTCAGTTTAGGGGATGGGCCAGAAAGGGTTTTGTTATTTGGGAGGATAGTGTTGAGGAAGATGATGGAAAAGGGTAATATAGTCATTTCCTACCAAAATTTACCTTTATTTAATTTATTTTTCATTCTCACTCTCAAAATAAGCGTGTGTTGTACACCTTCCGTCAATATGGAAGGAAAATGTAACAGTTGCACTTTAGTCCAAAACAATAGGGAGGCAAACTGGTCATTAGTAAAACATAGGGAGGTTATCTGTCAAAGCGCCAAACCTCAGGGAGGTAATCCGTACTTTGCCCAAAATAAAAGGTCTAACCATACCAAAAAAAAAACGATATACTTCATGAAACACTGATGTAGGATAGATTTGGAATAGGATTAAGGATGCTCAAACACAGAGAAAAAAGGCTGTCATTTGGGGCTGTGAACAGTGGATGTGAATAGTGAAAGAGAAGAGAAGAGAAGAAGAAGGGTAATGAGACTAAACCTTAGTGCCTCACACCTAGGTTACCCAAGGCATCACACCTAAGGTCTCTTTACCATCACAACAAAGAATGGGATTGCATCACACAATCTTGGAAGATTCAAGCTCTTGTAAATTCTTATTGATTCAATAATTCATATCTCAAACTATTGAAGTACATCAATTTATAGGATCCTAATTTGTTTAATACGGAAAACTGTTCCTATTCCCTACACGGTTGGATAGAATGAATGTGTTTCATACCTAAGACTGATCTCATTCCCTAGATGGCTAGGTATGATGAATGTGTTATGTCATGGTTGAATACATTAAATGTGTGGTCAAAGCTCCCTAAATAAAAAGTCAAAAGGCTTGTGATTACATTTTCCCAAAACTTTGAATCTTCCAAACCACCCATTGCATCATTCACATAACATATGTGATTACATCGCTCAAATTTGTGATTACATCAAACGTAAAATATTCCAAACCACAAACTAAAAAGCGTCCAAAGAGCCATAAGCATACGTTCCGAGGGTGTCCCACCAAATTGTTTTAAAGAGTGTCTGTATCCCATGAGCATCCAAGTATTGAAAAGAATGGGAAACAAAAAAATCACACACAACTTATTTGAAAGTCGGACAAGTATGGCACCAATACGTGCCCGACAACGGTACGTCACCTCCAGCAAAGTGATGCCAGAAGATTAATGAAGTGAATCTCGATGGAAAGCAAGAGAGGCTTACCAGAAAAGCGAGTTACATTTCGCGCTACTGCATAGATGTAAGATGCTGGATAAATTGAAGGTTCCTTAGTACCATGACCTAGCTGCACAAACATCAGCACACTTTCCCAAATCCTGGTGCGCAGCAGGCCCAACAAAAGATGATGTGTGCCTACAAAACGATGCCTTTCTAACCTTCTTTCACAGTCAGCATGTTCAACAACCTCAGTTACCTCTTCTGTGAAAATTCCAAAGACGCCCGACCGCAAGGGAAATGTAGCTGATTCCATGGACTTACGTAACTGTGAAATCACAATATACAAACAAACTACAAGGGGTCAAAATATCTATAGACCATTATGAGATATCCAGCCGCTTCTCTTATGTATAACACAACATCCAAAAACCACAAAACAGACAAATATTGAAACTACTATTTAGTGTATATGAAAAAAAGGGCATACATCCAACACTCTCTCCATCTAACAATCCATAATATCTACTTTCCACTCTATTAACTCAGGAGAATTTAATGGGTGCACCTTTTCATATAGCAACAGTAGGCACAACGAGCAAAGTGAATTACCTCCAGCACTTTCCACTCTAATAACTCGGACACGGCTTTGAATATTTCACAAGCAAGGTTATCTAGTTCAACAAATGGGACGCCAGGCATGAGACGACTTAGGTGCTCAAAATTGAAGAGTCCCCAGCATTCAAGAAAGAGAGTGTCCCTTATGCAACAACAGTTGTCCCGGGCCAATTCCATGATTAGGTGCATTGCACAATCTCTCCGGTTAAAAGGACAAACAAATTAAGAACCAGATATATAGGCACCACACACAGCAATCAGTTTCATGTGCTAACAGTTACTCGCAACGAAATATATCAAAAGGAAAAGTTTCAATGTCGATCCAAAAGGCAAAGTAGTGGACTGGCCAGCCCCTAAAGACATGATTTAAGAGCCAAATCATAGTGCTCTATAAGCATACAAGTATAACGAGAGCCAATCCTTGTTGACCAAGTGTGCTGATTATTGTGTCCTCTTTTACATGCCCAGGGTTTAAGGGCAATTTGTTCAACCACCATGTCATTAGTCACATGTAAAAAATGGCTCAATTATTTTGATGGACACCGTGCAGAAATTTTAGTATGAAAACAAGATACAGAAATGTTCTACCGTCGTACACTAGTATTGTTGGTTAACAAGATTATCCATCAAACCCAGTTACCAATTCGACACTGTGTGGACAACATTCCAACTCCAAGACGTATAAGTAACCAACCGTACGCGTAAAATAGAATTGCATTTTTGAGATTCAAATCAAATTTAATCGAATCCAAAATTGGAAAGTTGACCATAATTTGTGAAATACACCAGTGCATTTTTATATTCAACCTGTAGCACAAATACGGGGAGGTGAAGTAATCAACGAAAAGATCATCTTGATGAAAAAACTAACAGATACGGTTTCTAGGCAACATGTGTCTCCTTGATCTATGATACTTGATTCCTTAATGAGAGAGAACGTAAAATTTAAAAGACGAGCTTTCTGCTCTCATCCATAGGGCCATATACGATGATAAATGAATATGAAATAGATATTCCATGGGACATAAAGCAAGAAGTCATGGCTCCAAGTTATTCTCCAAGTATCTTTTCTTTCTTTTCATTTTTGTCTCTTTTCCTTTTTTCTTTTACTTCTTTTAAGAATCAATTGGAATTTTTCTGGATCCTACAAAAATCCTCTAACCACCAAATGAACAAAAATCATGCATATCCCGTTCATGTCAATTTTCACACTAAACGTCCTATGAAATTGTGTTCTTGACTTTTCTCTTTACAAAAACAGCCTAAAAGGTAGTTTATTTTTCGAAAACGGCAATTAGTGGAATCGCATGGAACACAAATAACGAAGAATATCATGAATCGAACAGTTCATCAACAATTCTGTAATGGAAAAAAAATTCACCTATATATTTGCACCAACTTTGTCTAAATCCTTGATTGAATTGCAAACGAATTCGAATTCGTAAGATTTTGACCACTTTGTGAGAAACCCCTAGTTAACATATTTCGCTAAAGAAAGGTATACGGATAGAATAAATGTATCTAGAACCACCACAAACGGGTGACTTTATGTCGGTGATGATTGTCGCAATCCACTTTTCTTTCAAAATATACACCCATTTTAACATGTCTTAGGTGAAGCTATGTTCCATGGATTCTTTCAGATGTAACATATCAGTATCGGACACTCACCCCTCATGTAAAGGGATGGAATCCCTGTTCAACATATTACCTTAGAAAGCCACCAAGCACACGTATTTTGCAATAAGTATCCACAAATGTTTCATATTGTGCTAACAGTTTTGTTGAAGTAGCAGAGAATATTTTCCTAAGAAATAGATTGTAGGTGATTCCCACTACCTTCAGTGGTGGATAATGCTTCATGAGGGTAATGGCGCATTCTGTTAAGACTTCAGATACACCCGCGTCCTACATACATGGAAATCACATCATCAAAGCATTGCATAGCTGAAAATTTATCCTAAACTATTCTACATAGTAGAACAATGGGAAAAAGACAAAAAGGAGAAGCACATATCCTTGTAATATACGGACACATTTTTAAGTTCAAATAGAGAAGATTGTTATTAGATACCTCAAACATCCAACTGCGCTCAGCCATCCGTACCTATACCAATATAGATGGAGACAAATCACGTAAGCCCTCAAGTACAACATCAAACCTTTTCCGATATTGAGTAGGTCCAAGTATGAAGTACTCCCTCCGTCCCACTTTGTTACACGCTCTTATTCCTTTTTGAGATGTCCCAAAATGATACGCTTGTTTCAAAACTTTCCATTTTTGGATGTCAATTTTACAATTTTACCCATCATTTTCTCCCTCCCTAATTCAAAATTTAAATATGATTTTAAAATGTGCAAATAGCACCTCTCGGGCAACGTACAATTTCAAGTCATTCTCTCCTCAATGACATGACAAGGATATCAAATCATAATTGGCTCCAATACATAATTTTGGTTCAAATTTTTTTTAAACAAAATTTAGTACTCCACTAATATTTTGACAAAGGGGCAAAATGGTAAAATTAACAAGAAGTCAATGTAATTATAATTTTTCCTTAAATTACGTGAAAGTCAAACTAGGCGGAACAAAGTGGGACGGAGGGAGTAAATTTTAACAAGCCTAGGGGATTCCGATGTCAACGGGAACCACCTAGACGAAAAATGACCAAGAGAACGTTTGCCTTGGGAATATTCTGATGAGAGTCGGGCTGTTTTCTCCATTGCTGCACAAATAGATGTTTATACTACAGTTGCTTTGCCAATGTGTAAGTGAATGTGAAAATGACAAGAGTACAAGCAGTGTCTTCCAGTCGCAGTTGTAGCAGTTACCTCTAAGATGTTATTAACATCACATTCATAAAGAAGGTGGAAATCTTCCACTATCTCCCCTTCGGCAACGGCCAGTATAGCTTCATTCGCAGTCTATAGAGAATCAGAAAAACCGCAGAGTCAACTTAGAGAAAACATCCATTTTGCACAAAATCAACAAACTCAAATCAAGCTTAAATTTAATGTCAAATATACATGTACTTTTTCAGATGAACCATAGCCACAGCCAAATATCCTATATTGCATTCAGAGGCACACAAACCTTGTATGAGCAGAGTAATGCCTTCGTAAACTTCAGACGCTCAGCATTCAAGTCTTCCTGGTGCATTTGGATAAAATCTTCCTGCAAAAGGAGCAGAAATTAAGGACAATCAGCGAGGCACTTTGTTGAAACATCAAATTTTAAATAAAAAAATCACGTTCAGTTGAACAAATTTATAACCTTGATCATAGTTTAAGTTACGCACCTGAAATCAACTGAGGGTTGCCTCTCTTTTTTTGGACGTATCAAATGCTAAAAGAACCAAGCACTATGCATACAGACTTATGCATGCTTACAAATAACAATGCATGTGTGAACTATGGAAGCACACGAGATTTGGAAGAACAAAAATTGGTTTGTGGAAGTTACCCACAAAAAGAGTGGTCAGCTTGCCAGTTGCCACACACAAACATGGGGTACTCAACAAATAAACTCCTCCTCATGTGCATTCTGGCTAAAAAATGAAGACATGGGTTTCTTAACTGCCCACAATCCCACCCACTGGAGTGGAGTACTGGTTCACCTAAAACCGTAGTTGGGTGGTTCATTACTCATTAGTCAGAGGAGAACAATGGAGAGGAAAAAATACAGAGAGAGTAAAGTCCAAAGAAGAAGGAAGCACAAACCAGTTCTCTCTCTCTCTCTCTCTCTCTCTCTCTCTCTCTCTCTCTCTCTCTCTCAATAAAATTCCATTTTCTTCTCTTGCTATCGATTTGCTGGAGTTACCATCTTGTGTTGGGTGTTAAAATCCAATCCAACTGCGTCAAAATCCGTTAGACGAGGTTCTATATATTTTGGGCTTGAAGATTTACTGATGCTAAAAAAATGCGTGGGACGGTGCAAAGTTGAAATTCTGTGGTCGAACAGTTCAGCCGCAACAAAAGCCGCCGAACTGTGCAAAGTTTAAAGCATTGCCATACACTTAACACTGGTTCGGTCCCATAAAAGCCGCCAAATGGTGTAAAATTTTGTGAACTTTACATGTTCACCAACAAAATAAAATGTTCCCAAAATTGGAACTACATTGGCTTGATCCTGAATCAAATGCGGATAAGTAAGCAACCCATTTAAATGCGTGCAGTCACAAAATTAAAATGATTTAAGACCAGAATATGATTGGTATAGGAGTGGGTGCCAACCTGATTGAGATGTGCTCTTCTTACAGTGATGCCACAATTCCTATGTTAATAAATATAAATGAACCTCGAAGGTTCACCAAACTACCAAGTAGCCGCAGACTCGCTAGAAATAAAAGCACTAAACATCAACTACGTTTGGCTTGATCCCAAACCATGGGAATGTAGGCAGCCTAGATCATTCATCTAGGTTCAGCGCCTAAAATAAATACAAACCAATCCCATTTCTCCATACTATGAAAAGTGCCTATCAACAAAAGAATAGTTGGAATCAAAGGGTCTTCTTTTCAAAAAAAGATGTAATTAAGAGATATGTTATGTGTTAAATGGGTCCGAACCACTTAATAAAAACTCGTGTGAGTTCTCTTCATGCGAGTGAAATTATGTTGCTTTTGCCTAACACACTTTCAAAAGAAAGCTAAATAAAATAGAAAGAAAAGGTAACACGGTAGGATAACAACATGGAAGTGTGAATGAGGAAGAGACGTAGGAGGAAAGAAAGGGAAAGCGCAAAGCCAAGAACACAGACCAACACATGAGACACAACATATAAACAAGAGAAAGGTTACAAAGACGGGACCTAGTAATCTGATCTATTTATGCAATCGGTTTCATATAACTGAGAGCAATACATGTATAAATAAGAAGCACGCACACGGTATAATGCAACATTAAACAAATAATCCACAACGTGAAGATCTTGATGGAGGTATTCTAGAAGATTTCTTACCATATCATAAACACTCAATGCAAGCATCATGAGGACCTTCAAAACCTCCCACTGCACCTGATGCAATGCATCGGGGTCTTCTGAGAACACCTTCTCCTTATGTGAAGTCCAGCAAATATGTGAAAAACTTCTATGTGCCAAGAATGCCGCCCCCTTACCAGCTGTGACAGCATGCTCCTCACCTTCTATATCTTTAAGGCTCAAGAACATAGAATCCTTAGGCAAATCCAAGGACATAAACTTAGTCAAAGCCACAAGAAAGGCCTAAGGATGGAATCATAATCGGGTATAAAGCTAAAAAAAAATGGGTAAACCACAAGGTTGGTCCCTTAAATATCATA
Source organism: Rhododendron simsii (assembly GCA_014282245.1). NCBI lineage: Eukaryota > Viridiplantae > Streptophyta > Magnoliopsida > Ericales > Ericaceae > Rhododendron > Rhododendron simsii. The sequence goes on from CM024964.1 coordinate 25,605,916, forward strand.
GACCACCAAACAGCACATTATACAGCCTTGAAAGATGGTTTTTCAACACATTAAAAGCATTTTGAATTAAGGGGGGAAGGGGGGAAAGAGTGAAGAAAACTGGAAAGAAAATAAGTGGTTTTGCTCTCTTGCAGTTGTGGGTTGTGCTAGCATTGCACGTATTGTAACTTGTAAGACAGTTATCCCAATTTCTGTGTCTCTGATAATTCAAAAGAAAAAAAAAAACTGCAAGAAGTGAAATGTACGAGGCATCCACAGGAAATCATAACTTGCCTAAGAAAATAACTACCCTAAGAAATTGCTAGTTCATTAACTATGAATTGCTAGCTGCTAGTACTCAACTCCAATATTTTCCAATCATATATCAGCCCCCGACACTGAACCTGCAGCATGGCTCATCCATAATAGTTACATTTTTTTCCCACACAAGTGACGCAAAATATCAAACTTGGTGTCACAAACTCAGAGTTTCATGTCGGTGGCAAGTGGCAACAACGTAGGACAATTGTGCAAGTATTATACCGCCCACCCAACCACAACTACACACACCCCACAAGTCACATAGACAAAAATGTTAAACCAGAGAAAGCTCAGTAAATAAACTGTGCTTCAATTTACAAGCACAAAATTGCAAGTTCAACATAACACAGATAACCAAATACAGAGATCCAGGGACACACGTGGGCAAAAGAGAGCAAATGGATGAAGAAAGGAGGGGGGAATTGAAAGAAATTGTAGAATGAGTAAGACTTTTACCACTTCTGATGCCATGTTGCCGCTGCATTTATCATGAGAAGCAATTTGTTTAAGCCTTTCCAGCCAAGCAGTGGTGGAAGCAATATCCCTGTTACATGGTTGAGTAAAGTAAACTCCATAGAGAAGCAGAAAGAAATCATTCACACAAACAAAAAAGAACACTTTTTGTGACATATGGATGCAGAAGGGAGGCCACCAAAGATTTCCCAATCAACCAAAGCAATCATGGACGAAAACAAATGATGTATAGGACAACGCTGAAACAAAAGAGAGTACCTTGATGGCATGGTTTTGATCCTTTTACCAAGAGAACATCCCTTTCGGTTAGAATACTCCTGAATCAGCTTGTAGGCTTCTTCAATAGTGGCTGAACTTGGTCTGTGTGGGAAGCGGTAAACAACAGGTTTAGAAGACAGTTGGGCAGATGATCCAGGGGTGGCTTCAGGACTTCCAGTCAGCAGTGACACCAAAGACTTCAATCCTACAATTCAATTCCAAAAGTGAGCCAATTTTAACGAGTGTAAAATAAACTCCAATTGTAAGCTAAAGATGACAGGACATAAATGGAGTGTACTGAGCTGGTTTTTTTGGCTGATGAACTTCACTAATTTGTTCCTGGGCCTCTTAAAAGTGGATTTTTAAAAAAAGTTTGTAAATTTTAAGGTCAAAAATCATATATTTAAATAAATAATTTAATTTTTCTACTAATATGAATCTTGTTTGATAGATCTCATTAAGATATTAGATCTTTTAAACGGTGCAAAAAAAAATTAAAAAATTATTTTTTATTTTCGTTATATTTGAATTTAAAATTATCTTCTTTTGGAAAAAAAAAAGAAGGTTTTTTTTGAGAAAGCAGAACCGGGGACTTAGTGTCACCCAACTAAAATTATTAAATGGAAGAAACAGATTGAATATTTGTACCACTTTCTACAGCTATATAGGCATTCAATAACCAGGATATTCTCTTTCCTAAAAAATTCCCTCATTAAGACATAGCAAAAATCTCACATATCGATGAATTCAATGAACATACATGTAACCACGTATAATCGGAATATTACCATCATCTGGGAGACTACCATTGATGCTCTCTCCGGAAACCTCTCTACCGATGGTCTCCTTGAGACCGATTTGGGAAGAACTTACAACCCTAGGGTTGTGAATTTCCATCACAATTCAAAGAGGAGAAGAAGACGACAACGCTGACGACACCAAGCCCTAACCCAAGCTGTTCGACCGTACTTTATGATCTTCTTACTATCGTACACGAACAGGACGTGAACTCTTTCGTGATTTGTTTGCTCTCTCTAAGTTTATCTTTATTTTGTGAATAATAGAAAACTCTAATTAAACTAGAGAACATAACCTATATATATAGGGATGTGATTGGGAAATAAGTTCGGGCTCCCTAAGAAACCCTAATTCCACCACAACTCTATTTCTTATTTGACTAATTTCTTAGTTCACTAATTGTAATTCACCCCATTATAGAATTATAATTGCACTTCCATTCTTATCTTAATTATATTACAAGCTCCATGATATTAAATACTTATTAGCTCTATAATATTAAATACTTATTTATCTCTTCACGTTACGATTACAGAGATACTATTAAAATCAGCAACGCCAAATTACTGTTGCTGCTTTTGCCTTCTTGGATGTCAACATCCTTGAGGAACACTTGCCCTACCTGAACTCTCTTTGGGCCTGTGAAGTCCTCAAGTTTGATGGTGATGCTTATGTTACTTCCTACATTCTCTCCTTTCTGGCATATTTGCCAGTTATCAGGATGTGACTGAAGTCGAACACGATTGCCTATGGGTTCAACCAGGACCTGCATGACTATAAAGTCATGCATGGCAAGCTGTCTAAGCTTCCTGACAGGGTGCTGGCCACTTTTCGGATTCACGTTGATGATCGACGCATTCATATCGTAGAACTTGTGGGTGAAAACAATCACACCAATAATCAATCTAATTGAATCATTAATACCTAAACGGAGCATACTTATCTATTGGGTCAATGTGCTCAACTCATTTTTTCAAAATAAAGTTATTGTGTTTAGGGTATCTATAGTTATTTGATCAACTTGATTTATTTCGTGATTGTTTTAATCAACGAGTTCTATGTATGAATCCGTTTATTAAAGTGGATCCTGAAAATTGCCTTAAATGGCTAGACTATACGAGTCCAATTACAACATGAGGGGTCAAACTAGTCCAATTAAAAGGATATTCTTGCAACTAGACATTTGGTTAGAACTTCAAACAGCAGACGAAGTAGAAAATTCAGATAGACGGACATCAAACATACGTACTTTCGTGACACGTGTGTTGACTAATATTAAACCACAAACACTTAAACATACATTTACATTTTTTGGTGGGGCTCACAATACTGAATATGTAGTGTGTGTGGGCCCAATGTAAGCAGATTTGTATAAGTATTTGTGATTGTTTAATAGGTGTGCTACAAGCGTCGTCGTACCCGTGCTATACATGGAGTCATGGAGAGAAGGACAAAAGTTCTATTATGCTTAATGTTACAATCATTATACAAACACTTACACAAATATTTATACAAACTCACTCAAATCCACATTGGGACTCACACACACTCGTGTAGTGTGTGTGACCCACCAAAAGATATGAGTGTGTGTGTAAAGTATTTGTTGTTGTATAATAATTGTTATGGGAGTGATTTTGTCACTCCCATTTTTGTTAATGCCACTGTCCTTTGTGTCTTTATTAGATAATTTGTTTTGTGAGAGAAGAGGAGTGACATTAACAAAAAGAGAAGTGGCAAAATCAATTCCCAATTGTTAATATTATTTATAGTTACAGGTAAAGTTTTCTTATATTGTTTTTACCCGTCATTGATTTATGATTTAACGTTAAATATAAAAGTTTTAATGAGAGAATGTTTGAGCATGGATCTCTGAAAACTTTTCCTGACTCCTTTATATTTAACTTCTTGTATTTAGCAAATTGTAGGGAAAAAAGAGAGATGAAAATGAAATTTTATTTGGAGAACGCCACATGGGAGAGAGAATTAATGGGAGAGGTTGGTTTTATTTTTTAAAAACTACATTTTCTTAGTATAAAATATAGATTTATTTTATTGTTGATTATCTAACAAAAAAATCAAAAAATAAGCCAAAAGCTTTCGTGTATATTTTATCAAAATTTGACTTGCATTACAAAGGATCAAAGAATAAGCTAGAAACAACCGTGCATATTTTTATCAAAATTGACTTCGCATGCATCGTGTGTGCCCGGCCTATACTTACTACTAGTAAGGGAGCACATAGTTCATGTGTCTAGATGCTCCGAGAAAATTTTTCTGCTTTTAGGCGCCATTCCCTCTAAATATTGGGTTTGGTAGTTTTCCAGCATTTTTTTTTTGTTTTTGTAATTTTTTGTCTATCTTTTCGTCGTAACCTTTGAGATTATTCCTTCGCATCATTGAGAGAAATAGTAAAAGTATAAAAATATAGAACAAAATTGAGAAAAATCTGTACGAGATGACAAAAACACAAAAAATACTAGCTGTTTGGCATTTTTTTTGTCTTTAATAATTTTTCTGGGTCATAATTTCTGAATTTTTAGAATTCTCACATCGAGGCAAATGATTTATAAAAAAATAACGTGAATCATACCAAAATTCAGAAAAGACAAAAGAAGTTATACTCCTAAATATTTTAGGAAGGATGAGATCTAAAATGGATAAAAGCCCATTTTCCCGTGTACCAAAAAATGACCGGTAAGGACGTGCTTTTTGGAAAAATGACAGCTCAAAGATTAGAATTTTCGTTAAAAGACCGGTAAGGACGTGGTTTTCTGTTAATGACCGGTAAGGACATGGTTTTCTGTTAATAACCGGTAAGGAAGTGGTGTTCTGTTAATGACTCATGCGCTCATCCTTTTTGGTAATTTGAGCCCAAAATGTCATGGGCCGTCATTTCCCAATAAAAAGTGGGGCAGTTGGGCCCAAATAGGTTTCGTCCTTGGCTTTTGGACTAGTAGACCAAAAAAATTATACTCGTAAAATTTTTAGGAAGGATGAGATCTTAAAATGGCTACAAGTATATGGCTGTGGGCCAGTTGGGCCCATTTTCCCGTGTACCAAAAAATGACTGATAAGGACGTGCTTTATGGAAAAATGACAGCTCAAGATTAGAATTTCCGTTAAAAGACCGGTAAGGACGTGGTTTCCTGTTAATGACCGGTGGACGTGGTTTTCTGTTAATGACTCATGGGCTCATTCTTCTTGATAATTTGAGCCCCCAAAGTGTCCTGGGCCATCATTTTCCAAAAAAAAGTGGGGCAGTTGAGCCCAAATAAGTTTCGTCCTGGGCTTTTGGACCGGTAGAGTGTCCATCACAACTGATTCACAAGGAAAGTGGAAAGATAGATACATAGAGAGAACACGATCTCAGGATATTTCGAAAACGGCGTCAATTCACCGGAGTCTTTGTCCTCCAACCTCCCGTTTCCAAAGCACGAGAACCGTATTTATCTTTCATGGAGTCCCGAGGAGGGCCGACTTAGTGGAAGTATTTTTCATGCAAAAATGCACTCAGTATATTTATGGTCCGTTGCTTATCGATCAGAGTTGGTAAACTTGGTATTGTTAGCACTAAAATGGTCTGCTTGTAGTCGAAAGTCGGCCCCTCTGCAAAATCCCACGACTTGCCAAGGAAACGATACCTGTTCGTTTGTCCTCCATGTGGTTAGCAGAACGCGGGAAACACATACACTGAGCTTGAAGTCCTTTCAAACTTTTTCGATTTCTCTGCGATGTTCTTGATCACTAATGATTCACTCAAGATGTCGATCTGGATATGGTGATCATTGATCGGGTGTGATACTAGGCTAGCTAGATGTAGTAACGAACTGCTTATTTTGAAAAATATGATATAACTCTTTTGATGTGCCAAAATAACTAGATTTCCTTCCTCTATGAACTCTTACACGGTCCAACTTCACAAGATCTTCTCCAACAGTATCTTCATTTGTTTTTTTTGACCAAATTGTGTTAGTTCTTGATTCCGCATGTGGCACGCTATGTTCTTCTTCGATCATAGGAAATGCTACGGTGTTGGAACTTAGAAGTGAGAAAAAGCTCAGCGATATTAACAATAGCGAGTCTAATGCTATCTTTGTTGATGAGCAAATTAACGATCAGCAGGACGAGAGAGAGGAAAGGCAATACTACTGCGGTTCCCTTAGTTAAGGATTCGTCGCGAATGTACCTAATGGAGTACTGCAGAACATTACCATAGCTTTGAGATATCATTCACCAAATGCTCTTCTAGATCAAGCATCAGTATACATAATCTAGACCGCGAGACGCAATGATCTTCGGCCTATAAATGTGTCATGTCTCTGAGGTCGGTTTGGATCTTTGATTTAGGAGGCTTTGCAGAGTGGAAAGAAAAGAGAAAGGACCGTGAAGCTAAATCTTTCTTTCCCTTTCCCTTGGCTTTTCGTCTCCCTTCCTCAACCCGTTCCCAAATTCAAGATCCAAACACAGCCAAAGAGCATCAGTACATTTCAAACCAGATGGGCGTTTGCATACATTAGATCAGCAACTATTAATCTATATGGGTTTTGCTTGTTTGAAACAGGAAGGAAAAAACTAGGAAAAGAAAAGAGTATTTCTTCCTTGAGCGGATCCGATCTTACTAAAGGTTTTTTGAATGTGTAGTAGATACAGACACAGAATAGTCTCGTCTTTTTAGCTCACAAGCATTTTGGCTTGTAAGTACAGAAAAATGTCGCGGCCGTGTGTTGTTCTGGGGAAATTTCTGGATAGAAAATATGTGCGAAATCCATCATCACCTTATGTGCCATAGCCGAGGCATGATGTGCCCGAACTTATTCACAATGGGAAGGTTGATATTTGGCTTCTCTCATTCTCAACGAAGATGCCCATCATTTTGCTAATTGGTTTCTAATAAAAATCTCACCAATGCGTCTTTCTAACCGGATTTCTTCGTAGAAATTCTGTTTGTATATCAGTTCCTTGCACGATGGACGACACAAGATGGCACGATGCATGTACATGAACTCACACACGGTGACATGCTTTGGTCTTGTGATAGTTATAATCGCAAGTACGGAAGATAACGCGAATACTACGTCTCCTTTCCCTCCGCTGCCTCTTGAAATCGATAATCAAGCAACAAAGCTTAACAACGAAACCTAATTTTTTGCGTGCTATTACGACTCCGATAATTACGGAATTTTTTTCATGATCCTCACCTTTGTTTGTTTAAAGCTGTCTGGACTTGTTTATTAGCTACAGATTCACCTAAAGAAATGGTTTCATTTTCCTCGTGTAGGTGAATCAAAAGCCTGGAGGAAGAACAAATGTTATTTTCTGAAACTTTTGGACTTGGGAGAAACATTGTGGACCCTGAAATGTGCCCTTCACAAGCTCGGATTCAACTCCGCTTAAACCGCAGTGATGGATTCCCGCTGGGACCTGATCAGTGAGCTTATTTATTGATCAAGCACAAGGTAGGTTGATTCATCATTAATTTATTTTAACTACTTCCTTACCCAGGGATGGTGTTGTGCGACTGGTGCACATGTAGCACCGTGTTGTGCACCATCCGAGCAGTCCGTTCAATAATCCAACGATCCTTATCTCATCTCAGCACCGCGTAACATCTGAGCCATTTAATGCTGAGATGAAATATGAACCCTTGGATTGCCGAACGGACAACTCGTGTACCAGCTGCACAGTATGCCCCCGAGTATATAGAATGCTCCATTTTCCACTCTGTCATGAGTCAAGGTAAGAGCCATGAGTCAAGCTAGGTTAGACTTTAGCAGCATTAAACATGTTACGTTGATATGTACTATCGGTGACGGATTCAGCATTTGCCTCAGGGGCACATTGTACTAATCGTCATAAGCAAAAATCTAAATTAAGCGCAAAGTCACGAACTATGAAAAATTGAATTATAAATTTCAATCATTGAGTAAAAACCAAATAAAGAAATGAAGGCCTAATTTTTTCAAACAATCAAAATATATCTTACCTTAAAAGGAAGAATAAAAAGTCCTATTTATGTAGCCCCAAATAAAGTCCATTTAATAAAAATATTACTTTTGCCAATCAAAAAAGTTTTATGTAGCCCCAAATTTAATTGGTGATTGGTGAGGAAAACAGCGAGGTGACCGGTGATGACCACAGAGACGAGCGATCGACAACGATGAAGTAAGTCGAGTGTCGAGCGAATTCTCCCCGTCAAATTTTTTGTGTGAAGTTCTAATTCTTCCACTCATTTTTGCCTAAAAAACTTGATTTTTACCTTAAGAAATTGCAAAATTTAAATAAAAAAAAAAAGAGAGGAGGAGAATGGGGTGGGGTGGGGGCACGTGCCCTTGAATAGGTCCGCTACTGTGTACTATATACATACAAGTAAGCATTGAGAGTCCCAAGCGTTAGTCCAATTGGTTGGTGATTTTGTTCCTCGCATGATAGACCAAATTCGATTTTTGGGGCCGGACCGCAACATAGCATAATCTCACTTTGGTTCCCTCTCAGTTTGGCAAGATAACCACTTTAGTCTCTCTGCTTCCAATTTTGCTTGCCTCATTAATAGCTGATGGCATGGTAGAGTCAGTCAAATGCAAGGGGTTGACGGTCAACCGTTGACCGTCACAGTCGAAAGTGAAATGATCAAATTGAAAGGGGAAGGGTCATGGCATAATGAAAAAGATCTTGCTTCACAACAAAGCAACTGGCGTTTATAGAATTCTAACCCTTCCATCAATTCAGAATTAGGGTTTAATCTCTGTGAAATGATAATGTTAAAATTATTTTTGTTAATGTCCAAACTTAAAGGACTCATATCATGTGTAGAATACAAGATTTATGTGCATTAGTCAAATATTGACATAAAGAGTGCAAATGAGCCAAGCTGAGCTGTATAAGGTTTTGTCAAGGCTTTTTTGCTAAACGAACCAAAACCTTGAGTTCGGGCTTGGCTCGTTTTGAGCCCGGTCCATTCACTTAATAAGCTTCAATAAACGAGCTGAGCTTTTTCGAGTTGAGCTTTATAGTACTGGGATTGATTCGTTGACTAAACGAGACTTAAACTCGAGCTTGAGCTACTCTGTTCGTTTGTCAATTTCACATGAAAAAAGCAGTTCAGATTTTCACTTTCCGTAATCCTGGTCAATTGGTGCCAGTGATCAGCCGCGCATTGCGGACACCGGCTTCAACATCTGAAAAGGTACCAATCTTCATTTTGTTAGGTCTATTTTTGCTAGTTGTCTGCCACGTGGTTTGGAAAACTCTTTATCCATTTCATAACTGCAACGTTCAAGTAATTGAATCAGTCCCCCCAATCAACGGTTTGATGTTGAGCTCTTTGATGGAGGTTTTTTCTTTATTTAATTAATAACCGGATATCGGGCCAACTTGCGTGCACGTCTACTAATTATAAGATCGTGAAGTTAACGATTGGGCAAACCCTCCCATAACTCCAAGATTTGAAATGTTTGACCTATGCAGAATTCGAACATACGATCTCATGGAAGATAAACACTTATTTGTTTTCTCATTCATGCATGGCCAATATCTTGCCTCGTTTGTATGCTTTGTTTCAGGGGTAGCTCCTCTGTTGAGTAATAAAATCTTAACTTACCCAAAAAAAAAATATCTTGAGGTAGAGAAACCAATGCATACAGATTTAAAGCTAATATTCAACTAGTAATTCACAATGTTTATGACCTTTTAATAAGTCCTTTTTCACGTCAGCCCAAGCTCTGTTCTGCAGTGCACACAACCACATGATCGACATGGCATTTCTGCTATTAAAAATGCAAGAACTACACCCACTTAGACATTCATTTACACATTCACGCTCGCAAGCGTGTGGGGCCTACACACATTGCACACATCCAGTGCGTGTGGAGACCACACGATTGTGATCGTGTACGTGGATGTGTAAATGGCTGGAGTTCTAGCATTGCTCTTCTGCTATATGGCATGGCTTGGGAAAATTGATGGCATTTGTCTGGAAGCTCACAATTGCTTTCATATATTGTAGCCTTTTCATTACTATTTTCTTCTCGGCATAGAAAAGAACTTATCATCATCATTTGATTGTGTCATCGCATGGTGCTGCATGTTTTCTCAATTTCTTGTGCCCTGCAACCTACGTGAGTTTCTACGGTACGTTTTCTTTTCTAATCGGAGCAAATCAGGACAGGCTTAACGCATGTGAATATACCCAAAGACGAAGAAGAGCATAGTAAACGACAAAATACTCTGGCAAAGTTTTCTAAATCGCTAAACTCAAATCCAACGTCGAAGCATGATCAGCTAAATGTGGAGGTACCTATGGTAAACGTCCGGAAGTACGAAACCTTCGTGAAGCAACTTATTAGGGTTTTTTTTTCCCCTTCTTGTTGTGCCTTTTCTTCCGTATTATGAGCAGCAGATCGATTTTCATAATTTCCAATCTTCTTTCCTGGCCTGCAGACCGGACCAGAAAAAGTATCGAATGTTGATGTAACTTTTTTTTTTACTTTAATTTTGGAGGTAACTTTTGGTGCAGCTCTGTCTAAAGAAGATCTCAATGGCATTTGCTTTTCTTTCCCCCTTTTGTCCCATCAAATCCCTAATTTCGTCTCTGTTAAATCCTTAAATGGCCCCCACCCAACCGAATTTGGGCCCTGTACTCTATAAGAGCATCTCCCATCCATCAAAAATAGAGGATGGAAGTGACACATTGAGGGGAGATTTTGTAATTTATTCCATTTTTTCTTCACTTTTTGTATTTTTGGGAGAATATTTGAGGGACCCACTGTCCTTTTTTGAGTTTGGTCCTCCAAAAATAAATTTGGTCCTCTAAAAATGGAGGACCAAAAGCAAATTTGGAGGACCAAACTCAAAAAAGGACAGTGGGTCCCTCAAATATTCTCCCAAAAAATACAAAAAGTGAAGAAAAAAGGGAATAAATTACAAAATCTCCCCTCAATGTGTCACTTCCATCCTCTATTTTTGATGGATTGCAGATGCTCTAACTCCATACTGTCAATTTTCTACTGGAAAACCACTGCACATGCGGTTGGTTCGTTAGGCTTCCTTTCGAGGTATAGGTCCTTAATTCGAGTGCTCATCAAGAAGGTACTCGAGTCATGTTCTAACCACTCGCCGGGGGAAAAAAAAAACTCTCTACTGCAATTACATTTAACTTTAAAATTTAGGGAAAAAAACTAAAATGGTCCCTGTAGTTAATTGTTTGTGTCAACTTGGTCCCTGTAGTTGTAATTGGCTCGATTTATACTCTGTACTTTCCATTTTGTTCCAATTTGGTCCAATTGCTAACTGCCGTTAGTCTTTTTAAATAAAGACAAAAATAAGTTAATAAAGACAAAATTAAACCAATAAGCCAATTTTTTCGTTTTTATTCAAAAAACTTGAATTTTGATGGTAATTTTTTACTTTTTAGGTTCCTCTCGTCATGACAAAGCAATAATCCCGAAAAAATTGATAAAAAAAACTAACAAAAGCGAAAAAAAATTGAATAAGGAAAAAAAAATATGCCACCTTGCTTATTTAGCCTAACAACCCCTAAGTTTATGTAATATTCTGACTTTTGGACATGGTTCTTTATCATGTTGTGACTTTTGGATCTATATCATATTGTGACTTTTAGACATTGTTCTATATGCATTTTCAGTACTATGCAGAAAAATAAGGCATCTCAGTATTTGTCCACAAGTTAAACAGGTAGACAATACCAGTGGTTATGTTGCCTCATGGCTGATCATAAAAGTGCTGAATTAGGTAGGCCTGTGCAAAAAAACTCGTCCACCCGTGGATCTGACCCGACCCGAAGGGTCCCGGGAGAGGTCAAATATGTGTTTCGGACGGGTACGGGTTCATTTTTTTTTGTTAAAAATCAGATATTGGTTCGGGGTCCGGGTTGGTGCGTTTCTTACTCAACCCAACCAATTCATAAGCATTAATTCAATTTTTAGTCGGACCTAACGTAAAGAATCGGGATCGCGGACGATTCTTACCCCTTTTCGGTTCGGTTTGCAGGCCTAAAACCCGCCATGTTAGGTTGGGGTCGGGTTCAAGGGTCAAACTCGACCACCCGACCCCTGCACACCCTTAATATTAGGGCAAGAGAGGAATGAGAGAATTACTGTTTCAACCCCAAAAAAGGGGCCATTTGATTTTGCTGTTAAAAGGGCTAACGGCGGACTAACGGCGGTTAGTAATTGGACCAAGTTGAAACAAAATGGAAAATATATAGTGTAAATTGAGCTAATTATAACTACAGAGACCAAGTTGACATAAACATTTAACTATAGGTACCATTTTAGTTTTTTTCCCTAAAATTTATTCTAATGAACTTGTGGTGGTGAGTTGGGTTAAAAACTTAAAGAGCATTGGTTTGTTAATGGTCAAAATGGTTAGGAGGTGTCTGATGGGCCCTTGATAACTACTACAGTATACCGTTGTGTTTGGCTTAATCAATATTCTGGTAATTAAATTTGTATTAAAAAAATGAGAGAGAAACTTATTCACGGAGGCTCCGTCCATTCGCGCAATTAATGGTTGAGATTCGTTTTCAATTTTGATAGAACACAATTGATTTTCAATTCAGACCGTTCAAAAATATTTTAGACTCGCGTGATTAGACTCCGTAAATCTTTCTTTACGGAAAGCTCCGTAAAGAAGTTTTTCTGTTAAAAAATTCCATGCATTGAGCCCAGCGATGACCTCTGATTTGTATTCCTTTCTACTCATCGGTTCATTCACTTTTATATAGTGTTTCCGTTTTGCAGCAGCTCAACTTCCCTGATTACTGAATTCATTTGATTGGTATTTCTCACTTGAGTTATCTGTTTATCTTGTCCTCCATGCACTTTGTTCTTACACAACACATCTATATTGACGAATATATGTCTGTGGATGGTTTCAGGTACGGGTAAGTACTTGCATATTGGGCATAATAATGGATTTGACCGTGATATCACGTAACAGTGTCATGATTCGACAGAAATATAAAATATATAGCTGTTGTGACTACAATATGGTGTTTCACTTTATCGTATTCGCGACTTTTTATTTGTCAATGGCATAAGAATTAAAATTTTGTTACCCTTGCATTCCATGTTATTTTAGAGAGAGAGAGAGAGAGAGAGAGAGAGAGAGATTCATAATCATAACTTCATAAGTATTAGATAGCAGTAGAGAGAGAGAGAGAGATTCATAATCATAAGTATTAGATATCCTAGCAGTAGATATTGGACATCTTGTGCCCTACTTTTCCCTCCTCTCTAGTCCAATTTCCTCTATTTTCTACTAACTTGGTGCCAAATTAGAATTTTCAAAACACCCCCAAATTTTCCAAAGCAAAAAAATGGTGTTGGGTTTCGATCAGCAGCGGGAACCCTTTCTGCAGTTCATTGCACCTGCGCTGATTGTCATCGAACCGACGAAGGAAGATGGCCTTGCACCCAAACTTGAGGCTCTGGCATAACTTGATGAAGCTCCAGCACCAGATGGGGTGAAATATGCGCCGTTCAACATCAGATCTCCTTCTGATCTCCAATTCCAGTGCTTCCATTTACTCTCTGGTGCATCCTCATGTTTGGTCACCTAGTAAAATATAAAAATGATGAAAAAATATTTAATTTTTTGAATAATTTCACGGGAAATTATTCACCTAGTAGTGTTTGAATTTACCTAAGTATATCAGGGAAAATCATTATCACCTTTTTTTACAAGAAAACTAGGGGATATCTAGCATTTTTTTTTTTTTTTGGGCTTTATACATTACATATATTCCTTTGTCTCATAATTTTACTCCTTTTTAGAAAATTGTGTCATTTTTTGAATTCAAAACTAAATAAATTGTGTATAAGCTATTGATTTTTTTAAAGAAAGGCTTTCCGTAGAGTATTAAAATAATGGGTCGATAGAGTATTTTATTGAATTCTTTTATTAAGAAAATGGCTTGACTTTTCGTAAAGTACTAAAATAACGGGACTAAGGGAGTACATGAGGCAAAAAAAAAAACCCGAGTTTGATTATGAATTAAAAAAGTTGCATGGAACCATTGTATTGAAAACCCTTTTTCCAACGTTTTTTGTAGTCAAACGCGCTTATAAATTTAGTACGATAAATGTCAAATCATGTGATTGAGAAAGAAGAAAAAGAGTTTCGAGGATAAACGAGGTGTTTCCATGTTTAAAAGAAACAAGGAATGAGGCAAGAACGTTAAGATTAATCTTCTAAAAATTAGTCGAGGTATGAGTACGCTGTGGTTCAAACACATAAAAGAACATCAAAAAGTAAAATGGACAAATGAAACAAGGAATGAATATGGTATATTTGTCTCACCTCTTTGCTGAATCTGTTATTAGGGGCAAGAAATCTGTTGCCTTGGCTATTGATAGTGGGGGAAGCACTCCCTCCAATGGCATACATTTCCCAATGGGTGTAGTCATTGTTCACCACATGGAAGTAACCATGTCTACATCTGTATGTGTCAAGAAAACATCATTAATAATAAAATCTAGCGGCGTCTATTATAAATTTAAAAATGAGAGGAGCACAGCGAGCTAGAGTCGTGTAATTCTATACGGACATTCTGTTTCGACACGTTACGCTATGATTCATCGTTTGTGTAACAAAAATGGCATGTACTCTCCCCACCATATCATTTCTCAAAACCCATTTTGGAAAATATTTTTTCAACCATACATAGGTCCTAGTTTTAACCCAATATGTTTTTTACTAATCATAAATACACTTTTTAGTCCTTCCTTATGAAAAGGATTCTTTCACATAATGAAATTGAAAAATAAGTTTCAAAATCGGTCATCAAACAAAATTTCACGAAAAAAAAAAGTGTTCGCAGTGTCTAATCCTTCTTTCGTATTTGGTTTTATTTATAACTCGGGTATCTCGACCCAACTTACGCATTCTTGATTTGGTACTCTACCTTGGCATTCTTTGAACAAGACCTTCCCCAAAGTGATTAAAAGCAATCGTGACTTGCATATTCTTATCCTGAGAATACGAATCGCTGTGGCCCAGCAGCATGACCTTGTCATGGTGCGTCATGTAATTGTTCGAAATGGTGATAGCCGTGGACCCATGAATCGCATCAATCAGCCCGTCCTTACAGTTCGACAACGAGCAATGGTCCACCCACACGTGGCTGCCCCCAAAGATCGACACCCCGTCGCCGTCCGATACCGTCCTCCACCCGTAGTGCCGCGGGGAGTCCCGCACCATAGCGTTCCCTCCCTGCTTGCAATCGTGGATGTTGATCCCGTGTATGATGATGTTGGTCACGAATTGCACGGTGATGCACGGCCCTCCCGCGATGTGGACGCTCGATCCCCGGCCGTCGATCGTCTTGAACGAGTTCATGATCAGTTCTTCCTTCAGTTTGATCACCATGTCGCGCGCGAAGATGATCCACAGCGGCTCGTCTTGGATGACTGCGTGGCGGAGGGTCCCGGGTTTGGGGTTCACCACGTCGTGGTCGCTGGAGTCGTTGACCACGTAGATTTTACCGTCTCGTCCTCCGACAGCATTTTTGCCGAACCCAATGGCGCAGTCGGCGAGCCGCTGGCGGTTTTTCTCCCACTTTGAGTCGCACCGCCAGCAATCGTCGATGGGATTTCCGGTCCCGCACGAAAAATATCCCAAGTTCCTCCTCGATGCATTGATGCTCCTGTACATGAGAAAATGTTACACATTAGCATATCAATAGTGTTGGAAATGTGATGGTGGAGATTTTGTAAATATTGGAAATTTACTTTTCTAGTAGATTCGAAAATTACAAAAGACTACTAGCTTTCGTATAGCATTATTTATCATAATACTATATCGTTTGGTTAAATGAAACGAAATGACCACCTTTTGGAAGCTCATTTCGTTCCAATTGCTTAAAAAATGACAGAATGTAGTTTTTAAGAAGAGAAAAAGAAGAAGTATCATTCAGCAACTTAGGGTCTTTCCATATTTTGTTAATCATTTTCACCCAAACAAACACTGCCTGAGTATTTTACTTATAATTAACTAGCTAGGTACATTAATGAAGTCATTTTGGTAGTATACATACGTACATAATTAACAGTATATGGTTTTTGTTTAATTCGATCGGCTATCAATTTAATTGGGAATCCGTAAGCAGATGGTGAAATTAGTCTCCCAGAATCAATCGAGGATGCGTAAGTTGACTTGAGCACTTAGTTATAAAAATAATGTCGAGAATACATATACTCTTACCTGTGGACATCTTGTACTACTAGCTCAGGGTCTTGAACTGCTGAGGAGGAAATGAGTGCTGCGGGGGTTAGGAGAGAGAGGAGGAAGATGAGAGAGAGGAGTGAAGGACTTGCCATTTCCCACTGTCTCTCTCTCTCTCTCTATGTGTGTGTGGGGTAGAGAGAGAAAGCTAGAGACAGTGGGATCACTGGGATGGGGGTAGGATGATCACTTGAGAGGACTACATGGGGGTATATATAAAGGGATTAGGCTAAACACGTGGGGTCATGCACCCCAGCGGCTTCGTGATTGCTGGTTTTACGGGGGATTCACTTTTTGCCCTTTTGGCCTTTGGTCGTTTATTTTGGTAGCTAAAGGCAAAAGCCCATAGAATACTGCAACGAACATAATTTGGAATATAACTCCGGAGTCCGGACACAACTATATTTACAACCGTGCGATACACATGAGACCACAAACATGAGACGGCTGTAGCACTAAGAACAGAGTTCAGAACCACTATTCTGAACTAGAAAAGCTATGTGCACAGCAAGCTGTGCACAGCAGCTGTGCACAGACCTCTTTTTCTCCTGCCTCGGGTTCCACAAAGATGATCAGAGCCGCTTAAATGTTTGTAGGCTCACGTACATCGAATGACGCCGAATATAGTCATGTCCGGAATTGTGCTCGCACCCATATTAGTTGTAGAACTTGTAGGCTTGTGCTACTATTTTGACAGAGACCTTAAACGACATCTCTCCCTCTGAACTAATGTGTACAGGGCTCCGATCATCTTTGTGGGACCCGAGGCGGGAGAAAAAGAGGTCTGTGCACAGCTGCTGTGCACGTAGCACAGCTCATTCTGAATACAACTATATTTAGAGCCGTTAAATGTTTGTAGGCTCACGTACATCGAATGACGCCGAATATAGTCATGTCCGGAATTGTGCTCGCACCCATATTAGTTGTAGAACTTGTAGGCTTGTGCTACTATTTTGACAGTCTATCACTCTCTCCCTCTCCCTAATGTGTACAGGGTTTGGAGCTTTTAAGTATCAATTTTTATAGGGTCAGTCTATATACGCAGTTGCACCATTTTAATTGAAATTAATCCCCTAAATTTAGTTGAGGTGCGTATAAACATAACTGCAGATTATTTATAAAAAAAAGCATTGCCCAACCATGCACATTGGTTGATTAGCTCAATTTTGTATAGTAAGTTTCACATCTCCAACCATTTTCCACCTTGAAGCTTCTCAACTTTCTATTTGTTCTCAAGTAGAACAAACCCCACCATCTCTGACTTTTTTATACCACCCAAATAATTATATCATTGACTATCGTTCTAGACCGTGGTCTACCCAATTCAGAACAGATCGAATAATTACAATGGAGACGTTCCAAATCGAATAGCGTGTCAACGATATTATGAGACAGATGAAGTGATTGCTTTCAAGCATATGAATTGAAGATTATAGGAATGGTACGTATTCAGAGAAAATATTCGGGAAAAAAAAAATTGATCACAGAAATAAAACTACTATACATGGATGAAATTCATTTCGGATGTGATTCATGCAACACCGATTCGCTATTGGATTTGCCCCCTACATTGATGTGGGTTTTTTAAAATAAAGAAAAGAAAAAATATTCGCTCGAGTACAAAATGTTTTTGATAAGCTTTTGCAAGACAGCTCATTTTGTTTGGAAAATTAAACTTGAAATTGATAGGTCATGGTGTTCATAAGTGAGATTATTTGTATAGAACCCCAGGATTTCCCCTCTTGTTAATTTGTACAAGTAACAATTTCACCAAATTCAATTCTCTTATTACCTATTAATAATTGTAAGCACGATATGACTCAACGAAAATCATTAGAGAGAAGATAGGTTTTTAGCCACACAATATTAATGAAAGTAGTAGTACATTGGTCATTTATAATTGCTAGACTAATTTGTCTGGGGATGAAGTGTCGAGGAATATTGTTTTCGGGATCGTGGAGCACTCCAAATTATGGACGACAAGTGTGATTTTCAAAGTTTTACCGTCGATCTATTTTCAATTTTCCAATCACGATATTTCTTCACGCGAATATATCAATCAAACAAGGCTATAATATCAACAGTTGCGATCATTATTACGAATTCGGGTACGCCTATCATATGAACTGGTCCTTATTACTTAGGGGACAAAATATAAACTAATCAATACGGTCATGCATGTGCTTAGGTTATGGTTTTAATCATACTAGGCGTTTAATGTCTCGCTAGGCCTCATCAAAGTATTTTGTTTCACTTTAACTTATTAGTAGTAAGTGCTTTTGGACCTGGTGCGCGCAGGCCAGGGCTAAAGTTAATTACTTACACCATCATTGTTCGCTATTTAAGCTCCATTTGTTTGGACGTAAAATATTTTTCGGTGTTTAATTGTGTAAAAAATGAGAAAAATATTTTACATGTAAAACATTTTTCATCAATTGGATGAAAAATGACTTACCCTTAAATCTTCCATAAGTTATTTTTCAAAATGAACGCATTGCCTTCTACTGCAATTTTCACTACTCAGTTTTTTCGATTGTCAATTATAACTCACGTTCAATTTTAATAATCTCATATCTCTCAACCGTTTAAGCTCATCATCTCTCTCTCTCTCTCTCTCTCTCTCTCTCTCTCTCTCTCTCTCTCTCTCTCTCTCTCTCTCTCTCTCTCTCTCTCTCTCTCTCTCTCTCTCCATTATTTTGTTGATTTAAGTGTCCATCAAACACCGGAAAATAAAAATTTGAAGTTTGTTTTTTGAAAAAACATTTTACATTGTAAAACATTTTGCATCGAAACAAACGGAGCCTTAATTAAAACTTGTTCAAATATCATTCAGACCAATTAAGCATCATATTCATAGGATATTGATTGATACGTTTTTAGAAAGCCTTCATTGTTAAAATTAAAAAAATGGGCAATTGACGAAAAACGAGGCCCATGTTATGGTTGAGTCACCCTCTTTAAAAGAAGGTGAACGTTACCCTCCTTCCTAATGGTTCAAATGGTGTGGATCCCACCACAAAGTGATGTCATGCTTACCATGCAAGACACTTTTTGGTAAGCATGACATCACTTTATTGTGGAATCTACACTATTTCAACCAATAGGAATGAAGATAATGTTCACCCTCTTAAATGGAAGGTGAACAAAACTCAATTTTTAAAGAGGAGTTGATTCCTTTTATATAATATCATCAAATATGGATTCGATTTTGCTTAAATAATTTGTTATTGATGAGCACAAAATATTAACACATAGAAGCTTCATATCACATGCGTTAGTCTTTAATTGCGCGTAATTGGTTATGATGATTATTATCTTTCTGTTCACTCCCTTTGAATTACAGTATTATTTTTTGCAGGAAAAGATGATAATAATATTATTTATGTGAGCCGTTCAACTTAATTAGCACAATTACTCTTTACTCTTCAGCCACCAGATTAGGTTGGAATTGCAATTAGGTGGCCTTTGGTTGCTCATGATGGGTTAAAGAGGAAACTTTAATGTGGTTAGTAGTATTTTGGTAATTAAGGAAACAATAGCCGACTAATTAGAGTAATTAGCTAGGGAAATAATTAAGGAAACTTGGGGCAGTGTTTATTTGGTTAGTTACTCTTTATTTACTTTCTGAATCCATGCTGAACCATCATTCTTGTCTCAATGGAATAATGTTAGTAATTTTGGATATGGAGTCAATCATGTTTTTCCATGACCTGTTATTCAACTTTTGATTTCAAGCACCGGATATCTTTTACCGGATACCTTTGTGATTTATTTTCGAATGGATGCATACGATTTTTTGGTCTTGAACATTAAGGTGAGGAAGAGTGTGCATAAGTTGTTTTTCTAAAAGGTCGTAACGGGGATATTTTCCACGGTAATAGAGTTTAGACCACCAAATTATTGGGAAGAAAAATATGGAAATAAATAAGAATTCGTTAGTAATCGCTATATATGACTGCATGAGTACTGTAGATTCTGAAACCTTAATGCTTGGATTCCTTTTTGAAAAAAAAATTCCAACTCAAAAAATACTTTCAATCATTACTTCTACTTTCAATCATTACTCTCCACTCATTACCCCTATCTCCAATTATTATTCTCATTTCTCTCTTCACTTATTACTCATACCTCAAATCATTACTCATTCTAAAAAAAATTTCAAAAACTCATCCAAACACATTATTAAAGTCACTTTCCTTTGATTAGGTGGAATAACCTTTTAAAGTACTTAGAGGCCGTTCCGGATTTGGAAAAAAGGAAGTTTTAGAAAAGGAAGATAATTTCAAGCCCCAAAATCATACATTTACGCAAATAATTTTCTGGCCAATATGGATCTTTGTTTGATAGATCTCATTGAGATCTTTTAAACGGTGCAAAAAAAGTTAAAAAATTATTTTTCATTTTCGTTATATTTGAGTTTGAAATTACCCTCGTTTTAAAAAAGAAGGTTTTTTTAGAAAGTGGAACGGGGCCTTACTATGTTTGAGAAGTCTAGGTAAGTTGCTTAAAGAGACAATGTGGAACAAGTTTCAGAGGCAAAAAAAACTCAGTTTGCGAGACCACCGTAGATCTACCTTTGAAATAGGAGTAATATCGAAGGAAGCATTCATTCTCAGACAATAACAATAACCAAGGTTTTAACCTATGTAATAAAACATATATTGGAGCATCTCTAGCTTTTAGTCTTTTATTGACATGAAACTCAAAATTTGAGGGAAAGTGATTAAAAAAAATTTCTAATCGGTCTTACTAACGTCCGCTCACTAGACGAAAGATAATAAGTATATAATGACAAACATATTCAGATATCAATACACATGTCACCGATATCAATGCATTTTTTTTCGGATATTGATACACTTTTTATCTAGTTTTCTACACCTAATGGGCGGAGGTTAGCATTTTTCTTATCGATGAGATAAGACAACCACACATGAAACTTGTCATCTTGAATGTCAATTTGTTTCCTATTCCGTTCACTTTCCTCTTAAAATAAGTACTCATTTTTTAAATTAAAACTGATATATTATGAGAGAATAACATGTCTCATAAAATAGAAAAATAAATATTTAAAAATAAGAACTTTATCTATTGGAATGACTTATATAGTTATATTAGTTGAAGCTTCTACGCAAATTTTCACTTACACTTTGAACTCAAGGGGAAAATAACGGCTCAGGACGTGTTTTGATAATTAATACCCGCTAAGAATAAGCTAAAAACATTTGTTAATACTGAAAATGTCATTGGCGAATATTAATTATCAAAACACTTCCTTAGCCGTCATTTGCCCTTTCTCTTTTTTGTTCAAACAACCAGGCAGATAAGTCTGGGTTCATGGGCCGTGAGACCAAAGCCCTTTGACCTGGGGTTCCTACTTCACTGAAGTGGCCTGATCATAAATGGGCCCAATAATCCAACACAACCCGACTTGTATCACTTATTTCTTGGGCTGGGCTGGACGGCAGCCACGACTACTTTTAAATCAGGCTTGTCGGGACCCACTACCCGGGCTTGGATAACCGCATATCCTGTAGTCAATGGTCAAGGACCCACTATGATTAAGGCTGACCTCTTGTAAACTTATAAATTTAGAATTTATTTTGATATTTTTTAGTTTTTTTTAGTTTTTTTGTTGTAATTTTTAGACTGTTCATTTCGAAAGACGAATCAATAAAATATAAAAATATGGACCCATGTTAAAATAATTCAAATAAAACGACATTTTAGACAAATAAGACAGTTGTTTAATACTTTTTCGTCTTAAGTAAACTTTTTTTGTAGTTACAATTTTGTACTTTTTAGATTTCTTTCAAATAATTAATCTAATAAATATCACTCAAATCTAATAAAAATTTAGAAAAGATGAACAAAATACACAAAATAAAGAAAATAATTAAGTTTAGAAGAAGGAAGTTGATTTTTGCAATCCACTTTGTACGGAGGCGCTCTATGTACAAAGTGGTACGCCTGCGTACAAAAGTGAAAAGCCAAAATCAACATCCTATACGGAGTACGAGAGTAATTTAGGGTTAGTTCCAAAACACATTCTTAAAAAATAAGTATTTATTTCACATTTACAAACTAAAAAATAATTTATTGATTTTTTTTCACCGTTTTTTTTGAAATCTTTCAAATATTACATATTTTTAAAATTTGAGCCTATTATTTCTCTTTCCGAAACGGGTGCGCTTAGAGCATCTCCAATAGACTCAATGGGATCCTAAGCAATTTGTCTAGAAAAAGTGCACATTTTAATTTTGTCTAATATTTTTACTATCCAATAGCCTATACAAATCCCTAACCAAATTCCAAAACTCCCATGATTTATTAAAAAATAAAAGGAAAAATACGCACCGCCACCACCATCCCTCACCTCCGACACCTCCATAGCCACCACACCCCACCACCAGCTATACCCATCTCTCTCTTTCTCTGTGAAATAGCAAAACCCAGATGGAACCAAATGATTTTGCACCGCCGTCGCCCAAATCAAAAACCTCAACTGACTGACTAAATTAAAATCCCACAAACTGAAATCGAAAGACCTGGCCACAAATTAAACTCAACCACAACCTACAAACTGAAATTGAAAGTCGGAAAACCCACAAATTCTGTTGTCATTGAGTTCGATTTTACCGTTGCGGCCGCCGTCATGGAGTTTGATTTTTCCATCTTCGAGCTCGTTTCCGCCATCGATCCGAACCCAAGTTTGATCTTTCTGTCGTCAAAACCGATTCTGAGCTTGAGATCTCAATTATTTGGAGATACGGAACAAGACTCTATTTTTCTTCTTCCTCCACGAAGAAACACACAGAGATGCTCCATGTGGGACGCGCTGCAGAAAACACAGAAGAAATGATAAAATAATCGGGCCCGAGTGAACAGTACCTCGCTGGTCCAGAAGAGGTACTGTATCAATATGGCAAGAGACGAGCCTTTTCTTGAGGCTGTTGGAACTTGATTTTGGGGTTCATCCTATTCAAAATAGATAAAAAGGTGTATTTGCTTAGGCTATTGGAGATGCTCTTATACCGTAAATCTTTTGTGGTCAAAAGTCAAAACAGTCCCCGGGAAAACGTGAAGGACCACACTATAGTAGCTACTCGCTGCGCTGGAACCCGTAAATCCCGCGGTCTTTCGGGTCCTTTGGAAAACTCGGAGAATTTTGGTATTTTCCGAGCGTGTCGTGCACGTGCTATACACAACAGTGGGACGTACTGGAGTACTGATTTCTTCCCCAAAACCAGAGTTGCAGCTTTTTGGCACCCCTCCTCCCCCCCTCTCTCTCTCTTCCTTCATTTCTTCTCATCATTTTTATATGTTCTTTTTTAATCCGCAATTTTTATAGGAGTATGTTACATCGTTTGTCTTGACCACTAAAAATTCATACTTCCTTTTTTTTTTGAAAAATGCACTTTTTATTTTTTGAATGATTTAGTAGAAAATTTATGTGAAATTATTTTACTAAAAGACCAAAAATAGAGTGTAATTATCAAAAAAATGAGTGTAAAATTCATTTTTCAAAAAATTTATAAAAACCAAGCTAAAGACACCAAAAGAAAGTCTTTTTCCAATTTTTTTTTATACTTTCATACGTTTTCAATTACAGTAGGAAAAAAAGTTGGCCAAAATCTTGTCAAAATTAAAAGAAAATAACCAAAAACACCAGATCAAAAGATCCCAAGTTTTAGGCAAAACGGGTCATACTTCCTTTCTGATACAGTTAAGACTTGCCATCAATAATTCAAAATAAACTCTACACATAATTGTATTTAGGTTCCGTTCTAGAACACCTTCTTAAAAAATAAATACTTATTTCATATTTTCAAACTCAAAAATAATGTAAATGAAAAATAATTTTTCAATTTTTTTTTGCGCCGTATTAAAGATCTCAACGAGATCTATCAAACAAGATCCATAGTGATAGGAAAATTATTTGCGTAAGCACATGATTTTTAAGCTTGAAATTGCTTTCTTAAAAAATAAGTTCTTATTTGGGGTTCTGGAACGCACCCTTAAAATCGTTCGATACTCATAAACCTATGTATTCAAAGTTTACTCAGGGGGTGTTTGGTCGCCAACTCATTGGCTTTTTCACTTTTCATTTTCAACTTCTGAGTGTTTGCAAAACTCATTTTAGAAAAATGAGTTCTCTGGTTTTAACATTAGAGACGAAAAGTGATAAATAAGGAAAAAGGTACTTTTCAACTTTTGGTCAGCGTAAAAGGAGAAAATATCAAATTATCTTCTATATTTAGTCATAGGACTCTCTTAGGGTGCTCATTGAAATGTTTTATAGCCAAAAATTCATTATAGCCATTTAGGATAAAATGTTTAGAAAAATAAAATCTTTACATCGATTCAAATGGATTGAAAATTTGAATAATTATTGTTTTAACATATTTTTTAATATATAAAGGGTGTAAAAAGTTTTGTGTGTGCTGATATATTTAAAAATAAAAAATTATTTTAAAAAATTGATTAAACCATTATTTATACATATTATATCCCATAACAAATAAACAAGGATAACATGGTAAAAAACTAAGTCATAATTCATTTTCATCACATATCTTCCAAACACATCAAGTTTCAAAATAGATTCTGCACATATCATCCAAACACTCTATCAGATTCAACTATATTCTGACAAAAAAGCCAAAAAATTAAAAATAAAAAGACAAAAAGTAGGTTCTTAAACACCCACGCAATATTTTAAAGGAAAATGATAGCCCATAATGTGTTTTAATAATTAATACCCGTCGAAAATATGATAAGAATATTTGTTAATGCTGAAAATATTTTTGACATGTATTAATTATCAGAACACATTTTGACCTTCATTTTCCCATATTTTAAAATCCTGTGCATTGACATCCTGAGCGTGCCATACACGCGTGTCATACCAGAGTTGCAGCTTTTTGGCTCCCCCAAACTACCTGAAACCTGCTCAGATCAAAATCCCCAAACTACCCCTCCTGAGTGACTCTCTCTCTCTCTCTCCCTCTCCCTCTCCCTCTCTCTCTCTCTCTCTCTCCAGAATCTCTGCAGAAAGGAAGGAATTTAACTCTCACGCAATTATCAATACTACACGTAGACTCTGTGCTTATGGCTCCTTCTGCTTCTGCTCTCCTCAGTCACCGTCACAGTTATCGCCCCCAGCATTTACTCACATTTACTACACTGCCACTGCCCTCTCGTGCCCCTCCCTCTACCTGTAGTAGTAGTAATCTACTCTACGCTCTACCTCTGTCTCCCCTTCAAAGCTCAACCACCAATGCCTCTGCTTCCCGTTTTAGGGTTAGGGTTTTGTCATCCTCCACCTCCTCCGCCGCGTTTCAAGCCCTAATTTCAGACTCCGTGGACTTCGATGGGCTTCGATTCCTCCAGTTTTGCAGGTTTGTGCGCGTGTGCGTGTGTATGCGTTGTTTCAAACTTGTCGTTTGGCTATTGTTTGTTTTTTCCGATATATTCTTGTATTTTTTATATGTTTATTTTATGGTTATTTCGATTTTGGGAGGCAGTTTCGACTCCTGAAGTTGCATGTTTGTGCGGCTTTCATATTTGTCGCTTCGCATTGTTTGTTTGACCCTTATCGTGTTTTTAAATGGTAATTTTTTCTGTTGACTGATTTAAAACAGGAGATTCTCTCTCTAGAAACCCTCACTCTCTGCTCTCTAAACTTCCTTACCTATTTGGGTCTTTTTTCTTTTTTTTGTTTGTAATTTGGAGTTCCGGAGCTTGGGTGTAGTGAAATGGGTAGACATTGAAATTTTCTTCTTCTTCCATGTTTCTTATGTTCAAATCTGTAGCTGTTACTGGTCAATGAGACTGTGTTGTTTTCTCTGCTGTACTCCTGTTACAGGTAAGAAGAGGAGATGTTTTTTATTTTATAAAGAAAAGATACTGCATTTGACTGTACTTTCTTTGCTGTTCAGGTTTTGCTTTTAATTTCCCATTTAGGAGATTTGTAGCTACTCTGATGACGAACAGAGGAAAAATGTGCCTTTCTTCTTTCTAAAATGTGGGTTGAATTTTTTTGCGGTATTTTGTAGTCAATGTTGTGTTAAGTTGAGATGAGTGACATTTTTGCTGTTAATCTTGGCTTAGATGGGGTAAGCGACATTTTTGCTGTTAATCTTCAGTTAGTCGGGGTGGGCAACATTTTTGCTGTTAATCCTGGGATTGTCGGGATGAGTGACATTTTTGTAGTTAATCTTGGGTTAGTTGCGGTAGGTGTTGTTTATGCTGTTCATCTTGTTTCTATTGAGGACATGGTTTTAGGCATAATAGATTGGGTTTTATAATAGTCCCCTTGTATTGACTTTGTCATGCGTGTTTCTTCCTTCAGGTTGGAAATGAAATTCTTTCTCCAGTTGGTCCTGAGAATTTAATATTGTGGTTTCTGAAAGGGCCTTGAATTTTGAAACCATGGATGGGCGGCGGCATTCTGTTGATATCCCAATCTCGAAAGCATTATTAGCTCTTCGGAGAGTGAGGTCCCTTAGGGATCCATCAACCCACTCAATGAGCAAATTTTCTGCTTTAGTTGATAATTTGAATTGGGATACCAACTCGACTAATGGGATCACTCTAGGCTTCGTAAACGGTTGTGAGGTGGATTGCATTGGTATGACGCCTGTTTTCGGATCGAAGGATTTAGGCTTAACTGGTCAAAGGGAGGAAAATGTTAGAGACCTTGACTTGCATAATGGTTTCAGAAAGTCCAACCCTAACTTACCATTGTATGAGAATTCAACTTGGGTTGGAGACCATGGGCCTGTTCCAATTATGTCCAAACAGGTTATAGGTTCCAATCATTGTGGACCAAATCAAGAAGCGGTTTCTGAAACCAAATCAGTGGGTGAAAGATGTTGCAATGGATATCCAGAGAAAGGGTTGGACTTAGCATGTGTCCCACCTTCCGTGGGTTATTTGGAAGGAGTCGATTCTTGCAATGAACCAATCGAAGGATCCTTGTGGGCGGACAGAATAGATCACAACCCGTCAAATCGAAAAGCAGGTCACCAACGGCAGATCAGATCGTCTAGAGCGGCAGTGGGTGATATCATGAGTCGTGTTGGCAGTCCATGCTTGTCAAGTCATAGCACATCATTATTTGGAAATGAAGATGTCAATGCTGTAGATGGAAATCACCATGGATGTAGGATCACCTGCTGTTGGTCGGGAACTCCTAGGTTTAGTGTATCAAATATTCCATCTGACCTAGAAGACCAGCCACTTTTATCAGGGGGTGTAAGCGAGACACTTATTTCTGGAGAAGGAAGGAGCTGGAAACACATAAGCAATGAAATTTCTCCGTCTTTGGAGAGTCCTCAGAGTTTCACTCAGAAATTCTGGCCAAAATCTTTCTGTGAATTAGTGGGCCAAAATATCGTAGCAAGGTCTCTGTTGACTGCCATCTCAAATGCCAGGATTAGTTCCTTTTATCTCTTTCACGGTCCCCGTGGCACAGGTAAGACTTCTGCGTCAAGGATTTTTGCTGCTGCATTGAATTGTCTCTCACTTGAGGAGAAAAAGCCTTGTGGTCTGTGCCGCGAATGCGTTTTGTTCTTCTCTGGAAGGAGCCAAGATGTCAATGAAGTGGATTCTGTGAGAATCAATCGTAAGGATAGGGTTAGATCTCTTATTAAAAGTGCTAGTATCCCTCCAGTCTCGTCAAGGTTTAAGATTTTCATCATTGACGAGTGCCACCTATTACGAGGGGAAACGTGGGCAACTTTTTTGAACAACCTTGGAAACCTCTCTCGGCATGCTGTCTTTTTATTGATTACTCCTGATCTCAATAAATTGCCACAAAGTGCAGTGTCGCGATCACAAAAGTACCATTTTCCAAAGATAAAGGACATCGATATTGGAAGCAGATTAGGAAGTATCTGTATGAAAGAAGGACTTCAGTTTGAGCAGGATGCTTTGGATTTCGTTGCTTCTAAATCTAATGGTTCACTCCGTGATGCTGAAATGATGCTTGAGCAACTTAGTTTGCTTGGGAAAAGAATTACTATGTCATTGGTTTACGAACTGGTGAGTCTGGCATTCAGGAAGTGTTTGGTTCGGTGGATTATGTTCGAATGCTTATTATGCACCAATTTAGACTATTGGTCATTCCACTGGGAGACCAAGGGACGACCATTGCGTTCTTTTAAGAACCATTCCAACGAACTGAACACTACCTTAATATCTGTCACTTAGTACTAATAGTGTGTCTCTTCTCATCTGAAATCCCCTAATTTTTTCCCTTGTGATTCTGCAGATTGGAATTGTTTCTGATGATGAGTTGCTAGATTTACTGGATCTAGCTTTGTCATCTGATAGCTCAAATACAGTTAGAAGGGCAAGGGAGCTGATGAGATCAAGGATAGACCCTATGCAACTAATTTCACAGCTAGCAAACCTCATAATGGATGTCCTTGCTGGAAAATGTCAGCCAGGTTCATCTGAAGTTAGAAGGAAGTTTTTCAGTAGATACACTAGTAAGTATACATTCTTTAGTACAAGTATAACCATGAGTTTTCATGATAGAAATTTGCCAGCTAAGAGAGAGAGAGGTATACATTCTTTAGTACAAGTATAACCATGAGTTTTCATGATAAAAATTTGCCAGCTAGGAGAGAGAGAGAGAGAGAGAGAGAGAGAGAGAGAGAGAGAGCACCCCATAATAATAAGGGAAGAGACATCCTGGACGGAAGGCTATTCGTCACATTGAATCAGAGCAAATATATGAACGTAGTCATTTTCTGATGCTAGAGAGAGAGAGAGAGAGAGAGAGAGAGAGAGAGAGAGAGAGAGAACAAGACCACCCCATAATAATAAGGGAAGAGACGTCCTGGACAGAAGGCTATTCGTCACATTGAATTGGAGCAAATATATGTCGTAATGTAGTCATTTTCTCATGCTGGTTGTATTTGTTATCCCATCTGAGATCCTGTAGTTGTCAGAAACTTGAGGGGCTATTAGTTTAATCTGCCCTAGAATTTTATTCAATATACAGTGCTCACTATATGTTGGTAAAATGGGGTACACTTTTCACTTGTGTTTAAAGGTAGTACCACTGATGTAAGCTGGAGCCTGGTGTATGGTGTTACACCATTGGAATGTAGAAATTCATCTTCACAGCACTTGGATCACCCTTCCTATAGGACCTAGTGATGCCACCATTTTTTGTTACGTTTACCCATTTTTGTTTTACGTTTTCCCTTGTTTTGAATATAGTGAAGGCTGGTAAAGATTCAAAACTCAATACTGTAGTTTTACTTCGTAGTTGCTTCGACGGCCATCTGGTAATCACAACCACTTTGATTGGAAGGACATCATAAGTACTGTAAACCGTTCAAGGGAAGAGAGAAGCATGTGAAAAGTAACTTCACACCTCTTTAGCAACTTAGATGTTATGAGCTTATGGCAAGTGGCAACACATGAGGAGCTTTCAAGTTCCCAGTTTCAATCTAATGACCGTTGCCCACATTTTTTTTTTTCATTTAATTTCTACTTGGAAAATTTGCTTGCAATCGTTTGGTTGCTTATGACAAATCTTAGCCTGATGTACTTCCTTATTTCATTTTGTATTGCTCACTGACTTGAACCATTTGTGTTTCAAATATCCTGCGTGAATTTCATGTCACAGCTGAAGCAAGCCTGCAGCAACTTAATCATGCATTGAAAATACTTTCTGAAACTGAGAAACAACTGAGGGCATCTAATAGTCAGACGACATGGCTTATCGTAGCTCTTTTACAATTGAGTTCAGTGGGGAATTCATTATCAGATGCTCATGATTTGAGGATGTGCGAAAAATTAGTACAGCCAAGAGGTGAGAATGGTCGGGAAAAGAAAAGAAAAGAGCAAACTGATACAAACAATTTTTGCTTCCTTGATAAGGCTCAATGATTGATTTAATAGTTTCAGGAAAAGTAAGTGAGGTAACTTATATTCAAGCTTTATGCTTTTGTTGCAGATGGTGATTTGTGCAGTGAATCATCTCCAAGTGAGAGTTCGAAACATCTTGTCCCTTGTGCATGCCAGAATGGTGAATCATGTAAGTTGGGGATGCAGGATGGTAAAGAAACACTTGAATCCATATGGAAGAAAGCCATAGAGATTTGTCAATCCAATTCACTGAAAAACATTTTAAGGAAACATGGGAAGCTGTCTTCTATTTGCTTTGCCCAAGGTACTCACATCTATGCTTCACTTCTCGCATGAAATGATAGCCATACTAAGCTCTACTCTCGTTGGATAATTATGCATTTGGTGATGGTGTGTTGTGCGATAGCTCACTTGTCAAAGACCAAAACTCTTCTCTGGCATCTTATATGTTCGATAAATATTGACGTAGGCATCAGGTGCAGGTAGGCGTCCAAGTGTCTCTTCCTCTATTTCTTAGATACAAGGTTAAAAGGTGTTTGAAAGTTAACATAGTGTATTTTATCCATAAAATGAGACTTCTACAAATGGATATGATGTAAACTCCACTAAGGCAATTTTAATATGTGCATGTCTACCTAGACGCATTGGCCACATATGCAATATCACGTTGAACACAACTCCCCACATCCTTGCTCAAATATCAAAGTTTCCAGATTCTCCAGAAAAGGTATTTCACTATGTAAAATAGGACAATTAGAAAAGCACGACCATTTTGGTGTTGTTTTTCTCAGTTTATTAGCTTTTTCCTCTTCTTTTTTCTTTCTTCAGATGGAGTGTCACTTGTTTGTGCAAGTTTAGACGGAGCGAGAACTAAATAAATTCTAAGGTATTCTCGCCTTTACAAGATGCCGTGTTGGTCCCTTGCCCCTTTTGGCATTTGGTCTATGGTTAACTGATATCTCTCTGCTAGTCGGCCCCATCAGTCATGTTACTTATTGATAGCATGCACAATTACTCAGGTAAATGTGCTAAAACTGTAAGGTTTGAACGAAGTCATTTTGGTTGGTTGGCATTTCAGGATAGTTTTACTTGCTACTAGACTACTAGTCCATTACATTGTGCTAAAAGGGTAAAGAGGGTTAGAACATTCTTATTTAGTTGGTTGAATTTTGATGATAGTTTACTCACTCACTGTTACATTTTTATGCTACGTTGAGTACACAAAATATGTGTGGTTGTTTGACCAGTTATGCGGGATTGCAGATATATTGCTTGTAGATGTGAAGGCTGCTCTTTCTTTATGATATCCATTTTCTGCTTTTGAATATGTAGATTGAGTTGTTTTACTTCCCCAATCTCTTGACCTAGTCGTAAACCATATCAGGTTTAGCAGTGGTTGAATTGGAATTTCATCACCCAGACTATGTAAATAAGGCTGAGAAGTCATGGAAATTGATTGCAAACGCACTTCAACCTGTTCTGGGTTGTAATGTGGAGATGCGGATCAATCTTATGCACTGTGTTCCTGTAACAAAGTATACCAAAAAGAAGATATCCTTCAGCTTGTTCAGCTGTTCCCGCAAATTGCGCCATGAGTCCACCACTGAAAACAGAAGTGAACCATCATGTCAATCTGATTCCACCTCTGAAAAGGCAAACGTAAGGGACAAATATGTTGAGACTTGTTCCCCCTATTGTGGGTCCCAATTCTTGAATAACTGCTGTCAGATAAAAGAAGCGATCATACGAAACAATGAAGGAAATGCACTAAGCATTGGAATGACAGGCAACTGCAAATGCGAAGCTATATCTGCTCAAGAGGAGGAGAAACAGCCAGGCTGTTTATTCAGATCCCTGAAGCTCCATAAAAAGATACAGTCATCAGAGACTTCTCAGAGTACCTGTTTGAGGTTCCAACCAGAAAGTAATCTTGAATTGTCTATTCCCAGAAGGTCTTCAATTGATGCATGCTGCTGTACCAATGGTTGTCAATTGAACTGCTCCAGAGATGAGAATGGGTATGTGGTTTTATAGCCTCATTTTTCTCATTTAGTTATTTTCTTTCGCTGATCATGAATAGTGGAGACGTTGACCGGAAATACAGTTAGACATTGTAGGCTGGTTTATTTTGCATTCTAAATCATGCCCTACTAATTATAAGTCATCATTTATGGAGAGAGAATCTCAGCTGGGTTAGCGCTATATACGTGCTCTTGTTTATGAGTGCTTTATCTTTAGTTGCAAAGCAGTGTTCTTTAGAGTGAAGCAAAGATTTGTTAAATTCGTTAATTTGTTTGCAGATTGGGGGAAACCTGTGAACGGTGTTCATATTCCTTGAGCTTATTTTGACTACATGGTGTACAGAGTAGAGTCCTTGACCAACAGGGCTTTGCCACAATCGGCATCCAAGTGTAGGGTTGTAAATGAGGCAAATTGAGCAAATTAGTGGGTTATCCAAGTTTCTCAAACGAGCTTCCTTCGAGCTGAGCTCAAGTAGCTTGGTTCTCTTATGCAATATGAGCTTATCAAGCCGCATTTTAGAAAAGCAAGAAGCCTCAAAATGTGTTCCAGATAGGTTTGTTTGATGCACAATTTGATGCGCAAACTATTAAGTCATGCTCGCATAACTTGGTTCGGTTTACAGACGTGTGGAAAAGTCGTACATTGTGTAACAAGAGACCTATGGGTTAGTTGTGGTAATTCAATGGAACGTTGTGGAAACTTGCAATTGGTAATGGTCCTAATGGAATCCTATACCTTCTTCGCTTGGATACATTTCGAACCTCATTTCCTTGTCTTTATGGACTCTGTGTTTCAAATCACTGACTATTACTAGTAAAATGTGTGCTGGCAGTGTTGCTGGTATGTGTTAACTGTGCTTTTTGCTGATAATTGACCTTATAATAGACCCTTCTCCATTTAAGCTTCATTGAAATGTTAGAAAATGCATCTTGTTTCAGGCTTGGCAACTTTGGCATCAACAACAATGAGCTCACTCACTGAAGTGTGTTTTACCTTGTGTGGCTGCCGGGTAATTTTTCAGTACAGCAAAGGTACTTCAAAGATTAACATTCTCTTGCACATTAAGACTTGAGCATTATGTTCTGAAGGTCTTCTCTTAACTTCTGTTACGTAACCTGTATATAGTTAACAGTGATGACAGACCGACAGTTTTATGAGACTTGTTGCCTTGAGCATCAGAAAACGTGTTGCCTTGAGCATCATGACTTGCTTGCTTAATTCTACTTATTTGGTGGTGCAATTAAAAACCGGAATCTTCCCATGCGCAAACGATGGTCACTCTTCTGCAATAAGAAGCCCTCCATCAAAAATTATGCAGGGCAAGCTCTCGGAGGAATCGTAGTGCATGATACGAAAAACATCAAATTTTGGAATTTGAGCTTTTAAATTTTTTGTCAAAAATCTTTAACAGATTTTGGGATTCTAAAAGGATTACTGAAACTTGGAAAGCCGTCTTAAATTTTA
Source organism: Rhododendron simsii (assembly GCA_014282245.1). Taxonomy (NCBI): domain Eukaryota; kingdom Viridiplantae; phylum Streptophyta; class Magnoliopsida; order Ericales; family Ericaceae; genus Rhododendron; species Rhododendron simsii. The sequence goes on from CM024964.1 coordinate 25,639,363, forward strand.
ATTGTGGAGAACTTGAGTTTGTATATTGTTAGTAATATGAAAGCTGATTTCCAACCTTTTGCATCAAACGCTATTGTTCATTTGTCAATTTTGTTTCCCATGATTCAGACTGATTTGGTGGAAGGTTTTAACAGCTTATGATCGACTTAGGCAATGGAGCAATGCTACGACACATAAGAAAGTGCACAGATTGTGTTTGAAACTGTAGCACATTTGTATCTGGATCTGTGCAGCTACATTTGTGCCCAGATATGTACACTTATGTTTATGTTCGTAGCATTTTTGTGTTCGCAGCGGCCTAGAAAAATCCAAACAGATCCATGATAAACGGCTCAGTTAGAACATATATAAAAAAAAACAAAAACAAAAAAAAAAACTTACATAGTCTAGAAGTCTATTAAAATGAACTAATTTCCGTCAATTTATCAGGTTTTAGGTTTTTCTCTTTGTGATCTATCAAAATGAAGTCTCTCTGTCTTACATTGAAACTGTATTTTCCTCTAAATGGGGATTTGTTTCTTTAATGGGGATTTGAGGGTGCGATCTAATATTTAGTGCCGTGAGCCCAAAAAGTTTTGCTACCTCGTTATGGACAAAAGTACATATCCTGACATAGTTTATATTCCGGTCGATACGACAAGAATTTTAGAAAATGCAATTATTATATGTAAAAAAAATATGTATTTCCAACTTATTTAGTCTCGTCACTGCTAGATTTTTTTTCTTATTTTTTGTTATGTACTAATCCTAAATCCTCTATTTTATTTTTAAGAAAGGAGACCCAAAAAAGTATTTCAAAATTAAATTCAATGGATCAAAGTGAAATAGTATAAAGAAATGAGGTGTAACTAAGAAAAAAAATTCCACACTTTAACTCGAAAAACAACTTAGCCTAAAAATTAAACGGACACTGCTAGGGACACATCGGTGTGGCTGAGTTCAGCCACACCCCTCTCACATACAGGTGGGACCCGTTTCAGTGGATCCCACCTGCATGTGAAAGGGGTGTGGCTGAACTCAGCCACGCCGATGTGCCTCTAGCATTTCCGAAATTAAACAAGTTAACATACATACTCGGTAGTAGTGCTGCAGCGGATTTCATTTTCATTTTTTAATATTCTCAGTTCCAAATTTCCGATGACAGCACCGTGTGAGTTTCTCGTTTAGTGCAGTGGATTTCTCAAACAAGTTAACCGAAACATTAAAAAACCATTTATCATTTGACGTTTTGTGTGAATTTCTCAAACTCATTGGAAAAATGTTAGCCTTTAATTTTTTAATATTCAATTGAAGTTTCTTGATCACATACATTGAGAAGGACATAGCAAGAAGTTTTGACGCCGATTCTATCATCGATACTTTTAACGACATGAAAGAGCATCAGACATAATTCAAGATGTCTCACTTTAGTAGATAGATTAAATTAAAGTTAGTCTTTTTTTGTACTCCATGTGCAAATGACAGGACTCGGGGGGGCTGCTCTCCCCATGGGGGAGAGTAGCATGCTGCTGCCCCCTTTTTGGGGCCCATCCAGGTCTCGCTCCGATGATCCGAATCGTTCACTTTGTAGAGCTCGTCGAGTAGAACAACTATGCAAAAAATCAGCTTAATTGGATATCATTAAGTACTTGATCGGAACCTATATAACTCTTGGTCCATTGGGAATAATGGATTTGATCCAATGTTTCGGATCCATTCTTTTCAATGTAAAAAGACTCCGATCAAGCACTTAATGATATCCAATTAAGCTGATTTTTTGCATAGTTGTTCTACTCGACGAGGTCTACAAAGTGAACGATTCGGATCATCGAAGCGAGACCGGGATGGGTCCCAAAAAGGGGGAAGCAGCACGCTGCTCTCCCCCTTGAGCAGCCCCCCCAGTCCCAAATGACAAACATCATTTACTATAATTTTTATTATGTTATTTAATTTTTTTCTAGAGTCGATAACTATTAATATTGTAATGCATCTTTTTATTTTTTTAGTATATATTTCGCCACTGCTAGGGTAAAATTCTGATTCCGTCCCTGATCTGCATACTCTCCAATGGTTCAACCCTTCGGCTGATCATACAATCTGTAACCTCACCTCCATTGGGGAATTCAGTAGTAAATCAGCCCACTCTCTTCTTGATTCAAACTCTCCTCAGAGTCCCCCTCTCAAATTGGAGATGGATTTGGCGTCTCCCTTGCACCTACCGTATTCAAAACTTTGTTTGGCTTGCTGTCCAGGATCGACTCTCCACCCGCAACAACTTGTCCATCCGCCACATTGACAATACACCTACTGTGAGCGGTGTCCCTCCATGCCTGAAACCGCTTGCCACGCCCTCCGTCAGTGCCATCGTGCGTCGGCAATTTGGTCAGCCCTTCTTTTTTCCCATGTCCGCTCCTAGCAACAATCCTCATGATTGGGTCCTCCGAAATTCCCGAAACAACCAGCCTGACCAAACGGGTTTTCCATGGAAAATCATTTTTCTTTCACTTTTGGAATGAGAGATAGGAACCAACACCTATTTGATTCTAACTCCAACTCGAGCTTACCAAGCCCAACGGTCATTGCTAATACCATAAGGAATAAGGCCCGGGAGTGGTTTTTCTTGGTGCCTCAGCAAGTCCGTAACCGAAAGAGTGACACTCATGTTGGTTGGATTCCTCCAAAGGAAAACTTCGATGGCTTCCACTGGAGGAATTCTCCGGGATTCTAATGGCAGATGGCTTGGGGGTTTCCACAGATATACAGTACCTTCTTGCAAACTCTAGCCTCATGGCGTCCCGAATTTTGGGCCTTGCGAGATGGGCTTAACTTTGCAAAGGAAGAACATGTGACTAAATTGGAAGTAGAAACGGATGCTTTGGGTGTTATGCAACTTCTCAACGATCATGAAATGGCTAATCATCCACTTGGCAATATCTTAGTACTTGATTGCAGGTCCCTTATGGAGGAGTTAGAAGTGGTGACCATCAAACATGTCTATCGAGAAGCTAACCGGTATGCCGATACGTTGGCAAATGATGCTTCGGTTTCGGTTGGAGATTACTATGTTTATCTTTATTTTCTAAGTTTTATTACGGATGTATTTCGTGTGGTTTATTAGGAGTTGTATCCTTAGAGTTGTATACATTAATTTTCTTAATGCATTTCCTTTTTAACCAAAAAAATAAAAATAAAACCAAACCGAATCTGAAGAGCCATGTCATCAAAACACCATCCAACGAAGAAGCAAACTCGCTACACTATTTTATTAGTGTAGCTTTCTCTTTCTTCAAGTATTTTTTTTTTTTTTGAACCGCCTCTTTCTTCAAGTTTGAAGGATGAAAAATGAGTCTTCGAATTGTCAACTCATCAATTCTACTATTTTTAATTGGTGAATTAATTTATTGTTTGAGCACAGTGGGTCCCTTTAAAGTCAAAGAAAGGATAAAATATTTAAATTTAAAGAGTCCTTTGGAGTGCATTTACATCATATAATTCTTCAACAAACATAACACATGGATCACCAAAGTATATATTTGATGTAGAATTTCCACTTCTGACATACTCTAGGAATTTTATATCCCGTATTCATACTCTGTTTTGATCGCAGAGGACAGTTTGCATAATTTAACCATCAAAAAATTATTTTATTTATTGATTCAAATTTGCTGGAAGTATCTTTTTTTTTTTTTTTTGAACTGTAAAAAGGGTAAGAGGGGGCGACCGGCGTAGCAATTCCTTTAGGCGTGACTATAGGGGCTCCCAACCCGCTATGGAATGTCCGATTTGAGCCATATGCCGGAAGTGTCTTGCCACTAAGATAATTATACTTCTGATATACTTCAGGTAAGAGCCCGTATCCGTATAGTCCATTTCTTATCCTGGCATGGGATATCTCATCCTTGCAGCCAATCACCCTCTTTCCCTGACAAAGAACAACGCTCCACGTCGCATCAACAAAACTCGGTTTTCAGTAGGTGTCAAGTTCATCGCATCAGATGGAATCATCAAAATCCGTGGCCGCGGGCGAAGCAAAAGCGAGCGTACGAGTTCTTTGTCGCAGACTGATAATCATCAACAAGAACGAACAACCAGGCCTTCAATGGCTTATCGGATCTCCCTTCTTCCCTCCCTTCACCATCGTCTCCACCTTCAGATGCATCCACACCCTTCCCTCCTCTCCTCTCTCTCCTCATTATTCCAATGAATCAGGTACTCTCTCTCTCTCACACGCACACACAGTGTGTGTATGAACAATGCTAAGGACCTAAGATTGATAATCTCAGGGGCGGAGCCAAGATTTTTGGTTAGTGGCGTCAGAAATTAGATCAATTTATATAGCTTGTTTGCTAATACAAAAGGAATAACTAACTCAAGGGATTAATTACGAGCTAAAATAATACTCATTAATGTTATTTTGCTTTACAATTAGTCCCAAAGAGATCATTTGGCTCTCGAAAAGAACCAAATTTTGGGGTTTTCTATGCATTTGAAGCAAGTTAGGGCAATTGAAAGATCTTTTTACGGGGTAGAACCGTAAAGATAACAAAACGACTACCAAATATCCTTGTGAGATATCAACTGTCTGGGGTCAAGTGACACCACTTGTATCTTACTCCCTCTGCACTCGAGTCCATAACCCTTAGGGCGGTGGATGTTGTGTGAGAGGAGTATTGATATTCGAGAAGAGTGAACTGATGTATATGTACATACTCACAGACAGAGTTACAGAGAGAAAGAGGGAGATAGGAGCTAGAATGAGTTGTATAGTGAATGTGTGCCCAGATTTATTTATACTTGCATTGGATGAGTAATTTACGAGATGATGATCGTTTGTTTGAATAGAACTATAGAAGTAATCGGGCACTGATTGTTCGAATCAATAGAGTTTCGAACAAGTTGTATAGAAATGTATACGTATGTGTGTGCTATGTGAATATTTACGCATACATGTTTGTACATACCTCCGGTACGTAACTTATGGGCAGAAGATGTTAGGAGTTTCGAAGTAATTGTAGCTGAAATTCTCTGTTACCATTTATGTTGACATTTGTAGATATCTCTGTACCTGTGTATTGCAAGTAATGATTTAAGAGTAGATGATCTTACAGTACTACTAGTGAGGGGAATCGAAGTATTTCGAGCGCTGATTGTTTGAATGAACTTACTTGTGAAAAAATAATGTGTTCATACTTGACGGGTACATAATTTATGAGCAGATGATCTTAGGTCACTGCTGTTAAGAGGTTTTGAAGTCATTGGAGCGCTGATTGTTGGAGACAATTCTGATTTTGAACAAGTTGCGAGTGAGGCAGTCAGCGCCTCGCGCAATTTGAGGAAGTTTCTATCTGGGAATGTTGATGGAAGGGATTCAGAGGATCGAGATTTGGTTGGAGCTGTCGCAGATTTGAACACTGGAATTCTTCGGTTTTTTGTGTTGAGGTCTGGAAATTCAACGAGGTTGGAATCTGTTGATGATGTTATCTATGATGATCAGCCTGAGAAGTATGTTTGGGAGAGAGGTTGCTTACTTCGATGCGAGCTTCAGATCAAGTTGCCTGTTTATTTTCCAGTTGAGAGCCCCAAAGGTAAAGTTCTCTCTCTGTTTTGTCATCAAATGTTTGAGATGTCTTTGACTTCATAGGATGCCACTTGACTTGTACCGTTTCTTTTGATAACTCGGGTATACTGTTAGCCATGTATGTTGCTGATTAAATGCCTCTCAATCTGTTTGAATATACTCTTACTTGGGATGGGTGATGGGTATGCATATGGAGAATATTGGTTGTTGAATTGGTGTATCCCGGCAACCTATGACCTTTGTGAGGCCCCAACCATTGAATTCTAAACGGTAATCTATTTGAAATACTAATCACCGAGCAAGAGGGCCTACCCACTACAGATTGAGTTTTCATACAAAATGATGCCTGGATTAGAATTAGTCTTGCTTGAGACAATGTAAAACACTGAAGAAATGGGCATTTGTGAGGAATCATAAGATGTGTTCTAAAGAGCTTTTGACCCATATAGTTGGGCTGGTAGAGGGACCATGATAGACTAAGGGGAAAAAGCTCAGGAAGCTCAGTACTGATACAGGGTAACAAATCCAGGTAAATGGTGTAATCTGTGTCACTTTACTGAGCTACCATACATATCTGCTCTGCCAAATACATCATAGTGATCAGTGGAGAGTAGAGAGCATGAATGGGAGCTGCTGCACAGTTGACGATTGCCGAGAGGTGTGCTTGCAGGTTGTGTGAAATGATGAGCAGACTGTAGTCTGTTATTCAGATCAAGTGCATTTAGTAGGGATTGGTATGGTTTAATTGATCCTTTTTACTGCTTAAAAACTACTTTGAGCTTTGAAAGTTAATAAGAGATTCCTTCGCTTTCATGACGCAAAAAATGTTTTGTAGAATTCATTGTACAGTAGAAGACAACTAAGACTACAATTCCTGCTGAGCAGCTGAAGTACCCTGTGATGTAGCACATGCACTGCTTCAGGTACCCATTATTCACTTTAGGCACAACTAGGTCCAGTGATGATGGTGAATTTGTCGTCTCCTTATGCAGGAGCTATGATAATCGTAAACAGTAAGGACATAGTTGAAGCAGACTCAGGTTTGAAAAGTAGTTTTAGATATTGCAATGTTAAACACCCATGCTGGATATGTGGAGCAGGAATGGGCTTGTGGTTTCTAATGTTAGGACGTTAGAATAGAAAGTTACAAAGATTGGCCAGATATCTTGCAGTTTACAATAGGTACTGCTGGTAAAAGTGAGGTAAAACTGGAACAGTCTTTCTCAGGAATCTATATCTGGAAGGCAAGCAGTCTTACGTGAACCACACAGAGTATTTTTTTTTTCTAGTTTCATTGTCAAGAATCAAAAGTACAAGGCCAATTGAATGTTTTGAGGAAATTGAAACATTCGTTTGAATTCTAACTTCTAAGTATGAGAACCCTGAGCGGTCCGATGTTTTTGATCTGCTCTTAAATGAATTTCTTGATTCATCACAAGCATGTAAGCAGTTTCTGGCTACGTCGAATTTTTGAAATGCTTATTTTCCGTAGTATGAAAATACTGAAGGTTCTAATTGCTTTTGTGATGTATATTTTGATGTTTTCCAGAAGCGGAGGATATGTATTTTCGTGCAACAGATTCCATTGCTGCTAGATTTAGAGATCCACAAGCCACATACATTATAGAAGCATTCAATGAACCCTCAGCTGAAGTACCTCATCCTGTAGTTCTTCGTGGTGTGGAATTGATTTCAGATCTTGGGAATGCTGGCGTTTCAAATGCAACTGCTGACGAAGCTGATGCAAGAACTGTTTCATGTTCATACTTCTGTTCAAAACGTAAAGATGTCTCATCGTTCAAGTCTGTAGAGGAGGTAAATTCCATGCCTCATTTCTAGAAAAGTAAATGGTCTGATATTTTATGATTTAATTATGGGAAACTTAGATCAATGCATGGTTTGCTCAAAACCGTGCAACTGTTCTAACAATTGTACCATTAGGATGCAGATAAGATCCAAGTTAGTGTCCTACTTAATAGATCAGTGAAGTCTCCCAAATATGCTGCCCCTATTGCTGAATATTTCCCTGGTAATGAGTTATTGTCGTAACTTTGTTTGTTTACTTTACCCCTCTATGCTTTTAAATGACATTCTTCTCACACCTGTGATATTATTAACATTACATGTATTGATGACCAACTTGTGTTCATTCCAGCTTTGAAAGAAGCCAAGCTTTTGGTTGTAGATTACAAGTTACAAGTTCTCTGTTATGCCGCGAAGGACCTTTCACTGGAGAAGGCAGTTTCAAATTTAATCATCCTTGGTTTAATCGACCAGATATGTACCATGAAGAACATAATCTCACCCAACCTATTAAGACAACACCCCTTGGTAAGTTGACCCTTGTAGTTGCTCTTGTTTAAATTCTACTTGAAAAATTACAACAATTAGTATCAGCAGATGTGGGTGCATACTGGTGGTTTGGCAGACTAATTTGCATTAAGCAACTTAACAGTTAAAGACATGACTGTTAGATATTCCAAAAAGATATGAGAATAGAGATTAAAATAATTGTAGTTCTGGTTTGTTGAGTTTTAACATTTGTTTAATTTTGCAGTTTTGTTGCCTTCAGAATAATTCTTATAAGGATTACTTGCATGCAATTATAAGAGTTTTTTGTTTTGCAGTTGCATCCCTATCACTTCAGTCCACCTGGGTTTTTGCATCCAGTAACAGTTATCTATGAACTCAGATATGGGGAGACAGAAATGAAGCAAGGTGAAGTGCTGCCACCATTTACGTAGTTAATTGGTTATAGTATTTTAGGGCTCAAATTTATTGTCTTCTACTGGAAAAGGACAATAGCCTGAAATAGTCAAGTGGTTAGTCATTAGGTGGACAGGCTGTCTCTATACTGTTGCAGGATGTGATGATCTGATTTCACTAATTAACGCATGATACATAGTCACAACAGTCTGGATATTTCTTTCAGAAAGAAAATGAGATTCTCGACCTTTCCATGTTAAATGGAATTTTCTTTTTGCAGTTGAAGCTAGAAGATCCCTACATTTGAGGCTGGGATTACCTTTTGATCGTCCTCTCTTAAGAATTGCAAATGCCATTAACTTGTCCACTCCAAATGGTGCACGAAGCAACTCAACATCGAAAGGTAACCATTCAGCTTCTAATAGGATACAGTTTCTGTAATCAATGGTTGTGCCAGCATCCATTAGTTTATCCTCTGTAGTTGTTGACACCTCTCCATGGCAATTTCAGGTTCCCCTTTGCTAAAGGATGTACATCTTGGGATTCCAAGCAGTGGGGGTTAGTGGTACTTTGACTTCTTAGTTTGTGGATTTTCTCTTAATTGGACTTGCACTGAAAATAATGCATTGTGCAGTTTCTGGTGGTGTCATCTCTATGGTACAAGGTTCTTATGAGTACCATCATTATCTTCAAGATGGTTATGATGACTCGGTAATATTATAATTTGTTTCTTAATTAGTTGTTTTGTGACATCTTCTTGGGGATACACATCGAATTCTTACCCTCAACAGTTTTCTGAATGAAACATATCAGTCATCCCTGACTATGGTTACCATATGATCTATTTTCAGTTGAGTACAACGGCCCACTAGCTCATAGAAAACATTATGTACTTATGCCATTGTATTGGCCCTTCTATGTTTTGTGCTAGAGGTATTAAGTCTGCCTCTGCTTTTATCCAACCCACCTCCTTTCATTCCCACCGGTCAACTAGGTATTGTTGAGCACTGTAACTAAGTTGCTAATGACATTCGGTTATTTATTCTTGCAGTTGTTCTCCCCTAAGTATTTTATGTTTCACTTGCTAGGGCTGGGGTTGTGCCTACCGCTCTCTACAAACTATCATTTCATGGTTCAGGCTCCAACATTACACATCCATTGATGTTCCTTCACACAGGTAACAGAAGTCACTGCTTACAATGTTATGTAACTTACGTCCAATTTGAATAAGTTCTTCCCCTTTTTCGATTGAATTGCTTCATCATCCAAGCAGATTGATTTCACATATTTAACATTTGACCTGTATGTAACCGTTATCATAGCGGTAACATTATAAGTAGTACAAGATTTGTAGTTGCAATTTTGAGCTTTTATCTGATACTTTATGCTTGCTTAGTTCATTTCTTCAGCATATCTGCCTGGAATAATTTGAAATGGATGAAAAGTTTTGAAATTTGAATCAACAGGTAATGTTTGATATTTGGGGTCTGACAAACAAATTAAATTTTCAGAGAAATACAACAGGCGCTTGTGGAGATTGGAGACAAGGAACCTGCTTTCCTAGGCTCACGAGACTGGATTGGAGCTATCGAACTAAGCTTTGTTTTAGATAAACTTCTCGGAGTAAGTATGCTACTTCGCCATTAAATTGGAGTAATTACTTTGAATTGCCATTTTTTGTGCACGAAATTATGAGGTAGAATTATATCAGCAGTGTTACGCTTGGGTCATGGCATGTTATACATGCTCGGTGGGCCTCGACTTTTAAAAGCAAGTGTATTTAAGTTTCTGACGTAAAATGACACCTGAGCAGAGCTGACGTAATGAGTTCCTTGGTTAAACAGGTCAGTTGTAAAGTCATAAACGTCAGATCGGGAGCTGAGCTTCCTGAAAAATGTCGAGAGCTGGCCTTGCATTTTGAGAACCAGGGAACGCCTATTATGATTGGTCAGTGAAATGCATTTTGTCCTGTTTTCCATATCTATATAATCTTGTACTTTGCAGCTCTCTCAAGATCAAGATATAATGAACAAAGCTTTGTTTTATTCTCTCTTCTCTTTCAATCTTTTGTACTCTCTTTTTTCCCTCTTTTCATGTGTTGATATGGAAAATCCTCTTGATTTCTTCGTGCAACTGTTTACTTACAGAATAAGTTGTCGTAGAGGGGAAACAAATGTAATTCTGTGGGGTACTTATCAACTTGTTGATAACGCAGGTGGTGGAGTTCTTGCATATACTCTGCTGGGAGTCGATTACAACAACGTAAGTGGAGATTGTGCATTTCTCATACTTGATCCCCACTATACAGGAAGTGACGATATCAAGAAAATTGTGAATGGTGGATGGTGTGGGTGGAAAAAGGCTGTTGACAGCAAGGGAAAGCATTTCTTCCTACAGGACAGGTTCTATAATCTTCTGCTGCCACAACGGCCCAACATGGTGTAATTAGCACTCTTGAAGGGAGCAACTGCAAGTGCAACATGGACCGAGTATTGGGTACCCTTCAAATCCTCTGTTCCAAATTTTGTGTTGGTATTCGCTTTGAACCACGTCAAATCTTAGGAGAGGAGAAGATTCTTATGTGATTCAATGATCGAAAATGCACCGGAGCAAAATGTGCATGCAAAAATGTACCCATGTGCAGAGGATTTGAGCTCACATGGATCAACGGTTTGGAGCCAAGCACAAGATTGTAACAACATTTTAATATTCCGTCTTCTGAGATGTAAAAAAGTTGAGAAATTCCATGAATCAATGCTGACGGACGACTTTGGGTAATAGGTTTTGGAAGAAAGTACAACTTTTTAAAGTTCAGCCATGTAAAAAAAATTTAAGAAAATCTCTCGTCCAGTTGAAATGTCTTCGAAAAATAGTTGTATTGTTGAACTTTTCCCAGAGGGCAATGCTATATGGATCATCTTATAAATTTACCATTGGTGGGGTTTCATGTGAGACCCCCTGCATCAACGGTGATGTATTTTTGCGAGTATGCATCACATTCGATAGTAAACAAATTCGACGTATAAACAAATTAGACATGCATCACATTCGATAGTAAACAAATTCGACGTATAAACAAATTCGACGTACATAACGTTATTGCAGAAAATTGAGAGTGGACAGAGCTATATGGATATATTACCATTGGTAGGTTTTATTGTGAGACCCACTTAAACGGTGATGGATTTTTATTTTTTGCGAGTATGCATCACGTTCAATAGTAAACAAATTCGACTTACATAATGTTATTGCAGAAAATTGAGAGTGGACAGAGTTATAGTATTCAACAATTGAGAGTGGACAGAGTTATATTCAACAATACCAAGCTGCATATGCATCTAACCGCGCATCCATATGGACAACATGTAAAAATTATCTACATTGATGGGGTTCCAAGAGGCCTCTAACCACAACTGAGAAGCCACAATCCATGGCATCTCTAGGGCTAAGACAGGAAAAAATGTGAGCAAAGTTTGTATCCGTCAGAAACAGATTATGTTATTCCGAGAAGCATTTGAAATGCTTTTAACATGCATATTAGGAGGGAAAACAATTGAAAACCACATCGAATACGCTTCTGGGAGGATGTCCTTCCAGATGATGGCTAGCTAACATACTGCTTCTCAAGAAGGCTTCCACAAAATGCCAGGTCAAACCGTTCCTCAGGAGGATCTCCAATACAATCAAAAACTGCATCTGCATTTACGAAATCCTCCTCAGCGGTGTACCTGCAGCCAGCAATTAGTCCATTGGTGAATGTAATTTTAAGTTGCAAGAGAAGTATAATTATGAAGACGATATATACCCGGAAGGCTAGTTGCTAAGATGGGTGTCCGAGCCTTAGAATTGAAATACGTTATTCTCAAGCTGCTAAGATTTGCCTTCTGTGTTTTGGTTCTTATTTTGTGCGGCAAGTGTTTCTAGTCCTTGTGACAGGGATTTACCTCTGTTTCTTTCTTGTCTACCCTAGTAGAGTCTCTGACCATCTCTCTAATATCCATCTTGCAGTCGATAAAATTTACTGATCGGAAAAACTATAGCAATAATGACAGATTACATGAATTCCAAGGCGTCAAGAAATAGTGAAAATGCAGCAAAAACATATGTGAAGCCAGTGCTAATGAAGAAGGCTGAAACGTCACAGGCAGGTAGAAGTCACATAATGTGTGTGCGTCAGAGGGAGCATAATCACGAGCGTGAAAGCATCTTCCAAAATATGTCTCAAACTACTAAAATTCCCAAGAGAACTTGAGAGCGGAATCCTAGATCAGGAAAGGAAACGTACCCACTCTTTGTGACAATACACTTCATTCCAGCAGCTTTGGCTGCTGCAAGGCCAATGGCACTGTCTTCTACCACTACACAACTGGAATAAAACAATGAAGAGCATGTCACCTTTCCAAGGACATGCAAAAGTTATGAATAGCAAACCGAAACATAACTGGTTTTATAAAATCTGAATGTTGCTCAATTTTTTTCGGAATTTCGATATGAATTCAATTCTTTTTGTCTTTTGACCATGTTATCGGACCATACCTTGAGGGTTCAACACCCAGGGTGGTAGCTGCCAGTACATAAATTGCCTGAAAGGAAGAAATTTCTTAGTTCAGTTGCTTATAGAACCAGGTCTAATTAAAGATGAAATTGAAGAGATCAATGCGCTAGAAAAGACATTACCATCCCCAGAGATACACCAAAATTTGGGAAGTGATGGTTATTGTTACTTGAACTGTATTGGACTTTTACCTTTAAATGTACAAAATGCAATATCTGACAGAGACAATACGACTATGATGCATGAGGAATTTACCGGATCAGGCTTTTTGCGAGGAACTACGTCTCCTGCAAATATCATGATCTTTTCTGCTCGGCCAGGCCCAAGTAAGCACGAAACTATTGCAGAGACCTGAAATCAGATTACACGATTTTGTTGTCAATATATAAGAAACGAACACAAGAAGTAAGTTTGAATTCACTTCATACAACTTAGTTGTGAAAATAAGATGCTAACAGCCAGCAGTATAATGGAATATTTCTGCTCGACTTGTTGAGTTGACAATGTACTATATATGCACAGTTATGCGTACGAAAGGCTGTTATAGAAGACTACTTGGGTTCAAATGGGACCTCATTTTTTTCCTTGGTTGCACCGTCTCCAGTCCATAACGATGGTTTTAAGCAATATTCCTCATGCAAGAGGCAAGTCCCAAGATAGTGTGAAATCAGGAGCATTGCACCATTTTTGGGTCTAAAATGTTCCCTTTAGCATATACCAATTTTGCTTAAGAACGTGCACAAAATTGCATACACTACGGCTTCACAAATTGAGAAACATAGAACCTGATGATGCATACCGCCTTCTCATTGGAGGTGCTGCACACAGCAACTTTAACTCCTTTTGCCAAAGCCTGGTTGATCAACCTGGAAAATATGAATATTCAAACTCAGAAAACCAAATATTTTGTAGTACATAGTCAGACCTTTTATCTACTTCCAAAGTACTATTGAGCAGAGAAAACAAAAACTACATTGACATCAGATCACTTACATTCCACATCACCGAAAGTCCAGGGCCAAAACTCTATTAAAAAAACTCTCTGAGTGGTTAAATCATTCGAAGTTCAAAAATCCCAACGATTTCAGGTGCTAATATAATTCAGTTGCGCACTTGGCCAAGTAACATGTGGTATTGATATCAAGAAAGTTTCAACAGGGCTAACTAGCCTACTTTATCTCAACTTCAGACCAACATTTCGCTTTCCATTTGAGCAATAAATATTCCCGTATATTCATAATAGTTTTCGAATGTGTAATAGCTGCATGTCCTCTTTTCATCCTGGTTAGTACTGTCAAGAAACACCGTCTTTCTGAGCTCACACTTCATGAAGTCAACAAATAGAAACATTGTGATGATAAGAAAGAAGATTAATAAAGTAGACTTGCAATTATAGTTGAGCATCACACTTCAAATGTAACCGAAGAAAAGATTGATAGCAACTGACTTGGCAACACCTGGTCGGAGAGGCAACAGCTTTTTCTCAATAAGGGCCATGAACAACTCCGTCTTTCGCTTGTGAAGGGAAGCGATAAATTGCTTTCTTTCCTCTTCGCCCTTCGGAGCTTTCTCTGGCCAACCAGTCTTGTTAAAGTAGGCTGTCATCCTATGGAGAAAGACACCGAGGTATGATTCAAATAAAAGATGCTCAAGGCGTCTCAACATTATTTCATTGAATTTTATGTTTATCTGCAACATTCACAGTAGGTTGGCAATTTTTTTTTCCAGGAGGAGTCATTACCTTTCTTTTCCTCCCCCGATTTTCAGCAACTCCCCGTACAAATCCACATCCCAGGTAACACCCAATTCCTTCTGCAAAAACCAATTTTATTTCATAATCAAATCATGCAACTGATCAAACAAACAAAGAATTCCATGTGAAATATATACATTGCATGTTGCAGGATTAAATCAACCCCAATTCAGCAAACAAGGAAAAATTCATTTGAGGCACAAAAAGATTACTAAATTTCCCTCGAACAAGCAAAAGAAAAGAAAAACCCAAGATTCTGCGTAGGGATTTCGGAAATTGCTAACAAACCCAATTCCGGTTTCTCGGTAAGATAGTGTATACCTCAGCAAAAGTGTCGTTGAATGAAATCCGATGGCCGTCCTTCTCGGTATCAACGAGCACGCCGTCGCAGTCGAATAGGAGAGCAGAAGGAAGACTAAGGGAAGGAGGAGGAGAAGAAGGAGCCGAAAAGCATTTTGTAAATCCACTTCTATAGCTCTTGCTTCCGGGCATTGTCGTTCTTGATGCCCTGTTTGTGAATGTTCTAGCAGAAGAAAAAGATAAGGTCCTCACATGGCGTCTGAGGATACACGCAGAGTAGTAGTAGTTGTTTGAGTGAGAGGTTGATGATGAAGGTGTTGTTGAAGGGCAGATTACTGTACTTGACGCCATCTCTCTCTCTCTCTCTCTCTCTCTCTCTCTCTGTGTGATTACGGTTTCACTCGGGGGAAAACAGAAGCAGAAACGTAACGACCAGACTTATCCACTGCCGAGCCACAAAATCCCAACCTGCATAATGTAGTAGTGGTTTTTTTTTTTTTTTTACAAAAAAATATTGTATACAACGGAGGTTGCGGAATATTGGTAGGATAGGGACTATCTATGGGGAGCGTGAGCTAGCCTCGCCAAATCTCCTCTAAGAGCTTACTTGAAATAGAGTCATGACCTTCCAGCTCCGTCTTCCAGACGAAGCTTGAAGAAGGTCCAAGGACCAGCTTCGGCCCCTAGCTACAACAAGAAGCATAACATCCACGGTATCACCTATGGAATATACTTGTTCCGATAAAGATGCTACACCAAAAAACCTAAATCCTATGGGATAAGAGAAAGCTAATGATAAGATAAACATGGAAAGCCAAAGATATGCTTCATCAACGGGTAAAGATTCCTAGCTAAGGCAGAATGCCCATAGATTCCTAGCCAAGGCAGGACTCCACATTTCTCAAAGAGGTAATCCGGAATAGGCAAGATACAATCCTACAAGGACTCAATAATATGACGGTAAAACTCCAATACAAAGGTACGAAACTCCATAATTGAAAATCTCAATACTCTCACCAAAATAAGAATTCTACTTACTTAGGTATCGGAGGGTGGTAGGCACGCCACCACACCGATGACTCAAGCTGTTAGCTTTGTTTTGCAGGTCCAGGTCGGAGCTATCAACAAAGCAACTTCATCATTTTGGTTTTTAGAATCTTCTGTTCAAAAAATGTATCTCGAATTTCATACGTGGAGAACATCAACCATAAACTCATATTGATCCGACATCATTTTCATAATATTTGAGAGTACTTTTATCTTGAAACAAATTAGAATTGCAACCCTGAATTGAAACCCATTGATGTATAGATAAATATTAAACGGTATCTAATCCATGTAATGTGCGAAATAGTTATTGATCTTAATAGAATGAATCATTGAGGTAGGCTCGAGAAAGGTCCAAATTAAGCTACTCCTATAAGAATAGACTCTTGAGTCAACCTGCTGAACAGGTGAGGTGAGGTTCAGCCTTGGCTACTGAACAATGGGGATAGAATTAGATGGAGATATGGAAGAGATGAGATCAGTTGTGCAAGAATAGGGCAATGACCCCAATAATATCATAATGTAGAATGAACTCGAATTTTGACAAGATCGCTATGCTGGGAATAAAACTTTTTAATAAGTTTTGTTTAGAAATGCATATGAGTGTAATACATTGTACAACACTAAACACAGTTTTGTTCGAGAGTTGTGTTCATAGACAATTTATAAACACAGTTTTATTCGAGAGTTATGTTCATAGACAATTTGTTTTGATAATGTGATTTGACATTAACTTCCGTTGGTCTTTTGAAAATGAGAGTGACTTTTTATTGAAGGAATGTGATTTTACGTAAAGCTTGCGTCTCGAGTTTTTAACATCTTCCCAATCCTCTTAAAAGGGGAAAAAAAATACATATATATATATTTATTTATTTTACGTAAAGCTTGCATCTCGAGTTTCAATCGCATTTTACTTGGGTCGTCGAGAGTTCCGAAATCCGAATAGATGGACCAAGACCAGATAAGGATAGATTGTGCCAAGAACAGAGGAATGTTCCAAGCCGATAATGAGATTCATAATTCATTCCAAGCTCGTGTCTTCAAAACGTGCGTTTGACTCTGCCTTGACTTGAACTAACCTCGCGTGCAAAGAAATAAAGAATGCGAGTGTAGGGAGAGATACACGTCGTCCTCGTTTCCGAATTGTGAGAAACCCAACCGAAGTTTACTTGGGTCTTTGAGAGAGTTCTGGGTTGGAGCTACGAAAATGAAGAGATTCTTCCAGCCAATCCAAAAGGAAGGATCATCATTCAAGAAATCCACTCTCTCTCCTCCCTCAACGAACAATCATGCTCAAAACCCAGAAGCCTCAGGTGATGACAACAAGAAGAAGAAGAAGAAGGAGCCATCGAAGTTCGTGACGTGGAACGCAAACAGCTTCCTTCTCCGCGTCAAGAACAACTGGCCGGAGTTCACCAAGTTCGTCGAGACCCTTGATCCTGACGTCATTGCTATACAGGTGTGGTGTTGCTCACCTTTGATTCTTTATCCCTTTTCGTTCATGGGTTTTGTTTTATTTGGGAAATCGATGACATTGGTGAATGTGGGTAGTGGAGAAATGGTGATTAGGGTTTGGCTGCATTTGACGAATGTGTGCAGTGGCAAAGTACAGTTTTTTTTTTTCTTTTCAAAACTTAGATGTCCAGGCCAGTTTACGTGCATGTCGACTAATTTTGTAGGCCAATCCCATCACCCACTTGTGAGGAGCCCAATCAAAGCTGAAGGAAAACTCCGAATGTGTCACGACCCGCGCCCTCACCAGCTGACCTGTTAATTATTCGCCTACCCAAGTGGCTCAAAAGGTTAATCTCAAGTTGTCCAGTAGCTCGTCGCGTTTGATTATAAACCACATAAACTTCCACATTACAGCCGATGTGGACTACCTTTAGTATTGGGGTCTCACAGTCTCCCCCACTTGGACCGCAATGTCCTCGTTGCGCCCCAAGGTCCATCACTTCCACCCACCAAACATTGTGAGACAAGTCCCCTTAAGCATGACAAGCACGCCTCATGCTCGACAAGCACCCAGGGCTCATCCTATGTGGGACCCGCCCAAGCACGACAAACACCTCAAGCTCCTCACTTGTCGAGCATGTCTCGTCACGGGACCCGCCTCACACTTCCGGTTGGTGCAAGCTCTGATACCACATCATGACCCGCACCAGCTGACCTGCTAACTATTCGCTTAACCACGTTGCTCAAAAGGTTAACCTCAAGTTATACAGTAGCTCGTCGCGTTTCATTATAAACCACATCAACTTCCACTTTACAGCCGATGTGGGACTACCTTTAGCCTTGGGGTCTCACAGACTGACCCCAAAAGAGTTGATAGCACCTGAGAGCAGACTGACCACAAAAGAGTTGATAGCACCTAAGAGATTTTAAACCTGAGATCTTAGGAGGGAGTCCTAAGCCTTGACCACGAGGCCAACCCGTTGGGTTATGGCAAATTACAGTTTTATGATTGAGTCATTCAATTTAATTGGTAGGCAACAGTGGGAGGGCATTATTTAAGTGCATTTAGGTATTTTTAGGCTGTTAGGTGTTTGACAGTACGTTTTTGCAAGTTGAAAATTTTGAATCTTTCAAGTTGGAAAAAAGTCTGTTTATTTAAATATAAGTATCGTTAAGAAGGGTTGAGAAGGAGTTTGTTTTGATTTATTCGTTTTTTAGCTGCAAAATTTTATGGTGTTTCGTGTTTTTGTAACAAGTGGTTCCTAAATGATCAGACTTAATGCATGAGACAATGTAGATTAGATTTTGGGACTGGTATTTTCTTTATCCTGCGTGTTCTAGTTTCATTCATTTAGCAGAACCATGGTAGTAGGAACTAGGAAGGGATCTTTTGTGCAAGTATAGAAGTTTATGGGGGTTTCCCCCACCCCCCCAAAATTAGGCAACACTTGAGATTTAATCTAGATCACAATGCCCAAATTTTACTAGATTGGAAGAACTCATTCATTACAGCCCAATTTAACTAGTTTAGAAGGACTTATTCATGAAGTTTTGGGTGCATCAATTAGTAACAGATATGCGTGGGGTAATGTTACTGTCTTCTTAAACTCAGCAGTCTCTCTGTTCAACGGCATGATTGATATCTCTTATTGTCTCCAATTGTTTTGATCGCGTAGTAAAATAACTAAATAGTTTGGTCAGTGGGTGGAAAGAATTTAGCAAACGGTTTGATGATTGTAGGAAGTAAGGATGCCAGCAGCTGGTGCCAAGGGTACACCAAAAAACCAAGGAGAGTTGAAGGATGATACAAGCTCTTCACGTGAGGAAAAACAGGTAGCTTTTTATTTCGACTATCAAGTGTTCTTGTTACGGTAGTATGCATTTTATTCGCAAAAATATACAACTAATGGCATTGTGAACCTTGACTTCTGTAGGAAATGCCTTAGGTGGGGTAGCTGAATAGATTAATTGGTTGCTCCAATATATATGGGTGGCATAGAGTTCCAAAAGCACTGACAATTAAGTAAATTATGTCCACTCTCCTCGATATATTTGACCAATTCTTTTTGCATCTGCCTCTTAGTTGTTATGTTTGAGAAATTATTTTTACTAACGTTGCTGTGAGTGTGTTGTTGATAATCTTCATCCTTCCCACCTTGGGTTAAACATTATCAATAGAACATCATATCCAGTGAAGGGAAAAGGAGTTTGCATTGCCTTAACAGTAAACCTTGAAAATTTACTCCATCGTCTTAACTTCTCAAAAAAATTCATTATGATATTGGCATTTGGTCTTCGAGTTATGGAGAAGATTATGGCTGTAGGTAGAGTAGAAGAGGGATCGCAGAAAGGAGGAGTTGTGTCAGGTTGACGTCCAACTTTGATTAGTTTACTTTGCCACATGGTCATAATTATGCGAAAATCTCCTTGCTGTGGCACTCAGTTCAACAGAAAATATTGCCACAGGTGGGTAGAAGAAGGTGGAAGTAATTGTGTACTTGACCTTTCGTGTTTCGTGGTAGATTTCCTGACTCATTTTTGTCTCTATTAATTCCATATAGTTTGTTTTTCGGTATGATGATTGATGATTGATCAGAGCATTTTCAATGAAGATGCTGTAACATAAAAAATGAAGCATCAATCATTGTACGTTTGTAACTTTGAAATCCATTTGTCAGGACAAACTTGTATAGGTCTGACAAGTACCTTTGTGGCCCTCTATGTAGCATTAACACTTATTGGAATGTCATATAGACATGTCAGTAGGTTCCTAGCATTGTACGTGTGTTTTCAGTAATAGAAACCAACGTTTTCTCAAGGCTTGACCTTTCTAGTGGCTTTTGTAGTTTTGCTTTCTTCAACTAGAGTCTGTTTCACTAGTCTGGGTAATAATGGTACACTAGGGGTCTCCCCAAAGGATATCAAAAATAGGTAATCAGGAAAACGTTGAGCTGCTCGGTTTCATGTAGTGGTAACTCTGAGTAGTGGAAAAGTTGAAGACTTGAAGTCGTAAAATGAATACTTGCCTTTTCTTTTTGCCCATGGGCCTCACTGGTGGGCTTTCTGGAGTGATTCTTAGGCTTGAAATTCAGTATTCTACAAGTGATGGTTATGCACTTTTTTATTTCTGAGACTTTGCAGATTTTGATGCGTGCCATTTCAAGCCCACCATTTAAAAGTTATGATGTATGGTGGTCTCTTTCAGACTCGAAGTATGCAGGGACTGCATTGTTTGTAAAGAAGTGTTTCCCACCGAAAAAGGTCTCTTTCTCTTTGGATCGAACAGGTAGTTTGATGCATGATCTCTAATGTTGTAGCTTGAAATTCGTTTCTGATATGTTTTTCAATTGATGAAAAACATTTTAATTGCTCCTTCATTTATTATAACCTTGTTATATGGACTGTGTGAGTAATTTGTAAAATTGATGATTGCTGGATCAGTTTGTGGTATCTTTTGAATTTAATGTTGTCATTTTAATTAAAGACACATCTCTGTTAACAATAATTTCAGCTTCCAAATGATAAATGAAAATCATGCTCTTTGGGATAGAATAAAAGTATGCAAGTAAAGTTACTACACGTAAAATCTGTAACCAGCACCTACGTTACCTGGAATATGAAAAATAGATCCAGTACCCTTTTGCACACATGACACTTGGATGTGTATGTGTTTGGACACTCAAATTTTATTTGACACCCATTCATCCCTCATAATAGATGACTCATGAAAATTATTATTCTGTTGCCGAGTCTGTGAACCCTTCAATTTGAGGTTTGACTGGTCCAACCCCTGGATTTGTGTCTGCACTGGAACTGCGCTCATGCTTTGTGGAGAATGAGGAGTTTTTAGCAGGAATATATTCCAAAGTATGTAGGTTTACAGGTTGACGACTTTCATTTCCCTTCCATGGGGAAATTAATTTTTTGAGCCTGTAGAGTGAGACATTGCAAATAAATTCTCGAATCGTATCAACCTTGTCCAATAGTTTTTTCTCCATCTTCTCATTTAAGCAGACAAAGTCCTAACACTGCTTATCTCATTTTTGTAAAAGCCTCAAAAGTGACTGAGATTATGGTAATAAATCTTAGACGTTCCCCTTCTCGTTCTTCGTCATCCTTGCATGGTTCTGTTACAGGAAAAAAAAATGAAGGATGAAGGCTATGCATAACTACCATGTCATGGCAGAAAGCTTTTCTAGGATGAAGACTAATCCGATCTATTTCACGACTGAAATTTTTTTAAGTTGGTTCTTTTGTGATCTTTATGAGATTCTTGTATGATATCCACGTATGGAAGAATTGGTTGATGGGGATTGGCCATCTGATAATAACTGTCTTGTAGCGTTGGATACACCTAATGATAAGGTTTCCTCCATGCCATGGGCCAATATACAAGTTTCCAACATTCTCAGTGCTACACAGGAACTACAGTATTTCCCCTCATGTATCTAGTCAAATATGCTTTTGATTGTACTGTTCTATTTCTTTTGGATGAGAAAAAAGTAGTTCAGTGAGATGATCATCATTTCTTTGTTGTTAGCCTCAAAGCATGAACCAGATGGACGAGTTATTTTGGCTGAGTTTGAATCATTCCGTATACTGAATACATATTCACCAAACAATGGGTGGAAAGAGGAGGAGAACGCATTTCAAAGGAGAAGAAAATGGGATAAAAGGATTATGGAATTTGTCATAGAAATTTCAGATAAGCCCCTTATTTGGTGCGGTGACCTTAATGTGAGGTAACCTGTTCCCACCTTTTTTTTACCTAGTTGAGCTCTTCGTTCAAGTGCTAGTTTTCTTGGTTTCCTGCCTTTCGCTTTATACTTCTGCTACCAACTCATTATAGCTGAATTGGACCTCATCACCCTTTGTAATCTTTTATCTTCTCTAAATGGTCTTGAATGGGTACCAGGATGTTGAGTTAGTTACTGAAGGTAGAAATTAGTTGCTCCATTGCCTCTTTATTTGGACAAAGTGGTCTTATGCTTTCTAACTTTCTACTGGTGGGCATGTCCCTGATTGTTATTCTAATTTCTCCAGCTTTCTGAAAAGTAAATTCATAACATTTGCACACTTGGTCTTAAATTACCGAACTGCCATCTGCTATCAAATTTGGTATTGGACATGCTGATTGATCTCTGCATTCCCACCGGTTAAATTTATTGTGAATGTGAACCGTGTTTCTGGTTGATAATCTCTACCAGAAATTAATATAAAGTTGTTGACTACCTTGCTTATTCAGAAAATGATTTGCCTCAACATGGAGAACCCGTGATCAGAATTAAATCGTCTTTCATTGGGAAGTGAATCTAGTTCAATAAAATGGACATTGTTGACTGTCACCACTTGGTCCATGTTTGACTTATTATTGTATTTGATATTGTCCCATCTCCTGCAGCCATGAAGAGATTGATGTGAGTCATCCAGAGTTCTTCAGCAGTGCAAAGCTTAATGGTTACATCCCACCAAATAAAGAGGTGATATTATCTCTCCACTAACTAATAGCATGCACATAGCTGTGGATGCTAAATGATAGTAAGTAGTCTGAGATGCTAGATTAGTAGAACTCTTAAGTCTGGAAAATTAGTAAAGATTAATTGAGATGCTTACTGAAGTCATTATATGACTACTTGATAGCTGACGTAGCATTTAAAGACTAAGTCCATCATCATTTGGGGATGTTTCATCCACTACGAACAAAGATGATATTAGACTAGTTATATTATTCCATGACATCGTTTGGAAATTTAAATATTTTCTTTTGTGTCTGGCACTTGTGGCTGTGGCCTAGAGGATGATTTGCAACTAGGTTTGTGTAAGGAACATACTCGGACAATTTATCGATCATGCTGATCTTCGAGCATACTTGAAGATAACTCGGTTTTCATTGTCTTTTGACTGAGTTATCGATCATGCAGGACTGTGGCCAACCTGGATTTACCTTGTCTGAGCGGAAGCGTTTTGGTGCCATATTGAAAGAGTATGTAAAGTTGTTCCCACATTGATCAACTATTACCTCCCAAAATAGACCTGAAAGTAGATTTGAGGGCCAATCATTGGACCCTGACCTGGGGGGTTAAATCACTATTCGCTACTGTATACGTAGAATTTGTAGAAAATATGGGATTGTGTGATTAATAAGAATACTACAGTAACAGTTTGTTTCATAAATGTTACTCTCAACATCTAACCTGGAGTCCAAGATGAACCTACCCTCACTAATGTTTGCAACTCTCTATGGCCACAAATGTGAAATTGAGGTTTTATTTGTGTTTTGTATCTATGACCCTGCCTGCGTAAATGTATTTTTTTTTTCTGAAACAAGCCTGACTTCGAGCCCTGTGGATTACACTTCAGGGGCATGCTAGCAGATGCATATAGATTCCTACAAAAAGAGAAAGATATGGAACGCGGCTTCTCATGGTCAGGAAACCCTGTGGGAAAGTAAGTAATGAGTAATGCCTACCATTACTGAGCGAAATGGTTATCACTATTATTTAAATGTCACATACCTTAAGAACTGATCCCCATAATAACTGTCAATTGTTATTATTTATTCGTCATCTCTAAATGTAATTTTGACACGTCACAAAAGCACACGTATGATAGATACATAATTAATGTTGCCTGTCCCTGTCCCTGTCCCTGTCACTTGAACTAGAGGCTTTCTTGCAGGTATCGAGGGAAAAGGATGAGAATAGATTATTTTATAGTTTCCGAGAAACTCAAAGATAGGATAGTTGCATGTGAGATGCATGGGCAGGGGATTGAGTTACAAGGTACAATTCCTTGCTTTTGAACAAACGCTACCAATTTTGTTTAATGCTAAAATATCAACATGTTCCATGTAATGAAAAATTACATCAGGAGTGCATGGCAACATATGTCCATGGCAGGATGCAGATAATGAATGACAGGAGTCATTAAGTCGGTGTGCTTATATTTTATTGCTTATTATCAAATAATCCATATTTCAACTATGTTCGTTTTCAAGATTTGTGGCCTCTTAAAATTAATTTTCTTTGGTAGTCACAAATGGATGCATTTGACGTCCATTGGAAGTAAATCCAATCTATCAATTCGGTTCCAAATAAAGTGGGAAGAAGTGATTTTTTTTCTTTCATAGTTTTCTCCAACTCATTTAGGGTTTTTTTTTTTTGGGGTCAAGAAGACCAATTGTGTATTCGGTAAAACTTTGTTTTCTGTTCTCTGGTGTTTTGTGGCTACACATTTCTTTGTATGTAGCTTAGAGATTATTAATTCACTTTCATGTAACATAGTTTTTGAAAATGGTGTTCAAGGGAACAGCAGAACCCACGCCTAGACTTCGCTAATACAAGTCACGTTTTCGTCTTTTTTCTTCTTACTGCTTCCGCTGCGTAAGCTTTTGAAGGCCATCTTAATCTGTTTGCAGGTTTTTATGGGAGTGACCATTGCCCTGTGTCCCTTGAGCTTTCACAAGCAAGCCCTGATTCCGACCAAAGTTAAGTTGACTAATATTGTAGTCATTGACATTACCTTATGCTCGAATGGAGGCAATTAGGTTAGTTTCTAGTATATCCAGCTGATTTTGCTATTATGTCTTAACTAGAGACGAGTTCGCCGGTGATTGTGATTTAGTAGGAGCAGAACTATGTTATGTTTCTCACTCCCATTCCCATCCCAAACTTCCTGTCATTTTATGAGATGCTGAACCTCATAAACTCGTTTTGTATATTTGGCCCTTGACAATGTAATCCTTTTGCTGCCTTCCGAAAAGATTGTAACGTGCTTATTGGTCATTGAATTGTTGTAGACTCGGTCTGCTACAGATCACTATTGCTGAATCAAATCTGGCATTGGAGTTCATGTAAATGTGAATTCCATGTGGCTGAAAGAATCCTTTGCGATTTTATGTTCTATACGATTTTGTGGAAGCACCTTATTCATCAGGCCAACCCTTAGGTCTCAACTTTGTGACGGTTGAAAGAAGATGAATCAAATCGATTAAAATCTTGTCATGGTATTTCGGGATGTGCTCTGCTTAGCTCCAGTCTGGGTAGGGAGTTGTAGAGAGTTCAGTCTGAGCACCAACACGGGTGTCGCGTCAATACTTGTTGCAAATCTGTACCTTTGACATAAGTTCTGACATGACAATCAGATGCTCGGACTCTTCTCTAGAATCCAGACTCAAAACAAAAACTAGTGCTAAAAGTTGGTCAAATTGAGTTTTACTTGTAAATACTTGTAAATGCCGAAACAGCTTCATGTGGCCAAAACAGATTGTTTTTTTGGTTCATAAAATAGGGGCGCCCTTTCTCGTGGATAGTGACACCATTCAATGAGCCAATTACAAGATGCGATCCCAGCATCAGTAATGTCTGTGAACTTATTGTACGTCGAGTGCACTTATTGTGGCACTATCCGAAAGGGTCCGGAAGGGTTGTATCCGTACCCTGTAATAAGCATCTTACGAGCGTCCCAGGCCAATGAGGGAGAAAGTTGACGGGTCCTTGTCCCCCATTTCATCAGGCGAGGGACACGCTTTTTCTGTTGACCTGATATATTACAAGCTTAACAAGGGATGGAACTACCGAGAAGTTTGTAGGCCCTGAACGACATATGCTAAGGTAATCAGCATATGGGTTGGTCGATAGAACCTCGTAGTGACCATTCATTGAGCCAATTACAAAATGCGAACCATATTTGTGGTTGATAATCTCTACCAGAAAGTAAGATAAAGTTGTTGACTACCTTGCTTATTCAGAAAAATGATTTGCCTCAACATGGAGAATCCTGTGATTGGAATTAAATCGATTAAAATCTTGTCATGGCACACAAGTTTAGTACCAAGCCATGTGCACAAGTTTTTACAGCATAGCAAGACAATGCCGGTAAGAGTATTAGGTACTACTATTAGGATATTATATGCCAAATGTTTGCAAGTCTCATCACCCCATCCAAACACAATCATAAAAAATTATACCTCCCTCCCTCATGATGGTTCCATAGACATCAAAACTAAACATAACAATTTCAAATTCTCTTCCTTCATCTGCCTCCTATTCTTCCTCTCCTTAGTTTGCTGCTTCTGATTTCCTCTCTTCTCCGGGGATTGGGCAAGTGGATGACCTTCATAAGTTCCCTCGAGTACAATGGTACCATTGCTTCCCAATACATCAACAGTACAGTTTATTGGGCAAGTCATTCTCTCACAATACATCATCTTTAATTCAAAAATAAGTACTTCTTTTAGTTGGTATACCTCTCTTATAGTCATAGAGGAGGCCCCAAATCTCCGATTTGTCGCTTGTTGTTGGTTGCAGCTGCAACTTCAAAATTCTCGCTTTGACCTTGTGCCCGTCGAGATGAGCAATTGCCCAGTCAGCCATAACATCATCCGGAAACTTTTCAATTAAAAAAACTAATTAGTATGTATTTATTTTCTGACCTTTAGGTTACATAATTTAAAAAAGTTTTTTAGTTTACCTCGACCGTTGCCCTGTTAGCATTCCGTACTGAAAATTTTAAATTCAAAATAAATTAAATAAAAAATTAGTTATGGATAAAACATGAACACTACAAATGGAAACTAAATGCTCGATGTAGGCAATCTTGCTAAAATCGACCACTTATGCTTGATTTTGTTCCCCTTGAAGGCAAATGAAATTATGCAAGGAATCAAATTCAAGAATTAAATCTGAAAAATTGACTTGCAAAGCAAGTTTCAATCCAGTTAGTTAGATTGCCTGAAATAAACAACAATGTTTACACAGTAAATCGAAATTGATTTTGCCCTTGGCTAACCCAAAACTAGTGTTTTCAATTATATAGATCGTATCGAGATACGTATTGCATACCTTAAGATACGTTTGTTGAAAATAATAGAAATTTCTATTGCTCAAACAAGTGAGTGGGAGAATACTAGAGACAAGAGTGGGGAATGAGAGACTTGAACTCAACTTTTTTTTTTTTACTTGGCACAAAATAGCTAGAACAGATATTTCAGTGTTTCTAAAAACTAGATACTATTTATATATTCTTCAATAATATCTTTTATATATCTTCTATCTCACTCTCACTCTCTCTCTCTCCCTCTCATAATTTTTGACAAATACATTCTCATGAATTTTGTTATTTTGTTATCACTCTACATTGTGATTCTTTAGTCGTGATTTTTTATCTCTCTTGTAAGAGCGAATAATTTTCGATCGGTGTGATTTTTTAGCCGTGATTTTTTTTAGGTGTGTTCTGTACGTCGATATCTCAATATAGCTCCGAATCAATATGTTATTGTTACTTTTCGTGTCTTATATTTACTTTTTGGACGTGTTTCACTGCTGACATTTGACTCGATCCTACCTGTTCATATTCGGGTTTCGGATCTACCAGATGACATAGATGATTCAGAGCTTGTACGTGGACTACCGGCTGAGGTAAGGCGAGTTCTTTGAGTGTTGAGCACGCCTCGTTTACAGAACGAACCTAAAACTCAAACTTGACTCGATAACTAAGCGAGTCAAGCTGAATCGAGCCTTAACAGTTTGAGCTTGTCCCATATTGATTAATTATTACCTCCCAAAATAGATCCTGACCTGGGGAGTTAAATCACTATTCTCTACTGTATAAGTAGAGTTTGTAGAAAGGAAGAGATTGCCTCATTTGGCTTTAAAAGTGGAACAATAACTTTTTTTTGGTCTTTATTAAAAAAATTTGTATTTTTTAGTTTTGCGTCAAACTTTTGTAACTTACTGATTCGTCTCGGATAGACGAATCGGAAAAGTAAAAAATTTTGATCGAAACTTATAATTTCTTTTCAAAAAGACAAGAGTAAGTAAAAAAAAAGAGCTGATTTATTGACTTATTTTGTCATTATTTAAAAAATTATGAGTTTCGATCAAGATTTTTTACTTTTCCGATTCCTCTCGTCGAGACGAATCAATAAGTTACAATAGTTTGACGCAAAACAAACAAATGCAAACAAATTTTCAATAAAGATAAAAAAATAAATCACTCAAACTTTTTAATTCAAACTCACGCAGAATGTAAACAGTTTGTTCTCTATTTTGGGGATGTTTCCTTTCATCCACTGCGAATGACTGCTTGATAGGTGTCGTAGCATTTAAACATTAAGTCCATCATCATTTGAGGATTTTGCATCCACTGCAAACAAACAAAGATGATAGTACTATATTAGACTAGTTATTATATTATTCCATGACATTGTTTGGAAATGTAATGATCATATCTACTTCTTGGCTGTGGCATAGAGGATGATGATTTGCAACTACGTTTGTGTAGGGAACATGCCGGGACAATTTATCGATCATGCAGATCTTCAAACATACTTGAAGATAACTAGGTTTTCATTGTCTTTTGACTGTGTTTATCGATTATGCAGGACTGTGGTCAACCTGGATTTACCTTGTCTGAGCGGAAGCGTTTTGGTGCGACATATTGAAAGAGTATGTAAGGCCGTTATAACAGTTTGAGCTTGTCTTACATTGATTAATTATTACTTCCCAAAATAGACCTGAAAGTGAATTTTTGAGCCTATCAGTGGACCTTAACGAATCTGAGCCGAACTTAACAGGTTTCGGCTTGATTCGGCTTGTTTACAGCCAGGGGCAGAGTTAAGAATTTTGATTAGTAGGGTCAAAAATTAGATTCATATGCAATATATTTTTTCTATGCACAAGTCCAAAAATAAATGAATTAAAAAGTTAATTATAAGATTGATATACACTAATAATTCATTTTTGTCTCATAATTGGCCTCAAAAAATTTGTTATATTTGAAAAATATCACTACATGATAGTCTCATTTCTAGCACTATTAACTCTCGAAAAGAGAGAACGTTTGGAATTTCTTTGCACTTAAAACAAGTTGGGGTAATTTAGAGATTTTTTGTAGGGTCAAAATAGCTAAATTATACCTATTCCTATGAAAATTTGGGGTCAAATTGGTAAAAATGAGGTAAAAATTATACCTATCCTTATAAAAATTTGGCATCCAGTGAGGTCGGCCACCCTCCCTTGTACCCATGTGCCTCCGCCCTTGTTTACAGCCCTACGGCCACGAATGTGAAATTGAAGTCTTTTTTTTCTATCTATGACCCTGCTTGGATACATGTAATTTTTTTTTTTTGGTCTGAAACAAGCGTGACTTCGAGCCCTGTGGATTACACGTCAGGGGCATGCTAGCAGATGCGTATAGTTTCCTACACAAAGAAAAATATATGGAAATATGGAACATCATATCCATTATCTCATAAATTTCGTTGAGACTATCATTCATGAAAACCAATTTAATTGAACATCGAGAGTCATGTAAACTAATTCCGTGCAATAAAAAAGTTTGATCTAGCTGAATATTCGTACAAGTAAATTTCTTTACAACGTCTATTGAATTTATCAGTTGCAATATTTCTGTGAGCCTCGAATGGCCTTCAAATGGTCAAAATTAGATAGGACTCGAGGATAACCACAGGTGAGCCTCCTCCCGTCCAACGTGTGAACACAAGATCTCATCTCCTGTGATGATTCATTATGTGATTTTTTTTGTGAGGGTAAATAGGACCCATTACGGTTTCGTTTCACGATTCGAGCTATTCATTTTGAAGTTCTCGATGTTTTTAACGTCTATTCAAAAACTCATGTTGATTGAATGTTGCTAAAAACTTGATCGAATCATATTTGCTTACAGAGCAACGAGTTGTTAGAGTTTGACTGTCTATTTTTCTTGCAGCAAATGTGATTCGTCCAAATAGATACTGATATTGATGAACTAAATCTTTTGCACGAATGTCAAACACAATGAAACTTAGGGGGTGTTTGGATAAATAAGCCAAAGTGGCTTATTTTTGGCTTATTTTTTGTCCTTATTCAAATTTTTTTCGTATCACTTGGCTTATTGTCAATTTTTTGGGGATTATTGTATCCTCATGACAAGAGGAATCTAAAAAGTAAAATTTTTTGACCGAAATCCAATTTTTTTTGAATAAAGACGAAACAAGTGGCTTATTGGCTTATTTTCGTTTTTTTGTGAGTTTATTTGGCTCATTTTTGGAGGGAAAGCCAGTGGCTTTTTTAGAAGAACAACCCCTTAATATACGAACCGTTAGCATTGTCAAAAGAAACTGTGGTGAGTCTTATTTATTGTGATACACAGGACACACGAGAGATCATTACATAAGAAGATATTGTGGATTCGTGAGTGAAATACCAAAGAATTTGTGAACCCAATGGATTGGTCTCAAGGCCGCAGACTTAAAAATTTGCTCCCTTTTCATATTTTAAGCACAAAACTTTCTAGATATTATCAACTCTGCCAAATAAAGGTTTGCAAGGTTGTTTAAATCGGTCTGGATGACTTATTATTTTATTACTATTAAAAAAAGACTAAAAATTTGTGGTAAAACGGTAAATAAAGACGAATCAATTTCCCGAAACCCAGAGTAAACCCCCCACTCACATGAATACACTCTGCCCTCTCTCACTCACTCTCCCCTGTCCCCAATTTCCACAATTTCCAGCCTCTCCCCTGTAAAATCATATCGAAAACAGAGGAACCCAAAAGCAAAAACAAAATAAAATACTACCCTCTCCCCAAACGAAATGAAGCAATAGAGAATCTCTGCATTCCTTCCTTTCTCTCTCCTCCTCTCTCTCACTACCCACAAATGTTCTCCAACGACCCTCGCAGATCTCACTCCTTCACTACCCACGTCTTCTGATTCATACCCACATATGTACACACCCTCTCTGTACAACCCAGTTGTTGGAATAACTGTTAATGGCCACAGCAACTCCCTCGGCAGAGCATCAAAACACAGAGGTGTTTCCATGGCTCAAAACCCTACCCCTCGCTCCAGAGTACCACCCAACCCTAGCCGAGTTCCAAGATCCCATTTCCTACATTTTCAAGATCGAGAAGGAGGCCTCGACTTACGGTATTTGCAAAATCGTACCTCCCTTACCCGCCGCGCCGAAGAAAACCGCAATTGCCAACGTGAACCGGTCTCTGGCCGCCCGAAACCCTAATAATTCCCCTCCCACGTTCACCACCCGGCAGCAGCAGATCGGGTTCTGCCCTCGCAAGCACCGGCCCGTCTCGAAGCCCGTGTGGCAGAGCGGGGAGCACTACACCCTGCCCGAGTTCGAGGCCAAGGCCAAGAACTTCGAAAGAAGCTATGTCAAGAAGAGCTCGAAAAAAGGGCTAACTGGTTTAGAAGTAGAAACCCTATACTGGAAGGCTAATGGGGATAAACCCTTTTCGGTGGAGTACGCCAACGACATGCCCGGTTCGGCATTCGTGCCAGTGGTGAGTGGTGGGAGGAATAAGAAGAGGGAGAAAACAGAGGCGGTGACGGTGGGGGAGACAGCGTGGAACATGAGAGGGGTGAGCAGGGCAAAAGGGTCTTTGTTGAGGTTCATGAAGGAGGAGATACCGGGGGTGACGTCGCCGATGGTGTATGTGGCCATGATGTTTAGCTGGTTTGCTTGGCATGTGGAGGACCATGACTTGCACAGCTTGAATTACTTGCACATGGGGGCGGGGAAGACGTGGTATGGCGTGCCAAGGGATGCGGCTGTTGCGTTTGAGGAGGTGATTAGGGTTAATGGGTATGGAGGAGAGATTAATCCTCTTGGTGAGTTATGTTATTACATTGGTTTAACATGTGGAAGAATTAGGTTCCCCTGTTTCTGTTTGAACTGTTGCATTACCTCTGTTTGTTGTTTTGTAAATGTTGTTGCTTGCTATAGTTCATTAGCTAGTATCTTCCCTTATATAGCCAATATATTTGTGGACTGCTCCTTTCGTTTGTAATATCTCGTAACCTTGCTTGTGGTTGCATTTGAAGGCCGTTAATGATGCTTTTAATTAGATAGGTAAAATTTTATTTGGTATAATGTATGTGAGGTAGTATGGAGGGGAAGTGCTCTGGTTTATTAGGATAGTGAAGTTGATGCCGTAAAGCTTAGCAAAGATGAAAAATTGAGAGGAGGCGATGTTTTTGTTTAGATAGGTAAAAAGGTTATGACTGAATCATGATTTGATCTAATAGCAAGGTGGAGTTGCATCCATCCTTTTCAATGACCAATGAAGGTTCACTCTTAAAGCTGTGACATGTTGCTGGTTGACAGAGTTCCTTTCCTGGATTCACGTTATTCATGACTCGATATGTAATACTTGTAGTCTTGGAACTACCTGTTGGGCATGTTCCAAAATAGGACGTTGAGGCTTAAATCTTAGAATCGAATGGGTCTTCATTTAGCATCGTTATAACCAATGTACCGCCGTCGTCATCACATCTTTGCAAGATGTTATGTTCAACCAAGGAGGCAAGGAATAAGGCGTTGACATTTTTTGTCTGTTGATGGGAAAAAGTAGGAAATATCGTTATTTTTTTTGAAGTCAAGGATGCATGTTTGAAGCTGCACGGTGCTCATCGTACATTGTTTTAATGTGCATTCATCGAGTAGGATGACATTGAAGTTTTTTGTTTGAGAACTAATACACATTCGGCATGTTACTAGATATTTTTGTCTTTTTCGAGTTTGAAACCTTAAATATCGTACTATGCTTGACCTCTTAATTTAATTATTTTAGATTAGTAAATAGGAAAAATATCTTGCAGCTGGATCTAATTTTTGACCCCACTAACCAAAATTTCTGGCTCCGCCCCTGTTGATGGTCTTCCTTCTCTTTGTTGCTGCTTTTCTCTGAACCCACACTTTGTGGTCTCGTTTCAGATGAGTTACAAATAGTTGTTTCATTTCACGGTATACAACTGGCCTCCTGGACCATGTATAACTGACTTAGTTTTGAGATTTACGGCTAAGGTATTCTCCAATATGAGTTATTTTGTAATGCTGGTTCTGAGTCTTCTTATGTGATTTTAGTGTTAAGTTATTTCCTTATTTGGTTGTTTCAAAGGTGCTTTGGAAAGGAATTCTGTTAACCGAAAGTGGGGCTTATTTTGTAATTATGTTAAAAGTTTCTCCAAGTGATCCTATATTTTTTTTTTCCCGCTCATTTGTCTGTTGCAGTGACTTTTGCTATTCTTGGTGAGAAGACCACTGTCATGTCACCAGAAGTACTTATTAGTGCTGGGATTCCATGCTGCAGGTGACTTTCTGATTGCTCTGATTTACTACTTTTGCCAGTCTTTTGTTGACTTCAAAAGCTTGCCGTGGTTGAACAAGATTGACTAGTGATGATGGCCTCTACAATTATGCTAAATTTCACTTTCAAGGTGGTTTTTGGGAAGCATTAATATATGTTAAAACTCAAAATAAGTAGTTTTAGGGAGTGAGATGAAGGGTAAGGAACACGCATGCTGCATGTCAAAGACCAATATATGGCTGGATCCTCCTTGCATCTACAAGAAACAAACATTTCATATCCTAGCTGGAAGTCATTCTAGCAAGATCTAGTTCTGTTTACAATTTGTTTGGTTGAAGTCATTGCAGCATGTTTCATGGTCTTACTTTGTCGTTTCTACTGGTCAGACTGGTGCAAAATGCTGGAGAGTTTGTCGTCACTTTCCCTCGAGCCTATCATTCGGGTTTTAGTCATGGTATGACAGCTTGCTATTTCAAGATGATTTTTAGTTTTTATTTATTTTTGTTTTCCCATCTTTCTCTCCTTTAAGGTTAATTGATGCTATGCAAAACTAGGTTTAAAGAATCAAGAACTATACCGTTCATTTAATTTTCCTATGCAGGATATAATCTTGGAGAGGCAGCTAATATTGCAACTCCTGGATGGCTGATGGTTGCCAAAGATGCTGCTATTCGTAGAGCTTCAATCAATTGTCCTCCCATGGTGTCTCACTTTCAGTTGCTGTATGATCTTGCACTATCGTTATGTTCAAGGTTTGTCTGTCATAATTCCCTCGTTCCTTTCTAACCATTTCATGATTTTTCCAACTATTCAAATTTCAAAATAGGTGATCAAGTTTCTGCTAAAGCTTCTATTGTCAGTTATTCATCATTGTTGGAGAGGATAGGATTTGTCCAGCTTGAGAAAAAACTCTTTTCATTGAGTTTGAGAATTTATGAATTGTTGCAACATTAAGATTTATCTACTAGTTTTTGTTAGATTGTGAATCGTCCTAAAAGCTTAAACTGATAGGAAACGGGCCCAACATTATATATCAAGCTACTCATAACCCGCTCTCGTGGTAACCTCCTCTTATGTGTGGAGATGCAGAAAAAAAAATGCAAATGCAGGAACAAATATAAGATAGAGAGTCTTGACCCCAAGATCTCCCAGAAACCCCAGCTGCTATACTATGTTGGAAGCTACGAATTAGTGTTAATCATGTTGCAATTTCTTTTTAAAAACCTACAGTATTTATGGTGGTTTTTTTTTGGAATGTCTGTTTACCGACAATATCTACAGCATTGTCTTACATTGTGTACTAGAAGTAGAAATCTCATAGCTTAGCTAGAAACTGTCATATTTCAGTTCTTTTGTAGAAGCTTATTTTCAAGTGGAAAATTATGCAAGGTTTTTTTGGGGTCTGATAAGGGCGTATTATGCTCGTTTTGATTTGGACTACCAGATTCATTCTTTGCCTATTTTATGAACTTCTTCGGTTCTTCCTATAACAGGATACCCAAGAGTGTCGGTACTGAGCCACGGAGTTCAAGATTAAAGGATAAAAAGAAGGGTGAGGGGGAGACCCTAATCAAAGAGCTATTTGTGGAGGATGTGATGAGGAATAATGACCTGCTTCATATTCTTGGGGAAGGATCTTCGGTTGTGCTTCTTCCACAAAATTCCTTGGAAGAAATAAAAGCCTCGGAAAGTTCAGCTTCCAGAAATATCATTCTAGACAGGAAACTTGGGGTTAATCAATTGGCAAGTTTCTATCCGGTAAAGGGGAAATTATCTTCACTGCCAAATGGGAACAGGCTTTCCTTTTTAAGTGGTGGTGATAGTGCTTGTACCTTGGCTTCTCAGACCCACAAAGTTGACGCAGGAACAGAAAGAACTGCTCAAGGTGATAGGTTATCAGATAAAGGATTGTTTTCGTGCGTCACCTGTGGGATTTTGAGTTTTGCTTGTGTTGCCATTGTGCAACCTAGGGAAGCAGCTGCACATTATCTTATGTCAGCTGATTGTAGCGTCTTTAATGATCATTATGTTGGTCCCCCAGTGCATAGTGATGGTTGCACTGTTTCCGCTGTGGCTGCAAATCCGTCTGAGATGAACTCCCAGTCTGGTAGGTGTTCTCTTCTGCTCTTTTTTATGTTTTAAAATTTTCAGCTATGCTACCAACCACCGCCCATTTGGTTATGGGGCAAACAATGTCAAAAGATTTTGACCTTCAATAAAATTTTCCCAGTAGCCCACACTTTCACATACTCCCTCGATCCAATATTGTTGTTCGTTCTTTACTTTTTGGGATGCCAGAAAAATGTTGTACATTTGAAAAGTCAATGAATTTTTTTGTTACTTTTCAAAGCTACCCTTTGAAATAGTTATAAGTTTACTTGAAGTGGAAAAACGTAGGAAACAGTTCCACTGAGTTAGAATTCGAGTACATTAATTGCATGTCTCCTTCAAAGTCGAATTCCCTAAGGTTAGCAATTTCTTATCTTCTTTATGTTCTTGCGGCTTGCATTCATTCAGGGATCTAGATCTTGTACTCTTGCATGGTTTTGTTCTTTTGGATCAGGGATCTAGATCTTGTACTCTTGCATGGTTTTGTTCTTTTGGATGCTTATTCTGCTAC
Organism: Rhododendron simsii; assembly: GCA_014282245.1. Classification (NCBI taxonomy): domain Eukaryota; kingdom Viridiplantae; phylum Streptophyta; class Magnoliopsida; order Ericales; family Ericaceae; genus Rhododendron; species Rhododendron simsii. The sequence goes on from CM024964.1 coordinate 25,675,466, forward strand.
ATATCCAGACTCATGTAATTTTTGCTATGTGAGCTTGCACGTGTTTTACTTCATCAGGCGAGGTCTCTACAAAATGCTAACAACCTCCCTTTATGGTTGGACCTTATGAAACGGATTGGATGGGCTGTGAATGTTGTTTACTCAGTTATGCACATCATATTAATTTTTAGATTATATCAGATCCATTTGCTGCGTAAAGTTGATGCTGGTAGGTTGAGTTCATCTGTGTCCATGATAAGTTAATTTAACTCCGCAGTTTATGACTTAGCACCGTTTTTGTATTCTTTCCACAAAAAGTACCATTCTTAGAATTACTATGAACTTGCTTTTCATTCATCTAAATGCAGCAGGACTAATGGGAAAGAGCGTTCGAGATGGTTTGTTTGATGTCCCGGTTCAAGCTGCAGATGATATTCAAACCGTACAACACGGTACCGAAGTGTTTATCGACGCTGAGGCAAAAGAAACTGCTTCTGCCCTTGGCCTTTTGGCTTTAAATTATGGAAATTCCTCCGACTCTGAGGAAGAAGACATTGAAGCAGACATTCCTGTCTATAGCAGCCGAACCAAATCAAAAGACTTTGCACCAGTTGTTGGACTCCAAAGTGAATCTAGTAGTGATGATGTTTCTCTCCAAGTTGTTGATTCTTACGAGGATGATGGACATCTGATATCTAATTTTAGGGGTAGATATCAAAGTTTTGAGTGTTCTGATGAGCTTGAAAGTGGTAATAGGGCTTCCAAAGAGTTAAATAGTCTTGGGATTGGATTTAGACAACAAATGAAGTCATCAGCCGCTGATTCAAATTTTTCCCCACTTACCAGACAGGCAGTAAGAAGTAGTAGCAATGCAATTGACCCATATGAGAACACCACTCTGTCATTTGCTCCAAGGTCTGACGTGGATTCGTCTAGATTGCATGTCTTCTGTCTTCAGCATGCTGTAGAAGTAGAACAGAGACTTCGTCCAATTGGTGGAGCGCATATATTGCTACTTTGTCATCCAGGTGTGTGGTAATATAGTTTGATGAATACTCTGTTATAAGAAACTACATTTTTCCTCCTTCGCGCTTTTCCTTTTCCTTTTTTTTTTCTTGGTTTGTAATTTTTTTCCCAGTTTTTAGCAAAGACTAATAGTCATGCTTTTCCCCAGTACCGCTTTAGCCGCTGGAAAACAAAGAATTCAGAATGCTGTTTGTGGAGTGTTAAATATGAAATATCTGTTGCACAATATTTACTGCAGGTTGCATGTAGTCATAGGTTTTTTTCTTAACAACAAGGAAAGTAATATTTCATTAATAATAACAGCATATTACAGGATGTTGCATGTCGTCATAGTAGTTGTCCAACTCTGTTGACGGGGTGGTTGCAAATACGTGGACATGTTTGTGCATCTGTTGGTACTAAATCATGTTACTGGGTATTTAGTGTTATGTGATGCTATGTACTAGCATACCTGTGGGGTTAAAAGGCTCAAGCTCAGCTACATTGTCTACACTTTTCATTTGCTGCGGGCCTGTGTCCAGTAGTATTTCATGGAAATTAGTTATTACCGTCTTCGGAAAGTTGTACTATTGTGTGCGGATAGAATTTGGGAATGCGCGTCTCTGTTACTGCAAGGTACCATTTGGTCCTTTTTCACTATTCCGGACATCATGAAAAATCGTCTATAGTTTTTGTTTCTTCAATGTCATAAGTTATTTTAGAAACTTTGTCCATATACCAATAGAGAGATCTTTCTATCGGTGGAAACAATTTCGAACTTTTTTAGCAACAAAAGTCATAATATATTATCCGATTAAAGAGATCGCCAAAGAAGGATCAAATATGTGACTGAGGTAGTAAAAAGGAAGTTAACTATTTGTGATGATAACTTTAGCTGGTCCCTCCCTCCTTTTTCTTCTTTGAATGTTTTCTGAACGAGCTTTTGGGCTTCCCTCTTTTGCATCTATGAACAAAATTCTTGCCAATATATTCACTGTCCTGTTAAGATTCTTTTCTTCCCTGAAGTTTTCGGTGGAATCGTTTGCAGATTACCCTGAGCTAGAGAATGAAGCAAAATCAGTGGCTGAAGAACTGGGAATTGATTATTTCTGGAATGATGTTGGATTCAGAGAGGCCGCTAAGGACGATGAAGTGACGATACAATTAGCTCTAGAAAGTGCAGATTCTTTACATGGGAATGGAGACTGGGCTGTTAAGTTAGGCATCAATCTCTACTACAGTGCCAACCTCAGCCGATCCCCTCTCTATAGTAAGCAGATGCCGTACAACAGTGTCATATATAAAGCCTTTGGACGTAGTTCTACGGTTAACTCTCCAACAAAACGCAAGGTCCACAGGAAGGGACCAGGAAAACAGAAAAAAATAGTCGTGGCGGGAAAATGGTGCGGGAAAGTGTGGATGTCGAATCAGGTCCACCCTTTGTTGGCAGAAAGAGATACTGAGGAGGAAGAAGAGAGGGGTTTTCGTGCTTGGTCGAAACCTAATGTTGCGAGGCATGAGAGAGAGAGACTTTCGGAGATCAGCCACCCTGCTGAAACAAACTCTATGGTAAATGCTGAGGAGGAAGAAGAAGAAGAAGAAGAAGAGAGGGGTTTTCGTGTTTGGTCGAAACCTGATATTGTGAGGCATGGGAAAGAGAGATTGTCAGAGATCACCCACACTGCCGAAACAAACTCTGGGATTAGGAAGAGTGGAAGGAAGAGGAAGAGTACAATAAAAGCAGAGGCAAATTTGAAAGCTAAACGCCCGAAAATGGAGGATCCGGTTAACGATGCAGATGATTCGCAAGAGGAGGCTTATCAGAAGCAAAAGAGGAGTCTCAAAAACAAAAAAATGGAACCAAAGACCCCTCTTCTTCTGAAAAGTCGTATACGCAATACGAGACAGTTTGACTCAGACATTGAGGAAGAGGAAGATGAAGAGGTGGAAGGTGGTCCCAGCACCCGCCTGAGGAAAAGAGCCCCAAAGCCCTCAAAAGATTTAGTAGAGAAGCCGATTGAATCCAAGCCGATGTTAAAGAAGCCCACAAGTAGTAAGAAAGAGAAGAAATCTCCAGCAGCAGCTCCCAGCAACATGAAAGTGAGAGAGGAGGAAGGAGAGTACCAGTGTGATGTGGAGGGATGCGCAATGGCTTTCAGCTCGAAACAAGAGCTTGTTATGCACAAAAAGAACATTTGTCCGGTGAAGGGGTGCGGAAAGAAGTTTTTCTCACACAAGTACCTGGTTCAGCACCGCCGCGTTCACATGGACGACCGCCCTCTAAAGTGCCCTTGGAAAGGGTGCAAGATGTCATTCAAATGGGCGTGGGCCCGGACCGAACACATTAGGGTTCACACGGGTGCTCGACCTTACGTTTGCGAGCAAGCGGGTTGTGGACAAACGTTCCGGTTCGTTTCGGATTTCAGCCGGCACAAGCGGAAGACCGGACACTTGGGGAAGAAGGGAAGGAGGTAACAGAACACAAAGAGAGGTGTGTGTAATTTGACATTGCCGATGAAACTGTTGTTTAGTTGACAGAGTAGGTTTAGGGTTAGAATTTCCTGTAATTTTTTTTTTCAGTCATAGCACAATTGATTCTGTTTGCCATCTGGGTTTTCATTAAGCCCATGCATTCTCTTCGATCAGAGCATTTGCTTGGATTTCAAGAAGGAAATTGTGTAGCATTGGACGTCCACAGCCAAAATTTGGTCTTGAAATTGAAGTAGACATGTATCCCTTACTCTCAACTTTCAAGTTCCTGTGATGCCTCAGTTTCGACGTAGTATTTTGTTCAGTGCCCTTGGAGCACCGTACAGTCAGGCCCCTCCTCCATGCAATCTTGTGGGGTCCTAGACTAAATATGCAGAGCCTACGTGATCGAGTGGTTAAGAGGGGCCTAGGCATCACCACGAGACACTGAATAATCTCTCGTCACTTTCTTTGCCACCTTTCTCGGATTCAATAGATTGGGGGTTGATTTCTTGTTATCGGCATTCGTTATTTTGAAGGGGGTTTTTTTTTTTGGGTTCGGCATTTTGATTCAAGATAAAACAATTCGATCATCAAAAATATGATCTACCTTTGATTCCTACTCCGAAGGATTATTATCTTGGGTTTAGAATCTTTTTATACCTAAAATGCTTTGAGTTGGAAATCGGTATTCCAAGGACTCAACTCCATGCGTCATATCCCAATGAAAGCATTTTTTGCTGGGTCCATGTTCGGCATCCATAGTTTCATTCTTTCCGAGGGAAAAATTCCTCTACAGAGCAATCCGTAAATAATGTTTACGCACTTAATCGCGGCCCGAATTTTAACTATTTTCGCAAAATAGGTTTTTTCATTCTTTCCAAGAGAAAAACTCCTCTACAGAGTAACCTGTTAATAATGTTTACGGCACCCAATCGCAGTCCAGATTATAACTATTCTCGCAAGTAATTTTTTTAAAATCCAGACCACTGATTGTCGAAAGGAACGACTGAGATTGCACAGAGCCGTAAATAAGTTTCTCTGCTTTTCCAATCCTCTTAGAAAAAAAAAAATCAAACATGCCCGGTCTTATCATCTTTCTGAACAGCAAAAAAAAAATTATTACATAGTGTATCTTTCTTATGACCCAAAGTAAACTATTAATCAATGCAATTTAAACTGTTAATCAAACCTAAACATTTCTTCATGACTTTATCTAATAAAACTCTAGATGTTGTCTTCCCTAAGACATCATTCCCCTTGGACTCATTATTGAAAATTACTGTAAAAAAATATTTTCTCTTCCATTGTTGGGTTGAACCATTTTCCTTCCATTTTTTTTTCTTTTTCTTTCCGCAAGTTTCAAGTAGACTCTTTTATGTTTACGTTAGCTTGTCAATTTTTAGCTAAAAATAGGAAGATTATACAATGTTTTGTACAGCGTCACACGTGTCATAAATTCCTTCTTCACCAAACGGGACTCATACTTGACCTTCACAATAATGCAAAGGAAATCTCGACCACCACGTGATGGTGCCCCAGGTCAGGTGCAACGTATATGGCAATGAACGTGTATCCTACACAGCATTTGAAACAAAGAAAGAGAACCAAGAAAATACAGACGCGTTACTTATCAAACCCAAAAAAGGAAAAAAAAAACCACTCTCTCTCTCTCGTCTCTACACATTTTCCCTTGGGAGAACTCAGATGAAAAGTGCTTGCCAAAAAGCTGTACCCTTTCCCAAATCAAAACTCTGAATTAGGGCTTGAAATGTGGAGGTACTGAGCGAAAAATGGAAGACTCCGCAAAAAACACTTCTCCAGTGCCACACAACGACGAACAGAAACCCAACTCTCAACAACAACAACAACCAGGGTTTTGGAGAAAACTAGGGTTCGGGTTCGGGTTTAACTCGTTCCCTTCGGTAGACCCTGATCCCAAACCCAACCCAACTCCTACGCCTTCCGATGATCAAATCGCCAGTGAAGCGATCGCTATTCAAGAGCCTCAGACCCTGCAACTGACCAGCGAAGACATTGATGACCAGGTAAAATCCCAAGTTTTGGAAGAAAGGGGAGTAGTAAGCAACGAGTGTGCGGGTAGGGAATTTGATGTTGATCACGAATTGGGTACTCAGCAAACCCTAAAAAGTGAAGAGCTTCAGTACCAGGAAGCAGTGGAAGAAGAGATTAAAAATCTTGTCTTGGAAGAAAAGAGGAATGGGAATGATGAGGGTAATGGATGTCGTGACGAGAGCGATTGTTATCATCCCGAGGGTATTCAGGATTTTTATTACAAATTGGACATGCTAGAGCTTGAGTACCAGCAAGAAGTTGAAGAAGAGATTCGAAATCTTGTTTTGGAAGAAAAGAAAAATGAATATGGTGATGAGGCTATTGGATATTATCGTAATAAGAATGATTATCATTACGGTGGTGGTGACGATAATGATGATGATGATGATGGTAAGAGTGAGATTGAGAAAGAAGATGGTGGGAATGGGCTTGTTGAAGGAGAGACTGGGGGGCCTCTGCGATTGCGGAAGGAGGGTAGATACAGGAGGAACTTGTATCCGGTGAGACCTGATGTCGAAGACTGTTCGCATTATGTACGGACAGGGGCGTGCAAGTTCGGACCGAATTGCAAGTTCAATCACCCTCTCAGAAGGAAAAATCAGGTATTTTACCAATTTATGTACCTTTCCAGTGTTTGTTTGCTGTGATGATTTTCAGTAGAAATGGAATGGTCATTCTTTGTTCCTTGGCCTACTATGCAATAGCTGTTCGCCTAAATTAGTGGATGATGGTTTATGATGGAATGTACCAAACCAAAAACTAAACAGAGCCTTAAGTCCTGATCAATTTGGGTTGGCTACGCGAACCGGTTCTTTTCAAGGGCATTGTGTTCCGTGATATTCCAAAAATCTAGATCCTTTCAAACTGAGGCAATGTCAATTTTGGTCTACCCTCCCCTTAGTGTTACCCTCAACTCCTGTTGTAATGTGTAACTGTTATTTTTGCGGACCAAACATGGGAATAAGGAATCCAAGGGGAATGATGTTCCATTCCTGCTGCACTTGTGTGGATCAAACAATGCGTTGCAGTTTAATTATGTCAATGTGATTGCCATCGGAACAGGTTGTGTTTGAAATTTAATGAAATTAGACATGATACAATGTGATTTTTATCTAAGTGGTCTCTGGTGTTTCTTCTCCATTTTGTACTAAAGGAATAATAAGGGGTTTAAGCTGTTAACAAAACATGAGGGGACTGGTGGATTTTCTTAAATTGATTTTGCTTCATCTGACTGCTATATTGCGTTGTAATGAGTTTGCTGTATTTTGCTCTGTTGCTCACATTACTGAAGTCTGCTAAGGAGAAGGTCAAGGAGAGGGAAGAAAGTCCAGAAAGACCGGGGCAGGTTGAATGCAAGGTGATTGTTGTTGTTATGATTATACTTGTGTCCGTATTTATCATCACTTGATGAAGATAAATATCTTATATCAATTGCATCTTGTGAAGCTGTTTTTTTGGCATGCCTTGTGTGATTTGTTAGTATCAGTTCTCCTGTTCGTTGTTTGGATTGACTATTGTTTGATTTGGAGGATTATCTGGCATTACTCTAGTTTGGACTTAATCTTGAGATCCCAAACTAGAGTAGATTGCTAGTTTGTCATTGTCATCTTGCTTATACATTTGCTTGTAGACTCCAATTGACGCAACATGGTCCTTGTAGCCATATCAGAATGCAAAAATGGTTTTTGCATTTTTTTTGTCTTTCCCAACATGAGATTTCATTTCTGTGAAGTAGCGGATGTTTGAATAAAGTTGGTGGTTGCCGCCAAATTTAATTCCTATCTGAAAATTGTGTTGCCATTAGTAGAAACATTAAGGGAAGAGGAAGACACATCTTCTTAGAGGATATATGAGCATTGAATTTAACAAAAGAAAAAGGAAGAGAGATTTCCCATCACTTGACCACGGAGGTAAGACTATAAAATCCGTATAGTTATTGTCATATTACTACAGAAGTTTTTCCCGGGACTCAAAGAAAAGGTCTGGGTTCCATTATGTCCAGTTAACTTTTTAGTTGAGTTTAGCACAATTTGTTATGCTAGTTACGATATTCAAAGAGAATACCCACCGTTGTACTGTTGCCATCCTTATTCCTTGAAGGTATCCATTTATCTTTTGGAGGGGTAAAGTTTCTCGTATATGGTTATCAGATGACACAAACTTATTGTAGTACTTGTTTGGGGTTGTTGCTGTTTTTTCTGATGTCAGTTCTCAAGGTGTTATAACCCGTCTCTTGAGTTGGTTGCAGTATCACTTGAGTCCAGGGGGGTGTAAGTATGGAAAAGCTTGTAGATACAAACACAGCATACGAAAAACTCCACCAGTTCCAGTAGTTGAGTTCAACTTTCTGAATCTTCCAATCCGCCCGGTATGGCTTCAACTTATCCTTCAAACTCCTTAGTATGCTACAAAAATTTGAGTTAAAGATTGTGTTCATGAGATTTTCTGTATGGTGGAGCATTTTTTTGACACATTCCGACAATATCAAAATTTGTTCCAGGGAGAAAGGGAGTGCCCCTTTTACATGCGTAATGGCTCATGCAAGTATGGAGTAAACTGCAGGTTTAATCACCCGGATCCTACTGCAGTGGGAGGAGGTGACGCCCTTTCTGGACATGGTCCTGGTGGAGCTGTTCCATTACATGGCGCATCCCAATCAACCATGTCACCCTGGTCATCACCAAGAACATTGAGTGAGACCGGTCCTTTTGCTCCAGTGGTGTTTCCACCAACCCAAGGGGTTCCTTCCCCGTATCCAGAAAGGAATGATCATCAGGTACTTCATTGCTCCTGTTAGATGACTTGAAGCCAATTTAGTTTCATTAATTGTGGCAATCGGCATCATCAACCCTGTTGTTATTCTTCGTATGGGTTTTGGATATTTCCTTGCATTGTTAACTGACTTGACTCTAATCTGCCCAATCGTGTAATTGGGTAGCTGTGGATGCAGCAATAAGGATGTCGAAATAGCTGCCGAGTTCAATTGTGATCTGAGATATACTGTTCTTATATTTCTCCCTTCTTCTGTGCTCCATATGTTTTTCCTCCCCCTTTTTTTCCCTTTATTTATTTATTTTTTTGTTGTTAAGCTTTGTGATGTGTTTTCATCCCTGCTACACCTCATGCAAAAAGCTTCATTGAGAGTCGCACAACCCCATATACATGCACTTCATTGCAATGCATACGGGCATAGTTTTCATGATGATTTATAAAAGACATGTTTCATGAAGTCCAAATCTGGAAGAATTTTTTCCTTTTGGCCTTAAAAAGTCACTCAAATTTGGACAAAGCACTGAGTTGCCTCCAAGGCCCTAACCATCCCAGGTGCGGAGTCAAAAGACTCAAAATCCATGTATTTGTGCTCAAATCAGCACTTATTTTGCAAATCTTTCTTCAACATAACATTATTATTTGTTCATTTTAACATCAAAATTCTTGGTATTTACTCATGCTCCTTGCCTTGGTCTTATGTCCCAAATTTTTAGTCATGTGATGGGCTTGTGTTCATGCCTTAAAGCATAGTTGCAGAACTCTTTTGGCAAACTCAAGCCTTACTTAAGTGAGAAGTGAAAAAGAAAAAGAAAGGTGATTGTTAGGATGGGAATTCTAACCTAGGTGGCATTTTGGTCATTAATGACTTTTCCTTGCATAGAAGTTACCTATTGTTCGTAACATCCTTTAAATGGTTTAAATAAGGTAGATTTAGTACTTCAGGTTTACTGTGCTTTTCTCCATTAACTATATATATTGAAACATTTTCGTCATTTTCGTAGTGGCTTGGTAATGATCATGTATACCCCGCACCATCAGAGAGGAGGCTGCCTACACCACCTGCTTTGTCCCTCAACACTCCAGCTGAGATCAATTTCTTTGCACCTCATAAACAGCCAATGCTCATTGACGAATTCCCAGAACGACCGGGCCAACCTGAATGCAGTTATTTCTTGAAAACTGGGAACTGTAAATATAAATCCGGATGCAAGTTTCACCATCCTAAGAACAGGTTGCCGAAGACAGCCGCCCCTTATTCTCCAGCTCTGAGTGACAATGGTCTGCCACAAAGACCTGTAAGTTCACTACTGTTGTAAGCATTGTTTCTTTCTAAGATGTAGATTTGGGGAAAAAACGATTAAGTATTCCCAGTTAGTACCTATTGATGAGTGTCTGGGAGGAGTAGAATGGGTACTGTACAGTCACAGACGTAACTTTTGGCATTAAATGTGCCACTGTGCAAGTTGGTTGTCCTCATATTTGAATCCACAGCCTAGAGATTAGTAGGCTGAGATTTTTAACTATTGAACCTGTGGTCACCCCTATTTGGCAAAGTATGCAACAGAATTATCTGTTCCCAAGACATCTCATGCATGGAACCCTAAACAAGATACCATAATGTTGTTGTCTACATATTTCCTGGACAAAGGAATGACATTTCTCCATCCTATTGGAATCCTCTTTCTCCACTTGTGGTAATTATCATGTCATAAGGAATCAATAAGTATAGGGACAGTTATTCACAGCTTCGGGGTCTGTTATTACGTGTTGGTGTTTTGGGGGACAAACTGAGATGTGGTAAACTGTGAATGGAGTGGGGCAATGCCCCAAGACCATGAAATAACCTCTCCTAGTCTGGAGAAAATCTGTTTCCCTTGTACTTGCCTAAATTGCTGTTTCCCTCTTCTTCTTTTCCGAAAAAACTTTCCTCATTTGGGTTAAAAATTTGGAAATATATCTATGAAATGACTTTAGCCTGCCTTGGGTGATGTCAAGATAACCAGTAGATGGAAACAAAACGATTCCCTACAAGGTTTTTTTTTTTTTTTGATAAGTAGGATTCCCCACAATGTAATAATTGCCTTCTGTTTTGGCAAACTGTATTTTACTAGAGAGAATCGGTTCATAGATAATTGTTACACTGCATCGCCGATTGGAGCACCAGGATACAAATAAAGTATGACACTTTTTTCCTGCCTCTAGTTGTGTTCTCTCAGATTCCAAGAACCTTTGTATTGATTGTAAGTTGTAAGCTTTCATTATTATTGTCCCTTTGACCTCCGTAGTTTTGTGATTCAGGGTCAAAACATTTGCTCGCATTACAACCGTTATGGCATTTGCAAGTTTGGGCCTGCTTGTAAATTTGACCATCCAGTGAACTATGGTCACTTGGCTGCTTCTTCCCCTGGGTTTGTTGCCCCAGCGATGCCTTCTGGGTTTGGCAACTCACCAACAGTAGATGATGGGTGGGTTGATGCCGCAGCGATGCCATCTGGGTTTGGCAACTCACCAACGGTAGATGATGGGTGGGAGTGAAAATGGAATGGCACTCTTTAGTCTTTTAGGTTTTGATTTTTATTTTCAGACACAAATTCTCTCTTTTTCTTTAATTCCTGAGCGTTCATTGCCACAACCTCTCCCAGAGGAGGCATGGTATATTTATCATGTGTTATATAAAAAGCGCAAGCATTCATGATTTGTAAATACTCTCTTTGTTGTGTGTCGAACTTGGGCCATGCTCGTTGTCATTGGTTGAATCCTTTAGCCACCGTCTTCAGCTTCTTGTGCTGCAGTTATATCTTGGGCAACCCACATCTGAGTTCAATTCCTCTATACCGAAATTCCTATGTACCTCTGTACCAGTGCTTTTCTTGCCATTGGATCACAAAAATTTTAAAAGATAAAAAAAAAAAAAAAAAAACCCTCACAATCTAACAATCCAAAATGCATCGATACATGGGTACATGAATTTCTCGGTACAGAGGATTTGAGGGGCTTGCACGTGGACATGCACACATTATACGTAGAGCACAATCGAATACAAATGGAAGAAGCAAAACCAGAACGAGCAACACCTGCTAAAACAAATGCAACTGGAAAATTTGACCCTAGAAGTTAAAGCTTTGACCATTCCAAATTATCAATTGTCGCGAAAATTTAAGTTGCAAGAAATGTACCTAGTAATATAAATCAAGTTATTCAACACTAACAAACAAGCTTTCATCGCAGTATGATTGTAGATTGAACATTGTTATTAGCACTTCTCTGCGAAAGGATGCAAACACCACCACCAATGGAAACAAAAAAAGCAGTGTGATGAAAAATAAGTGTAAAACACTCCATTTTAGTTTCCAGCCAACAGATCTACTTTCACACAACCTAAGAGAGGACCAAAATAAACAACAAAAACAGAAAACGATTGCAGAACAACGTGGGTGCATAAAATATGATCCTACAATATTTGGGTAGAAAACAAAGGAAAAGATACTGGCAATTCACTCACTTGGTATTTAACATTTTTTTTTGTTCTTAACCAACAAGAACAGAACTGGCAACCTCACACACAACTCTAATCTCATCTCTCTCCTATAATCTAGGTACAACCATAAAAGGGAAACGCAAGGGAAAACAAACTGTTGAAGATAAGCCAATTTAAAGATATGAAAATCTGGCTGAGAAAATAATACACATGCTCCCAAGCCATTCTTTGCTCGATCAGTCTGCGCAGCACACAGATACCGGGCCTCAACAATGGATTCCCCACACTAACCACCACCCCCTTGAGCAAATTGCACAAACCCAATCCTTTAAAGGCATCATGGGCTCACCCACAACAAAACCACCTTCTCTGCATTTATCAAAAAGAACAGATTAATCTCCGAAAGCTTTCAAATGAGAAGTAGAGAACAGAAGAGACCTATGGGCAGTAGAGTATTGCTGGACTGCAACCAACATACGTCATACCTTCGGAGGACGTTGATATGTCTCAGTTTGTTTGTAGGCATTATCATTTCTTTGTGGCGATGCAATTGTGCCAGCAGTGTCACCAGTCTTCTTGTCATCTCTGGCCTTGTTGAATATGACTGTAAATCCTTCAGCTGAGGCAGGGTCATTCACGTCCCACTCACCAAATTTTGGCAATGGGCGACCTTTATCCTGCTGCAAATGAAAATGTCAAACTTTCAAAATGAAAGCCCAGTCATCTTAAAGAATTCCAACTTAAGTACCGAAACCTTTAGATTTTAGGAAGAGAACAATAAAGCAATTAGAAGCCGCATCCAAGAAATGGAAGATTACAGATAGAGGAACAAGAAAACATAAGAGGGAACCAGAAACTTTGGTTAAATACATAGTCTTACAGCCACTGTAGTAGTACTTGGTATTGCAGTGTCAATGCATACAGATGCAACAACACAAGTCACACTATCCAAAAGTCCAAAGGCAATAAGTGCAAACGCTTTCAAACAATGTAACCCCGTCCTTTCTACCAACCTCTCCCCATCTGCTACAACGTCACAGATGTGAATGTACTTGGGCTACAAGGCTATGAGGCATGCACAGGGCAATTGCTCCTTAGAACTCTCACCCCTCTTTTCCATTTCTCACGTGCAGTAAGAGGTACAACTTGAGGAAGTTATTGCTGCAACTGGTGGAGCAAGCAAGCAAAACTAACAATATAACTAAAACTGCAGTAGTTCGTCGCCCTAGAAAAATGATCAACATAGTCATCATTTGTAGCCCAATAATGCGACAACATATTTAGTGTTTCACCTTTCACATAAAGTCAGTGAATGAACAACATGAGCAGTTTAAGAGAAGCAAAATTGGAATTAGGTCAATGGGGATTTTTTTTCCTTTTGCAATGACTGAACCAGATGCATAGGCAATTCTTGATGTTGTGACAGATATGCTTCCTAAAAGATGTTGTATTTTGATAAACTATGGATCCAAGCATTAAGGAAATGTGGGTTTGTATATGCAAGTAACCAATTATAGTCAAAGTTTGATTCTGAGGTAACTCTGCCTTTGTCATACTTAAGCCTTATCTGTCACACATACGGTCCCAAGCTTGGATAAAGAAGTAGCGTTGTGCAGTAGGTAGATGACATTCAACGTGTAAAAAACCCCGTTAGATCCTTATGGCATGAATCCCCGATTCATGAAGCCGACCCAAGTTGATTGAGATGGCTTACTTTGACTTGGTTTGGTGTGTTGCTAAGGTTATGCCTTCTTCTTGAGTACATGTTCTTACATCATAGAGTAGATAGCCAAGAGGAAGAGGGAGGGGGTGGCAGCCTGGTAGGGACTTGTGCTTATGAGTAATGAGAGTCATGAGACTCGAACCCGGAGTAACTTCCCGGTAAACTACAAGCTCTACCACAATATTAGTAAGCTATCCTCTGGTCTATAATCCAATTGGGATTTTATAATGTGTACACAACTCAGTGAAACTCCCGGGAAAACAATTGTTGAATTCTATGGGTAAGTTACCCTTGAAATTCCACAAGTATTTGTTGAATTTGTAGTAAGGCTAATGAATCCCTGAACCACCGCCCTTTCCCGTGCACAAGGGGACCATTCGAAAATGGTTCTCCAATAAGTAGAGTTCCAACTTAACGCGCTGCCTAATGGTATATGAATTGTGCTCGATATTGTACCAAACTTCAAACAAAAATAAGGAATCACATATCACACATGGATGATGTATAAGACTCCTACTGTGAATGAAGAACTTACACATGCATCCTAATACCCAGAAACACACAATAAAATTGGATCAAAACTCGGTTGACCAAATTCCAAAACCTTCTTGGTTTCTTCCCATCTCCATATTTTGGAGCTTATAATGTCCCACAAATAACAAAACTAAAGACCCCGTCCATTCCCAATCCCCCAAAATCCAACAAAGAAAAGGGATACAGTTACAACCGGAGGAGGAATGTTGTGCGTTAGGAAGCTCACTATCCGCACTTAAAAAAACCCGTTAGATCTTTATGCCATGAATCAAATGACAACAGAGTTAGATCTTTATGCCATGAATCAAATGACAACAGAGTGATGTAGACGACCCCAATTGATTGGGACTTAAAGAGGCTCGGTTCGCTTTACCAACAAAGGTGAGATTATAAATGAAATGAAAAGGCAAATATGTGGGTAATCAGAACCAAGTGCAACCATAAATTAGCCAGGTCTTTTCAGTCATATACAAACTCCTTATGTTAATCAATTTCATACTTCCCTCTGTCTTTGTGCATAATACATCTACGAGCAAGGATATACGTACACACGGCTACAAAGCACAAAGATGCTAAATCAGACACAAAAGCGCAAAAGTAGGGTATGAGAACAAAAGGACTGTACCGATGCCATCGATTGTAGAGGATCTCAGGAGCCTTCCAACACCCGAGATCGAAGAGAGAGAGAGAGAGAGAGAGAGAAATGGGAGGGCGTTGGATTTGTACGCAACGAGGGAGACACGTCTCTTACGCGCACCCGAAAATTTAATTCACGCCGTTCTCCGTTCTGCTATTCTACGCCTCTTGCGTATTCTGCGCACTCAACTATTTTTATTTGGCAATTTTTAAAATTTTTGGTTTTGGATCGGATTTTTTACTCTATAATTTATCTTTACGAGAAACATTTACAAAATAAAGAATTAAAAGTAATTCGTTTAAACATATTTGATGTGAATTCTTTTATTTTAGCCATGAAATATTAGTATACAAAAATCAAATGTAAGATGACGAGAAAAAGAGTAGCTATAAAAAAGAGTACGATACTCCATCAAAAACTAAAAAAAGATATGCTAAAGTAAAAAATAGACCCCGTGGAAGGAAAAAAAAAAGTACTCTAAAAATTAGACAGTTTTTTTTTTCACATTCAAAAAAAGTCTATGTACTTCGCGTGTGACTCGGCCGTAGGATGAGTAATGGGATGAGTGTGAAGTGCATACAAGCTGATCCGAAAGATCTTGCATTCCTGGAAAAAGGCATTTTGAATGCAAATACACTGGACAATTATTTTGTTTGTCCCGAATCGTTTATTATTTTCAACGATCGTTCCATTACCAAAATAAATAATTAACTACATTTCAGAATAATAATTTTAAATTATTTTCAGCAATTTAAAGATATCAATTTGTTCTTTTAGTTGGCTCAAAAAATATAAGATAATTGATGCTCAAACTTACTTTATTTTTTTGAAATTCGCTAATGATACGACTTTAAAAGGATGACAAATAATATAGGATGGAATGGACTGCTTATCTAACCAAATAAATTCAATACTTTCCATGGCTTATTGTCTTTTTCTATCCACTAATTTAAAGAGAAAATATTGAGTGAATGATAGGGATTAGGAAGGTTCATCTTTCTTAATTGTATTTTGGATTTTTTTAGGCTGCTAATTTTGCCACTCCCTTTTTTGTTAACGCCACTCCATTGCAAGTGTGTTTTTGCACAAAAAATACACTTGCAGAGGAATGACGTTAACAAAAAAAAAAGTGGCAAAATTATTTCCAATGTTTTATGTCTATTTGGTCAAAGTTTTGTTCAGAAATTAGAATTGCTGAAACTAATGAAGTTTGGTGGCTGGTCATGACTCATGAAAGATGGGTAAGTTGTAGGCTGTGGTTCTAACCACCAATCTATTCAATTTTACAAACAAATAGAATTGTTTGATTTATAGTGCGATTCATTGAAAATGAAAGTTAGCATACCATTATTTAGCTAGTGATAGGTCATTTCATATTTGTCAAAAAAAATAAAAAACAAAAGAAGGTCATTTCATAGTCCTGTAGGGCGTTTAATCTGGCTATCTATTTCGACAATGAACGACTAGATTGGCTATCCTATAGCCCCTGTAGTGCGGCCTGCACTACCGAATTTGCAAATTCCATTTCATAACCTAACTATTAGATTGGTTGATGTATGGGTTGATATTAGCGGATGATATAAAATATTGGCCAATTTTGACAACCCTCAATTTTGTTTTTCACGGCAAATTTGACAACCTTCTATCTATCAATTGTACTCCATTCATTCCCTAATCAAATAGTCACATTAATTTAAAATTTAATACATCTTTTATTGATGGGGATTTACTTTACGATTCTCTCTCAGTACAAAAAAAATTGTCCTATTTGTAAAACGAAAAAAGATTGTCCTATAATACTGTACTTTCATAAATTAAAAAAAATAAAACTTTTTTGTGAACCGAAATCATTTATTAATATAGGAACTTGCAAATTTTTTTTTTTACAAAAATTTACTCCCTCTGTTCCAAAAAGAGTGTCCTTTTTGGGAAAGCGTGTCATTTTCAATTGCTTATATCTTTTAATATAAATTTCAAAAAATATGCAATATGGATCTTGTTTGATAGATTATAATTAGTTCTATTAAACAAAGTTTTCAAAATCACATAAAACTTCATAAATCAAAAGATATAAGTATTTGAAAATGACACGGAATCCCAAAAAGTTAGTCATTTTGGAATGGAGGGAGTATTACTTTTAATTTTAAGTTCTCGTTTTGCATACCGGGGCGGAGGAGGGGGCATGCATTTTCTTCGTCACCTGTCTGCCCACATGGCTTTAGCCCACTAAATCAATGGGCTTGGGCATGGTTGGGTTTGTGGTAAAAGTCTAAATGGACTTTTTCGCTTTCAATTTCACCCCATAACCGGATAGTTAAGGGGTGAAACGGGTTCAATAGCCGGGTGGGCACTGGCCACAGTGGTGTCAAGCACACATCTCGGTCGTCCAAACGTGCTTTCGACGGTTCAGATATATTTGGACTTGAATGAGTGTTCTGATAAATTTACACTAAAAATTTATCCAAATAGATATGAGCCGTCCAAAACACGTTTGGACGGCTAAGGTGGTGCTTGGCATCACGTGCCCGGGCCCACCCGGCACTGGAAAACTTATCGGTCGATAGATACTTGAGAAAAATAAACAAACAACGAGTATATTTGAAATCAATAAGTCTAGGTACACTACCTCCAATCACTACATCTTTCGTGGGGCTCATTGGGTCCCAAAAAAAAGAAAAATGTTCATAAATTTTAAAATAATATATTATGGGGCCCTGTAAAAAACCAGCTCCAACAAATATCGATAAGTATTATTTATTGATTCATAGAGGCGAAACTGTACAGTTAAGCAGTTTCGCTACTACAAATCAAGAAATAATACTTACCGATATCCGTTGAAGCTGATTTTTTACAGTGCCTCATAAAATATTATTCTAAAATTTATGAACATTTTTCGCCCCACGAAAAATGTAGTGGATGAATGGTAGTGTATGTAGCATCTCTCGGACGTTTGGAATGCACGAATTAAACTGCCTTTTTTTTCATTTCTTCTTTTTCATCCATCTCATTTGCCCCTCTACTATCTGGTATCTGCTCTCTGCTCTCTTTCTCTCCTCCAATTTTTCAAGCGGCGAAGTAAGAAGTTCGGGGGGAACGAACTTCACCTGATTCTGATTCGAGGTATCCCTCTCGATTGCATGATCTAACTCCAAAAATGCACGTTTGTATACATTGTCTTGTTCAATTAAGTCAAGTAGCTATTTTGATCAATTTGCATCAAGATGTTGTGCTAATTACGTTGTTCGAGATGGCATACGATTTTCGTTTCGTTTGGTACTCAATTAGTCGACTACTGTCGTCTCACTTGAAAATAAACTCGTCTTAGCTGTGATATAAAGCGCTTGGGTGAGGGTTTTCGCTTTCTGTTTTCGGCTAAGCATGAACCTTCGGTTTTGTTCTCCTCAAACATTTCCTTACAACGTGAAAATTGTGTGAAACCCTAAACATACTTCGTTTCAGCGTATTATCAACACGATCTTGAATTTTTTTTATTTGTTTTGGGTGAATTCTTAACTAGATATGATGAATATCAGTTGAAATGAGAAAAATGGTTCAATTCTTTTGCGGAATTTTCTGTTGAGATTCTTTACTTTATATCAGTAATAGGAAGTTACCATAAGGTTTTGGCGTTACTAGGACGGACAACTTTTATGGCAATTTATAGGCATAGAGAGGTGTTTTCTATTTGATTTTCTTCGGATCCCAAAATAATGGCGCTGTATGTTTTTGTTGGGTTGGTGCTAGTCGGGGTGAGAGATACGATAATGTAGTCGCAGAGGATCTTTGAATGCACAATAACCAAATAGGTTAACAAGATTCGGGTGGAATGAGTACTCACTCATTTGCTAAGAAGCACTGATACGGAGACGTCACGTCACATGATTTATCAAAAAACATAGACACAGACATGTTAGGAACATGTGAATAAAAAATGTACTAATTTTATAGATGTATCTTAGGAGTTTGTGTAACAGTTCAAAACATTATGTCTATCAGATTAAGATGGAAAAACTATATATATTGTGTCACCACTCACAAATTATTTATAAGTGAGTATAAGCTAAACATTCACAGAAATTTTGACTCTGAGCATTATTGTAAAAACTGCATTTTAAACCTCCTAATACGTCCTCAAAGTGTTTGGAAAGAGTTGTGTCGTGTTTGTGTCCTACGAAGATACAAGAATCAAACTATTGTAATCTATGAAGAGGAAATGAAGTACTGCAGAGCAAGTGGAAGGAAAAGTTTTCTGTCTAATGGGACTTTGAGGGAATTGTGGTATGTGAGGCAGTTGATTTTTTTTTTTTAATCTTCGTGGCAGTTGAGTTGGGCATAGCAATTTACCTTTTTGTCCTAGTAGTTACTTCATGTTCGATGAAAAGTAGTGGTAAAAACTCCCCACTTTTTTGGGCAATTATGGAAAACACTTTTGTGACACGGCTTCAGAAAGATGTCACACCAAAAGCCCTTCTCCCTTTATATATGTCAGTGATACGAAGAATTTTCTCTTCATGAAGCAATCAGTGCAACTGGGGATCAGCTACTGGAGTTTGTAGAATTAGATGATGAGCATGATTTCTACATTTTCACGAATTTCATTATCAAATGGTTGTCACTACAATGCTTGAATGAATAATCGCAGATACATAATTGCAAGCTAAGACTGCACATTTGTGTTCAATACAGAACAGAAATGAGCTAGGGGTTTAGCCTTTTCCCCTTCCCATGTGTGACAAGAACTTGGCTATATTTAGTTTTCCAGTGACTTGTAGTTGATTTGTGGCTCAAATTGTTTCAAGTTTTTGTTCTTGCTTTTAATTTATTTCCATTGTTTCTGTGTGCGAGGTTACTGATGGTGGCTTGAACTTTTCATCACGACAGTTGAGTCATTAGGAAAATTCATGTTTAGACTTGGGCGTCCTGAGAGTGCTAATATTTGTATTTCGCTAACGAAAACCATGTTATCGGTGTTAATTAACAGATTATGGCATACTCTGAAGTTGCAAGGGCGGACAGGGAGCCAATACAAGTTAACACTGCTTCCAGGAAACCGCACATTCTACTTGCTGCTAGTGGAAGTGTAGCTGCTATAAAGTTTGGGAATCTTTGCCATTCTTTTTCGGAATGGGCAGAAGTAAGGGCAGTTGTCACAAGGGCTTCTTTGCATTTCATTGACAGAGCAGCACTTCCTAAGGATGTAATTCTTTATACCGACGAGGATGAATGGTCCTCTTGGTCAAAGATAGGTGATAGTGTGCTACACATTGAGCTCCGCAGGTGGGCTGATATCATGGTTATTGCCCCATTATCAGCAAATACACTTGGCAAGGTAATTAAAATCTGCAAGCCCAAAAGTGTTAATCAAATTTCAGACTTGTTAGTCATATTGTTGAATGCTATGTCACTGTAGAAACTTCATGTCTACATCCTCATGGTTCTGGGAAAAGTGGAGGAGAGAAGAGGCTTCCTTAGATGTTTGACATTTGTTCGGAAACAGAACAAAATTTTGTTAGTATAAATGGTCTACGTAGTGTTTTCTTGAACTCTAGATGCAAATATGCTTCGTGTGCTATAAAACGTTTGCTAAGGGACAGAATGACTCATTTCCTTGTATTCTTCATGTGCCTTTTTCTTTTCATATGTTATCCTGATTTTTGTTGCGGTTTTATGTGCAAAGAGTCGATCACAAGTTCCAGTTCCTGTTATTAGAAGTTATCTGTTGAGGTCTCCAGCAGATTCTGTTGTTATAATTTACCTAACCCATCTTTGGCACCAATATATTTTGCCCAAGGCAATTGACCAGCGAGTACAAAAAAAAATGCACGGATTAAGATTTTTTTTCAGGCATTCGTATTGTTGAGATTGACATTGCCTGGGCTTCATGAGATTTCTTTGGGGGAGGAATTTGTTCTTTTTCTGATGTGATTATGTTATCATTACTTTTCATTCTACTTTTCCTCTTTCAGATTGCTGGAGGATTATGCGACAACTTGCTAACTTGCATTGTGCGAGCATGGGACTACACGAAACCACTCTTTGTTGCCCCAGCCATGAACACCTTCATGTGGAACAATCCATTCACAGAACGACATCTTATGCTAATTGACGAGTTGGGGATTACACTCATCCCGCCTGTGCCGAAGAGGCTAGCTTGCGGTGATTATGGAAATGGTGCGATGGCTGAGCCTTCTCTCATCTTCTCAACCGTGAGACTCTTCTTAGAGTCACGGTCTCAATCAGGCGGTAGTAGCATGCATTAGTGCCTCTTTCATGAAGAGAATTAGTCAGAATGATTTGTACAAATGCTAGAGGTGTGATTGTTTTAGTTTGTGTTGTAATAGATCCAGTTTACATCTTGGTTATAAGTGTTTTACGTATTATTGTGTCAAACCTCGGTTTGGCCATTTGTTCTACCGTTTTTGCTGGATATTTGGTTGTGCTAACTCCCTCATTTTTTTTTTTTAGATTAACGAAATACTTTTAAAGCTTGGGTTGAGCCGCGTAACCTCCGTTGTTGCCTTCTTTTATGATGTAGTAGAGTGCTTTTTTAAAAGGGTAGTGATTTTCACACTTCTTTTTTTAAATATGTAAAACTCCCTTTTACGTCACTATTGACATGAATTTATTACGTTATCTTCTCATGTGTTTAATTTCACATGTCAAAGGTTACTGTAATAGTTTCACAGGAATAAGGAGAAAAAAGGAGTGCCGATGATAAAAAGTGGAGAATAGAAATTAATTTCCTCAGAAAATAAGGAGAAAACTACTCATTGTACTTGTGTAAATGCATTAGATAGTCTCCTCTATACTTCTTACTTCATAGACTAGTTTCTTTTTTGGTTAAACAGGAAATTAACAGAATACCAGGATACCACACATTCTCGTTGCTGCTTGTGGAAGTGTAGCTGCAAAGTTTGAGCATCTTTTTTCGGATTGGGTTAAAGTAAGGGCGGTTGACACAAGGGTTTCTTTGCATTTCATTGACAGAGCAACAGTTCCTAAGGATGTAATTCTTTTTACAGTTTACACTGACGAGGATGAATGGTCGACTTGGCCATAGATAGGCGTGAGAGTGCTACACATTGCGCTCCACCGCCTCCGCAGGTGGGCTGCACATCATGGTTATTGCCTCATTATCAGCAAATACATTAGGCAAGGTAATGGAAATTCGCAATCTGGAAAGTGTTGAGCAAATTTTGAGACTTGCTTTAGTGTGGAAATAGGACTTGGGCTGCATTGCACGTTTTAGTCATGTTGCTGAATGGTATGTCACTGGAGAAACTACTGATTTGTCTCATATTTCTATTTGCAATGACAAGTTCCAGTTCAGCTGGTTAGAATTTATCTATTGAAGTCTCCATGATGAATTCGTAACCCACCTCTATTGCTAGAAGTTAACAAAGCCACATTTCGAAATAACGTAGTTTGATCAAGTCATTTGCCGAAAGAGTACAAAAAATGCACGGAATAAGATTTTTCAGGCATTCATATTTTTAAGATCGACTTTGCCCAGACATCATGAGATTTCTGCTTCTGAGTTGTTCGTGTTTTGTCTAATGTGAATCCTTCAACTTGTCCTCTTTTAGATTGCTGAAGGGTTATACGACAACTTGCTAACTTGCATTGTCAGAGCGTGGAACTCTTCGCTAAACTACTCTTTGTTGCCCCGGCCTTGAACACCTTCGTGTGGAACAATCCGTTTACAGAACCGCTTCTTATGCTAATGGATGAGTTGGGGATTAAGCTCGTCCCACATGTATCAAAGAGGCTAGCTTGCAGAGATTACAGAAATGGTGCGATGGCCAAGCCTTCTTTCATCTTCTCAACCGTTAATCTTCTTAGAGTCACGGTCACAATCAGACAGCAATAGTATGCAGTAATGACTTTCAAGAATATTTCATGGAGAGAATTGGTCAAAATGATTTGTTCAAATGACTTCCAAGAATATTTCAGGGAGAGAATCGGTTGTGATTGTTATAATTCATGTTGTAATAGATCTAGTTTGTATCTGGTTTATGAGTTTGAATCTTATAAGTTGCCAAACTTTAGTTTCTGCTGCTGTTCCACAACCCATTTTTCGTCCTCACTATTGATCTGAACTTATTATGTAATCTTTTTCAGAATTAAAAAAAAAATCATGTTATCTTTTCATTAATGTAATTTCACGTGTCAGAGGGTTTAGTAGTAATTTCACACGAATAAGAACAAAAAAGGAGCGCAAATGATGAAAAGTGGGGTGCGAAAATTAATTTCCAAAGCTATTCACTGTACTTCTGTAAATACACTAGAAAGTGCCCAATACTTCTTACTAGACTATTTTCTGTGCAATCTTAGCAGTTGGTAAAGCGTTGCCATGAAAAAGGAAAACCCACACTGCAAGTGTAAACCATACAATGCTAAGAACCTTCTTCGTCTTGGTTATTGGATCGAATATACACTGCACAATGGAACATCATTCTGCACAATGATAAAAGGGCATGCAGCAGACTGCTTGAAATTTTCTTTTCTAATACTTAAAGAATAAGAACTTCACCAGACTCTATCTACATGTGATGGTCGGCGTTTATCTTTTGCTGTACAATTCTCCGATTGATTTGCAGATCAGATCAAGTACTCATAATACATTAAGAAGAGAGCGTCGGGAATTTCTTTAGGTAAGCTGTTAACAAAGAGATGGAATCGCAAGATTTCTTCCTTTGACGCGGTTTCAGCATCAACTACGTCGCCATCGCACGTGAGGACCCACAAGTCCCCCGAACTCACTCTCTTTAGGCTACCCCGGCAAAACGGGCAGGACGCAGACCTCATGTTCCTGTTACCCAAAGGTACAAATTGTAATGACCAGCCAATGCATTAATAAACAGCAAAACAAATCACACACACAAGAACACAAGGATTTGAGACAACCCATAACATATCAACTGTGACTCAGAAAGAAAGAAACAAGGGAGAAAAAAACATTGTACATACCAGTCACGGTAGCAATTGTTGCACATTGCATGGCAGCAGTTTGGTAAAACCATTTTAGTGCAGGGCTCTAGGCAGATTCCACATTCATCTTCTCTCTCAAAATCAACATCTGAATGCTTCTTACTCCTCTCCTCTAATCTCTTCTGAACAATCATTTCAAAGACATGATCTTCATCTTCACAAAGATCCACCTCTGAAGTGTTTTCATGGAGCTGCTGGAGAGATGGTAATATCATGGCTGCAATATTACATCCATAGTTACGCACAAAACATCAGAATACGAAGGCTGAAAGTAAAATTCTAGTAAAAGCTAGACCTATAACCCATTTCATTCAGTCATCCACTGAGCGAAAAGCATTAAATGATGCAAATTAGTCTTCAGAGTTCAAAAATTCTACATGGGTCCCTTCAAATACATTGGAGAAAACGAAACATTCACTTACCATAGAATTCTCTAATGGTTGCTCTCCTTCCATGTGAACAGTTAAATGCCTTGCCATCTGGGGACACCTGAAGAAGAAACAAGATCAATCACTTATCAGTTATCACTTATTCACTTCCCATGTTTTGTTACGTGACTTAGAACGCATAAGAGAACCAAAGGCAAGAACGAAAATGGGAACCAAAAAAGTAGGCCTCAAGGAAATGCATGACGAGGTGAACATGTAACCAACCTTATATACCACTACGTGAAAGAGATTTAGATAGCCAGGGAGCAAATATGCACATGAGCAATCCATCCATTGGAGCAAAAACCATAAAATAGGTGCAAAGTGATTGTAGACCAATTTCATTTGAAAACAAGCACTTCCCTTCGCCCTAGAAATAGAAGCCGCCCTGAAGAACATCATTCATGATCAAGCAACTGTCAGATAATTCTACACCAGCATAAATCAACCACACAATAAAACAATTCAAAACATTCATCAAACCCCAAATTACAACTTTGAGGGGAGAAAATCTGAAAATGAAGAACAAAAAGTAAGATATGGGGAAAAAACATCATTTTCTTCATTGGATAGTATGCATGCGGAAATCTGAGTAGTTTTGTTAGAAAGTACACTCAAACATCAGCTAATCCAACTGCAAATTCACATCAAACCCTTCATTCATTCAGTTGAAATTTGACCCAATTGTCTTCTCATTATTTAATTCTTTGGGTTTCGATTACGGATATATTGCGAAACAGAACTAGAAATCAGTCTTCATCGAAAAACTTTAAATTAAGCTCTACTAGGAAAGTAGCATTGCCAACAATCACAAAGTTGAAACCACAAGCGAATACAATGCAAAAGTACTTTCACTCAAGATCATAAAGTTGAAAAACTAATCGCAGTGGATAATTGTAACTAAATTCTCAAGAAACCCATCTCATATAGTCAGTGAAAATCAGCAAAACTCCGAAACTAATTGAAGTAGGGAATTAGAACTACAATCCCAAGAAACCCAAATGATTCAGTCACTGAAAATAACTGTATCTAAGTTGAAGTGCAGAACTCAAAACTAATAACAATGGACGATTATACCCAAATTCCCAACAAACCCATTTCGTATAGTCCCCAAATCAGTAAAGTTGAAAAAGGGGAACACCTAAACTGATTGAATTCTCAAGAAACCCACATCACATAGCCTTGAATTTTCACTAATTCTCCGTTACACACCATGATACTTTGAAATGAACAATTCATTGAAATAATCTCTAACTGAACTAAATTTCAAAGAAACCCACATGATCCAGTCACTGAAAATTACCTCAGTTAAATTTGGGAACTCCAAAACTAATTACAGTGGACGATTATAAACAAATTCCCACCAAACCCATCTCCTCTAGTCCCTGAAAATCAGTAAAGTTGCAAAAGAGGAAACCCTCCAAACCAATTGCAGCGCATGATTAGACCTAAGTTCTCAAGAAACCCACATGATACCATATAGCCTCGAATTTCCACAAATTCTCAGGTAGATACCAACTGACTAAATTTCAAAGAAACCCACAAGAAAATTATCGAAGTTGAACTTGGGAACTCCGAAACTAAGTACCGCGGACGATTAATAAAGTTCATAAAAGGGGAAACTTCCAATACCTAAATTCTCAAGAAACCCACATGACACAGCCTTCAATTTTCACAAATTCTCAGTTTTTTTTTTCTAGGAAAGTCCAAAAATTGTCAGTTAGATATAAACTCACAGCATATTGGCATGCTGAATATCGGCCTCGATAACCTTGAGAGAATCTTGGTAGGAAGACGTTGCGGCAAGCTGGTAATAGTCCATCATCTCCACAATCAGACAAGTTGGTGATCAAGAACAAAATTCAACGAGGAGCGGATATAGATACATATATGCGTATACGCATGCGTTATTATGTTACTATCTATTTATAGATGAGTTTATATCTTTGTGTGTTGATCAAGCATTTGAGTAGGAAATGGGGAAAGAGAGAGGTCCTCGGAGTCTAGAAGAAGCTCTCCTGTTTTGAACAGCCAATATTGACCAGAATTTGCCCCAAAAGTAAATACAGAGAGGGAGCAGCGGAAGGTTTTTAGTCCTTGATTTATTGCTCTCCAGTCCCCACGCAATTGATGAGGTTTTTTTTTTTTTTTTTGAAAAGTCAATTGATGAGGTTCAATTCTCAAATTTATATAATAAAAAAAACAGTAACTCCTAGTTGGGATTAACGTTGGTTGTTTATTTTTTATCGGACCGGAAGAGAATAGTCAAGATTCGTAGATGGTTGTTTGTTTTTTGATCGGACCGGAAGAGAATAGTCGAGATGTGTATAACGGTATAAGTTGACCTGAACACCTCTCACCGTAGAGAGAGAGAGAGAGAGAGAGAGATTTGGTCGTTGCGTATTGTTTGGGTTTTGATTTTCTGCTGAATATAATTATCCGTTTTGACTGATTTTTGTTATTGTTGAGCAACTCTGGAAGTAGGTTAGTAGATGATATGGTAGTAAATAAATTCGTTTGGTCTCTATATTGTGATAAAGATAGAAAAGGACCCTCTACCTTCCATTTTATCTGACAATAATTAATATTTTTGTCATTTTAATATGTGGTTAATAAATATTAGTATTTTATTACAAATGAAAGTCAATGTCAATTTCTGTCCATACGAATTGCTAAGTTGTAAAAAAGAATATCACAACTAGTATTTTTTTGTTTTAATCAACCTATACATTTATATGATTATTATAGTTGCAGACTATTTTTTGCATTTATATACCCATTTCAAAGGCTGAATAGTAAATAGTATTGATAAAAATAAAAAGTATACCCTAATAACATACTCCTAATATGGTAATGTGAATTATTTTGTAAAACACTCTTAGGAGGGCAATTCTTTAGTTCGTCAAAGATATGTTAAATGGGTCGCCATTAGATTTTGTAGACACAAGTTGGATTTAACATAAAACCAATTTAATTTCAAATATCGGTAGGCAAAAATCGTCTACACTTATCCAAAAACCGAGTCCCTGCGGTGCTTCAAAAATACTTCAAACAACAGCCCTTCAACCTGTCGTCGTTTGAGCCAAATTCCACGGGCCTTTGCATCTCTCTCTTTCCGGCTATCTTATTCTCTTACTGCATAAATAGTTGTGTGGGGCTCATATCGGGTCCGATACAAATAATCCAAGCTATTCAATAATTTCAAAAAAATTATTTGAGTGGTCGTGTAAAAAATCAGCTCAATAATCTAATCTTTCCTACTTTTCATTCAAAATTTAAGATTCTAAATACTAAATGAATTTTGGGATAAAGTTAGACAACTATGTGACCAGTATTACATTGATCTAAACCACAGATATCGTAAGGCTTGTTTTTTGATCGGCATATCGTAAGGCTTGTTGAGAAAAGGATTCAAATAAAAAAAATATTGATCGGACATCTAGTGTCAAAATGGAAATATTACTTTATAAACATGAATTGTTTTGATATCTATCGATGTCCAATCGTGATAAATTTTCAGATCAAGATGATACCAGTCACACAATTGTCTAGCTTTTTTTTCCAAAATTCATTCATTATTCAGGATCCTAAATTTTGAATGAAAAATAGGAAAATTAGACAATTATTTTATTGAGCTGATTTTTTACATGACCGCTCAAACAATTATTTCAAAATTTTTTTTATTTTGCATCTTAATTTTTTTTAAATGTAAGCATAATTTGTTGATGGTATTAGATGTATCTACTTTTTAATTGTCTGTTAATTATGATTAACGTTGTTGAAGCAAAAACTAAATTTAGTATTTGACACAAGAAAGTTAAGTCCACAGTCCAATCGACAAAACCCAAAGATAGAAGATATATTATTGAAGAAGATATGTATAAATGATATCTAGTTTTTAGAAAATCTAAAATATCTAGCTTTAGAAACTCTATAATATCGTTGTGAAATATCTAGAATTTTTTGTGAGAATTAGTCACATGTATAAGTCTAGAATTACCTCAAAGTTTATCGTGTATGAAAATATCTTTGTACTAGAGTTTTCCACTGAGTAGTTGAACACTTACCTATTTCGGGTATCATCCATCGAAATGTCTCGTGCTCTATATTGGTCCAACTCATTTTTGTATTTTGAACATGTACAAGATCTTTTTCTTTTATACCTAGGTATATAGGCCAACTTAAGCTCATATCGACTGATGTTGTAGTCCCGAACACACTATTCATTAGCAGGATGTCTAATTTAAGTCAAGGCAAACTCAATACAATGTCGTAGTAAATTATCACGTGCATCACACGTGCACTTTTGCTAGTCTAACCTAAACGTACAGAAATCCTAATTAGTTTTTTATCCCATCAAGTTTTTCGATGATCTCCTGGCAAAAGAGAGAAAGAATGGGCGTTTGGTCAAACAAGACAGCTTGAAGTTTGATGAATAGTAATTCTGTCTATGTAATTTTTTTCATTCTGGTTGATGGGGTCACTAGACTTGGTAACTTTGGCATGTAATAACACAATACTAGTTCCTAATTGGCTTGGCTTGGTTTACGGTTTATAGGCTACGGTGTTTGGATGCTATGTTTTGTTCATTTTGACAAAATCCATTCCAAAATTGGCTCCCAAACTCCCAAAAGTGAAAAAATAAAACGTACAAAACGACAATTTAAAGTCCTGGGGTACATACATTCAAAATGACAATTTAAAGTCATGGGATATACATTCCTAAGCTTTGCTAGAATCCCAAAATTGCTAACCTTGCTGGAATAACATTTCAGGCACATTGTCAACACATACATGGTAAATATATCAAACATATGTGAGTGACATCTATTTGGTTTATACAACAATCAGACACAGAATCTCCTTTGTTATTGTCTTTTTTCTTGTACAAGTGCCGCAGACTAGCTTCAAGTCAGGCTAACATGCATTTCCTCTCCTACTGTAGCAAAAATTTCATCCACCACCCTGTAAGGAACCAAGAAATTACCAAAAGTCAAATGTTGTGAAGGCTGAATTCCGAACTAGAGTAGTAAAAACCAGTTGCTATTTTCCCAACATCATATCACTGCTCCCAAAAGATCTTTAACCACGCAACCAGGTTCTATCTATTTTCAGATTTGCAGCCCTTAGAAAAAAGGTATTCAAGGCATAAGGGATCGCTCGCTAGTCATAACTTTAAATTTGTGCGTCGAAGTTCACTTTCCGTTTTCCATTCTCCTTCATTTGGCTAGCTGACAGATTTGAAGAAAGAGAAAATTGTGATGTACAACACAATTCTCTATTTCAGAGTAAAATACATAGACAATTAGGCGTGTTGGTGATTTTGTTCTACATTGCCTGTATGAATCTATGTTCACCTCTGCTAACCAAGTTGTTAAGTAAACCTGCCACTCAAACATTTAGTAGTTCAAATATTTTGAAGACAAGGAGCACTGTATTAACTGATCTTTCGACGTGTTCTCCACTACCTTGACAGCGAAGTTCTAAGGATCTAACGGAAATAGAAAAAAAAAAAAAATGAAAACTGTTCAGTCCGAGAACTAGGAGGTTCCGGTATGAGCGCTAGCTCAAACTGGTAACATTGGCCAGACATTCCATCTTTATCTACGTGATGGCCACTTGATCGTACACTGTTTCTGAAACTTAACTTGTGAAACAGAATAGAATCCATTTACGTGAGTGGGGCACACAGAGCAAGTTCTCCCCACGCTTCACAAGATTCAGTTTCCTACCTCTCTAGGATAACTTCATGTGACTGAAAGAAAATAACCTCCATAACACGAAATCGCCATTTCAACTTGAGTCGGGTATGGCTGAATGATGGTAAGGCTTGTTTGTTCGATAGAAATGTTCTATGAGGCATAACAAATTCACGTAGAACGTCTCATGGTAGAACTCTGTCAGTGTTCGGTTGAGAACTCGACAAAAGTTTTCAAAAAAGAACAAAAAAACTTTCAAATAATTGAGACGTAGAAAGATAACATCAATTGCATCACATTGTGACATCTAAACACCCGAAAATGCAAATCAGAATTTTCTTTACATGGAAATGAAAGGAGCCCAAGTGATTCGTAACTTCAGAGGGCCAATTGCCTGTTTCAATATCGAATACCAAGTACTAATACCACAAATGTCACTAAAACATGAAAGTCTCATTTAGTCGTATGGTATGTCAAACTTCAACACAGAAAACACATCTTACTACACAAACTCACGTAGCTGACTTTTCATATCTAAAGTCGAATGCAACGGACAGAATACCTGCAAAACATCCTGGTCTGGTTGACAATTAGATTGTTCAGCAAATCTATCAGATTTCCAACCCTCTATCTTTGGACGAAGTGGTTCACCAACTTCTTTGGAATACAAGTCGCATATATACATAAATCGTCAAATTCTCCAGTATAGATCGAGCTCATCTAACCAGCACACCTGATTAATTGGAAAATCTTCAGAACTAATGGAGAGTAACTCTAATACAAGAAGCCACTGCTCAATTCAAAAATCAAAAATCAATATCCAAGATGAGCAGGGGAAAGGTATGCAAAATGAGACAAGTGATCATAGATTTCGACGTCCTGAAACAGGCATCTCATAGTAGCAGACCGGATATTCCCACTTACCTTCAAATTTAATTCCAATCTGAACAAGCTCATATGCCAAGTCCTCTGAAATAGTTAAAAACGGTTATCACATTTCCAGTATAAAATGACGAAAATTTTGGAAAAAGTTCCCAGAGAATAAGAACATATATGGTTCATTATATATAATGTCTCATGTGATAAAACTACTTTAGAAAACCTTGCTTCATCTATTGTTCCCTATCTTTCACAATATTCAAGAAATATGAACCAACAAAAAACCAATTTAATATGCAAAAATGGAGGTTTGCAGCAACACCCTAGATTTCATAATACTAAGACCAGTGACTGACGTAGGATTTGTACTGTACGGGGGCCCGAATCTTATGTATTTTTACACTTATAACAAAAATATAGTCTATAATATAAATATTACTGCTTACTAGTTCTGGTAAGAAGACGAGATTGTGCACATGTGTATAATAGCATTTAATTTTATAACCAAGACCGAAAAGTGGTCAATAACTTGAAATTTTAGGGAATTTTTTCACACATTTTTAGAAACTTTATCAAACAAAAATTCATTCAAGAGACTTGCAGGAGCCAATCCTATAGAACTTTTACCAATTAACCTGAAAATATAGTATAGCTAGTGGGATAATTGGGAGGTTAGCAGGGGCCCGGGTCCCCGTTTGCACCCCCTCAGTCCGCCACTGACTAGACATCTGTACGGTGAATTGATGCGTGAACAGATATGGACGTACCAAAAGAAGAGACTGACTGAAAGGTATATACTGGGATCCCCCCTCCATCGCCATTGTCATTCTATCTCTCTATTATTTTCTATATTTTGTGGGCAATTTGATTCATTATTGGCATCCCCGTCTTCCACCGATCATGTTACGTGAAGACACACCGTAAAATATATGAGTTTTATCTCAGAGTCATATTCAACCGCTAGAACCTACATGAGAGGGAGGTAAATATGGCTTTAGGACTGCGACTACGTGCCTCTCATCCATCTCATCAGCTATTTTCCTAGTTCTAACTATCTAATATATTTGCTTAATTAATTGCGTTCATGATTTTAATGTTCGATAACATTTCTAATTAGAGAAATTTATATAAATGGTCCTCATAGTTTCATCCAAGTCTCATTTTCGTCCTCCAAGTATTAATTACAACTTTTTTGACCTTCAACTTTGGTTTTCGTGATTTCTACATTTCAAAATCTGTGCCATTTTTTGATCGCTTAGCTCTCTCTCAACCCTATCTCTTTCTTCCTCTCTCTCAATCCTAGCCACCACAACTTCTCGATCTTCTCCCTTCCCCTCCTCCCCGTGGGTTCCATACCCGTATGCGGTGGCAGGAGGGGGAGGCCATGGTACTACCAACTCCCTTTCTTTATTTTTGTTTTTTTCCCTTCTGTCTCTCCAGATCTACGACTTGTCTGATCTGTGAGAGTTTTGTCTCTCGTTCTACGAGAGTTTTGTCTCTCATTCAATGAGAGTTATTAGTTTCGTCTTTCGACGAAGTTTGTCTACAGATCGGGTTCTTTCAATCGAAGTTGTTTCACAATGATATCTGTGCTTCAGCGTTCTTTCCCTACACGATATCTTTGGCGAGGCAACCCGTGGCGGCTTGCAGATCTGTAGTTCTTGGGAGTTCATTGGTGCGTTCATACTTGGGTGGAGTGCATCTGATCGTCTGGGTATTTGGTGTCCTTTCTCTTTAACTTTGCACTTTTTCTCGTTTGAGACTCCTAATTAGATGTTAGGCAGTTTAAAAATGTCACTATTACGTCAGGCCATGTCTAGGTTAGGATGAAAGACATCGATTGCCTTGTGATTTACTTGTTTTTCTATTTGTTAGACGAGTAGTTTGGCTTTGTCGAAGTTTTTTGTAATGATCTCCGTTTTGTAAGTGCCGTTGGGCGTTTATCAATACAATCTTCTCACTTTTTGACAAAAAAAAAAACTTTGGTTTTCGTACCAAATTGATTCAATTGATAACTTCTATCAGCTAACTCGGATGAAAAAAACCACATTGATGGCAATTTGGACGTTGTAGTTCGTACCAAGTTGATCTAATTAATAATGTCTACCCTCAATCTGATTTTTTCCGTTTATTTTGGCTAACAAACACTATTATCAATTGGACCAATTTAGAACGAACGAAAACAAAAGTTGAAGGTTAAAAGAGTTGCAATTGATACTTGGAGAATGAAAATGAGACTCGGGTGAAACTAGGACGATCATTTCTATAAATTTCCCTTCTAATTATGGTTGTTTTGTGATTATCGTGTAATAAATTTCCAACAAATTCTTCGTCACCGGCCCATCCGGAAAGGCAATTAAACTGGCATTAGATAGTGAACTAATTAAATTCCTACCAAATTATCCTTGTACTGCAATGATATGATGATGCGTCGGTCAACCCTATTAAAATTCTTTACACCGTTGGTGTAAATATTTGTTTTCTTCAAATCAATTGCATCGCGACACGTGTCAAAACAGTAGTTCCAATTAATAAAACATGATGATGTGACGCAATACAATTAGTTTAGAGGAAATAAATATTTACACGTGTAAAAAATTTATTCTCAATTAATTTGCCAAGCAGAACTAATATTTGGTGGATTCTGCAAACATGGACAGAGATCAACCAACAAGGCAACAATCCAAACATGGACAGACAAGATAGTATTTGCATTATCATTTTTCCTTTTATGATTACTTTTCAAAACATTTGACCATAAAATTAAAGACAATCACAATAATATTTTGAATGCTGATTTTGGTGCTCTATTTCTGTACGCAGGCATTCCACTTTTAACGTAAAATTTAAAACGTGAAATTTAAAACTTCACGTTAAAAGTGGAGCGCTTGCGTCAATTAATTTCCTAATCTTTTTAAGTTATTTCCAAATATCGATCAATTGACTTCAGTTACTTTCCTAAATATATTCGATTTTGTTTGACATACCCAACAAGAAAAGTCTATTGGTTGAGCCTTGAGCCTCTATATAATGAGGTGAGGAAGTCAAACTTAAGCAACATAAGCATCAGTCATTTTCGACATTCTTTAGCTCGCATACAATGAGCCGGTTTATTCTTCTTTTAGTCATCTTGTCATTTAACCATGTTTATGCGAAAACTATTCATGTTACCAGTCGCGTTCCAAACCAACCGTCTCCACTGCAAGTTCGTTGTCAATCTGGAGATGATGATTTGGGCACGCACACCCTCAATGATAGTCAAGAATTCAGTTGGTCTTTCCGACCAAATCCTTCCGGATCCACTCTTTTTTTCTGTCATTTTTACTGGAATTCCAAAGACAGAAGTTTTGCTGTTTATGATCGAAGAATAGTAAGAAGATATTGTACTTATCGTGGTTCGGAGTGCTATTGGGAGGCTAGACCTGATGGTTTCTATATTAGTAGTCAAGCGAAGCGTTGGACCAAAATAAACGATTGGGCATAATTATTATTATTATTGCAAAAGGCTTGATTAAATTGCCTCTTCTATTTTACTACTTTTTTCAATTTACTTTCGTAAAGATTTCTTAAGGCTTAGCTCTTTGTGAAAACCAAGGTGAATGCCACATACACGAATCAGTGATTCAGGAAAACGTATGACGGGATTTATGAAGAAGATTTTAATCAAGCGATTTGAATCAGAGCTCCTTGGGGATCGATTTTCAGGTTATTATAATCCTCGTTTTTTTTTTTTTTTGGCAAAGATGATATTACAACTTTAACAAAAGATCACATCAAGATGAAAATTGTACTTAGACAAAGGACCATGTAACTAAGACGGCTGGAATTCATCCTATAGACTATATTCCAAACTAAATATTTTTCTGCGGAAACTAGAAACAACCCAGCTGGGAGAAACCCAATCGAGAGAAAAGCTCATGGCAAAAAACCGGAGAGAAACCTCCACAAAAGGAAGAAGAATAAGCAAAAGATCGCGACTCAATACCCAACCTTGATCTCCAACTCCGGCGATACAAACATGCCCAAAAAGCTCCGCACCCACAGCCGCACATTTGAACCCACCACCAGACAGAGTCACCGGCAAACGGAAAATATGGAGGAGCTCCGACGGTAGAGGAACAGGGAAGGCCAAGGCGTTGGGAGGCATGAGGGGAGGGTGAGGGTGCAGAGTGATGAAAGGAGGGGAAAAGAGATTCTGATCGGAGGCCGACGGAGAGAAAAACTTCGTAGGGGAGATGCGCCCCCCCCCCCCCCCCCCCCCCCCAACCCATTTTAAGGTGGAAACCCTATAACGAGGGTGGGGAAGGAAGAAACAAAGAAGTGCCATGGCTAAGGTGAGAGAGAGAGAGAGAGAGAGAGAGAGAGAGAGAGAGAGAGAGAGAGAGAGAGAGAGAGAGAGAGAGAGAGAGAGGAGGAGGAGGAGGAGGAGGAGGATAGCTGTTTATAATCGTCGTTATTACTTCTTAATCCTCGTTATTACTTCTTTCAATCTGTGTTCGAGCTAATAAATTGCACGATATTTAGGATCGATGATGGATTGATTTGTGTTTCAATCATTGTTACGGTACCAAAAAAAAATTAGGACTTTATCATATTTGAGTTTATTGCGCATGGGGATGTTTTGTTTTAATAAAAATTTTAAAATTCAAACACTCAGAGGATCGGAGTCAGACCCCCTAGCCCCAACATAACTTTGCCCTTGGTTTCATGTATCTTATCAATCGTTGTTAGTATTCTTGTTGAAGTCTTCTTATTAAAGGAGGATAAATACATGAACTGGATTTATGATCAAGGGATGGAAGCATGGATGACCCCTCTGGGTTGCACTTTATGGGTAAATTGTCCATATGCATGTGATGATTTTCCTTTTTTTATATCTTGGCATTTGGATTTTTGAAAAAAAAATTTTGGTTGCTGGTTTTCTGGAGAACCGGATCAATCCGGACCGTGTACATCCTCTTACAACTATATGGCTTGGTTGAACAATCTAATTTTTGAGGATGAAACCAGGGAAAAACCAAACCAAATTATAGCTACGATACAAGGAGTAAAAATTTAAAACCATGCCATTTTTTATGTTCAACTGAACTTGGGATGACCACGGAGGGCAAACATTTCAAACCTTAGGGGCATTGGGAATCATGCCCGGTCCTTACCTTTAAGGCTCTGGAATTAATTAAGGTACGCACAAGCTGGCCCGCAAATCCTGTTTAAAAAAAAAAAAAACTTCAAACATTCCCTCTCTCCCCCGTTTGTCATAAGTACACAATCAAGCAAATAACCCTTAAATTTGCAGCAACATGAGTAAACATTCCCTCAACAGGATTTTTTCGAACACGGTTTTTATTTGTGGGGTATTTACACTAATCCCCGGTAATGCAGATTATACTAGTGTCACCCCACATTTAGAGACATGGAGATCTCATTCCTCAGTTGTGGA
The DNA here is from genome assembly GCA_014282245.1 of Rhododendron simsii. NCBI lineage: Eukaryota > Viridiplantae > Streptophyta > Magnoliopsida > Ericales > Ericaceae > Rhododendron > Rhododendron simsii. The sequence continues at coordinate 25,711,576 of CM024964.1, forward strand.
CTTAACCAAAATGCAAAAAACTCATTTATTTTTCCTTTTTTTATACTAATTTCTAAAAAATTTGAAGGCATTTAATGAATTTTTTAAAAAACGTATGAATGGATTTTAGATGATAGCTCTATCTAACAAGTGCATAACATTCTCAATCCCATAATTCTACTCTTTTAAAAAAAAATTAAAAAAAATATGCATAAAAGTGGTTTATTTTAATTTTAAAATAACACAATTTTTTATCGTGGCCTGAAATTATCGACGAAGAGAGTATCTAACAAGTACTCCTTGCAAAATTACAAGCCCATAAAAGAATATACAAAAAAAACAAAGGGTTCCAATGCAAAGACAACCACAAAGTCAACAATAAACTACACCAGATCAACCGATTCCCTGCTTTTCTGTTTCTTATCTAAATCACCATTGAGTACAGGAAGGATTTCTAATAGAATATAAACAAGGAGAATAGCTTCTACACAGAATAAATACTTGAAAAATGATGAGTACAACCGAAATTCAGCAAAGGACCTTTAAAGTATGAGCTCTCTAAATGTTGAAGCCTCCTCCAATTTTGCTTGTTAGTAGTTTGCAAAACAAGTTTCTTACTGTGTTCCTATTCATCGGCCAGCCGTAGATAAAGCATATCCTCGTGGTTATAATTCTAAAATGAGAGACGCAAGTGACACTATATATTACGCGTAAAAGTCTCCTTAATCCTCCAGTTCATACAAGTTAAGGGAGATTTCAGTTCATGCGAGGCAGCATGGCTGTAGACGAGCAGCACCGTGAAGCATCATCCGAAGAAATCTTAGAAAAGGCATGGGCGAGTTTCATTGCCCAAAATGAGCAAGAAAACATCACGAAAAAAACATCCGAATTGCCCAAAGAATGGGAAGAATTGCCGAGTCTTGACGTCAGAAATGGATCAATGGAGATCTTACAAAGGCTTCCGAGCCTTGGGAGGTGGATATCGATGGGGGCCGAGGCATGGGAAGAACTTCTAAGCAAAATAAGTACTTGTCCTCCTGGCAATACAGGACAGTCACCTGGTCTTGACACAAAAGGCAGTGATGCAAATTTGAAATCCAAACCAAATGCTACAAGAGTAGACAAGATGGTGACTAGACGTTACAGGGGAGTGAGAAAGAGGCCATGGGGAAAATACGCGGCAGAGATACGAGATTCAACGAGGAAAGGAGCTCGGATTTGGCTAGGGACTTTTGAAACAGCCGAAGAAGCTGCTTTTGCTTATGACAAGGCTGCAATAAGAATTAGAGGCACCAAGGCAAATCTCAACTTTCCACTTGAGACAGTTGCTTGCTCACGAAATAATGATTTGAATTGTTCATCGACAAAATCCCACAGAAGCGATTCCTCTGCTAACCCGTTCAGTGGGCATGCGAAAACACTTTGAATCCTCAAAAACAGGTCTCCAGAGAGTGTGAAGAAACTATGGGCTTGGTTGTGACTAGACAACCACCATTTAAGATCATGGAAACACTTAGGAATGGCTTACTTGGAGAGTTTGCTTTCCTTTGTGTGACTAAAAGCAAAACAGGTGAAACATAAATCCTCTTAACTATGGGTAGCATAGGTTACCCAAAAAATGCATACAGAGGAGACTACAAATTTATCCTCCATGTGGTATATATATAGGAGTATCAAACTAGACGGTTGTATATTATGAACGATTTGAAGTTTCTTATTAACTATGCTTTAACTAGATCAAACTGAACCCAAAAAAAGCAGTCGGATCTACTTATGCGAATTGGGGTCCAGAGCTTGTCCTCGCAAGCCGAATCCAAGTCCCGTAGAACCACCACCAATCAATTCTGCTCTAGTTATGCAATCCCAAGATAATATGGTTCCATTCAACTGCCAGAGCAATAGAAGAGGCAATGGCGGATTCTAAGAGTTCTCTGGCAGTCTGGCCCGATAAGGTTCAGAATGAAAGAGAGTTTTGTTCCTGAGGAGCCAAATGTTCCAACAAGTAAAAGGGAAACTGTTGGGGTACACCCAAGTGGTGTGGGTGTGAGTGTAGGGGATAAAACCCCTTGGTCCCCTTTTCCCTTTTGTTGACTGTCTTTGGCAGTGAGTGTATGTGTGCTGGAGACAGTGAGAGGCAGAGAGAGTTGAGCGGAGAGGCTCCCCTTCTGGGGAGCGGGGGCTCCTCGGAGATGCTCGGATTTTCTGTCGGAGAGCACCGGAGTGAGGGAGAGAGAGGAGTGGGGAAGCCGGTTTGTGGCTATCCCGGTGAGATTTTTTTATACTTGTATATGTGATTTATACATAGTGGAGTTTTTCCTCGGATATCTCTCGTTTGTGCTTGGTTTATTTTCGTGCTTGTGCTTGTGCTTGGAGGTGTGAATCGGGGTCTCGACCCAACAAAAACAACACCCCCCGGGACACCCGATCAGGGTTTAATTAGCCACGGACTCACAATTTTCTTTAAGCCAAAGGGGAAAAGGGTAGGAGAAGGATATGATAGCACTGTTGGGGACACACTCACACACCAAACCAAAAGCCGCCAGCCACCCGACAATCCCTAAGAATAAGTTTCGAGTTTTCACCGTCCACATTGCAAATCTCACAAAGATCATTTTGAGTAATTTTGCGCATAAAAAAGAGGTCCTTAGTTTTTAGTCTGTTTTGAGCAGCAAGCCGAAAGAAAATGAGAATTCTCGGATTAGCATTGATTTTCCAAATCCATTTCCAATTGTCAAACGGAGGAGTACAGACAAAGTTTCTCACAAGAAGCCAAGCGGGTTTGAAGGAAAAGATGCCAGTAGGAGAGGATTTCAATACGATGGCATCTAGTTGAGGGTCCAACCTCTGAAGTTGGATGGGTAAAATGAGGCTAAGAATATTGGGGGGAAGAGAGAACGAAATGCTAGAAAAGCCCCAGTCATGAAGACCACAAACATCACTAACATTAAGGTTGAATTCGTCTCTGTTAAGGGGACCAAAGATCAACGACCTCAAAGGACCAAGACCCGTCCAGTTAGTATGCCAAAAGGAGGTGGTGAGACCACTACGAATTGCCACCTTAATTGGTACCAGCATTATAAATGTGTTCCCCTTTGCAAAGTCCTCTCCAAGTGGAAGGGGGACGATTGTAAGCAATCAAGCGGTGTTTATATTTCGAGAGAAGGACACGAGACCAAACACGATCCTCGACATTAACTCTCCAATTAAGTTTAGCCATGGCAATGGTGTTAGCTTCAAAAGCAGATCTATGCCAAGCCCGCCCCCCGTTCAATAGGTTTAGTGACACTCTTCCAGCCAACTGCGTGGATTTTCCTAGTCTCCATTGTCGAAGGCTGCCAAGATAGAGACGATAGGAATTGGTGCAGTGGAAGTCACGTAGCAACTATTAACCAAGGGCCTCGGAAAACTTTTGATCTGGTTGACTCACACCCGCCTACTATAAATTCTTGTGTTTGGTCAGGTCCATTACGCTGCACCCTGAGTTATCAAAAAAAAAAAAAAAGAGTAAGGAGACAGATGGGTAGAGGGGAAAGCAAATGAACCAAATGTGTTCTTCTAATATCTGCCACTTCTGGGTTTGAAGGCCCAAAACGAACTAACAATACGGATAATTATCCACCGCATACTGATGTAAGGTCCATACACTAACCCTTGAGCCCCACATCAATGTACCAAAGATTAGTTGCAGGAATTACAAGCAAGTCCTACTAATTAATCACATACAAAAACCAATCAATTTATTTACGGTGCTAAAATCCACCACCTTCACAAGTTTGTTTACCCTACTGACATCCAATATGAAGTAGCTTCAGGTCAGACAAAGCAACGATCCCCTTTCACCTTTCGCTCCTCCTTTCGAGTCAAGTACCTGCTTTTTCCGTTATTTCTCTTCTCTGGTGATTTTTTGCCCCGTGCAACCTGTGGAGCCCTCGAGGCCTCACCCTTCACATGGGGTGAGGCAAAAAATGCAGAAATTTTAGTCCCTCCTATCTCAAAGCTGTCTAGTATTGCAACACCAAAGTCCGCAAACAAATAGTCACCAAACTGAAATAACAAAAATTGGGTTAAGCCAAATTAAATGAAGAAAGGGTATACTCACAAGCTATATGCCCATTTCAAACAACTAAATTGATTTCATGCTCCTCAAGCAGGCTAAACATCCAAAGTGCTATAAATTAAGAGCAATCAAAGAGGAACAAAAAGGAAAGCATCCAAGTTTATGCCATAAAATAAGCAGTCATGAATTCCGAAAAAATATTTGGATACCGGCTAAAAATATCTAAACAACAGAGAATGTCACTTTTAAATCATAAATTGCCCTTGTTTGGTTGTGGGTTTGAAAAATTTTTGGGTTTGATTTTTAGGTAATGAGTAAGGAGAGAAGACAAGTATTCTTACCCCAGCTTGACCATTCAAGTGACGAATGTTGAAGAAGGAGTGGATCTCGTTCCATCACGGGGTAAACCTCCGTCGTTCCATCACGGGGTAAACCTCCGGAATGTTGCTTGGAATGGTTGAAGAGAAAAATTTCTAAGAGATTATTTACCAGAGTTAACCCTTAACTCAGGTAAATAGAGGGGCATTGTTTATACCATAATTTCGTCAACATGGATCGACTACGTCAAATTATGACACATGTTGGCCATACTTGGACTAGTTTCAAATGAGTGCTATACATGTTAATGTTAAGGAACTAAATGGACTGATCGACGGTTGAAATCTTCTCAACTCAAGACACGTATCCGATGACAAGTTACAAGCGAATTATACACGAAGCAGTTAACAAAGAAAGTTAAAGGAAAAACAAATACAACTTGAGATCGTGTGAAGTAACTGCCTGCTCAAGAACGTGGAAGAAGAGGAGGGAGGAAAGGAGTAACTGCTTGATTCAAATTTAAGGAGGGAATTCTGCCAAGTTTAAATTTCAAGTCGAAGTTGCAGCCTATAACTACAAGAACTGAAGACGAGAAAATGAGATTAACTATTGGATATAAGGGTAATAAGTTGAGAAAGAAATGAAAGTAATGATTGAAAATATAGATAATAAGTAGATTTAGATTTGGAAATTTTTTTTCAAATCCACAACCGAACAAGTGTTTTTGGAGCAGAGTGTGGTGCCTTGGCTAAAGGAGCCCACCTTCCTTTTATAGGCACCTAGCGAGAGTTCTAAAACATAATCTGGAAAATTCCCACCACCGAAGCCAACTGGGTTGATTATTTCTCCTGTCTCTACGTTCTAAAACATACTCTGGAAAATTCCCACCTCCGAAGCCAACTGGGTTGATTATTTCTCCTGTCTCTACGTTCTAAAACATACTCTAGAAAATTCCCACCTCCGAAGCCAACTGGGTTTGATTATTTCGACTGTCTCTCTCATCTACTGGCTATTGTTGATATAAGGGACGAGAGATTTTTCAGTGCCGAGCGGGTATATTCCACTTGGTATTCGCTTGGCACATCCGAGCCGTCCGATACACTTTTGGACGGCTCGAATTGAAACCCTTTCTCTCCTCTCATCTCAATACTTTCTTTCACATTTTATCTCTCAAAATTTGAGCCATTCAAAAACGAAATGGACGGCTCAAATACGCGAGCAGACACCACGTAGTACCCGTCCAGCACAACACTCAACTGGCCATTCATGCTAAATTCAGTTGTCATTTTGACTTTAGTTTACTCCAACATTTTGGCTCAAACACATTTCATATACCTTCTAAGTTCTAAAAGCATTTTATCAGCCTTAGTAAATTTTGGACCAATTTAATCCTAAAAATTGTTTTTCTACTTTAGCTTGTCACTTTTTCAATATATATAAAAAAAAAAAAAAAACCAGAATCAGACTCCCTATTCTACTGTATTGTATATTAAAATATTCCTATTTTCTACTTCTACTTTTTTACTTTTTAAAATTATTCCTGTTTGCGAATGAAAAGCTTGATTTTTGTGATTTTTGTGTGGCCAATTATGGGTTCTACACAGATGATTCAACCCGCAAGTCAATCTTAATATGTTTTGTTATGGATTCTTGGAAAAAATTAGTTCAATCTGATATCGGTAAAGACTGTTTCAAAACCGTTAGCATTTTTACAATTCAAGTTTTACATTTTCTAAGTCTGAAGGTGTGAATCATTAAAGAAAGTACTACATCCATTGAATATTGGCAAGTACCTAGTTGAACCCTACATTGGTCAAAATTATGATGGTCCATTCTCTCAAGGCAAATATGATCGATTTAGAACATCCAATTGTTACGGATGTTTTTTTTTTTGAAGATAATTGTTATGGATGTTTGATTATATAAATTATACACGAATTCAGCCTTGATCGGTTGTGGTTTGGAAAAATTTTGAGTTTGGTTTTTGGATAACGAGTGAGAAAAGAAAATAGGATAATAATTGGGGGATATGAATAATGAGTGGATAGAGATAAAGAGAGAAATAAAATTAATGATTAGATATAGGGATAATGAGTGGATAGAGAAATGAAAGTAATGATTAAAAATATAAGTAATGAGTGAATTTGTTTCCAAACCCACAACCGAATAAGAGCTGCACATCCAAGCCTGCAAGAAAGAATGGCGTAAACTAGAGTAACAAGCCCCACAGATATTGTTTAAAAGAAGTCGTGCCTTTTCAACCTCATTTCGAAAGCTAAACTGCTAAACAAGGTTGGGAAATCATTCAAGCATAGTGGTTTTTTTTAACATAATAACAAAGCGATTGATCCCGATTGGCATCTCGCAATTAGAATTTCAAAAATGTTTGGAACACAACATTAAATATAACGTCTCACATACATGTGGATTTCATAGTATGTGAGAGAATGTGCAGGCCCCATATGTATGTGAAAGATTGTATTTGATGTTGTACATGTAACACTTTTATTAGAATTTTAAGATGCTGAATAAGAGAAGCCTGAATAAGAGAAGCCTGTTTCTCTTTTGAAGTCTTCTTTTAAGGCCAGTGCAACTTTGAAAGAGTTGTGAAAAGGGGCGATTCAGCAATTTATACCGGAGTATGAGAAACTTTTGCGAAGGTTAACGAAAAAACAAGGGTGCAAATGCAAAAACAAGTTCGAGAGTCCAGGCTGCTTGTGTACTAGTGTTCGTATCGAGAGAGAGGGAGAGAGAGCGAGGGAGATGGTAAAATGGCTTCTCTTTCTGATGCTTTCCTTGCAAGGGACGATCGGAGTCTTCTCAACTTCTTCACATCTGACACAGGAAAATCAGGTCGCTCTCTCTATGTACTTATGTGTGGTACTGTCTTCACGTATCCGTATTCATTCTTATACTATTATATCGTTGCTTTTGTTTCAAAATACAAGTCTACTGAAGAATAAATGAAATGGGTGATGGGTATTATCACTTATCAAGTGAATTAGAGACGGGATCTGAAAAGAATTGAAATTTACTTCATAATGCCTGCAAGTGTGCTACCCAGTGAAATAGGAAGTACCCCCTCTGTGCCCATTTGCTGGTCCTTTGGGAATTGAACTTATTAAGGAAACGTCATCTTTGCAATAGCCTTTTGATTTTCTCTTGTTACCAATTAAGTTTTTAAGAACATCATCAGTATCTTTTTTTTAACGGTAAATAGTAAACTCATCAACTTTTGAGCTCTGAAAATCATTTTGGAACAACAAAAAGTGCCAAAAAAGACCGACGATGGAGGAAGTAACTTTTTTTGGGTGCTTGATCCACTGATATATTTTGAGATTTCTCAACCCTTAATTCTTATTTACTGTTTGTTTGCTAAGAGAACTGGGAAAATTAGTGGAAAGTAGATGTAGAATTCTGTACTTTGAGGCCATGCTTGATTGAAGGAACTAATATCGATGGAATAAGTAATCCCACCGGATAGGAAGGAGATTGTCATTACCCCATCCTAAAGTATCGTATCTTATATTTTGGAGGATCAGTTGTCCAAGGGCAAGGGATATGTAATTGGAGTCCACTGCCAGACTCCAATGAGATTTGTAGTCCAATCAATCTTCGGCCAATTAAATGAATGTGACTGATCCAATATAAAAAATGAAAAACTTTTAGGCCTTAGAAATGTTTTTGCCGTGCATGAGGAATTATTAGCTCTCACTCGGTCGACCATGTGGTTTAATTTTTCCCAGCTTCTGAGCCGCACCCATGTGGTTTAATTAGCTCTCACCAATAGTTCCCTGGATTAGGATTCCTGACTTCAACGTTCTCCCAGTCCTTCGATCTTTTTGCAATCTTTTCAGTATAGCTAATGTCTAATTTAGTTGTAAACTGCCCTTGTTGGTCTTCGACTCTTCGCTAGTTGGTGAACCTTTTCATTCGCCACGGTCCTTTTCTTAATCTTGGCTGTATCTATATTGACTGATGTCCATGATTTGTGGTTATTAACTTATTAAGGATCAGATAATGACACCCCGACTCCCCGAGTGATAAAAAACACTCGGGTGTCAATATGTGAACATTGCACCTGATATATGAAGTATGAAGTATTTTGTTGTTTTAACCTGATAAAGACAAGTTGCTTTTGCTGCAGGACACAGAGGGTTACGCCGCTGAAAGGTAAATTACCATCCTTGGATTAGAGTCATTAGACTAACATCTTATGACACCATATTGCTTATGAATAAGGTTTACTCGTAGCTGCTAGAAATCAGCACATTTATACTTGATTATGCTGCCTATTATATCAGTCTTCCTAAATGTAGGCAACTGATCTTACTAAAAAATGGTATTTAGAACACTTGAGCAGGAAGACCAGCATACTCATGAAGTTCATTGTTCTAGAGAAAGAAGTAGAGCAGCTTGGGAAATTGTTGAGGAGGTACTATAAAATACACTGACTTTTCCTTAAAATGTAGTGCTTCGTAGCCTTCATGAATTGGCTTGTTTTGATTAATTAACATAGAAGACGACTACGTTTACATTTTCATTGCAGTATTTGATGCCTTTTGTTGAACAAGAAAAGTATCAGATTTCGAGGAAGTGTAGACTTCATCCTGAGAATGATATCTTTAGAGATCAGGAGGAGAACAAGATCCATGTGGATATTAATGAATGGCGGTGTGGATACTGTAGGAAAATCTTCAGAGGAGAGAAATTTCTTGATCAACATTTTGACAACAGACACTACAATCTCCTAAATGTTGTATGTGGACCCTGTTTTCTTGTCCTTGTTGATCATACAAAATACTTTTTTCTTTTAGTTGCAGCTCGTTTATTTTGTTATGTTATAAGGGAGCACTTCTCATTTTCTACCGTATTGTTTCATTCTTTTTGTTGTTGTTTTGTAGTTTGTTTTATTATAAGAGGCACTCGCACTTTTAAGAAGGTTTTGTGTCCTGCCGGAGACTGTGTTGGACACAGACATGACACAGCTCGTGGGACACTCCCTCATCCTGTTAGTCCCTCATCATACAAACAATATGTTTATAGAAAAGTCGCACTAGATTTTGTGTGTTTTGTTTCTTCATAAGTTAGACGGCGTGCATGACTTAAGATGTATGAATGTGTAGAATTATATTCTCTTGGTAGTTAGTTTTGATGGAATTTGGGCTGGGGGTGGTATTTAAGTTATGAAATAGATTATTCTTTTTAAGTTCCATTGTAATGATGTTGCACTTTTGTATCTATTTTAAAAATTCCATAAATCCAACTGTGAGATTTATTACTTGCCCATAGCACATCATGTGCTGCATTTGTGGAATCTTCATGTTTGCAGGTCTGTGTCAATTCCAAGTTTTGTTGCCTATCAAAACAGAATGAATATAGCTTCCTAATCATGAAAAACGATTAGTAATTGTTTTTCATAGTTATGTGTTTCAATTTTTTGTGTAAAAAAGTGCATTTATCATGTACATGGGATTTTTTCCCTTGACACAAAGTCTCGTTCCTGATTGAACAATCATATAAAGAGTCTCGTTACATGTACATAGCTGGAATGTTGTTTCTTTAGGGTAGCCAAAAAAATTGCTCTGTGTCTGAATATGAAGCATCTCCTTTACCATACCATTCTCATTACATGTTTCTGTAACCTTTGACACTGTGGGCTTCTTTTTCCTAATTGGTTTATTGCTTATGGGGATATTATGTAAACTCTAATGAACTGTGCTTCAGCCAAGTAATGAATTATAAATGGATTCAGAGTGAAAGCAAGTGCTTAGCAGATTTATGTGGGGCATTGCATTGTGACTTTACAATGGATTCTTATTCAAGGTTTCGTAAAACCAAATGCAATCCTGCAGCAGCTGCAAGAAATCACCACTTGTGCGAGGTTTTTTTTTTATAACTTCATGTTAAATATTAATCCAATTTTTTGATTTTGTTTTTTGTGTGTATTCATATCAAGTGTTCTCGTTGCAGAGTCTTGCTGATAGTTGTTTTCCTGTTGGTCAGAGTCCGTCAGCGAATCGTCTTCATGGTATTATTTATGTTTCACAAAGAAATGCTTTGCTCTTTTTTTCTTCTCCTGTTTCTAGTGATTACCTACACTAAGTCTTTATGATTGTATTGGTAGAGTTATTCCTGCGGCAATTCTGTGATGCTCACACTTGCTCAGGAGGAAGAAAACCTTTTCCAAGGGGTAAAAAGGTAAATGCTGGTCTTAATTAGTTTGTATGCTGTTATTAAAGCTTTAAATAGATTCAAGATACATTAATTTACTTCTGTGAATACAAGGATAGTTTTCAGTTTATCTGCGAATCTGCCTAATGGAAAACTTTTTACCCCAGCCCAGCAGCACAAGGGGTTGTAATATGCTTTGCAACTTGGAAATTTAAGCTATCTTATCTTTTTGAGCATATATAAAATTATGATCGAATGAGTACAATTTTGTTGTCAAACACTCAATACTGCATTTTTACGCCAAATGGAAGAATCTGTACTTTTTTCCACTCCAGAGGAATTTGTACTTTGAGATTACCGAGAATTTTGGGACATACTTGTCTCATAATCACTATTGCAGCAAGTCTGTTTCTTGATTTTTGGTTTATCTCTTACTTGTTTCGATTCAGTTGTTTAGTTTAGTTTGGTCTTTACTTCCACTCACGACTTTTGTTGAATCGTTTACTCTTTGCAGAAGCATACAAGCATTTTCTACTTGGCTATTTCAATATTGACCCTGATGCTGCTCCCAATCTTCTATCTAATTATTTATTTGCATCAAAGGTGCCATTCTAACCTCTTAAATTACAGCATCTTCCATGATTCAGAATGAATTAATAGTGATTTTCACTGGTACATTCAGAGAAACAAGAAAAGGAACCCAACAGTTGAAGCGCGTCTCACAACTTGGACGAAAATCGAAGCCTTCATAGTTGGTAAACTTAAATTTACCTAAATAATTGCTTCCATAGGCAGCCAGAATTCATGAAATGTGCAGTGAGCTTTACTAACTGAATTTAGCTTCAAGGAGTGACTCTCTTGGTCATAAGAATTGGTTATTTGACCATCACGCTGTATTTACCATCCACTAGGCAGTTCTTCTTTTCATCCTTTTTGGGGGTGGTTAATTTTGCTCTTTGTTGTTTCCATTATCTATTTATCTGTGTCTGCTCTATCTATCAGGGGTATAATATGTAGCACGGAACCGGGATACGAATTTCTAGAAAAATGGGAACACGGACATGGCAGGAGATGTGGCAAAAATAAATCAATAAATAAATAATGTTTATGTTGAACCAATAGAAACATAGTTGTATGTAGAAGCATGAAGCATCACATCAATATGTACAAACAAGCTCACATATACGTCATATTCCACTTTTGACCCAAAATATTTATAGTAATCATTTACCCCCAAAAATATTTCCTATGTGTCCCTCTCATGTCCCCGCCGTGTCCCTCTCCTGTGCCCCCGTGTCCCCATTGTGTCCCCTTGAAAAATTTTTTTTTTAACTCCGGACATGGATACAGCGGCCTATTGGAGTTTTGGTGCTTCATAGGTGGTATATCTGTTGTAGGATTGCAACAACTAATGTCGATTTGTTGAGTGAGAACTACAGCAGTGCACTTTTGCGTTTCAGCTAAAGTCATTTTTGTTCTATATATTTTATATTTTGCCCCTAAAATATAGGAGTAAATGAAAAAACTTGGTGAATTCAATGGATTCTGGTTCTAGTAGTTGAATTGATTCTGTAATTGCAGTTCATGTAAAGGTCATAGTGCAAATGAATTTGGTGTGTTATGGCACCATTTTTGTTTCTTTGTAAGTCAAGCCGTTGGAATTGCCAATTTGGAGAGACAAGGGGATGGTGACAGAATCTGACTGAAGATTTTGTGTGCCGATTGAATGCCTCCAACACATTCCCTCGTGAAACTGCTTACACTGGAAGCCTCCCCAGTCAGGAGATCTGCATGGAAACTCAAGAGGTGACATACCTGCGTCTCAATATTATCGATTTTGTTATTAGAAGGAAAAGATGGAAGACTTGTAAAACGCAACAAGCATATGTTGTTTCCTACATGAAGTTGTGATTTGGACCTTAAGTGCCATCGAATGGAGTTTTTTCCTCTCCTCCGCTCTCTTTTATGTCATGAGCCTAGTTACATAGTTCATAATGATTCATCCCAAATGGTCGTACCCAACCATGGTTCTGCTTCTCAGCTGGCTCTAATGTTGACTATTTGTGAAGAATATTGATTTGTACTATATAACATAGCAAAATCACAACTGGTGAATATTGGCGGTGTTCAGTTGGCAAAGTAGCATAGCATTATTGCCTAAGTTTCAATGTTAGGCAAACCAAAACATTTTTCATTTTACAATCTTATGAAGAAAAGTCTCATCCAATGTCAAGAATAATCACACTTCAAGATCGTTACTTTACAACTGAAACAACACTGTTAGCATTGCAGTGTCTTTTGTTGTCGCTATTGTTCTTCCATCACTTGTGTGATGATCTTCATATTCCCCATATTCTTGCCGTTGGGACACTAAATTTTCATCACATTGGTGTAATACCTCAGACATGGCTCAAAAACTTCTAATCGCTTCCACAAAGCTTCAAATTTGGACAAATACCCAAAAAAATTTGGACAAATACCTACATTTTCAGTTCAAGGAGCTATGACTCTGAATGCAAGGGCTATCAACTCATTAGATAGGAGGAAACCATCTGGATCACTTAGCCTAATAAAGGCCACTGTATCTTCTATCCCATGCTCATTAGATACCAAGGAGCAGAACTGTTCCTTTGTCACAGCCCTTCTATGCCTATTCAAACAAACCACATGCCCACTTTCCACATAGGGACTAAAGGCCTTGCAAAGAGAATGAACAATAGAGCTACCAAATGTCTCTTTGAATGACTTCAAGTCCAAACCTCTGGCAGTTCTAAAAGATAGCATCACAGATTCCATGGCCATGTCCTTGGCATCAGAACCACTAGCCTCTTGATAATCCACAATCCCATCCTCCAAATTTTGCACATAACCCGTGTACTCTTTCATTTTCTTTGGACTTGAAAATCTTACACCATCAAGGAAACTGGCTGAGCCAAGGCCAAATCCATAGAAAGGTTTGCTCTGCCAGTAGGTGAGGTTGTGCTTGCACTCGAAACTACTCTTGGAGTAACTGCTGATTTCGTAGTGGTTGTAACCTGCATTTGAGAGCATACTGGAAGCCAGTTTATAGAAGTCTGCCGATTGGTTATCAGACGGCAGAGGGAACTCTCCTGGTGTGTACCTGAAAATGTACAAGTAAAAGCAGGGTTGTCAGACAATACTCGAAAAACTTGTTCAAAATCAGATCATTATGCAAACAAGGCCAGCTTTGAAACATTTTGTTTACCATATACACCAGCCCAACTTAAAAAGCATCTTAAGCTTGTTTATAGTTTTAGCTTGGCTCAAATTCGCATCGGTAAGCTTATAATATGAGGAAGAAGAACTGAGCTACTCGAACAAAGCTTAATTGAAACCTGTTTTAAATGGGTTCAAATGATAAATAAGCCAAGCTAGAACTCATTTTGAATAACTTCAAGTTTAAAAAAAGTTGACAATCTATTACTTGGCTCAACTTGGCTCGTTTAGAGCATCTCCATAATTTGCAAAGCACTTTCCATTGCCATAATTTGGCTACAGATCATCAAAAGCCAAGCTCCATAGGTTATCCCTACTTGTTGCCAAATTTGGCAAAGCTATTTGTCGTGTCAAATTAGCATGAAGTTTGGCAGTTCCATACTTTTCACAGAGGCAAATATTCATTGTGTCATTGACTCATTCACATGATGCTCTTACAGCCCTAAGTGCAATAGTTTCAAATGAACACTTCTTTGACAGATATAACTACCTCTCAACTTACAGGATTCCAAATTTGGTGCCCTGTTCCACTTGCAAATCGTAGACAGACACATGAGCAGGCCGAGCTTCGATCGCAAGCATCAAACTCTCCTCCCACATCTCTGATGTTTGGTGAGGCAGAGAGGATATGAGGTCCATACTCCAATTCTCAACCCCACATGACCCAACAATCTCAATTGCCTCATGAACCTCCTTTACGCCATGAGCTCTCCCACAAGCCTTGAGCAACTCATCTTGAAACGCCTGAACTCCCAAAGACACCCTATTCACACCCAAGTCCATCAACTCCTTCATTTTCTTTACATCAAATGTCCCAGGGTCCATTTCCATGGATATCTCAGCATCCGAACGCAACCCAAATTTTGAATCCAATGTGTCAAGGACCGATGAAACAAGCCTTGGAGGGACCAGCGAAGGTGTACCCCCTCCAAAAAAGACCGTTTGAAGAGGTAGGTTGTTGGATTCTGATTGTGTGGCTTGGATTTCTCTGCATAGGAGTTGGATATAGTTGAGGATTCGGGGGTCGTCTTTGTCATCGGTATCGGTTGGAGAGGAGCCGAGAGCGACGATGGGGAAGTCGCAGTAGTGGCAGCGTTTTCGGCAGAAAGGGAGGTGGAGGTAAGCTGAGGTTGGAGGGTGTTTGCGGGTTGGGTTTGCGGTGGTGGTGGTTGTGTTGGGTGAGGCATTTTGTCGAACAGTTGGTGGGGTTTGGGCTAGTGCATTGGAGATTGCGCGAGATAGCTCCGAAGGTCTGGATTGGGCGGGAATGGTGTGTAAAATTGGAGTAAAAGTCGATTTCAGCATGGTCGATGGTGATGATAATAAGGTAGATGAGGGGCGGGGGGGGGGGGCCTTAAAATATGGTGGAATTTCAGGGGAATGAGATAGGTTATGTTGGTCGTACTTACGATGTTAACAAAACTGCGTCAAAGTAAGGCAATCATCTGAGCCTGTCGCTTTGTGGATTCACTTCCTTGCCTGGAGATGTGAGAGAAGTGTGGCACTGATGTGCCCCTAGCACTCCTCATTTTGGATGATTGGAATCACTTTCCTAAATTCTGTTAGTATCATTAATTGCATCATCTTGGCTACCAATATTACCCTTTATAATAAGCATTTGTTTTACAAGCCACAATAGAGTCCTTTAGAGTAGTGTATTTTATCTCCATTTATCCATTTAAGAGTATCGAAATAATAAGAAAAATTGGTTTATAGTTAGGTTCCGGTGAGGGATCCCTCATTTTTTTAAAATGAGAGACTCCCATTCCCGATTGAATTTCGATGATCCGAGCCGCTCAAAGTGATCAGAACGTGATTTTAAGGGTCTCCGTGAGAAATCAGCAAAAAAAATGACCGGGAAGGACTTCATCCGAGCAGTTTTCATTGAATGGAAAAACTGCAGTGTCTGAATAATGAGTGTAGATGAGTTCAAAAAAAACTGCTCGGATGAAGCCCTTCCCGGTCATTTTTTTTGCTGATTTCTCATGGGTACCCTTAAAATCACGTTCTGCACACATTGAGCAGCTCGGATTTTCAAAATTTGATCGGGAAATGAAAGTCCCTTATTTTAAAAAAATGAGGGATACCTCACTTGAAAATTCCTCTCTCTCTATATATATATATATAGATAGATAGATCCCATGGCTTCCACTACATTTCCCCCTCCCTCCCACTTGTTCTTCACTCCAATTTTTTAGAGCCCATGGCTTCCACTCCAGTATTAAAAGGTTGACTTATACTTGCAAGGGTAAAAGGATATGATTGACATAAATAAAAGCTCATAAGGATACAAATGCATTTTAAAAGGTGAATAGTTTTATAAAGGGGATCCTCTATATTTTCTTCCATCCTCTAAATATGGAGGATCAAAATCTCATCATCTCAAATAGAAAAGGCTTGAGAGGATGGATCGGAGGAATTCTATACTGGCAAATGGAAAAATAGTGCATGGGTTGGAGATGCTCTTACAAATTACAATATGCCAAAAAATGAGGTAGTATCGCTTGAGGCGCCATCGCAGAAGCGCGCACTCAATAATTGCCCTTTCTATGACTAAAAAGGAAAACAAAAACCTTCACTCCTGTTAGAAT
This sequence comes from Rhododendron simsii, assembly GCA_014282245.1. NCBI lineage: Eukaryota > Viridiplantae > Streptophyta > Magnoliopsida > Ericales > Ericaceae > Rhododendron > Rhododendron simsii. Next base: position 25,727,932 of record CM024964.1, read on the forward strand.
TGTGGGGCTTACAGAGTTCCAGTAAGAAGGTCAGATGTCGGAGTGTAGCAGAGCGGAACGAATGGACTGGAGTAACGGCATCTAGCCCATCGCTGATGATTCAGTGAAAATAGATTAGACCGAAGGCTCAGGCGTTCCGTAATTGGGGGTGCGCAACCCCCGCGGTACGGTACGGTTCGGTTGTATTTTTGGGATACAGATCAAATAGCAGATTGGGGTTAGAATATAGTCGGTATAAATGCTCACCTGGTTTTGGGGAACCACGTATATCTCTGTGATAATAAAGAACAGCAGCTGCTTTGGCTCCCGTTGACGTACCCGGTTTTGGAAACCACATATATGTCTGTGTTGATTCTTTATTATTTATACTCATAAATCGTGTGCATGTGTGCGAGCAACTTCACTCGAATCGAAACAACTTCCTCTCTCTCTCTCTCTCTCTCTCTCTCTCTCCTCGATTGCGCGAGATAGCTCCGAAGGTCTGGATTGGGCGGGAATGGTGTGTAAAATTGGAGTAAAAGTTGATTTCAGCATGGTTGATGGTGATGATAATAAGGTAGATGAGAGAGAGAGAGAGAGAGAGAGAGAGAGAGAGAGATAGGCGGGGGCGGGGGGTGCTTAAAATATGGTGGAATTTCAGGGGTAGGTTATGTTGGTCGTACTTATGATGTTAACAAACTAAGTCTGCGTCAAAGTGAGGCAATCTTCTGAGCCTGTCGCTTTGTGGATTCACTTCCTTGCCGGGGGCATAGGAGGCCACCTGTATGTGAAATTGGCGTAGTTGAGGTGTGTCATTTGATGTGTTCCTCGCACCTTTCATTTTGATAATTGGAAGCACTTTCCTAGATTCTGTTAGTATCATTAATTGCATCATCTTGGCTGCCAATATTACCCTTTAGAATAGCTTTTTTTTACAAGCCACAATAGAGTCCTTTAGAATAGAGTATTTTATCTCCCTTTATCCATTTAAGAGTATCGAAATAATAAGAAAAATTGGTTTGGAAAGATGCTATATGTATAAGTATTTAAGTCAAATTCAGTACTCTATTTCTAAAAAAGTTACACTTACTCCATGACACAACAAACAAACACTTTTCTTTCAAAATTAAATTACAATTTTTCAAATTTTACTACTACCTCCATCCCAAATTATTGTGCATGTTTCCTTTTTGGGACCTTTCTGAAATTTGTTGATATTTCACGGTATAAATTTTTTATGATTTCAAAATCTTTATTTAACAAAATTAATTGAGATCTATCAAAAATATATATATATTTAGTATAAAAAAATATTTCTAAATTAAAAGATGTAGATAATTTTTTGAGATGTCCGAAAAAGGAAACATACTAAATAATTTGGGACAGAGGGAGTAAATATGTTGAATATGGATCTTATGTTAAATGTATTGCTAATATCTTTTGAATAAGGGAATTGATGTTCGCGCTCCAAGATTTACTGCAGGCGCTCTACCTTTTTGTTTTTACACTGTGATGTTGCTGGCAATATCACAGTGTAAAAACAAAATATACACTGATGTTGCCAACAACATCACAGTATAAAAACAAAAAGGTGGAGCGCCTGCAATAAATCTTAGAGCGCGAAAATCAGTTCCCTTTGAATAATAACAATTTTATGAAAATATAAATATGCACACATACAAATTAGATGAATAAAATAGCAGGACTTGGAAAATGTGAACAGTGAATTGGAGGACCAATCCTATCTTCTCTTCTTTTTCTCTCCCAACTTAGACGTAGGGTGAGCTTTTATTTACCAAAAAACAAAACTCGAGTTTGTCTTTACTGCAATATGCTATGGTATTGACTTTTTATTGAAATCAAAATTTGAAGCATTCGTTATCATGAAAAAAAAACTTCAAGCAAGGGTATAGTCGGTACTTAATTATTTCTACGTTCACAGTTAATGAAAATTAGTGGGACTATTAAGTCATTGCGGGAACAAGAAACTAAGTACTCCGTATTAACCATTAAGAATAAATGCATTATTAATTGCACTTGATCAAGTGCCCCAGGGCCATTCCTTAGCAGTTGCCAAAATTCTATAATCCATAAATGTAATTTCTTCAGATAATTTGGTATGAACAAGATGCTAATTAAAATGTTAAAATTTGTTGATTAGTGTGAAGATGCTAAAATACCAAAACTTATCGATTAATTTAAACAACATGCAATTTTCCAAGAATGAATCACTAGCGTGAACGGGTTAGTTTATAAATTGTTTATGGGATTGGACAAACTTTGCTGTTAAACTAATCCAATTTGTTTTTACTATGTCAGTTTTGTGACGTTCTTTCCGCGGATATGGGTGTTGCATCACTAGATGGCTTGGAGATAGGAGGGAGCCAGGTGGCTGCCATTTTGGCCTCACCCCATGCCAAGGGTGAGGCCTAGGGGGCTCAGAAGGTTAGGTGGGGCAAAAAATCCCTAGATAAGCGAAACAATGGGAAAGGGTGCTACCTCGCTCGAAAGCTCGAGCGCAAGGCGAAGGGAGAAATTGTCTGACAGCTTTGATCTTGAATTGAAATGGGTCTGGACTCTAGAGCTACTTGATATGGGATGTCAGTAGGGTAACAAACTTGTGAAGGTGGTGGATTTTAGCACCGTAAATAAAATTGCTTGGTTTTTTTGTGTGATTAATTAGTAGGACTTGCTTGTTTTTCCTGCAACTATCTTTGGTGCATTTTCTTTGGAGTTTTTCTCTACGGTGTGAGTTGCTTATTGCTTAAATCATGTCTGACCTCCAAGAGCTCAATGGTTGTTAAATTTATTAAGTGCCCTAGTGGCCTCCACCACACATTGATGCGGTGGACCTTACATCAATATGTGGTGACAAAAGATATCGGGCAAACATTGCGGAGGTAGTATCGCTTGAGGCACAATCGAAGAAGTGTGCACTCAATAATTGCCCTTTCTATGACCAAAAAGGAAAAAAAATAGTGCTAGGAATACGTCGGTCCTGCTGAGCTCAGCCACACCGACGTCTCTAGCAATTCCGAAAAAAATAAATATAAAACCTTCACTTCACTCGAATCGAAACAACTTCCTCTCTCTCTCTCCTCTCCCATGGCGACGGCGGAGGTGGCCGAGTCCCGAAAGCTTCCCCGCCCAGGCCGCGGCGGCGTCGTATCCCACAACCTCACCGAAGAAGAAGCCAGGGTCAAAGCCATAGCCGAGATCGTCAACAACATGGTCGACCAATCCCGTCGAGGCGACACCGTCAACCTCAACGCCCTCAAGTCCGCCGCCTGCCGCAAGTACGGCCTCTCCCGCGCCCCCAAGCTCGTCGAGATGATCGCCGCGCTGCCCGAGTCGGAGCGCGAGTCGCTCCTCCCCAAGCTCAAGGCCAAGCCCGTCCGCACGGCGTCCGGCATCGCCGTCGTCGCCGTAATGTCGAAGCCGCACCGGTGCCCGCACATCGCCACCACGGGGAATATCTGTGTTTACTGTCCCGGTGGGCCCGATTCGGATTTTGAGTACAGTACGCAGTCGTATACGGGGTACGAGCCCACCAGCATGCGGGCGATTCGTGCCAGGTTAGGGTTTGTTTGTTAGATAGTAATTTTTATGGTGAATTTATACAAAACCATGTGAACTGTGGAATTAAGCGTACGCGTGATTACTTATGCGCTTTAAAGTTAGTAGTTCCGCAATCACTTCACTTGGCTTCTTGAATTGAACGTTTTGTATTTGTATTAATTGAATTATAGAATTTTAGTTGTGTTTGTTCATCATCCGTGGGGCGACTAGAGTGTTGAAGCAGGGTGTATTTCCGCTAAACTAAAATAAGTAATACTTATTTTTGAATCAAAGTTGATGTTTTTTAGAGAATGACCTGTCTCTTAGAGTGGAAAAAAAGTAATTAAAAATAAGAACCTTGGCGGAATGGGGCCTGATAGGGGTAGACAACTTGTTTCACTTAACACATAGACCAGTTGTTTCCACTAAACTAAACCATTTAGTTTAGGGGAAACAAGTTGGCTAAAGGCATAAATTTGTGATAATATAAGGGAAGCGCACTGTGGTGTTTCCACTAAACTAAAAAGAGTAGACAAGTTGTAGTAAACTAAATGGACAAGTTTAGTTGAAACAAGTTGACTAAAGGCAAGGGTGTGTAGACAAAAAAATTAGTGGAATAAGTAGTGGGGGGGAAAAATACTTAACCGAGAGTTCCATGAGGTGAGAAATTTTGGGCTATGGTAATTTTGTGTAACAAGTAGTAACGTCCATGACCAATAGTTACCATAAGCCTGTTTTACTTGAGAGCAAGGAATCCAAATAAACTGACATGGTGAAGGGACTTGTAATTATAGTGTAAGCCAATAAAGGGTGTAATATTGAATCACCTGTTCCTCATCAGCTTGATTCTGGTTGGATGATAAGAATGCAGGGTGTGTATCATTTTGTCCTCCAACATTTTAATGTAGGTTTTGACTCTTGAGGAATGTGAAGGCCCGTACTTGTAGGGTCAAGTTACAATTCTGTGAATCTTTGTATGATAATCAACATTTTGTCTTACTTTCAACTGGAAGATGAGATCTTGACCCTTTAGTGTGTCAAGAATGGAGGGAGAAATTCTGGATTAGAGTGACCCTTCACTCTGAAAAGGACTGCAAGAATGGGGTTATTAGCTCTTTTTTTTTTCTAATTATGTTCATATAGAGCTCTCTTCGTTTTCTTAGAATTTCTGTAAAATACTAACATTCCGCTTGCTATTAGGTTTCACATATTGGGATCTACTTGAATTCATGTATCTCATTTATCATTCTGGGAAGATGTTTATAAGCCTTTTTATCTTGCAGTTATATTTCATAAGTTAATCACTGCTATCCTCTTCTCGATTTCAGATATAACCCATATGTTCAGGCCAGAAGTAGGATAGATCAACTGAAGCGTTTGGGTCACAGTGTCGATAAGGTTTGGTGGTTTACATAATTTTGATTCTTTGCTTTTTGTTGTAGAAAATTAAGACGACATGTTTGTAAACATATTGGTTCACAACCTGTTCTTTTGCAGGTTGAATTTATCTTGATGGGAGGTACTTTCATGTCATTGCCATCAGATTATCGTGACTATTTTATAAGGAATCTTCATGATGCTTTATCGGGGCACACTTCTGCTAATGTTGAAGAGGCAGTTTCCTACTCTGAGCACAGTGCTACAAAGTGTATTGGGATGACCATTGAAACGTGAGTGTGCTGAACATTGATTATAGTTTAAGTAATCTTTGGGAGATCCCATTAAGAAGTTTCTCTTTTTTAAAATGTTGTTATACTCAATTAAGGTTTGAGTATTTAAATATGTGATGTATGTTTCTCTCTGTGTTACTGTTCTCTACAGTATATGAATTACAAATGAAATCACTTGCAAGGTTTTGATACAAGTACTTTTCACAGCAGAGTTTTTGGGTCGTTCCTCTCTCTTTCTCTCATTGAACTTCTCTCTCTTCTATATGAAGGGGTGTGGGTGTTCTAGATTCATTTACTTGTAAACCTTGACTAGCTTGGGGCCTTGGGCAATGGTAGGAAGAAAGAATGAGATAATCTCAGTACTTCTTAAAATGAGGGGGAAAAACATTCTTTCTGCCTTTTACAATTTTCCGGAAGTTTCAGTTTATAAGTATCTTGTTGCATTTAGTATCGGTGAAATATTCAGATGCAAAAATTGTAAGCTTTACAATTTTAGTTTACAGTTGGCTTAATTCTTTTGTTCTTGTAAAACTACTAGGAGGCCCGATTATTGCCTTGGCCCTCATTTGAGGCAGATGCTTTCTTATGGTTGTACACGGTTGGAGATTGGGGTTCAAAGTACGTATGAGGACGTGGCTCGTGACACCAATAGGGGCCACACAGTAGCTGCTGTGGCTGATTGCTTTAGCTTGGCAAAGGATGCTGGTTTCAAGGTTGTTTCCTGTCTCAAATTACGCGTCTATAGTTGCACCTTGGTTGTTTCCTCATAATAACTCATCTGCTGTCTATGTACCTCGTTGACATGGTGATGTTGAATTGACGTGATCTGTGAGCATCGGCTTGAACTTTGACTTCTTGGATAACATTCCAGATTAGGCCATGTTCTCTGTTTGTCACTATGAACTGTAGTTGTTTATGTCTCTCTAATCTAACACAATATTTTGTGCCATTGATTCCCTTAATTGCATCTGAACATCCTTCCTCTTGAAAACTATTGTTGTTGACCTTGGTGATATATTGTCTTATCATGTACTTCTGGTAGAACCGTCTGTTCCGTCATGTTTTCTTTCCATGTTACTGATCGATTGCCATTTCTTATAGGTTGTTGCTCATATGATGCCCGATCTTCCAAATGTTGGAGTTGAAAGGGACATGGAAAGTTTTAAGGAATTTTTCGAAAGCCCTTCATTCAGAGCTGACGGGCTTAAAATCTATCCCACGCTTGTCATTCGTGGAACTGGACTCTATGAGCTTTGGAAAACTGGCAGGTATGTTGTCAAATTTAGCTCTCTTTTTTCTGTTCTAAGTAGTTTATTTTTCCTTTTTGGGGTCATGGGAAGTGATTCATGCTAGAAGAATGATCTAGATTATTATGGATGAAGAATATCTTCTTGATCATCATTTAAAGTATTGCTTGTGCTGACAATTGAATGGTGGTCAGATGAGAGAAGTTGAATCATTAGTTAATCTCATGTCCAGGTATAGAAACTACCCACCTGAGCAACTTGTGGACATTGTAGCTAGGATCCTAGCCATGGTACCCCCTTGGACACGTGTTTATAGAGTTCAGAGGGATATTCCGATGCCACTGGTTACTTCTGGGGTTGAGAAAGGAAATCTTCGCGAGTTAGCTTTAGCTCGGATGGATGATTTGGGCTTGAAATGCCGAGATGTTCGAACACGTGAAGCTGGAATACAGGTAAGTGAACATGTTTGTTTTCATCTGGACATGCTATCTACATTTGACTGCAATAGTTTGAATGTTTTTGGTGAAATTGTTGTCTCTTTAGGACATTCACCACCAAATAAAGCCAGAAGAAGTTGAACTTGTTCGACGTGATTATTCTGCCAATGAAGGCTGGGAAACTTTTCTTTCTTATGAAGATACGCGCCAGGTACCTGGAATCTCTCTCTAAAGAATACTGGAAAAAGAAAAGAAAAGAATGCCCTTAAGAGTAATCTCCGTCATGAGGGCACCAATGTGTGATGGTAGTGATACTGGAATTGTTTCAAATGTGTTTCATATGCTGTGCTCTTTGTACCATCATTTATATGTCACTTTTTCTCTCTGACATCCATTATTCGATGTGCTATGCTCTTTGTTGTCAACAGAAGTGAAACTATAGACATGCCAATTTAAAAATTTTATTGGATGTGTTGTGTAAAACTTTCCTGCATTGTTGCAATGTGGTGGGCGACTGAGGTACTATTTAGCATAACTGAGTTAGCACTTTTAACAAACTGCAAGAATTTAGTGATCCTTGCTACCAGCATTCATTAGCTTTTTTGTTAGACATATATGGCTTTTTGCTTTACAACATTTGCTTTTATCAATCTTAAATTAGTTATTGGTGTTTTGGATGATCTCTTAGCTGCCGAAACTGTGATAAATTTTCATTCAATTTATTCAAGCCAGCAGCATTTTGTCTACATTAAAATGTTGCTTCATTCCTATTTGCGGATGAGGGGTCGTAAACCTGCCACTGATTGTAACAATTCGGTGATGTCACCCTCTTATGAACAAGTTGTAGGGAGAATTTAGCTTATATTGATCCTCAAACAACATTCCTTTTATTAGCATTCTGATGATCTGAAGATGAACGATGAGGCATTTGTTGTGTTCAATTTTTGTTGCAGTTGCCCATAGCCATGTGCTCCTTTGGAGAATTCACGTCTTGCTGTATATTGTAGCATAATCCAACTTATCTGTCTGTATGCAGGACATTCTTGTTGGGTTACTGCGCTTACGAAAATGTGGGCGGAACGTAACTTGCCCAGAACTTGTTGGGAGGTGTTCTATCGTTCGCGAACTCCATGTGTATGGGACTGCAGTTCCAGTTCATGGGCGGGAGGCAGATAAGCTGCAACACCAGGTGACTCTAAATTCCTTCTGTTTTCAAGTGAAAGTCAACCCAAACAAAGTAGATAAGAAATCTTGGATTGAACCGTTATAGTCCCTTTGGATGGTGAGAAAGGATGGGGAAAGAAAAGAAACGGATACCTCACTTGTTTGGATGTATTAAAGGTGTGAAAAACGATGAGAAATGAAGTGTAATAGTGAATTTTGATTGGTCCATTCTCACCATCTCACCAAAATGGTGAGGAACCCTAATCATCCTTTTCTTAATATCCAAAGGGGCTGTCAAAACCATGATACGTTCATTTGTCCATCACTTCTCAGCATTTCTCTTTCTTCGAAGAAGTCATATTTCTCTGTTCTGTACCTCACAGGGTTACGGCACGCTTCTAATGGAGGAGGCTGAGAGGATTGCTCGTATGGAGCATAGGTCAACAAAGATAGCTGTAATTTCAGGGGTAGGGACCCGTCATTATTATAGGAAATTGGGATACGAGCTTGAAGGTCCTTACATGGTAAAATGCCTAGTGTAAACAGACGGATGGTCGATGCAACACAATTTTGTAATGTATGTTTTGTAGTTAAGGTTTGCTTGAAATGCAGATTATTTGTAGTATTCCATTTTTGTATATTTGGACGTTGTTTATGCCCTTACCTTTTTCCCTTAATTTTAGTACTAGTGCCAAATATGTATCATTGAGCTAAACAAGGTTTACTTGTTGACTTCTGTTTTAGGGTTATGAACTGTCGACAAAATGGTTGTCCCTTCGCTCAAAATCTTTTCCATTTTCAGTGTTCATCTAGAATTTCTTTAGTGATTTAATTGATTCTTGGGCAGATTACAGGGACAAGGTGAATTCGGAATGTTGTGACTGATTTGTATTGAGGATTGCGTCTAGAACAGGTTGGGAATGAAGTTGACTTTTGTGCATTAATCTTTTGGATAACTTGCTACCCTTCTTTATTGTTCGGAGGCATACAGTAATGAAAATGGATCTACTGTTGATTTGGAGACAGTGACGGACAAAGGGGTATTGGCAAGGTCACGACTCACGACACATTTTTTGTAGGGGTATAATCTAGTACAGTATTGATATTTTCAGAATCCTGCTAATTGTATGGCTTATTCACGGAGCTGTTGTAAATAGTAGTTAATTTACAGCGCCGCGTGATCATAGCTATTTGTTTGGGCATTAGACGGTCCGGATTGTAATTAAATTTTTTTAGGAAACTTTCCGAAAAAATTTCATTAAAATCCAAACCGTCCAATACACCATGGACGAGCACGATTCACTTCCGAAAATCAGGAAAGCTCCGTGAAATAAGTTTCACCAAAGATTTAATGAGTAGAAATTTGTCTTGGAGTATTGATTACAGCTAAAGAGGTGCTCCTAAATATCATTAACTTCAAATTACATTGTTAATTGCTCCTAATATATTAGCAGGATCGTACAATTTTTACCTCAAGAACCCAGAGAGTCCTTCCAACTGTATTTTGTCAATAAATAATTAATAATCAATATATATAATTTTAAAAAAAATTTGTTGTACCCCCAAGAGCATTTTTCAACTCGTCTTCATCCATCTCCTTCGGGAGTCCAGTAGGTGGACCCTCTACATTGTAATTAAAACACGTTGATGCAGTGGGTCACGGCGAGGGCTTGGAGAGGGGGGTGGTCGATGCAGCAGCGGCACTCAGCGGAGGAGAAGGCAAACGAGCGATGGTGGGGGTGGGGGGAGGGTGACCGACAGAGGGAGGGAGCGGAGGGAAAATGGTACAGATCATCTGTGACTCAAAGAAGGGGAAGTTAACGCACCATAGCAGTAATTGTTCCTCATCATTGATTTGAGAGAGAGAAGGAGAAGAACAACATGACAGATTGTCACGAAGACAGGGGGTTCAATGCGGCAGCCAAGGCCTGAACCAAGAATTGATTCTACCAATCAGTGTTTTCAATTATATAGATCACATCGGGATACGTATCGAGATACATCATATATCTTAAGATTCGCTATTGTTCAGTTGAACAAGATTTTTTGGAAAAGAGAGAATACTAAAGACAAGAGTGGGGAATTAGACACTTGAACTCAACCTTTTTTTTTTGGTTGATACAAAATAGTTAGAAATCATCCCTATTTATACTACTCCATGGAAGACTCTAGGACAAAGATATTTTCATATACGATAAATTTTGAGGTAATTCTAGACGTACACATGTGACTAATTCTCACAAAAAATTCTAAATATTTCATAAGGATATTCTAGAGTTTCTAATGCTAGATATTTAAAGTTTCTAAAAACTAGATACCATTTATATCTTCTTCAATAATATCTTATGTCTTTGGGTTTTGTTGATTGGACTTGTTTGGACTTAACTTTCTTGTGTCAAATACTAAATGTAATATATGCTTCAACAACATTAATCATAATTAATAGACAATTAAAAAGTAGATACACCTAATACCACCAACAAATTATGCTTATATTTAAAAAATAATAATTAAGATGCAAAATATCAAGTCTCTCAATTGGGACCTATTACATTAAGGTTTTTTGTACCCTTTGTTAGGGAAAAAAAAGTCAAGCAAAATACAATCAAAGTATAGTTCTTTCTTCTATACGAGCCATACATTGAGGTTGAATATCTATCAAATGGTTTGAATGATTCTATAATTAGATCAAATGACTTAGATTAATGCATTCGGAGTTCCGCTTCTTGAAATAAGATCCGACTTTTTCCAAATAAAAAATCAGATGATACGTAGTTAATTAAGATACACGATCGTATAGTATAATTTCTATACAAGAAGGATATAAGGTGAATACATATCGTTCTCCGAATAAGATGATACAAATCGTAGGTATGTATCATGTATTGAAGGTATTTAACAACTATAGGCAAAATAGTGTATATAATATGCAATCTCTAATAAATAAGGTTTGTAATCCAATCCATGCACCACGCGTATGGCTAGTATCATCATACCATTGACCTCGCATATTGTGAATGTTCAGATTGTAACCAGTGTGAACATTGGATATTTATTTCTTAGGAGTTAATATAGTGGTGTCTTTAAATGCACAATATGAAAAAATCGCTCCCATAAAAATTCTTGGACATCAACAAATCTCAAAAAATGCTTCAAATTTTTTGTTGTTTTTACATTATAATTTAAACCTAAAAAATAAGATTGTAAGAACCAAAAATTTAAAATTTAAGCACACCAAGCAGTATTTTGCATGACTGCATCAACTAAATCAGTAAAAATCTAAGCACATCGGCTAGTGCTCTACATTTAACAATATAAGAGCAAATTTAAGCACACCAGCCAGTGCTTTGCATAATAAGGGAATACTTACAGATCTAAACCCTCTTAATTCGACGTACTTGAATAGTATTTTTGCTCAAACGTAAAAATAAATAAACTAAATGAGAGATTAAAGAAATTCTAGTTTTCCTCATCAATGAGATATTCAAGGATTTTAATAGTAGCATGCATGTTTACCTTGTTCGAGACCAGGATAATGTTCCAGCTTCATTAAGAGTGATGGACTCTAAGATTGAAGAATGAAAGCCGTATTTTTTGGTTGAGCATAAATCTTAGATGTCAGCCATTCGCCTGATTTGGAAGATGGTAGCTTAACGAACCCATTTTGATTGACATCTTGACCAACTGGTAGCTTGAAGTCGCTTTTTAGGGCTTTTCCTGTGGCATCCGAATCAAAAGATTGAGCACCTTGAGGTTTCATGAAATTTCTTGAGTTAATTTAACTGGGTTTTCAGCTCTGAACAATCAACAAGAACCAAGCCTTTGACGGTAGTAGAGAGGGAGAGTACAAGAGACAAAGTAGAAAGAAAGAACGTAGAAAGAGGGAGAGAAAATAGGTTGGTAGAATGGGTTCGGCTAAAAAAAATGAATTGAGCAAAACTTATACATATAATTTTTTTTTTTTTTCTCAAAGTGACCTAAGCTATAGCCCACCTTAGCCCTCAAATACTTCTGCCCTTGTTGGCGGCGGCGGAGGGAAAATGGTACAGATCATCTGTGACTAAAAGAATGGGAAGTTAACTCACCATAGCAGTAATTGTTCCTCGCCATTGATTTCACACAGAGGGAGAGAGAGAGAGAGAGAGAGAGAGAGAGAGAGAGAGGAGTTGAGCTGTTGAAGATTTATGGGATAAGAACTAATTAGTAGTGCAATTCGATGCGGCCAAAAGTAATTCTTATGTGTCATACGTGTACTTAAAAATTTACTCCTCTTTTAGGGCATAAATTTGTACATAATATAATTATCAAAGAACTCTAAAAAGATATTTTAAGGAAATTAATTTTGCACTTCCCAAATTGATAATCACACTCCCCAAGGGAGTGCCAAAATCAATTTCATGGCGCACCCCAAATTGATTTTGGTATTCCCCTTTGAGAGTGCGGTTATCAATTTGGAGAGTGCCAAAATCACTTCTCTATTTTAAAGTGCATACATAATAATAAAAATAAAGCGTCAAGAATATTTTGCCCATTTGTTATTTATATTGTTGTTTCTGTTTCCTTTTCAGTCAATGACATTTTAGTTGAAGAAAACATCACGCAATTTTGTATATGGAGTTTTTAAATATACATTCTTATTCTTCATCTTATGTAAGTATTCATCCGATACTTTTTAAACAGTTATGTTTTCATCCTTGCACATAGTAAATTACCTATCTTATCCTTTTAATAAGATATATATATATATATACACACACACACATGTGTGTGTGTATATTTCTTTCCTGAATTAGTGAGTTTGTAGTAATTAAGTTACCTAAAATCATGGGATTATTAATGGATAAAAATGGAAAAATTTTGAATTCTCAAATTTCAAATTCTTAATTGATATATATTCTAAATCATTTCCTCTACTTAATTTCATAAATCATGAATAAAATAACCATGAAATCGTAAATAAATAAACCATGAAATCCTAAAAAATCATGTAATCTAAAACCAACACCACCCTTCCCAACTACCGGAGATTGAGAAGTCAAAAATATTTACAGCCATGATTTCATGAATGATAAAAATAAATACATAATTAAACAATGAAATTGTAAATAAATAAACCATGAAATACACAAATAAACCATGAAATCCATAAATAAACCATGAAATACATGAAAAAAAAAATCCATGGATACACAAACCATGAATAAAAATACATAAATGAACCATGAAATTAGGGCGATCTCGAAGGAAGAGAGGAGGCCGATCTGGGTGTGGGAGAGGGAGACGGAGTCGGTGATTTCTACGAGGTCGTTGCTTTGGGCAGAGAGGCAGCCGAGGAGGAGGCCGATGACAGTCGAGGAGGAGGGAGAGGTCGGTGAGGAGGAAGGCCGATGCAGCGTTTTGCCCGATCTCGAAGCATTGGACCAGTAGCAGGTGAGCAGCGGCGAGGTTTTCTTCTTCCCGATCAACTGAGCGTCTCATGGTGGAGCAGGTGAGCGTCAACGTTTCTTCTTGAAACATTTGTTCGTCCGCGACCGGCGGCTATGTCAAAGAAGCGAAGGACCAGCAATAGGACGGAGCAGTAGCAAATTAGGATGCATGAAAGCGGCGGCGAGGATGACGATTTATTTCCTGCGAATGGTTTTGCGGTTGGGGGAGGTTGTTTTGTTTTAACTGGATATGGAAATCCCGTCGGAAATTTCGGGATTGAGACGCCCAATTCACTGCGAAGGATCAAAGAATTATTTTTTTGTCCCCTTTTAAGTGCTATATATATATATATATATATATATATATATATATATATATATATATATATATATATATAGGAGAGAGAAGGACAGTCTTGGTATTAGAAAAAAATGAGTATGAAATCATAAGTGCAAAAAATGTGCTGGATGAAAACTTACGAAAAGTAACACATAAGGATGATTCTTTACCCAAAAAGGCTTCTTCTCAGAGATTTGAAGGCTCTTTCGTTTCTCACCGGAAGAGAAATTGATAGGGTTACTACTAATCCTGCATATAGCATAGCGGAGGACTACTTTAATGAAGAGCTAAGGCTTTCAATAAAATTGTTATTTTTCTACATTGAATAAATTAGCGTAATATATACACATAGTCAAAAAGAAAATAAAATTGAAAGTACTTTGGTGCCAATTGATATTTGAGCCCCAAAAAATTACAGTTCTAATATACCGAATATGCTAAAAATAAAAAACGTACGGGCCGATATTGGTTTCAAATCCCTGCGCAGAACCATATGAATATGTTCCAACTGTTCACAGTGGACGGACCGGGAATGCAGGATTCCAGTGGAAGGCGAGTAAAATTATTTTAATAGCATTGGGGTCCCAAAAATGTACATTTGTGGGCAGAAAGTCTAACTGCACGTATTTGATGCACAGATCACAGTATGAGGCTCACTACGTGTTTCACACAAACAACTGGATTTTTTCCTCCGAGCCCTTGTCATGTAACCAACTAGCTTCGTATATTTTCATTACAAATGGGAACTCAAAAAATGAGGGCAATGCTACATGCACATACATATAACACAGATCAGGACAGATAGGTCCGGAAATGTTCGATGCACCTGAGCTCAATAGAATAATAGGGCCGACATAGCTCATCTAACACCCCTATCTATTCGACAGGGTAGAAAATTTCAGTTGAACACAGTGAGTGCTAAAGTTATCCAACTTGTCAAATGAACTGCCATAACAGTTGAAATCACATTGTATAAATCGATCTTCTACAGATGGTTGAAATTGCTCTGCAAAACTGAATGAAACCATAGAAAGGTCAGGAATCACTCCAACAACCATGGTGCTTGAGCTGGTGTCCACTCACATAATTCACCTTCCTTGAACCAGAGAGCTGCATTAAAGCAGGGGGAAAAAAAAAGGGAGATCAGAATAAGTACACACGCTTAACAGCAATTCTGGGTGGAATATGAAACCATAGTTTATAACAAGAAGGGTGAAAGGTAGCAAAGACAGCGGGCATAACGTCAAATGTAGCAATGGTAGCAAGTGAAAGGTGCCAGTGGCAGTAGAATAGTAGCACTCATTATGCTTATGAAGCGTAATAAACCAATCCATTTAGCATCGCAAATTTTATAATAATCTCCTAAGATGAAAAAGAACAAATAATCTTTTCCACTCCTGGGCCCCGGCTTATTCAGAATGACAACAATCGAGGGAGCTGGGAAGGGTACATTAACTTTTGGGCTTGAACCCACCTCATTCAATACCGTTGGTCTATGAAGTTCTCTCTTAATTTGAAACTGCATTTCAATATCATCATCAGTTTCTTGAATGTCAAAGGATATTTTACCAAATTATTTGCAACATGTGAGATTCTTGCCATTAATCACCCCTTTCTATAGTTCATCGATCATGTCGTTGAAAAGTATCTATACCCCGTTTTCTCTATAGACAATCAAGTTCATGGATCAAAAGATCAGCAAATGGCCACGTCCTGACTGGAAACATGGCCTAAGGAGCACAATTGGCCAACATTTGTTCTCCGCCCATGATTTTTCCTCACAATTTTTTAAAAATACTTCACGTCAAAAGAAAGTAAACGTCTTTTTTAGAACAAAAAACGCAGGCCAGAAAAAAGAAGATGAAGTTCATGACAAATTAATTGCACAAACCAACAATTCTTACATTTACTTCAAGCTCAAACCCAAGAGAGAACCATAAGACCATTCCAGAAGCAAAAGATTTCAAGTAGCAGTCCATTCAGTAAACAAGAGATTGATTTACCTATTTCACGCTTGCCGTTCTCAGGGCTGTCACTTCCATGAACCACATTCCTGCAAAAGGAGCTTCATAAGGCCTCCTTTTTTTTTACAGTTTTGTTTATCTAATTTTTTTTTTTGATACTTCGTAATTCAATACCTCAATGTCATTACTATAGAAACATTGAAGTATTCAACAACAAAGTTTAGAACTAAAAAAGAGGCCCCACCTTCCTGTTTGAACAGCAAGATCCCCCCTGATTGTGCCTGGTTCAGCTTGAAGAGGATTTGTAGCCCCAATTAGCTTACGAGCTGATGCAACAACACCATCACCCTCCCAAGCCTTATGAAAACAAATTTACCAGATGTTTCAGAATATCATATACCCCTAGAGTATCTTAGATTGATCTATTCACACAAAAGAAAGAGGGAGTATTATACCATACACACCACAGGACCAGAGGTTATGTATCCGATCAGTTTCGGGAAGAATGGCTTGGAATTCAAATCCTTGTAATGCTCCTAGAACCATTAAAAATTGAACAAAAGTAGGATATATTAACTTGAAGGTTTAATATCTAATCTTCCAATTACAAGTATCTCTATATGGCTATACTACTACATTATGAAGGCACAGCTCCTTTTATTTTTAACTTTCTCTGGCTTAATAACGCAGTTGGCAATATGAGAGAAATTCTGATCTTATAACCAAACCGAACCAAACCAAACCGAGCCTTACGTCCCAATCACTTGGGGTCGGCTACATGAATCCGTTTCCTCCATTGAGCTCTGTCAAGAGCCACTTGTTCACATATTTGGATTCATGTCATAAAAGATCTAACGGGTTTTTTACGTGCTGGCTGTCAGCTACCTAACGCACAACCCTCCTCCTTTATCCGGGCTTGGGACCGGCTGGGAAATAAAGATATGACTCTAAGCACGAACCAGGCGGAGTTAAATTCTGATCTTATAAAATCCATTAAATGTACAAAACACAGAGCGGCCATAACCATATGCATGCAACTACTATGAGACAAACAACGCTGCATGCATAAATGCTTATTGCCTATCGTGTATATCCAATTACAAAAGGTGACTATCAAAAAAAAAAGTTACACAAAACACAAACGCGGCGTCTGCAGCACTTTTCAAAGTCCTCTCTGAATGTATTAATCCTTCCAAAAAACAATTATGTATGGCGAAATTATTACGAGGCAATCACCAACAGTCATGTCACCCAAAGCCTATTTCAAGGAAGCTGCCTAAGGTGGCTTCCAATACCGAATTCCCACTCAGTATAGGTTTAATTTATGTGAGGCATATGAGTTACCATACCATCATCTAGTTTTAAAATGTGATAGCCTCTTGTTTACCATATTGAAAAACACTTTCCTACAGAGAGTGTTTAAATTTCCAGAAAAGAGATAAAGGGGGAGAAATGCAGGTGACTTGGAATGTTTAACACCTTTAGCACCGCCATCGAAAGCATGCTGAAACACTAGTCTACAAGAGCGCAAAACTAAGGGCGCATCACTTGTTGAACCCCGAAAGAAGGAGATGATTCTAGCCATTGAGGTTTTTATCGAGATGGGTGCCACAATCTTCTTCCCCTTTTGGGCTTTCTTCATTTTGTTTTTGGATTTTCTCTTGTGCTCTTAGTGTTTCACCACTCGAATAGGATTTTTGGTGTTGAGAAATGATCCAGTAGTAGATGACAACCACCCACTGACAAGAGGTTTTGTTTTGGTTGCCCAGCAAGCCCATTGATAAGAAGTTGATGCGATTACTTTCTTCATCATGTAGCTAAGTCAAGTTTTCATCGAGCGGTTAAACTCCTTCAAAAGGTTCTATCTTTTTGGTCAACAAGAAAAATAAAAAATTGATGGTCGTAATGGTGAACAAGTTGAACAGGGTCTCAATCAGTCCTCATTACCAGAAAAGATGAAGATGTTGGTGGCAAGTGGTTGTGGTCACAAAGGACTTTTCACAAACTCCGTTAATAAGAAGTCCTTGCATTCTGGGAAATTTACAGCAAACAACCCCAAAATGACCAGAATTATAACTTGCTCTACTTAACAGAGTAGTACCACTACCACAGTTCGATAGTATTATGTCTGACCCGAATGAACACCATTGTAAACAAACAACAAAATAAAAATCCTGATATGGGTTCACTTTCTTCATAACAAGAAGTTCAAATACCTTTCAATGCAATACCAATTACATAGTTCCATAACTTTTGGCCATATCCTAATGGACATTCCTATCTACCCAATAAAATATATATATATATATATATATAATTGAATCAAGAGAGAAAACCCTCACATGGGTTTTCCCTGCCGATGAAAATAAGAACAAAAGCAAGGATTTAGAGCACAGACCTCTGCCAATTCTTGGGGGCATTTGAAGAGCTTCAAACCTGTCATCTTAAACCCCTTCTTCTCAAACCTAGAAATTATCTCACCAACCTATATGATAACTCAAACACACAAAAAGAAAAGTTACAAACTTCCAATAAAATCTAAAAAACATCAGTAAATTACACAAAATTAAGTTAGCAGATTAAAGCTTACCAAACCGCGTTGGACCCCATCGGGCTTAATCATAATGTAAGTCTCCTCCATTTTTTGCTGCAAATCAAGAAAATCAAGATGAGAGTTCAATTGGGTGTTCAACAGAAATTGAAATTGAAAATGAGAGAGAGAGAGAGAGAGAGAGAGAGAGAGACCATGGAAGCAACCAAGTGGGGGAGGAAGATGCGGCGTTTCGTAAGGCTCTTCTGCTTGGGGGCATGAGGACGAGAAGATAAATATGAGAAAAGATTGGACTGGGGCTGGAATGCTGGAGTGTAGGATAAGCTGGTGGTGGGTTTTTCAGGCGCTGAGCGGAAGAAGGAAGATGAAGCACATGGACTTCCTCTGAACAGAGATACAGCCTCCATTCTCTCTCTCTCTCTCTCTGAGGAGTGTGTATTCTCTGTAGAACCGATATACTGATATGGATTGAATCAGTCTCAGATGAATTGGAATTGGAGCAGTGGGTCTAATTTTGTCCGTCTAAAAAGTATTTTTACAAATTTGGACCATCAATGTCGTGTCCACATGGATTAAGAGCTGTGCTAGCTGTGCACAGCATGCCTTTTCTCCCGCCTCGCGTCGCAAAAAGATGATCGGAGCCGCTCATTTTATTCAAAATACGTCGTTTGGCCTAAATTCTGAAGTGATTTTGGGTGTTTTGTTAACGCCTCTAACGATATCAAACGAAGCTCATTTTTTACAGAGACCTTAAACGACGCATTTTGAACAAAATGAGCGGCTCCGATCATCTTTTTGCGACCCGAGACTGGAGAAAACGGGCTCTGTGCACAACTTGCTGTGCACGAAGCTTTTCTGTGGATTAAATTGCTATTTTCACGAGTTAAAGAGAGGGTTTCCGCTCAGCTAAAAGATATCGACTATTGTTTGTAGTAGTAATTTGCAATAAGCTGCTTTCAATAAAATATAAGAGGACAATGCGTGCAACGTGCTTTTTGATCCGTTTCGGACCCAACAAAGATAATTGGAGTCGCTCGATTTGTTTAATATATTTTGTTTAAGGTTTCCGTAAAAAATCAGTTTCATCCGACATTGATTAGGAAGTTTACCAAAGGTCGAAAATCGTTTCTCTACCAATAGTCATTTTGAAAATAAATAACATATAGATGGAAAAAGTTGGTAGAATGGATGTGGAAAAAGTTTTAATATAATAAAAACGACTTTAATTTGACAATAAATTATAGATGAAAAGGATAGGGAAAACGGAGTCTTAAATTACATTGGGCACAAGTTTCTTAATTATAAATCTTTTTTATATAACCATATCATGACTAATTTGCATGCGTCTCAATTAATTTCAGACACTGAATTTAATTATCGGGCAAATCTTTGGTAACCCCAAAAGTTTGAAATACTCCTATTTGATTTGAATATGCGACTTTTAACGGCCAAACAAACTCCCGGAGGTTTTTAATGATAAATCATTGCGCGAGTTTTTTTTTGGATGTTGATTAAGGTTTTGTTTGGTCAGATGTCAATTTCAAAAGGGACGTATTTATAAAAATAGTACTCCAGTAATGCAATGAGAATAGCTAAAATTCGGGTTAGATTTAACATCAGCAATAACAAGAAAAGATGGGTTTTCTTAGGCTCCGTTCAGTTGCCAGAAAAGTATAGGAAATGATGGAAAAATCAATTTTCCCATAACTTTTCTAGTGTTCAGTTGGCAGGAAAATTCTAGTACTTACCAATTTAAGTTTTCTTGCAGGAATGCAAAAGTGATCCTGCAAAAAACACAGGATTTTGCGTCGTAGGAAATGGAAAATGAGTGAACACTCTATAGTAAGTTGATGAACTCTGGAATAAACAGAGATGAGAGACCCTAGTGTGTTTCAAAAAGCGACATTATCGCAAGTCTCATGAACAGCAATACGAACAGACTAAATGTGCCGTGACCTCGTATTAGCTTTCAACCAAATGTGCCGTGGCGCTGGAGGTGGAGGCAGCTGCCATAATTGGCTCAAAAGGACAGAGAATCCGAAGAAGACAGAGGCGGTGAGGAAAATGAGGCTTTTTCCAGCTCCTCATTTCGCGCACAGAGGCAGTGGCTTGTCGCTACAAGTCGTATGCCTCTGTGTTGCTCTCAGAGCTTCGCGCCAGTGCTTTTTACTCTTTGGCTCGTCATTCCACCATGCGGGCAAGGCTTCCTCCAGCATTGTCCGTTACGTTCATCGTTGCTCTCAAAGTTGAATATGTCCATAGCCGCTCGGGTGGGTTGGGATTATTTTACCAACGATGAACGTAATGGACAATGTTGGAGGAAGCCTTGCACCTGGTGTAAGAAAATTGTCCTCACATTGGGTTCGGTCATTTCGTTGCCAACTCAACACGATTAGAAGAGCAATGCTATGGACATACTTTACATCTACTCTTACATCATCTCTCACAAGTGATGGTGGAACCCACAACACTATCTAGAGGGTCTTAGTCTCACCATCACTCGTGAAACGGAATGTACTGTAGACACACATTGCAATTGGAAGCCTCCGAGGAAGATAATCCGTGCACGTAGTAGGCCTAGGGATGGCCCTAGGTTTACCACAAGGGACCCAGTGACAAAGCCTAATTCACAGCCTGGCCAACCGTGTCAGTCTACCTCCACATTACCTTCCAACAACTACGGTTGGGCTTTTCATCGAACGGTTTCAAGGCAGTGGGGATGAGCTCGAGGCTAATGCAAGAAGCCTAGGAATAAGTTCGGTTGCTTTGGATCATCGAGGCCCGAGGGAAATCTCGAAAACCTAAAGCCTGAGTTCATAAAACGCCACGATGGTTACACTGAAAGAAAGCCAGAGGGCATTGAACTCTGTTTTGCAAATTATTCACGAGCTTTCACCAAAGGCTTTAGTCCTAGTTGAGCAGGATTCAAGCAATAAAGGGCGTTTCTTTTTGGGGAGAGATTTCTGGAGGCCTTGCAATATTTGACTCATTGGACGCAATGCTGCCTAAACATATATGACACCAAGTGCGCGCAAATCGAACAGTTTTTCCATTTTTTTCAACTCAATGCGGTCAAGTGACTCCACTTGCCAAATCTAATAAGAGGGTGGTTTTTTTTTTTTTTTTCTGTGGTCTGAACATCTGCTGCAGCATTAGTTTAACCGCAGATTAACCGTCACAGGAAAAATAAGAACATTGAGTTTTGAATACCCCATATGCTACCGTTGAGTTTGAATGTTGTGAACATCATCTCCATTTGCACCTTATTGTTTCCTGGTACTTCTCTTCCCTACAATATTCAACGACAATGTTCATGATATATGGGGTACTTATTCGAATACTCTTGGAGTAGAATTCGACGTTTTTCACCTAGTTTTCTGACAAATCATGCAGCGACAAATTTAGCGAGTGAGACTTGATAACAAACATACATTAATTAGTTGCTGTTTCTCATTAGCCCGCGGGGTGCACCGCGAGCCGATGCCACAACATACCCCAAGAATACCTAATAATATTCCATGATTTATGTGCCCATGAATCTCTCGTATGTTTACCCCTGTTTCCTATAGGTTTCTAAGGCCGAGAAGATACTTGCACACCAACGTAAAACACTTACTGACACAGGTGGAAAACCTAACAAAAACTTGAGCATATGGTATTTGTTGGAGAACAAGAACCACCTTAATTGAGACCATGAAATTACAAACAAGCAGGAAAATTCAATAAAGTACTCCTACAGAGGAAGAGGGTGATCAGAAAGATCACTGATGGTAACTAATGAACGTCAGAGAGAGAGAGAGAGAGGGAGAGAACAGCACTTTGTTTAGATGAAAGCCTCAACGCTCGCGTTCTACGGGAAACTTTTTTGAATGTTTACCTTCGAAGCAAAGGGCGAAAAGTTAAAAACTAAGAAAGATTGGACAATGGACCCATCAATATATCGGCGGGTTGATTAAGTTACATATTGGAATTAGGAGTGAAGGCTATGTAAGCAAGAAGAAGAATGGCAGAAGAAGCACCATCTTCGTCAAGACTGAAGGTGCTCCTCTTGAACTTGATTGATTTTCCTTTGTTGAGCTGTATCTGCCTAACTTGCTGCTGCTCTTGCTTCCTCTTCTTCATGCCTTCTTCTGCCTTATACACCATTTTCCTTCTCTTTCAACTTAAACAAACTGCGTGAAACAAAACTTGGAGAGAGAGAGAGAGAGAGAGAGAGAGAGAGAGCGAGCTAGTGCATATATGGGAAAATCCAATACCTGCACCTCATATATTTATAAGCTAGGGAAGATTTCTTTTATATCCTTCGACTTTAACCAAAAATTTATTTTGGTTCTTCATCTTTCAATTTCGACATAAAAATATTTCGATTTTTAATTTTTTTCAATGTCATCCTTTAGAAGGAATCTGTTTTCTTTGAGTCCTTCTATAGGGACCAACGGCCGCGCCGGACCGTCTCCAGCCGCCAAACGGCCGATCTGAGCCGTCCAAAAATTCTAAAAATAAAAAACGAGAGGGCCGACGTGAGAATCAACGGTATCCGATGTGTGTAGAGTGTTTGATCCAAACACCCTATTTTTCGTATATATATGTATATATCTCTAAAGAATGACATTGAAAAAAAATTGGAAAGTCAGAGTATTTTTATGCCAAAATTGAAAGGTGAATGACCAAAATAAATTTTTGGTCAAAGTCGAAAGGATATAAGAGAAATTTTCTCTATAAGCTACATAGGATTTGTCCAAGAGGCCTTAGCCCAATGGCATCAGGGGTGTACTTAGGTACTAGGAGAAAGGAAGGAGATCAGGAGTTCAGTTTCTCTTTCGATGTACTAATCTAACTATTCTCACAATACTGACTTTGGACGATCAGGAAAAAAAAACCTATGAGTTGTTTTTTTTTCAATCTGGAACCGATTCCTCCAACTACAAGCTTAGGTCACGTGGCCACACCATAAAACAAAACCCTCTTTTATTGCAAAGAGGGTGGTTCAAATTATTTTTCTGACCTCCTCACCACTTGAGCTAATCCTTTTGATTTTTTTATAACTGATGACGTCAGTGTTAACTAAAATACAAAAATTATTTTACAGACACAGAACCAAGTTCCAACTACACAAATGAGGAGAACGCATTTTGTAAAAATCTTTCGATGGACTTTCTTTGACCGAATTGTATGCCTGAGTTATAACCACCCTTAATTTAAGGAAAACCACTCCTATGACACTTAATTTTTTGTACTATAAAATACCCCCGCACTTTTCTCAGGGTGTATCCTAACCTAATGCTAGGGCTTAGATTATAGTGATAAATAAATTGCTGGCATGTTAGGTAAGCGCAATAAACTTCTTAGTCTTATGGTGGTTGAGCAATGGATGATCCCTCAGTCTTGTGGTGGTTGATTAATATTGGATGATCCTCCTTAGTCTAAAGGTGGTTGAGTCACAGTTGAGTGGAGGGTGTCTAAGCTCTGAATTAATCAAGTCCATATCTGTAATAAGATGTGTTTAATTTGTTCGTTCTGGGTTTATAACTTTTTTTTTTATAATTGAATGTATGCGCTAACTTACACGCATCTCGACTAATTCCGAGTAATTAATGTGAATTGTATGGATTTTGCCTATTTTGACGGTCACAATTTACAACTTTATTAGTAACTGAGATTACCCTCCCACTGGAAAGAAAAAAAAAACTCACTGGATTCAAATTCAAAAGTGGAGTCCCGTTGGAAACACTAACAATGATGAGAAACCTTTATTACCAAACATTTGAAACATTTCTCCCTCCAGCCCAAGAAACACAAACAGAGGAAAGAAAAGGACAAATGAAGTTGAAAAGTAAAATAGGTATGCTTTATTTATTCTTATTGTTATTTTCACTTTTAGGATCAAGTCTACGGCATGAAAATGGAGAGCCATTGTCAAATTTTGACCCAACAATGACGAAAGGGTCTTCAATCCTGTGGGTAGCCAAAAAGTTCGTCATTTGGCAAAGTCATTTTTTGTTTTTAGAGCCAAGTTTGGCTTTGCCAAATTTGAATCGCGAGTTTGGTTTTAACAAACCGTGTCATCTCATTCAGCCTAATTTAATGTTTCTTTCCTCCTCCCACTCTCCGGGGGGAGAATTGCAATTGCGCAAAAATAGCATCAAACGGCACAACAATATTGTTGTTTTAAAATTTATTTTTTTGCTTTCTGATATTGTCGCGTGCCAATATTGGCCATAACGATTTTGACGAAGTCGTTTTGAAACAAATGGATGGACTTGCTTCTAAATCGATCTACAGATCGCAAGTCGTTGAATTTGGAATTATCACATAGTAATATGAGAAGGTCTTTGACAAGATGGAAGCTTTGGGAATATGCTGCATTCGATTCTCCATTGACGGCCCAATCATTTGTAGTGTCAAATGATTCTCAATATCCTTAGCTGTCTGTCAAGTTTGAAAAAATATAGTCGTGCCAGATTTAAAATTGTGTGCACCATCTATGGGCTGAATACCCATATAAATATAGGGGGTCCGATCTCCTCTATCCCGAAAATCTATGTGCCTCTATGACAAGAGATATTCGGCCGTTTGATTGTGTGAATTTTTTTTTTTACCTTTTCAATCTAACAGCCGGAAAACCCTTCAACGCAAAAGCACAGGGATTTACCATGCAGAGAATCCTGCCTCTAAAAATGTATAGAAATGAAAAAAGGGGTAAACTAGAATAACTGACACATTATAGGCAGTTGTAGTAAAGCACATGTAAGGGTCATCGTCGGGATGGGGCGGGGTGGGGCGGCCCAGCCCGCCAAGTCTCTATCCAAACTTGCCCGCAGGTTTTTTCTTTTTCGAGTCGGGCAGGCCGGGCTGTGTTTCTTAAGTTGAAGCTCAAGCCCGCCCACGGCCTAGCCCAATTGTTGGGCTAGCGGGCCAAAGTTCGGGCGGGCTTACGGGCCGAACTTTTTTTTTTTTTATAGGATTCTGATAAAGTTTTTTTTTTTTTTTTTTAAAACTGCAAAACGTTTCATTAAAGATTCTTGTTCTCCTCAACAGAGGCATCACCCAATGTGTTTTTAGCATGTGTTAGATAAGATTGGATTATAGGGATACAAGGGAGGGATTCCTTGTTTGGTTGCAGTTTCATAATTTATTTGTGCCTCAATGTTTCCAAATTTAATTTACTCAATTTACGGTCAGGGTTGCCAACGAATCAAGCTGTCTGCAAGATGCTCCGAGCTCGATTTGGGGAGAACTCGTTCGAGCTTGGCTCATTAAGCTAATAAATGAGTTCGAGCAGAATTTTAAGCTCGTTTTTGTAAATGAGTTGAGCTCAAGTAAGCTTGTGAATGCGAAAAATATTCTTGCAATAATGCAGTAAGTTACTATGTTATACTATTACATATTTCTTAGAGAGCTCGAGCTCATCTCATTTACACTTATTTGGCTCGAGTTCACAACAAAACTCAGCATGGGTCAAAGTTCGACCCGACTCGTATACAATCCTAGTCATATGTGGGAAGCATGGAGACTTTGTTAAATCTAAAAACATCCAGGGTCAATTTGTTGCAACTCCCTTGTGTTAGTTGTCTTTGAAAAGGACAATATAAATGGAGTAAAAGGACATGAGCCCGTTGTTCCTAAACACGAGGGGGACCATACCCTTAGAAAATGGGGTGCTGGCCTTTGTAGGAACTAGGAACTATTGGAGCAGTTGGCTTTGACATAATAAATGTTGTGTTTGAAATTTCCAATGGCGCGCTGTTTCGATGGTGACAAAATAAATGTGAAAGAAATATTTAGGAAATTAAATTTGCAGTTCGGGGGAAAAAAACAATTGTCCTCTTTCAAATTTTTATTCAGACACGGTCGGACAACCTATTGACGTTTTTATTTTTGGTTGGAGCAATTATATTTATTTTTGAATACTCTAGGGTCTCGTTTGATTCGGAGATTAGGCGGCTCGAATTATACCATACGCGCGTCTTTCCATGCTCCTGCGCTTGGTTTACGAAAAGATGACCCAAATTAATAATACCAGTGTACAATTACAGTTAAGCACTAGGAATTTTTAATTCCTCCCTGCATACCTAGGATTAGTCCTCATACAAACTACTATTTTCGTTGCCCCGCTGGCTCTGATTGACCATATACCACGGTTCATTTGTCATCAATTTTCATAAAGAGTACATTACTATATTATATGTCCCAAATAATTTTGTTGCAGAGTAGGGTCTTGTTTTGACTGATGAATCTATAATAGATCATTTTTGAAACGAAAAAATGCGATGCCTCGAAGTTGTCTTGAGACGGTCGATATGGAGATATAAGGTATTATTGAGAGGTGCTCATCCAATTACGAAAACGCCCAGAAGCTCGTTTTCCATTTCCCTTTTGTTTAGTCACGAGAGAAAACACCTGCTACCATAAGTTCCCCCCCTCATACGGACATAGGGTATACATCAGTAGAGTTAGTAGTTAGTGATTACCATAAAGGGTTGACCTCCTCTTCATAGGGGTCGAACCCACGACCTCTCACCACCATCTTTTGTTCTCTCTACGTTTTGGACCCGTGAATTCGTAGGCTTCGAAAATGGAAACGAATAGATTCCAAAGCTTGTATGATAAAAAAAAATTGGGAAAATGAAGGCCCAGGACGTGTTTCGATAATTAATACCCGTCAAGGACATACTGAAAATATTTGTTAATGCTGAAAATGTCCTTGACGTATATTAATTATCAAAACACGTCCTTGGCCGTTATTTTTCCTTAAAAATTAAAAATGAACCCAGGTTTGATTAGAGCCCCAAGTATTGGGTGGGTTTTCTGGGTTCATCCGATTAGTTGGGCCTGCCTACGATTTGTGTTAGGTCCAAGTGCACGGGCCTGAGGCTTCAACTGGTTGGGCCTGCTTGTGTGGGTTGATTATCCAGCTGCCAAAATAAAATTGTTGCAAACAAACTTACATGTTTTTTTAAAGGGAAGGAAAGGAAATACTCCCTCCGTCCCATAACGTTTGGCACTTTCACTATTCCAGCCTTACGGAAAAATTGATTATATC
This sequence comes from Rhododendron simsii, assembly GCA_014282245.1. Taxonomy (NCBI): domain Eukaryota; kingdom Viridiplantae; phylum Streptophyta; class Magnoliopsida; order Ericales; family Ericaceae; genus Rhododendron; species Rhododendron simsii. Next base: position 25,755,311 of record CM024964.1, read on the forward strand.
TTTTAATCCATAATGTTTTTTATAAGCAATATGGATTTTGTTTGATAGAGTTTGATTTGTTCTATTAAACAAAGTTCAAAAAATTACCTAAAATATTATGGATTAAAAGATATATGCAATTTAAAAATGGCACGCATTCCTGAAAATGCCAAACATTAAGGGACGGAGGGAGTAATTCTTAATGCAATAAAAATAGGAAATTGATTTTCGCACTCCACTTTTGTGCGCAAGTTTTTCACTTTGTGCATAAAGTTACTAGTAACTTCATATTAAAAGCGAAACATCTGCGTACAAAAGTGGAGCGCCAAAATCAGCATCTGGAAAATACTCCTATATAATTATCTTTAGAGAATTACTACTGTAAGTTAGAAGTGAATAGTGTAGTATTCTTGACCCTTGATTAACTTAGCCAACCATCAAATCAACTGGGGTGTTTCCACCGGTGAAAATCAAGGCAGAAAAATCGTGGTCGAAAAGTTATTAAGTGTTTTCGGTAGTAATAAGTTGTTGATGGTTTGTGAGTAGAGTTACTGTAACAAAAATATTTTGTTTGACAACTTTTTTGTTAGTGGAAACGAGATAGTAAAATGTTGAATTTTTTTTGTTAGTAGAAATGAGATGGTTAAATACGTTAAATTTTTTGCTGTTTTTGTTAGTGGAAACAGGAATTGGGGGATGGTGTTGTGCAGTGGTATGCGCAACACCATGTTGCGCACCTCCAAACCGTCGGATCGTGCATCCGACGGCTCGGAACTTATCTCGGCAATGAACGGCTCTCGATCATTGGTTGCTGATATGAGATCTGAGCCGTCGGATGCACGATCCAATGGCTCAGAGGTGCACCACACAGTGCTGTGTATGCACCTCACTACACGTTACTAACCCGAAACCCGTGGAAACGAGGCCGTCGGTTTACAATTTCTAATGAAGGATAAAAAATAAAAATAAAAAGGATTTTGGAATATAGAACTAGATTCCCTAAATCGCCATCTAATTTGGATTTGGACCTTGAGATTTTCCTAATCCATAGCTTGATTTTCTACTCCTATTTTCCTAATCCCGGATACCTAAATCGCCCTTTGATTTGGATCAAAACCGTGAGATTCGTAACATTCTTATCTTCTGGCTATCAACATCACGCAACTCAAGGGACCCGTGTCTCAGTTTACTTTTGAATAGTGATGTGACACCGTAACGCCCACATCTTTTTTCACAAATCATCTCCCGTCTTAACATTTAGAGTGGACAAGACAGTCCACATTACGATCGCCATTAGTATAATCAATGGTTCGATTTGTTAAAAAAACTCTTTCACAAAATAGTTAATGAATGGTCGAGGTGTAAAATATCTCGTCCAATTCAAAAACAAAAATGCTAGGGGTATATACGAAATGTACATATTATGTATATATTAATTTTGTGGGGCCCACCTCGGATCCCACAAAGATGATTCAAACCGCCCATTATTTTTCAAATATTTTTTTATGGAGCCTTGTAAAAAATCAGCACAACCCGATATCGGTAAGTATTTTTTCTTAATTTGTGGAGGCGAAACTACTTAACTGTTTAGTTTCGCCTCCACAAATTCGGAAAAAATCATTACCGATATCGGATTGAGCTGATTTTTTACAGGGCTCCATAAAAAGATGTTTTAAAAATAATGAGCGGTTCGGACCATCTTTGTAGGACCCAAATTGGGCCCCACAAAATCTATATGTACATTGTATGTACATATTGTATGTACCAATAGCAGCACTCGTTCAAAAATACGACGGGGGAGAGGATCCATTCCCTTTTTCCGCTCCTCTTTAGGATGGCTTAGGCTCCGTTCCAGAACACCTTCTTAAAAAATAAGTATTTATTTCACATTTTCAAACTCAAAAATAATGTAAACGAAAAATAATTTTTTGATTTTTTTAACACCGTATTAAAGATCTCATCGAGATCTTTCAAACAAGATCCATATTGCATATTTTTAGATTTCATTAAGCCCTTTATTTTTGAGTTTGAAATTGCCTTCTTAAAAAATAAGTACTCATTATTCGTTCTGGAACGGGGCCTTACCAAGTTACCAACTGTACAGTTCCTTGGAGAATATTCTTCGCACCTATCAGCATATTTTTCATCAACAAGAAGCATCACACAGCTCTCGTGTAAGCATCGCCCACCAAACATCACCTAACCCCTCTCATTTGAAGGGCTCAGATAACTTCCTCCTAGTTTTGGAAGCAAACTGGCCCGTCCAATCAGAGGGCGTTCCGCTTTTATAAAAAGTGGGTTTTTGAAAAAGAATGTGAATTTTAAGGTCAAAAATTATGTATTTGCGCAAATAATTTTCCTACTAATATGGATCTTGTTTGATAGATCTCATTGAGATTTTTAATACGGTACAAAAAAAAATCATAAAATTATTTTTCATTTTTATTATATTTGAGTTTGAAATTTGAAGAAAAGAAACTTTAAGAAAAAGAAGGGAAAGTGGAACGGGCTATCAGTCTATGTTGCAGAGCCCAAGTTTGATGATGATTCATAGAGTTTATTTCGCAGAACTCGTCGGAAAATTTTATCATGTAAAAAATGAAGTTAATCGGTGTCCATCTAACATAATTTCACCACACGTTGACTTTGGAAACAAGTTCTGATATATTTGTTAGATACCCATTTATGTAGGTAGGGATCATTTCTTTTATTATTTTTTTTAAATTTGTATTCGATTAACTTCATTTGTGACATCGTTAGTCTTTTCTTTTTGGTGAGATTTATAGAACGAACTTTTCCATCATCGACGTGAGCTTGATCTAAAAGACCAAAACTCAATAGGTAGAATAGTACATTACAATACACAAGCAATTGAAATATCGCCATCTTTTTTTTTTTTGTTTTTTTGAAGGGAAAGATATCTTAATTTCCTAACTAATATTCATGTTAAAGATTTCTTTCCATTTTTAAATTACTAAACACATTTGAAAGTTGTCATACTTGGTTAGTTTTTTTCTTATATATGGGTCATATTCCTTTTCTCCTTTGTTAATTCCTCTCACTCCAATTACGAACGTTTACTAATTTTTTAGGACACAAGTCCTCGCCCGTCTTATTTTGGGACTTGGTCTAGTGGGTCTTGGTTGAGCTCTTTTCCGATCAATTTTTATGATGAAAATTTATTGATTTATTGAAAACTTGTCGAGAACATCAACTATGCCAAAAACCTATGTTAATCAAATATCAATCAAAATGAAACAAAGCTGAATTTCGGAAAATAAATTCTCAACCCCATTTGAAACCCATTTTGTCAAGCGGAAGTCCAAAATCACATTGATCATAATGTTTGGCAAGATTGATTCTCTAAACAAATTTTAAAATTTATATGATCCAGATTACCGAAAATGAGATCAAACAAGGCATAGAAAGATAATCCAACGAGCAATCATATATACACATCCATTAACTACATCCCTACATCCCTCTCATATAATCTATTATCGAGGAGCCCACACAGGATGGGACACACGCATATGTGAGATTGTGTGTAGTTGGAAGTGTGACTGATAGATGTGTACCTATCATTTTTCGAATTGAACGGACGATAATGTCAAGCAGCTCTCTGTCAATCCGACCGTTTATCTCGGCATGAACAGCTTGAAGGAAATAAAAACACATACAAATTTGAACCGTCTATTATCCGATTAAAATTCAAGCCGTCGATTGCCAAAATGAAGAAGCAAATCTGCAAGGCCACGCGAGAAGAAGCTTTCCGAATCCAACACAAACGTCCAGTTCCAAAATGAGAATTGAGAGGATCATTTCCCATTTATTTTATTTTTTTTGACCGACAGGGAGAATCAATTACAGTACCATCTACCGGCTGCTCGGATCCTGTCCATTTTCTCAATTTGGTTCATTTGGGTGCATTCGAGCCATTCAAAAGTATTTTGAACGGCTCGGATTTAAAGTGAGTGTTTTTGTTTTTGTCTTTTTTTAAAAAACACCCCTTTTAATTTGAGTCATCTAAAACACTTTTGAACGATTCGGATGCACCAAATGAGATCCGGAAAACTGCACAGGATCCAGCCCCTCTACCGGCCCTTCTGGTCTTCCCCCTCAGCGCCCGCCTCTATAAACCCTGCCCTCACTATCTACTCTCTTCACTCCTCTCTCTCTCTCTCTCTCTCTCTCTCTCTCAATCACACACACACGTCGTCACTTTAGCTCTCTATTTTCTCTCTCTGCGCTCTCTCTGATCATGGGTAATCTCCGACGACTTTTTTGTCCCAGCTTTTAATTACCTCCCAGTTTCACTTGTTAACCGCGATAATCTAATTTTTTTTCTCCCGTTGTTTGGTCAAACAGGCAAGATCAAGATCGGAATCAACGGTACCAGATCTGATTCTAATCCTTTTTTTGTTCTTCAAATCTGATCGTAACTTTTTTTTTTTTTTTTGCTTTTCGAACCTAACTCTTGTGCTATTCACATGTTTGCACAGGTTTCGGAAGAATTGGCCGATTGGTGGCTAGAGTTGCTCTGCAAAGAGACGATGTTGAACTTGTCGCTGTCAACGATCCCTTCATCACCACTGATTACATGGTAGTACTTCACTCCCTGTTTCGTCAAGTGATCTTGATTTTTGATTGTTTGTATGTAGCTCTAGATTCTTACTCATCTTGTAACTATTACTCTGTGATTGGCGTTGTTTTGAACTGGATTTATGTGGATCGGAAGCTTTTGTTCGTCCAATCGGAACACGAAGCATATTTGTTGTTATTTTTGATAACTCGAGGTGTCTTGTCACTTTACGACCTTAGTCTAGGCATGAAAAGCCGAGCCAAGCTTGAACACATCAAAGCTCGGCTCGTCAATTGTCAAGGTGTTCAAGTTCAGTTCGTTTACTACATGAGCCTCTGCAAACGAGTCGAGCTATGACTAACTTGAACTTGGATCGTTTGCTAAATCAGCCTAATACTAGAGCTCGACTCGTTTAATAAACGAGTTGCTCAAGTTGCTCACGAATAGCTTGGCTCGTTTGCAGCCCTAGTTGGGACCAATCCCACCATTCAGTAGCGGAGTCCAATTAAAGTTGGGGCAATGAACTGTAGATGCTGTAAACCCCTTTCCAAGGCCTTTATCACCACGCCAACCCCTTGGGGTTATTTTTCTCCCTTGTAAAGCGGTTGTGAATTGTGATCGGTTGAAATTTGGTTGTTGATTTGCAATTGCATTGGTGCTTTGACTTTTAAGGGAGTGTGTGAATTGGGTCTTGGGTTAGGATCTCTGATTGGATTTTATGTTGCAGACATATATGTTCAAGTATGACAGTGTTCACGGTCAGTGGAAGCACCATGAACTCAAGGTGAAGGACTCCAACACTCTTCTCTTTGGTGAGAGGCCAGTCTCTGTTTTTGGGTTCAGGTACATATTCCAACTATGTAACTGTGAATATGATAGATTCATGGACATGCGTGTATGCGCTTGCATATATGAATGAAGTTGGGAAATTGCTGAACATGTGATTATTGAACTCTGCTAGGAACCCTGAGGAGATCCCGTGGGCAGAGACTGGAGCTGAATACATTGTGGAGTCCACCGGTGTCTTCACTGACAAGGACAAGGCTTCTGCCCACTTGAAGGTTTGTTTTCTTACAAATATACATGTGTAGACACAGAGATATGTACGCATTTGTGAATATTCTCCTGATTCTGATCTATAAAATGTTTGTTGTGGTTTCACAAGCATATTAATTCCTTATGCGTTCTTGGCAAAATCTAAGTTTTGATGGCTTTTTGCATATAGTTTGGGAAAATGATATTATTTTCTCCGAGGAATGAACATAATGCCCACAATTCTCTTTATAATTCAAAAAACATTGCAAATTCAATCAAGCAGCAGTGAGCATGTGTTTTGTCATCTTGTCATCATCACTGCAAAATTTTTGTATGCATTGTTTGGAGGATCAACCAAACATATTCCTGCAAGCCTGTCTGCAGAACTCTTTGGTAATTCAGCCATATGGGGCTTTTATGTTTATATGTAGGGTTAGTGATGGAGTCATAAACCCTTCTTGAAGTTCTGGAATCAGTTATTTTTTTTGGCTTCCAATATGAATCTCGATTTTTCCTGTACGATGAGTTTGGAAATGTTGGTTTTGATGATTTTTTTCTAATTATTATGGTGTGGCATTGGCATTTCAGTTTGTTGTACTGACCTACAGTTGATGATCTACGAATCGTGTTTTTTTTTAGTTGTCTGGTTTCTCTATGCACTTGTAAATATGTTGGAATGCTCTCAGTTAATTATAGCATGTTGGATTATCTTTGGTGGTCAATTTTCAAAGACAAACTAAATCTTCTGGGACCTTCAGACTTCAGAGCTTAAATTGTTATCAACCCACATTGATTATGTAAGTTGGCATCTTTGGTGATCAGGGTGGTGCAAAGAAGGTTATCATTTCTGCCCCTAGTAAGGATGCTCCCATGTTTGTTGTGGGTGTCAATGAGAAAGATTACAAGCCAGATCTCCATGTTGTTTCCAATGCTAGCTGTACTACCAACTGTCTTGCCCCCCTTGCTAAGGTTTGCTTACTACTTATTCCTTGATTTTGATGTTTGTACGGGCCCTTTTTTTGATGCCATACTGAGTAAATTGAATGTTCTGGACTTGGGAGATTGATCTATTGTCTCTTTGCCAATGCACAGGTCATTAATGATAGGTTTGGCATTCTTGAGGGTCTTATGACTACCGTCCACTCCATCACTGGTGAGTACTGTTTATTACTTATAACCCCTGTGAGAATAGCAATATATACTCATCTTGTGCCCTTGTCATTCAGCAACACAAAAAACTGTCGATGGTCCATCAAGCAAGGACTGGAGAGGTGGAAGAGCTGCTTCGTTTAATATTATTCCTAGCAGCACTGGAGCTGCCAAGGTAACAAAATTACCAAAATGTTTTTGTTTTGCCAATTTGGATTCCTCCAAATATATTTGTTACCTAATCAATATCCGTTTGGAATGTGGGATTTTTTTATTTTTAGGCTGTGGGGAAGGTGTTGCCTGCTCTTAATGGCAAATTGACCGGAATGGCTTTCCGTGTTCCCACTGTTGACGTCTCAGTGGTTGACCTCACAGTGAGGTTGGAGAAGAAGGCTACATATGAAGAGATCAAACATGCCATCAAGTGAGGATACATCTCTCTGTTTGTTTTTTGTACCTTCCTTTTTCATAATTTTGCATATCACATATGCGTACCTATTGGTTTTTGATTTGTGATGTTTCTATGCACGATGCTAAAAAAAATATTTGGGGTAACTGTTCAAAAAAATTGCCTCCTGAATGAACTATTTTGCAAACATTTATTCATTTTGGGTTTTGGACAGGGAGGAGTCTGAGGGCAAGCTCAAGGGTATATTGGGTTACACGGAAGATGATGTGGTCTCCACTGACTTTGTGGGTGACAGCAGGTAAGATGCAGAAAATTGTGTGTCTTGTTTAGTTGTAGTATGCCTGATATGCCCTTTGATGGAAGGGTTTATTTTTTTACTTAAGGTATTCATGATCGTGTTTACCTGATGCAAACACGTTGCATTTGTCGAGGTGTAATGTTGTAAACCATTTGTTGAATATCCAGGTCGAGCATCTTTGATGCCAAGGCTGGGATAGCTTTGAATGACAATTTCGTGAAGTTGGTTTCCTGGTATGACAACGAATGGGGTTACAGGTATTTCTCTATCTTCCTTCTTTTGGAGGTTGTATGATGCATGATGGGAAACTTTTATTTATGCAATCTTTTAAATTGTTACGAAACTTCCTTAGGCTTACTGTTGATCTCTTAATTATGAAAGCATTGTTATTCCCTAGCATCTATTTATGCTACAGCTGGAATGCTTACCCCATTATTGAACACATTCTCTTCTTTTCATCCCTTGTTATATTGCAGCTCTCGTGTGGTTGACTTGATCGTCCATATGGCAAGTTGTCACTAAGTTGCTTGGAAAGACACAGGCTGTTGTAGTTTGCTTCTGATGTTTGGCTTTGTGTGTGGGGAGTGTTTGGTCAAATGCCATTAGGCGAGGAGCATTAACCCGAATAAAATAAATTGGACTGAAGTGTAAGACTTCCTAGTATGAAGCGTTTAGCTTGATTACCATGTTCTGTAGAAGTATTCAGTATCGGGACTTGAATCTCCCCATGTTTTACCGGTTCTCTATTTTCTGTGCACGTAGAAGTGCTGTTTTGAAATCTGAGCTATTTTCCCTTATTATCTTGCAAGATTGTACCCGCGTCCTCTTCCCTTTCGTCCCTCCATTCTCTTTATCTTATAGCAGCAACTACCGATTACATGCTTGCACTGACTTTCATTTGAGGCTTATATCTACGCAACACCAAAGGGGTGTCTGGCTTTGAGTTCTTGTGGCTCGTTTGGAATGTTGTTGGTAAGCGAGATGGCAGATTCATTCTAGAAATGAACTCATTTATGCCACTATTCGGTTGTCTGAGATTTGCTACACCCAATTTTGGTTGCGGCGCTTGGAATTTTTCTTGTTGGGTAATCTCTCTCTCTCTCTCTCTCTCTCTCTCTCTCTCTCTCTCTCTCTCTCTCTCGTTTGCTTTACCATCTGCTACGTTATGCATCTTATTAGAAGGAATGTGAGTGCTCGTTTTCTTTTTCAATTCCATTACAGTGAGGCGCTTCCCTTTGTAGGCTTTGCTCTATCTGGGCAATGCTAGCTACTCGTAAAATTTATGAGTGGTGTTTCTGCCGATCTAAAAGTTGTGGATTATAACATTTTTGTTTTCTCGTTCAATTTTATTTCGTGTTTGTTAGTTTTGCGCTGAATTTTTATGTATTATTAGTTTGTCTCGATGAGAAAAATCGGTTAAGTAAAACTTCTGACTTTTACAGTACTAGTATTTTGGAAATATCCAAGAAAAGCAAAATAAAAAATAATAATCAATTTTTGAGATTTTTCTTGAATATATTTCTCAAAAAAAAAGAACTTTTTTGATTTCTCTTATTGAGATAAACTAATAACACTCTCCCCGTATCAATTTAAGTGTCGACTATGATGCTGCGTGTCATTTTCAATGGCTTATATCTCTTAATATATATTGTATTTTATATGTTTAAAATCACTTAATAAAAATATTAGAGATTTACAAAATTTATATTGCATAGTTTTAGCAATATACATCGAGAGATATGAGTAATTGAAAATGACACGTAAAATCATAATGGACACTTAAATTGGGACGGAGGGAGTAAAATTTTGGTCCAAAATTACAAATGCAAAAAAAAAAAAAAATTGAAAAAAGAAAAAAAAATTGTGGCCTACAACCTATAGGTTAGTTGAAACGGGGCCTTAGAGCAACTTCAACCAAGCTCTTTAAAATGCTCCAAATCTCTGTATTGAGGAGAGAATTTACAATATATTTTCTCTTTTTTCAACTTTTTGGACTTTATGGGAAATTTTGGGAGGACTTATCTTTTGTTTTTTTTTTTTTTATAAGGAATTCGGCCTCCAAAATGGACCCAAAACTCAGGGTCATCATCCACCCACTCACGTGACCAAATGATCTTGGTTTGGACTCTGTGGTTCTCTCCTTTATACAGTCATAACTTTAATCATGTTTTGATTTTGTCAAGAATATCAATTGCATTAGAAGTCGCTTTGATTGGATATCGATTGGTACAGGATCTCGAAACGCATTTTAAGATAAATGATTTTTACATTTAAAAACTGAAATGGTACTTGTACCACTTGTTCTGGATGTTCGCAGAATGAGAATGAAGAGGGTCCTTCATAATTTGTTTTGTGTAATCACATGGTATGAGTTCATATCCTCGCCATTTTTTACTTCGAATTTCAAATAGGCCCTCCGCTTGTAAAACTTAGGCTATGTTTGTTTGGGCGTAAACCCTCCGCTTGTAAAATTTAGGCTCCGTTTGTTTAGGCGTAAAATGTTTTTCCGGCAGAATGTTTTACCTATTTTTTGATGTTTGATTGTGTAAAAAATGAGGAAAATATTTTACATGTAACACATTTTTCATTAATTGGATGAAAATGACTTATCCTTAAATTTTCGGTAAATTCTTTTTTGAAATGAACATGCTGCCTTCTACTGCAATTTTCACTGCTCTGTTTTTTCGATCGTCAGTCCTAATCTATGTTTAATTCCAAATATTTTTAGTGCCAACCAAACACTAAAACAAAGAAACCAACGGATCCTTGGGCGTTCAATGGGCAACGTAAAAATAAAATCTCGTGTTTGAACTTTACGGGTACTATCTCAATCAAAACAAAGAACAATGGGAACATGACAATAGCTGATTTATGACTTATGATTCTACGAAGCTCGTACCGCACCATTTGAAGAACATGACAATAGCTGGAAAGAAGGAATCCTGGAACTTTTTGGAAGTGGGGTGTGATATTTTGGAGGAAATTTTCAGTGACGAGTGGGTATCACGTGATGCTCACTCAGAACATCCGAGCCGTTCGATACGATTTCGGACGGCTCAAATTTGAAGGGAAAAAAATAAGGGAAAAAGAGGAGGGGTAAGAGAAGAGAGAAAGTTTTAATCTGAGCTGTTCAAAAGTGCATCGGATGGCTCGGAAGTGCCAAACGGACACCACATAGAATATATCCGCTCGGCACTGAAAAATTTCTCGATATTTTGGAAATATGTGGCTCATACATGGGGTCTCCTCTCACACGAAACACACGATCCTTGCATGGAGATTTTCGTGGAAGATCTGGATCCATCAATGCTATTTACATTTCTAAGAGTATTTATAAATGTACTCCCTGCGTCCCATTTTTTCTTTTGTCCATTTTCGAAATTCGTGTCAGTTTTCAATCACTTATACTCCAAAAATATGCAATATGAATCTTATTTAATAGTTCCCAATTAACTCTATAATACAAAATTCTCAAAATTATGAAAAATATTATAAATTGGAACATATAAGTGTTTAAAGAATGGCAAGGGTAACGAAAAAGGACAAAGAAAATGAGACGGATGGAGTAATAATCAAAATTGGATAACGAAAAGTTGCTACATCACCTTTGGAAAACAACAAAATTATAAACACTAAAAACTGTGATAATAATTTGAATATTTTATTTGTTTGTATTATTTGTTCAGTTTATAACAATTAGTGTTTATTTACTGCTCAATGATGTCCATTTAAGATACTGCTAAATTAGTAATGTAGAGGTTCACAAGTAATAATAAAAATTGAATAACCAAACTTACCACATCACATTTTCAAACTTCAAAATTCTAAAAACTATAATAATAATTTGAATAGTTATTGACAATTTAAAAAAAAAAAAAAACTGTTTTCGAAGAAACAGTTTGAAAAAAAAAATTTTGAAAAAAAAAGTTTAAAAAAGGGAGTTTTTTAAATTATTATTTTTTAAAACATTGTTGACATAGAGAGAAAAGGAAAGAAAGAAGGTTTTTATGTAATGATAGGTGTACTTCATTGATAAAATATGGTGTTCACTAAATTTGATTATGGGCAAAAAGTTGTAATTTTGGTTATCCCATGGCCAAAATTTGGTTAATTGCTAAGTTTGAATATTATGAACTTGGGGTTGATGCTGTGAAGCTGCTACACACAACCGTGCTATGCGGCTCGAATGTCATCCATTCGACAATCCGACGACAATGTAAACACTTTTTTGAATGATGCTAAGGTGTCGATCCACTTTCTGGGGAAAAAAAAATTGGAAAAAAAGGGTTATTTCAAGGTCAAAAATTCATGTGGTTACGCAAATAATTTTTCTATTAATATGAATTTTGTTTGATAGATCTTATTGAAAGCTTTTAAATGGTGCAAAAAAAATTAAAAATCTATTTTTCATTTTCGTATATTTATGTTTGAAATTGCTTTTTTTAAAAGAAGATCTTGGAAAAAAGCGGAACGGGACTTAACTTTAACAACCTTTTAATTTTAAGGGAGACTTAAAGAACTATCCTCAAAATCCACTCCTTATAGGTTTTCATCCTGCCCAATTTTTGCACTTATGTTTTCATCCTCACTCTTTTTTAATCCCAGAAGTGCCCTTTTTCATTATTTCCGCGAAAACTTAATACCATATATATGCATTGAATTTTGGGATGGAATCCTAAAGTCACAACGGTGATTATGAGATATAACTTACTGCACAAAATCCGGCAACAAACGGATCCATATCTCCATTACTAGAACATGCACCTAATCTGCACCTAATTCATGGGATTGGTCCGATAACCCACAATCCAACTCCATCATTCTCGCCATCCTCCTCCATTACTTGCCATTCATACGACGAGCGTGTTCCACTGCCGTTGCCGTCCTCCTGCCAAAACCCATTTCAAATCCTCCATAGTTGTTCACTATAATAGAAAACGATGGAGAAGATGGAGAAAAAAACGATACAACCAGGTCTTCATTATTTCGACGTTCGGTGAAGAAAATCAACGATTGCACTTCACCCCACAATCCAAACGGGGGATCTATAGGAAATCTCCAACTCGCAAGGAATTTCCCTTTCGCCGATCAACCATCCTTCATTGTCGATGAACCCGACAAAAATCTCCCTTCGGTACTGCTGTTGGCCAGCCTCCACCACTGGTTCTATTCCAATTTGTAGGTTTTCCGATTTTTCAAATTCATGGTTTAGAATTTCATGGTTAAAGATTTCATGGTTTATTTAGGATTTCATGATTATTTACGTAAATCGACTTGTATTTACGCTTTCAAAGTTTATTTATATATTTCATGGTTTATAAACCATAATTTCATAGTTTATTTTATTTATGGGTTACACATCCTTTTTACGATTAAATCATGGTGTATTCCTAAAAAATTATGTTGTATTCCGTTTAGTTTGATGAAATTATGGCTCGGATTTGTATTTTTTAAAATACATTATGGTGTATTCATGAAAAACATGGTCGATTTGATTATCTACCATATTTCATAAAATATGTTTCATGGTAATTTTGTAGAAAAAATGATTTTGCAAAATTGGTCGAAACATATTCACGTACGTTTAGAATAATGAATATGATACGACCAATTTACGAAAATTCGCAAAATTCATAAAATTAATGATTTGAAAAATTTACGAAATTAAGGAGAGAAGAATGGTTTAGAATATATCCATGAAGGATTTGAAAATTTGAAAATTTTCCACATTCCTATTCATTAATGATCCCATGATTTTAGGTGACTGCAATTACTACAATCCATTAATTTATGAAGGAAATATATACATATATATAAATATCTTATTAAAAGGGTAAAATAGGTAATTCATCACCTGAAAGGATGATAACATAACTGTTTAAAAAGTGCTGGATGAATATTTAAAAACTCCTAATTTTAATTATAGGAGTGTTAGAGACAAAGAAAATTGACAACGAAAAAACCTTTAAAGTTGATTCACTGTGTCGTGCATCTGAACCATTCACGTACATTTTAAGGGTCTTTTCTTTGCCTATTTTCTTTGCACTTAGCATTTCTCTTTTAAGGCTCCATTCCGGAACGTGAAATAAGTACTTATCTTTTAAGAAGACAATGTCAAGCTAAAAAATGATTGGTTTATTGAAATATAAAAATTTGCAATATGAATCTTGTTTGAAAAATCAAAAAATTATTTTTCATTTACATTATTTTTTAGTTTAAAAATATAAAATAAATACTTATTTTTTAAGAAGGTGTTCTGAAACGGCTCTAATTCTTACATTGTGAATGCTCTACGCGCCCGTAGAAGGGGGAAGCAGGAGGGCCCAATAGAATAATTGGCGGAAGCAGGTTGTCAGGACTCAGGAGGGAGGGCCCCATTAGAATAATTGATGCCAGGTGTAATCCTTTGTTGACTGTAAATCGATAAATAAATGCACCTCAGAAGACCAACAATCGCTCTGCTTCTTTCTCTCTTCTTTGTCTTCTTTTCTCTTGCAGAATCTTCTTCTTCTTCTTCTTCGTCGTCGTCAGTCGTCTTTTTTTCTTTTCTTTTCCACTGCTGCTCCTTCTCTCCTCCGATTTTTTGGCCAGGGTATGTGGGCACCGCAGGCGTTGTCTCGTTGGCGGAATTTCACCACTGAATTCTTCTCGTCAAGGTAAATCTTTTGATGCTACTGATGGGAGAGAGGAGATATTCACACACAAAGCTCAAACACACAATTTTATTGCGAGAAAGATTACAATACACACCCTATGCAACTCTAAAAATGTTACGAGTTATAAAGAAAATGTAACGAATTGTATTGCTAGAAAATTACGAGATATACCAAAATGCTATGAATTATAATGAAAAATATTACGAATTGTACTGCTGAAAAGTTATACATTCTAGAACAAAAATTACAAAACACACTAAAATATTATGAATTGACTATAAAATAGGTGCATATGGTACATTTTTTTTTTAAGAAGCTCGTATTATAGATTGTTTCTTTCATTGCAAATGACTACAAACGAGTACAATCTCTTACACGACCGTTTCTTTCTTTTTCTCTCACTCAACTCCTTCCCATTAGGTTCCCTCAATCTCACGTCTCTCCCTGTGTTTTGTCACACTCTCCGGCACTTTTACACTACGATTTTCACACTCATATACAAATACAAATACAAATATATATACATAAACATATACATATGGGGGAAGGAGACAAAGTGTTTTTGTACTTCCCGACTCAATCAATCAACTTCAAAGAATCAAAAAGTTTTTTTTTTTTTTTGGCTATATACTGGGATTGGAACAGTACCCACACGTTTTTCATTCCTAATGATCAAGCGTACATATTTCAAGAGTGCGCAGGGCGATTCTCGACAAAATTGAAGATGGCCGTAACCGGAAGTGTTTCTGATGGTGACAATGATAAAATCCTTGAAGTTGAGGAGGAGGACTGTTTCCCTCCCAATTTCAAGGAATACATGTTAAAGGAACTCAGTTGGACGCGATTTAAAGAGGATGGCTGTGGGAATTCGTTGTTTGGATGGGTTTTTTGGAGCCAACAAGACCACGAGACCAACTCTCTTGGCAAGTGACCCCTCATTTTGTGTGTGTGTGTGTATATATATATAATATATATGTAAGTCCACATCCTAGGAGAAATCCCTCGTTTTGCTTATATACGGACCTCTCATTTATGGATTATATTTTGACGATTCAAACAGTTTAACTTGTTTAAAACATGTTCTTAAGAGTACTCAAAAAAAAATTAGCTCAAAAGAATATCGGTAGTATTTGATCCAAACAGTTTTTCATAAAATAGTTCTTGTCAAATTTTATGAAAAAATATTTGAATCAAGCACTTTTCGGTCATATTTTGAGCTTATTTCTCGCAATTTACCCTTAAAAACATGTTTTAAACAAGTTGAACGATTTGAATCATCAAAATATGGAAAATAGGAGGTTCACATCGTAGACAAAATGAGGAGAAAGTCCACTTTGACTCCCTGTAATTTGGGTCATTTGTGAATACACTCTATGATTCAAAAAGTGTGCACATAACACCATATGGTTTGTAAAATGTGCAGATACACCCTTTGCTGTCATGTTTTTCATCCATATTAACATACATTGCATTAAAAGTCCGATATGCCATCATCTTCTCCGTTGATTCTTCTTCTTCTTTGAATCTAACCAATCCATCCCTTGTACAAAAAATTGAATCTGAATCGTTGATATTGTAGAGTTTGATGATAATTGCATCCATACCTTAGTAGCACGAAGCGGAAGCGGGAGCGGGAGCTGGAGCGCGGGAGCGGAGGCACCTAGAAGCTCCTAAGGTTGGGAGCGCCTAAGTAGCGTATATAGATTTCATATAAATATGTATATAAAGTATCTTTAAATACTTAACCATTGAATGAAAAGTGATTACTTATGAGAATTTTCATGATCTTAAAGGGTACTTATAGGAAGTTAGATATTTTCAATTTGCCAAACTTCTTGAGTGATAAGATTTTCATATTTTTATTTCCACAATGGCATACCTCCCTTAAGAATAAGAGAATAGTTGCCTTAACCACCCAATAAGCTCCCATGTTAGTTGGGAGCGAGCTCCCGTCTCAAGGGGAGCGAGCTCCCGTCAAGCTCCCATCTTGGGAGCGCCGATTCGCACTCCCGTCTTGGGAACGCACCCATTATAGAAGAATCCTGCTACTAAGATCCATACCAAAATTCAAATTGATCAAAGAATGAAATCTCATGGTCGGATCGAATTTATTGGGAAGTAAATTTTTACAAAGATGCTCTATTCTGTGACATACATTACAATTCAAAATTTTGTTAATATAAATGGAAAACATGACAACAGAGGTTGTGTATGCATATTTCATAAACCACAAGGTGTTATGTGCACACTTTTGAACCATAAATGATGTATCCGCACGTGACCCAAATCACAAGGGGTCAAAATGAACTTTTCCCTGCATATTTATATGTTTATATATGTATAAATGAATCTCTTTTTCTTGGTTCAATGTCAATTTTCAGTTACAGAAAATTTTGTGGACTTGAGTCCCGATGTTTGTGCGTGTCCGAAAGTTAGAGAAAATATCAAACTTGCTCTCCAAAAAATGATATTGTACCCAAGACTTAATGTATCACTAGTTCAATTTTGGGCATCCACAGAAACATTGGAGGGGCGGACTTTGCTTACAACTCAGAACCAACCTTTTGCTCTTGGTAAAACATATACCACGTTTGAGAGACAGTGGCTTTGTGAGTATAGGATGATGATCGGCAGGGAGTATAAGTACTTCTACGCAGATGCAGAGAGTGGAGAAGAAGAACTTGGGCTTCCTGGCCGTGTGTTCCTCCATAAATTCCCCGAATCCACTTCAGATGTGAAGCATTACACTCTTAAAGAGTATCCACAACTCGACCTTGCTTTACGTTGTTCCATTAGAGGATCTTGGGCTATGCCAGTGTTCGAACACTCCTCCAAAACCTGTGTTGGGGTGCTTGAGATAGTGTCTCTCTCTTACACGCCTTCATTTTGGCATGACAAGTCTTTCCTCGGTAACCTGTATGGTATTTTTCAGGTATGTCAATACGTACTCTGGCCATTTTTGAATACTAGCTAGTCAGTACTAACTTTCATTACTACTCCATTGGTGATTGGGACCACATGAGTATACTTAAGGCAAGCTAATGCCGGATTTTGCAGAAGGGAAGGAAGAAAAGTAAAACAAGGATAAAATGGATAATCGCTCACCACCCACTGTTAAAACCGAAGGGATACAGATTTCACCACCCAAGTTAAAGACCCAATGGGATACAGATTGATACCACCCGAAGATTTAACATGGGATATAGGGCTGGAAATCGCTCACTACGCTGAGGAATCCACCTAAGAGATACAAAAACGAAGAACTCAACACCTATCGGAATCCACCGAAGGATAAGAATTACAAGAAGAAATATTTTCTCACAAGCCAAAGGCTATTTTAATTCAACACTCAAAACTATGAAGATGACCCAGCTTTCTCGTCAAAGGATGAAAGGATATAAATAGGACTTGTTGGAACATCCCTCCAAACATATGAAACATAAACTTAGATTTTCAAGACACAAATTAAAAAAGAGACTTGACCACAGACTAATTGAAACAAAGAGTTGTTTGGCTCTTGAAACTTAAAAAACACTTAGAAACTTAAAGACTCTTCGGTCGACTAAAAAAGACACTAAAAACTGTGGGAGAAACCCCTCGTTTCTTGTAGCGCCATTATATTTCTACATCACAAGCTACATGCCTGGTCAACTTACAGGATCAGGAAAGTTTAAAAAATGACATTTTGAAGTCAATGATTTTGCAACAATCCCCTCGTTAGTCTAATTATGGCCATAACATCACCTATATATGAGCATGAACCTATGTTTTTTCCTTTCATGAGGAAGTAGTTCGCCACACATACAATTGCAATGCAACATTGGTAGAGAAGTGGATAATAGATCGATTGCAAATTTATGCTTTGTTTGGTTTGTGATTTGAATAGTGTTTCTGGATAATGAGTGGAAAGAGAAAATGAGAGTAGTGATTGGAGAGAGAAGTAAAAAGCGGAGAGAGATAGAGTGGGAAATGAGAGTAATGATAGAAAAGTTAGAGAGAAAAATGAGAGTAATGATTGAGTTGAGAAATATTTTTTGAGTAGGGTAGTGAAGTGAACAAGGCATTAAACATTTAAACGAGATGCAACAGTCCTGAGCCTTAATGAGCTGTCTTGATGCGAAGACATTCCGGCAAAGAGGAAAAAAAACCTATCCAAATAAAGGACATCGTTGGACCTTGAGGGGTTTGGTTCCCCTTGGCAACAGGCAGGCCTCCTTGTCAAAAAAATTGCCCATACTTGATGATGTTGTTAAAGCAGTGTTCTAACAATCAGCCTAGGCAGACCACCAATGCCTAGGTTTTAGGGTCTCGGCGTTTTTACATTAGTCATCGTTTAGTTGCCGAGTAACTGGCTAGGCGGCGATTAGTCGGTGGGGTATAATTTTCAATTTTTTTTCAAGTATTTTTGGGGTTAAATTCATACTAGTAAAAACCACATCAAGTTAAGTGTTATTGTTAACAATATATACACGGGGCGGTTCCGGGGACAACTAAATATATATATGATATTTACATAACAAAGCCCTCAATTGGCTAACAAAATATATACACATAATACATAACAAATACATGTTTAGTGTTACTTTTAGTTATTAACTTATTATGTTGTCTTAATTGGCTCAGACATTCAGTCATGTGAAACACCTTTTGGGTTGAATACTCAGAAATCAAATACTATTGTACTTGGTTAAACAACACGTACGCAACCTAAGAGTCTCCCTTGAATTTCAGTTAAGTTACCGAACTCTTATTTGTTTGAAGCTTGTGTTCGTTCGAAGAAGATATTAATTTGTTTGAATGCTGGCCCCCAAAATACCAAAGACAGTTTCTTCCCAGGCTGGAATTTCTGTGAGCCGAGTGTTGTCGCTTATATGGACGTACATTTTCCTTACTTCGCTTTAATCTGACCATGACTGTATATATTGACTATGTTTCTCAAACTCCTGCAGGAGTTTGGCATGCGATGCTTTGATGGATATAAACACTGTGAAATGAGAGTGAGTGCAAACCCTTATGCGTTGTTAAGCTTGGATTTCAGTTTTTTTCCATAGACATTGTACTTGCTATATTCTCAGAAGTATCTGACGTGACAATACTTCCGAAACAGCACATGGACGAGAATAAAGCTCTTGCAGCTGCCTTCAAGGAACTCAAGATGGTTTTGGGATCTGTATGTAAAATTCATAAGCTACCTCTGGCTATGACATGGGTCCCTTGTAGTGCCTGCGGCTATTTAGTGGAAGGCCAACACCTATCGAAGGGCAAAAAAAGTTTTGGGGACGGTTATGACAACCTTTTTTTTGAGTTCAGAACAATCCTAAAAAGTTGTCACTTAAGAAGGGGGGAGGTTGCTGGGAGGGTACTCTCATTTCCTAACTTGTTATACTGCTCAGACATACAACTATTAAGCATAGCTGAGTACCCCTTGGTACCCTATGCTCGACGGTACCAATTAACTGGTTGGTTCACAATATGCTTGCAGAGCAGTTTTACTGGGAATGAAGCTTACGTGCTGGAGTTCTTTTTGCCCACGAGCAGCAAAGATGATGAGAACATACTGGCCAGATTGAGCATGATATTGGGAACGATGGAGGAAAGTTTCAAAACTTTTAAGCTTGCTTCTGGCCAAGATTTGGGGGACGTATTGACTGTTAAAGTTATCGATTTTCTGAATGGCCAGAAAAGTCACTCCATTCAAATGATCCAAGCTACTAGATTGACTCCTTGTCTTGAACTCTTAAAGGATGGAGGAGTGATATTGCAGATAGGTCAACTGGATCAGCCAACAATGGATGCCAAAAACAGTGGAATGGATGTCGTTAGTGAAGATCACAACTATTTTTTACCTAGTCTTGAAGCCTCGCAGAATGGAGAATTGAAGACAGAACTAGACTCAACTGATCAGACATCAATGGATCCTTTAAACAATGGAAAGAATGTCACCAGTGCAGAGCGAAACATCATTCTGGTTGCTAGTTCAGAAGAAGGCAAAAGAATCCAAGCTACTAGATTTACTCCTAGTCCTAGTCTTGAGCTCTTGAAGGATGAAGAAGTGATATTGCAGATAGGTCAACTGGGTCAGCCGACATTGGATGCCAGAAATAGTGGAATGAATGTCGTTAGTGAAGAACAAAACTACATTTTACCTGGTCCCGAAGCATTGCAAAATGGAGAATGGACGACTCAACTAGATTCAACTGATCAGCCATCAATGGATACTTTAAACAATGGAACGAATGTTGTCACTGCACAACGAAACATCATTTTGGTTGCTAGTTCACAAGAAGGCAAAAGAAAGATGCAAGAAAAGAAACATAAAAAATCTGGAGTTAGAATTGAAGTTTCTTTAGAGGAGATCCATAGATGTTCGAAAATGAGGCGTGAAGATGCTGCAGAGGAACTCAAAGGTAAAGGGTACACTCCTAGAATTTAAAATCTGAGTTTGCTTCTTGTCATGATTGTAACTTTTATGGTCTCGTTTTATATAGAAATTGGTGGGCTTTTGGCAGCATAGACCAAAGGTGGTTGTCTTATCTGAGTCGTTCGTTTTGCAGTTAGCATATCTACGTTGAAGCGGGTCTGTAGGGGTTATGGCATCCATCGGTGGCCACCTCGCAACATAAAAAAAGCCCGTCCCATTCGGCCCTCCCCTGTTGAGAACCAGGAACAATCCCCACAACTTAATTTTAATTTGCCTTTGAATCAAGCCTCAGCTAGTGTCGACAACATAAAGCCAGCATTCCAAGATGGGGATATGGTGACAATTAGGGCGAAATATGAAAATAACACGATAAAGTTTCGCCTGTCTTTGTCTTCTAGATTAGTAGAGCTGCAACAAGAAGTGGCTAAAAGGTTGAACGTGGAGCCTGGAACTTACTATGTCAAGTATAAAGATGAGGATAATGAGTTGATTTTGATAGCTTGTGACGAGGACTTGCAAGAGTGTATCCACGCTTCTAGATCGCTGGGCAACACTTCGATTGTGGTACTGGTTGAGCTAAAACCGCCAATGACCAACTCGAATCCTGCTAATTAAGCATATACCTATATGGTTTGTAAGCATCTGTTGTTAATGCTGGCCTGGAGATATGCACTTGATGTAGTTTTTTCCCTTTTTCTTTTGGTTATTCGACTAGCCATTATAATGTGAGGAAGTTACGCTCTCTTTTTCCAGCCACTCCTATTCTTGCCTATGTTGTTTGATCATGCCTAGTCTTCATTTGATCACAAATCCATGTCAAGAGTTAGATCACATTTGTATGGAAGAAAAATTGATAAACGGGAGAAATCACGGCCGGAAACCTCAGAGAGGTTGGTACAGAGGTATGCAACCACAAACCTTCTGGTTTTCAGCTCATCATTGCATGGTCTCATTTCGGTTGAGCAAAAACCAACAAAGGCTCTAATGGTGAGAAACAGTAGAATGGAGGATTATGGTTCCTAGTTCAGAAGATCCAAGCAGAGCAGGAATTCCCGGCCGATGTCGGAGCTAGGAGTTTTAATTCCTTTCACATGAACTCTTATTGGTTTTACTTAGTATTTTTTACGGATTATTAGTTCGCTTTGATGAGAGTCATTTAAAAAACTGAAAAATCATGGCAGTTTTTAAAAAAGCTCATTGGTGAACTTTAAATCTTCTAATGGAGTATAATTTTGTAGCTTTTAGATTCCTCCTATTGATGGAAGCATTTTTGTTTGTTGTAGAATTTTACCATGAAAAAGGTTTGGTCATAGTATATTGTTAGGCTGGTTGGCATTGTTCACGAAGTGAGTGGTAGAACGTTGGCAGGTGAAACTTGGAACTTTACATTTGATCTTGGAAATTCAGAACAAAATAAAACTTAGAGTTCAATAGATGAGTCCTTTTCCTATCCATACTTTTTATCATCCGCACCTCTCATTTTGCTATTAAATTTTGATGATCCGAACCGTTAAATGTGTTTAAAACGTGATTTTAAGAGTACGAGAAATCAGCTCAAAAAATTTAGGTTGGTTGTTAGGTTTGGTCTTATATTGTTAGGTTGGTTGGCATTGTTGACGAGGTGTGGTGGGAGTACGTACTTAATTTACTGTAATAGTTCGTGATTGTTCTTTTATATGAAGCGGTATTTTCGACAGTAGTAACGGAGATCGATATAATAATGAATGGTCAAAATATGAACCACACACCTTACGTAAGCTAAGAAGATCTAGATATTGTATACTTCTTTGAAAAATGTGCTCAACCTACGTAAGCTGAAAGATTTAGATAAATATTGGTTTTGACCCCGACCTCGACCCGGCCACGTCGGGTAACAATATTTTTAGGCCTGCAAATTGAATCACACAGGTGGTAAAAATCGCTCGTGAGTCTGATTCTATACGTCGGGTTGGAACCAAAAACGGAATTGGTCTTTATGAATTGGTCGGGTACAACCCCCACAGGTAAGAAACGCAATAACCTGAATCTCGGACCGCAAATTTGATTTTTAACAAAAAGTGAACCTGCAGCCATATGAACCACATGTTCGACCCCGCCTGAGACCCGTCCGCGAACAACTCCTCCATTTACCATCTCACAAGAGGAGATAAGAAAAATAGAGGATTCTATAACTAATATCATGATCATCCCCTCCCGCAGCGGCCTATGGTTTTCGAGTTCTTACTTTTGCCAATTCCGTAATTTGTATACTAATTTCTAACGTGTGATCTCGTTTTTTGCATTATCTATTTGTATTTTTTTTGTTATACTTTATTGATATTGAATTCTGTCAGAAAAAGAACCTATATCGGGATTTCGCCTAGGATTTTAAAATTGTGTGCCGACCTTTAAAATAAGACCGAACGTGGTAGATATTATCGACTAAATTTTTAATTAAATCATTCATGCATTACAAAAATAGTCAATGCATAATTACGCCAATTTTGAATTACAAAAATGTTTTATTTATCTCTGTTTGATACTACTAAATTACTAATCAAAGCCATTTTTACACACGTCAATGCCAGCCGTTTCTTTCTTTTCTTTTTTGGAATCAGACAATGCAATTTTTTTTAAAAATAAAAAATAAAAAGTAAGAGGGGAGACAATACAATGCTTCCACATGGCCTTCCCAAATTACTCAACTTCTCAAACAAGTAGGATTGCAAATTAATTGAGCTGAGCCAATTCTAACTTTGAAGTGTTCGAACTTAGCTCATTCAAAATTTAGTAAGCTCTTCGAGCAGGAACCCTATGGCCTAGCTTAAGCTCAACTCAGCTCCTTTTTTGATGTTTGAGGTGTTTGAATTCGTTTCCTTATTGCCGGACCTCAATTAACGAACTGAGCATTTTCAATGACCCAAGATTTTATAAAAGAAAAACTCAGTGAGGCCCCGTTCCGCTTTCTCCCAAAACCTTCTTTTTCAAAAAGAGGGTAATTTCAAACTCAAATATAATGAAAATGGAAAATGATTTTTTAATGTTTTTTGCACCGTTTAAAAGATCTCAATGAGATCTATCAAACAAGATCCATATTGGCCAGAAAATTATTTGCGTAAACGCATGATTTTGGAGCTTGAAATTACCTTCCTTTTCTAAAACTTCCTTTTTTCCAAATCCGGAACGGCCCCTGATTATGCTTCTATTTAATTGATATATAAATTGATTCATATTATACTTACAAAAATGTTTTGAATTTTTTGACCTAATCGCACAATTCACATTATTGAGCTCGCTTGTCAACCCAAATCTGGAACGGGGGTCCGTTGAAACCAGTTCAAAACTTGAACCGAAAATATTCATTAAAAAAAAAAAAAAAACAGTGGTGCTATACCTGTCGTACGATTTCATTGTTCTCTCAGCTTTATCGTCTGTCTCAACAATCAATCGTCCAAATTTTTAAAATCGTTTTAAAATTTAAACCATCCAAAATATTTTTAGACGATGAAATTAAGTGCGGTGATGAGAGCGCTAAAAGAGAGGAGTGGGCGTATGCTTTTCGAAAATAAAAGAAGTCGTCATTAAGCAGTAAAGTCAATGGTAATTAGGAAATTTCCGAATCCGAACCAGGGTTTATCCGTCCCGTCAACCCCCTTCAAATTTTCGTTTTCAAAAAACTCCACCAAAAAACTTTCGATCACTCCGCCAAATCTTCTCCAACAGTAGCATTCAACTCTCGTCTCTTTCCTTCCAACTTCGTTCACCTCTTCTCCGTGATCTCTCTCTCTCTCTCTCTCTCTCTCTCTCTCTCTCTCTCCCCGAAGCAATGACAAACTTCAAACCCTAATCTGTATCTACCTGTACGACACTCACACATCGCGATGGCCACGTCGGCGTTCAAATCAACCACGAGTCGGACACCAATCGGGGCCTCACCGACCAGCGACGTCTCCGGTTCCTCAGCTTCCTCTGCCACCAAGGCCCACCGCCGGTCGAGGAGCCTCAGCCGGTTCTCCCGGAGAGTACTGGAGCCGGATTCGGACCCCGGCCAGACTCCAGCGCCGCCGGAGTCGAAAGGAAAGTTCGTTAACAAGGTGAGAGGCTCGGGGTTTGGCGACATAAGCCTGGATGATCTGGCGATCGAGTTCTTCTCTCTCAAGGATGAGAGAGAGAGCGAGAGGGGGCGGTCGTCGTCTCGGCGGGGTGCTGGCGTTGCTAGTCGTGTGGCCGCTCCGACTGAGTCGTCAGAGAGGCGGGGGAGGTCGGTGTCGAGACAGAGGTCTGGAGGTGGTGGTGGAAAGAGTGGGAGTTTGGGGGGTGGGGGTGGGGGTGGTGGTGGTG
This sequence comes from Rhododendron simsii, assembly GCA_014282245.1. Lineage (NCBI taxonomy): Eukaryota > Viridiplantae > Streptophyta > Magnoliopsida > Ericales > Ericaceae > Rhododendron > Rhododendron simsii. The sequence goes on from CM024964.1 coordinate 25,780,160, forward strand.
GAAGGATTGGTTCGGATGCTAGTTCGAGGAGGAGGAGGTCCGTGTCGGTGGTTCGTTGCCAGATTAGCGATTCTGAGGTAGTGCATTTTGGTCACTTGGTTAAAATTAGGGATGCAAACGAAACGAGCTGAGCCGAGCATTGAAGACCTTGTTTGGTTCTTCTCTCAAAATTTTTCTCTCCGTGTTCGAGTTCGGCTCGTTCAAAACTTGCCTAGCTCGACCTTGAGAACAAATAATCGAGCTCAAGCTTGGCTCGCTTTGGTATCAAGGAATTCGAGGTGTTTGAGCTTGGTTCATTTCACTAAACGAACCTCAATAAACGAGCCAAGCCTCTGAGCTTTTGTAAACGAGCCGAGTTACGTGTAATTGGAGCTTGGCTCGTTTATTAAACTAGTTTAATTCTCTCGAGCTTGACTCTTTTACTAACGAGCTGCTCGTGAATAGATTGGTTCAGTTATAGCCCCATTCAGCTTAAAATTAGGGATGCAGACGAACCTTTTAGTAAAATTAGGGATGCAAAAGGAACCTTTTAGTGAATAGATTGGAGACAATTGTGAAACCTTTAAGTTATTGTTGCCTTCTCAGGGGCCCTTGAAAATCATGCGACACCTGTGAAGTGAAAAAGGAACGATACCATTCTAGTAATTCGTTAAGAGGGTATGGACGAGTTAACATGCATCCTATATCGATTCATGCGTCCCATTCGTAGTGATGACCCATTGAATCGTGAATGGTACGATTCTAACAACTATGCACTTATGTTTTTTTTATGTTGTCAACCTGTTATGTAGGCATGTCACTTATAGAAGGATTGCTTAAAACTATTAACCTATCGCTTTTGACTGACAAAGTCTTGAAGTCTTTTATTTTGCTCTCAGTAGCCTCACAAATTAGCTGCAAACATTCTGGGTAGAGCTTTATCTCAGAAGTTTTATTTCACTGTAGAAAACCTGCCCTTTCAATCGTTTATTGCGAACTGATATGATCTTATTTCATCCTTTTCTGAAGCTAAAATGACTAAGATTGTTTCTTAGTTGCCTGGTTTGTTTGTCTAAATCATGTATTGATAACAGAGTGATATAGATCATCCTCGGAACTCTATCAATCATGGAAGTGCAAAGCGTATAACTGGTGGAAATAGCCAGATGCCCTCATTACAGAAGCCCACAGCTTTGTGTCATCGACAGTTAGGAAGGTCCCTCAGCCAGAAAGATCTATCAAAGAATGGCTACTCTGTAAGAGTTTTCCATCTGTTGTCACTCAGCTGACTTGTTACTTGCATGTGACTTTTGTTTGTAAGAGTTAAGAATAGATAGAGGAGAATTTTTGAAATATCAAACAAAATTTGACTGATGGAGAAAGTTGGTGATTGAGTAAACAGACTTGTGACCTTCATGATACATTCATTGGTTACTCATTATTAATGTTCGCTAAAAACACATACAGCACCCAAATCGGGCTTTCTTTGGGAACTGAATTGACTTTAACATGATGCTTCTGGATTTATCAGAGCCAGTCTTCTGCACTAACTGATGATGAAGCTAAGGAAACTTGCTCTGGTAAAAATACGATTGAGAAGACAATTCGGGCAGTTTATGCACAGAAAAAGGTTGGTTGGTTTCCAAATTGATGGATAATTACTCAATGGGAAGTTTCTGTAAGATGTAGTTATGTGTATTATCATGTAATTAGTTTAAGTATTTAGGACCATAGTGCAATTATTGTACAGCTTGTATATATTTCCATGTTGAATGAAAAATAACTCTGAGTGGTCTTTTCCTCTCTATTACGATTACCCTAAATTGAACAGTTTCCCAGTAATATTTCTTTTGATGTCTCCATTCTGTTATCTTTTGCTACCTTTCAGGGGGAACATCCTACTGGGGACGATGTGACCGGTGGGCTGTATGAAGCAATGCGGAAGGAACTTAGATACGCTGTTGATGAAATCAAAATGGAACTTGAGCATGTCTGTTGCAATTTATAATTCTGGATTCTGTTTACCTCTCCTAACATTTGCACCATTAGTGTATGCTATTTGCTGAAACAAAGTTGGGTAACTTTTCAAATTAACAGGCTAGGGTGAGAACAACCTCTACTCTAGAAAGTGAGAGCTTTTTGCAGTCGGACAACTCCAATGATCGTCAAGCTGCTTCTAAAGTTAGAAAAAGTTGCACAACAAAACAAGAACAGGTATTGTATAGCCAATTGCTATCTTTTCTAGAAGAGTGTCACCCCATGAGGTCAGGTTCTTCTGACAATCTGTGTCGATGGGAAATCTTATTTTGTACTATGTGACCACTCTGTTCCAGTTCTTGATATGCCTTAAATGACAAATGATTTAGGAGAGAACATAGTGGAATGAGAGTCTGTTCATTATATTTGTTAAATGTGATTTCTTAGTATATGGAAAGCTACCGACCAATGAGCAACTTTGGAAGATAAAATGTAAAAGTTGTTTGTTGTTCTTTCCAAGACTTGAAGTTTTGCAAATATTGTGTTACTTCATTTCCAGTCAGAGAAGCGTAATCAAGACGTGGTAGCAGAGATAGTATTGGAGAAACTACATGGTAGGGAGCTCCCTAAGATTGTGAGAGGATTGCTTCCTGGTCCAAAGAGCTCCACCATTGCAGAAAAATCATCACGACCTCGAAAGGTACGGTTCTCAATTGCCAGTTGTGTTTATGTTGCAGGATCTGAGTTTGTAAATCGTTTGTAGCTTACTTAAAATGCCTCTGCAAATTTTCAGAGGAGTAATGACAGAAATAGGTTGTCTAAACGTTTGAGTGAAGAGGCAGAGATATATTTCGAGGACTTCATTTCAAATGTTGAAGACACAGATTTTTCTTCTTTTGATGGAGAAAGGAGTGATACAAGTTCCACTTTAGGAGTAACGAAGACTAGGGATGCAGTCTTCCAGACTGGGGAGACAGAAACATTTCAAAGCCCAGCAGGATCTAATTCTCGTCCTGATGAAATGGATGGTGTTAATCTGCCATGGTTGCAATGGGAGACTAGTCCATCCAAGGAAAAGAGAGTGCTACCTGTGACTCCGAAAAGCATAGTGTGGGATGCAGCTCAGGTAATCTCCACACTGTGATATGCGTGCTTAGTATGATTGCTTTTGTAATTTAGCTACCTGCCTACATATTGCTGACCATGAACTGGGAATATATTTGCATATAGTGTACATTGAATGACTTGTAAGTTGAATGCTTTATTGGCTTGAAAAAACTCGTTCTCATTTGTGCTAGTATCAGTGTCTTGCACGTGGCTAGTGATTGTCTCATAGGAAATTAGGAATCTGATATTATCCATCAGAGCTCCATTTCACTTTGTAGCACCATAACCCATTAGACCCTGGAAAATAAAATGCCGCCCCTTAAGAAATGAATGTTTCGTTTGGGAATTAGAGTATCAGACGAATCTGTTGCGTAGATGTGTACCTGTACCCGACACTCATTCCTTAGTGCATGTTACATACGTTTGTACCCTATGATACTATAATAGAATGACATCAGCAGGGCTGGTTACTGAGATTTTAATGGGCAAAGTTGATACCATAGAGGACATTGAAAGGAAGAGAAGCTATCTCTCATCTTAGTAGAATGCATCATATAAGGGAAACAATGTCATTTATTCTCTCTCTCTCTCTCTCTCTCTCTCTATGATTATTTGGCATTTTTGGATATTGTGTTGGCAAAATTATTTGTATGTGGAATTTATGTAAGCTACGAGACGAGGATATGGTCACAGTCCTTAACGTCTAATAAATTGTTTAAAGGCCACTTGTTAAGTCTAATATATTTAAACCAAACTGTCCACAAACCTATGAATAAAATGGGTTCACTGCTCAACCACAATAATAATTGTGTACACATGTAGCGTGCTGACCTCAGACTTTAGGTATTAACAATCTTAACCAGCACAAAAGTATAGGACATAATTTGTCAAATAAATGGATAGAAAGAAAAAGGTTTAAAGAGTGAAAGTTTGGTCAAGACTCAAGAGTGCTTATAATGTGTAGCAAATTATTTTCCATTCACTATTGTATCAGCTGCTGCAACACAATAGTCATTTGAAATTTCATGTTTTGGGCCTTTGGCAATCACAAAGTAGGTCCAATTTAGTTGCACTATTAATTGACTTTTTAAGCTTCATGTTGTTGACTGTTGCGTACGGTCCAGGTTTTTGGGGGGCTTGTTCTCAAAAAAAGCACAGGCAGTTGCTAACAGCTGTTTCTTACCTTCTCTTAACTGAACCAACTCTAAAACCAACCAAGCCATGTGTTCAAATCAAAGGCGGGTTGGCTATATGCATCCTTTTTCTTCATTCCTATCTATCAGTAATGCAGTGTTTTGAATTTGATGAATCCATTTTCTTTTTTACCATAAGATGCCATAGCAATTTACGTCTTCACCACCCACAAAATTTCTTGTCTTACGTTCCTAATTTTGTTTCCTTCTAATTTCTGCAAGTACTTGAAAATGTACAGGAATTGGTTTCAGCACAAGATCCAAGTGGTCATTCCACCGGGAGTTGGAGCCCGGGACTTGACAGCGCTTCATCGAGTACCAGAGGAGGTACTGGAAGCATACTCAAAGAAGTCGAAAGTCATCAGAGGTCAGAATTTGACATGGACAGGTATCTTAATCTTAAACAAGAGGAAGATCTTTTGTTTGAGAGATGGAGGGAACGAAACCATATTAGTTCGGGTGGTCTCTTGCTTTGTAGCAATATCTTCATTTAGTTTTTCTCCTCGCTGTTGTAGAAATGGTAAATCCCATTTTGAACATCAGTCGATTTTTTTTTGTATAAATGGTGAACATTCTGCAGTGTTTGACTGGAATCTCATCTCTGGGCTGTATTAATTGGGGCGTCTATTTTTGCCTCTCCTTATCATTTACCTTTGCTGCAATCAGAATAACGGTATTTGATCGTGACATCTGGCATCCAGTTACAGCGGAGGTTCTTCTTTTCGTTTCTATTTTTGTCGTAACCAATGTGGTCTTAGGTTATGGATCCTGCAGAAGGACATTTTGTTAGAACAGTTGAAATTGCTTTCATTCTATGTTGGTAGTGCCTTTGCGCTGATTAGCTAGTGTAAATTACCTGATAATAAAGACCAGTACCAATGCTACATTTCTGTGTTAATTTTTCTAACTAGGCAGCTTTGTTACCGTCCCATTTTGGGACTTGAGGATCCGGTTTGTCCATTATGGGATCACTTGGATCCCTCCGGGCCATTGATTTCGTAGGGCTTGGTGAATAGAAAAATTTTGTGACCTAGAAGAAGGCACGAGATAGGATAATTTCATGTGCGAGATATCCGAATTCGTAATGTAGCATGCCTAATAAACATGGTATGGTTCTTCTGGCCCTCGATCCGTCCTTTGCTTTTGCCAAAAAAGAAGTCATCGTCCCCACAAACGAGGCGTAGAGGTCTCAGCAAAAGGGCAAAAATGAAGCTTAAGCAACAGTGGTCGTGAATTTAGATCAACTTAACTTATTTTTGTGGTTAATTTTTAAAAAAATTTTGGTTGACACTGAGACACATCTAACTTTTTTTTTTCTAGACGAGAAAAATAAAAATATAGACCGGCCTACAAATTTGGAAAAGATGAAAAATTTGTTTGTTGTGGTTTCTTTTAATTATTGGTACTTTTTAATTTGGTACTAGTATTTTTTTGTTTCTCTCAGGGGAATCACAGAATTAAAAAATTAATTGAAAACGACGAAAATTTGGACTACACAGAAATAGGTTAAAATTTAAAATAATTTGAAACAAACAAAAGTCACCACGTGTTCAATGAGTGGTGAATAACAAGTAATAATTTAGTAGGGCAAAGTCAAATACTGCTTTAACATCTTTCTTCATCACACATTTTTGTAGAGTTTATACACTTCGTATCGATCTCATAAAAACATGTTGTGAGAAGGGTGATAAGTCACACGTGACGATGTCCTAAGGCCCCTCAATATAAAAACTTTTGGAAAATGATATTGGCATTCCAAAAGTTGATGGAGGTACTCCAAAATTAATGTAATTTTAAAGCCACTTTCCTTTGTTTTTTGGAGTATCTGCATTAATTTTTGGAGTGCCAATATCATTTCCCAAACTTTTATACATAATTATGGTAATGTAATACCATAATTATGTGATGTAATACTATATTTAGCGCGCGCGCGCGCGCACACACACACACATATCTCAAAAATAGAAATGTAAAAAAAGTTTGTGCTTCAATTTTTGTTGACCGATTCATTTATTATTGTTGGTTTATAAACTATTCAATTATTTAAAGATTTTAGTTCTTGATTCTCTTTATTTTTAATCGAAATAGAGAAATATATTGAAAAAAATTATCAATAAAACCTTCTCGCTCATTCTAATGACTTGTCAATGTAAAACATACTCTAAATTTTTTGTCTAAGATTGTGTGCATATTTTTGATTTTTTTTTTTATAAAAAAAATTGCATTATAAATTTTATAATCAATAATATATATCTTAATTTAACATGTGGTTGACTAAAAAAAATCCATGATTATAATTATAAAGTGCCCTCAGAGCATCCACAGTGGAATAACCAAAAATCAATAATCAAAAGTTGCCACATCAGATTTTGATTATGCATTTAAGGGGTTGCTAAAGTTAGCAGTGTAGAGGTCCACAATGGTACAATCAAATTTGAATAACCAAAACTTGCCACATCACATTTTCAATTTATAAAAATCTAAAAATTGTGAACATAGAAAACAATTTTTTAAAAATAGGTTTCAAACTAATAAAAACATATTATTAGAAAAAGAGAAAATAGTTTTTTGAAAACTTTGATTTTAAAAAAAAAGTTTTCGGGAAAAAGTTTAAAAAAAGCAGTTTCTGAAAAAAATAACAGTTTTTGAAAAAAAACTGTTTTTGCAAAAAAAAAAAAAAAAACAATACTTGATTGAAGAAATAGTTTTTCGCAAAAAAAAAAAAAAAGTTTTGAATAAAAAAATAAAAACTTTTTTTAAAAGTATTTTTCTTAGAAATATGTTGAAAATGGAAAAGAAAGAATGTTTTTGTGTAATGATGGTTTACTTGATCGAATAAATATGGGAACAAATAAATTTGATTATTGGCAAAAAGTTGTTAGTTTTGATTATCCAATGGCCAAAATTTGATGAGTTGCTAAGAGGTTGCTAAATCTGATTATTCCACTGTGAGCTCTATTTTGAGCTTATATTGCTAATCTTAGCAACATTTTAGTTTTAATTATACCTCTGTGGATGCTCTCACTAGGCAATCCGTTCTACTAGTTAGGTGTATAACTAATTAAACGAACTTTATCCAAATCGAGGAACACACTCACCCCACTATACCAGTGAGAGAGAGAGAGAGAGAGAGAGAGAGAGAGAGAACTTTCTCTCACTTCCCCACACACGAAAATGCGCCCTCTCCAAACCCACCACCACCTCTTCCCCTTCCTCCCTCCTAAACCCCTCCCAAAACCCTACTACGCCTCTCAAAACCCTAACCCCAAACCCTTCCCCAAACCCCTCCTCCAAAACCTCTCCCCCAAACCCCTCCTAACCGCCAACGTTTTCGCCGGCGAAGGCGAAACCCCCATCGACGAGTCCTTCCTCGAGGAGTTCGCCCCCCAGAACACCGAGCCTGAGGACGAAGCCCGCCGCCGCAACTGGATCGAGCGGGGCTGGGCCCCGTGGGACGAAATCCTGTCCTACGAGGCCAAGTTCGCCCGAACATCACTCAACGAGGGGGAAGAAGTCCCCCTCCAGAACCCCGATTCCGTCGAGGCTTTCAAAATGATGAGCCCAAAATACAGGCAAGGACGATGAGCCCAGGCAACCGCCCTACCCAAGTTTCAAAATTACTTTAGACTCGTGGTAGCTTATAAAAGTTAAGAGTTAGATAAGTTGACCTGCCCCGCGTTATTTAGACTTTAAAAGTCTAACAGCGCCTTTGGATTGAGGGATTTGATAAGAAAAGAAACGAAATCATTGAGTAACTTTATATAGTTCTATAACTAAGAGAAAGTGGCCGTTCACGTCAGGTGACATGAGTTGTGTTAAGAAGCAAATTAGCATATGTTCATTCATTGGTTAGAAATAGAGAGAGAAGTACGAAAGTGAAATTATGTTTTGATTGGCTCCTTCCCTGTTCTTATCTCACCCTTTCTTGCAATCCAAATGGGTTGTAACACTGGCCCAGCTAAGAATTTTTTGAAGACTTCAATAGTCTGTCATTACGTCATTCGAAGATTGTATGCATCTTTGAGAAATTTAATACTACGTCTAATGATTTATCTTTTTGTAATGGGTACAAGACTAAATGACTATATTGTTTCTACTCGTATAGGGTAATCGAAAATATCTGCGACAAATTTTTGGTTCTGTTTTTGGAATAGGTACCTCTTGTGTGACAAAAAAAATTAATGTTTGCCCACCCAACAATGAAATTCTGTGTTCGTCCTCGAATACAGGAGGTCGAAGATGAAGGAAATGGGTTTGACAGAGGATGAGTTCTACGCGAAGCAGTTTGAGCTTAAGGGGGAGATTCCAGAACCGTTGAAGACATCGTGGACGGGGCCGTTGGTGGTTCGTCACGTGCCGCCTAGGGATTGGCCACCGCGGGGGTGGGAGGTGGATAGGGAGGAGTTGGAGTTTATAAGGGGAGCGCATAAGTTGCAGGCGGTTAGGGTTGATTTGGAGAAGGTGGAGGAGGAGGCAAGTACGGATACGGATGAGTTGTGTTTGGAGAGGTATAAGGTGTTTTTAAAGCAGTATAGTGAGTGGGTTGCGGCGAATAAGGACAGATTGGAAAAGGAGTCCTACAAGGTTTACTATGATCTCTTATTCACTCATCTTTGTAGAATCATGCTATGTGGATATTTATGGATTTATCCTTTTACCGGTACTAGCGACTTGTGTGTGCACTTATTAATCGATCTATTTGTGGTGCTACAGTAGCTAATACGGATGATTGGGCCTTAGATGTTGAAGAATTTTTGGTAGTATAACGAGTAGAAATTAATTTTGGCTTTGAAATATTGGGAAATTATCGTGTTGTATAGATTGTTAGTACCGTGCGTTAATTACACCGTAAATTTCACTTCAACCAATGATGATATTGTCGTGCACTCTAAAGCTGTTCGTGTTGGATTCTAGTGGAAATATCCATCTTGATTTGTGCCAATGGACTACCATTAAGTCTTTTAATTTATGTGCAGTACGACCAGGATTACTATCCTGGTAGGAGAAAAAGAGGCAAGGACTACGAAGAAGGCATGGTAGGATGTTTATAATTGTTTTCTTACATTACTTTGGATCAGAAAAAATATGATGTGCCAAATCTTGGAAAGATGAACTTGCTGATTTGTTTTTTCCTCTTGCAGTATGAGCTCCCCTTCTATTATCCTGGACAAGTAAGTTCCTAGACTTCCTTCATTTTCTCATTGCCTCCTCAATTTCAAGTTTATTCCTACTTAATACTTCTCATGTTAATTATATGATCTACATGTATTGCATTTTGTATGGATAAACATACGCTTGAAATCAGGTTGCGTTTGTCTAACATACTTATATTATGCATGCCGCCCTGAGTTCATTACCAATGTTGGTTTGTCACCAGCCCTCAAATGTGTTGGCTATCATTAGTTTGACTATGTCATCCATACTGGACAAATATGGTGTGCATTATTAGGATCAACTTATGCTTCGGGTAAACCTTCTTTATTCTAAGAACCTTGGGGTTGTTTTCCCTCAACAGTATCCAATTTCGAATTGATAAGAGATCAAGAGTGGTCTTATCGGTACAACACTCAGAATTGGATAGGCTACCCACCACGTAGGGGTAAAAAGCCACAACTCTAATGGCAATCTTCACAATTAGGTGTATGCAAATAACTGCCAATCTGCCAACCTGAAACAACCCACGCCAACTCAAGTGGCTTGAGAGAGTGAGTTGGTCTGGTTGGGGAAGTGAGATGCTAAATATGTGTAGGTTGGTTAATGACGGGTCAAATTTTATCATATTGTTCAAAGCCGACCCAGCCTGCCTACTTTTCACGTGTTTTACTCTTCAAATAGTCCCTTCCACACTTAACTTTTCCCATTTAACATTGTATCAATCACACAATGTAAACTCACTTTTCATCGTTTCCTTTCTCTTCTTTTTCAATTTTATTGTCCTCATTTTGAGAAATCTTATATTTTTTTCTTCAGATTCTCTATGTTTTCTATTTAGTTTGACAAGATTGCTCCAATTCTACCTACCTGGTCAACTCTCTGGTTTGAAACTGCCTTTAAAGTCAACCAATCTGCTAGTTTTGCCAGTGCGTGGGTGGGTTGCAGGTTGCAAAAAACTGTGGATAATCACATGTCTATACAAAGCACATAATAAAAGCCTGTGAAAATCCATGTTTATTATAATTACGGCCTTTGCATGTTCATATTGCCAAAAGTTAGTTCTATACCTACGCGTCGATGATACAAGTGAAAATGGAGAACAAAACAATGAAAGTTGAAAATTAAGTGCCGAAAACTGATTGTTGAATTTTTAAGTTGGAAAGCTGTTTGATATAAAATTCAGAACTGAATTAAAAATAATAATTTGACACGAAGATCAATGAACTTGGATCATATCAATTTAAATATTAATGTTTTAGTTATTAATGTATTAATGGTCCCCGTTTTTTGTTATGGTGGTGGAGAGGTGGTGACCGCATGTGGTGGTGTGCTGGAGAGGTGGTGGTGGTTGTAGCGAAGGTTGCGGTAGAGAGATGGCAGTGCTTGTAATAGTGGTGGTGGTGGAAAGATGGCGCTAGTCCATTGGTGGAAGGTTATTGTGGTTGTAGCGGTAGAAGTGGTGGAGTGGTGCTGGTTGTGGTAATGGTGGCGCTGGTGGAGAGGTGGGGTGGTGGCAGTGGTGGTAGAGAAAGGGGTGGTACTTAAGTATTGGTAAATTCAGTGAGAATTTGGTAAACACTAGCCTGCTTTATTTGTATAAAATTTTAGCCCACATTTTATGAGGCTCTTACAATTTTTAAGCATTGTGAAATATGGTTATCAAACCTACCTGATTGACGGATCAAAAAAAAAACCTACCTGATTGCTTAATACATTCAGTTTTAAGTGTTGAATTGGGTTATTCAAAGTTCAAACAACCCCCAAGTCCACCTACTCAGGCCCCGTTCCAGAACGAGTTATAAGTACTTATTTTTTAAGAAGGCAATTTCAAGCTCAAAAATAATGGGCTTAATAAAATTTAAAAATATGCAATATGGATCTTGTTTGAAAGATCTCGATGAGATCTTTAATACGGTGCAAAAAAAATCAAAAAATAATTTTTCATTTACATTATTTTTGAGTTTGAAAATGTGAAATAAGTACTTATTTTTTAAGAAAATGTTCTGGAACGGAGCCTCAGTATCCTTATAGCGTAATCAACATATTGAAGGGCTTTTCTTTGCTTGCATTCTTTCTGTCTTTATATTTTTGCTTTGTCTTTTCTATTGTAGCTATTGGAAATACCTCCATTGGGCCTTTAGTTGTTTGTCCGACCTGCATTCTTGCACCTATTGTGAACTTACGACATATCATTCTACCAATATGCTAAAGATGAATGTGAATTCTTAATGTCCTGAAATTGCTCAAGAATTTACCAGGATCAGCTGAAATCTGATAATTTGGAAAGTAACTTATGGAAATGTATTTGCAGATTTGTGCAGGAAAAGTGACAACTTTACACCTTCATCAAGGAGCATTTGTTGACATTGGAGGAGTCCATGATGGGTAACCACCATTGAATATTGTCATCCTCTGTTGTTTATTGAACCTAAATTGGTAAAAGGTGGAATCAATATTATAAGAGTATATGTGCCTTTACATTTTATTGGAAACAATATCTTTCCTTTTTCTGGTACTACTAATATTGTTAGATTAAACAATGGAATACAGCCACTAGACTGATTGATCAGGACTGAGGCAATGACCATGCTTAGCGAGAAAGAGGAGGTGAAAATGGTTTTATTGGTTTGTGCCAACTCAAGTAACAGAAAAAATGGAGAGCAACACATTCGAGTGTACCCTGGGAAACATTTTTAAAATTGCTATATATAAAATTTTGAATACCTGAAAATTAAGGAAAGCCTGTACTTTAGAACCTCCCAGTCACGGTTATGAACTAATGACATGATCAGACTACAAATTAATTACAATGAATATGCACAACATTATCAAATACAGATCTCACTGTGCCAACTTATCAATATATTCTATTCTGCACAAGTTGATGGTGGTCTCTCTCTCTCTCTCTCAACATAGATTATGTGATGAGTTGCTTGGAATGTTTTAGTTGATTGATGCCTCTGTTTGGCAACTTGTTTTGAATTACAATTACTTCAGAATTAAACCTTCTAAATATCTTGTTTGGAATAATTAGGAAGCCTCTGACTTGAATCAAATATTTACTGACAAAATTAACCGTTCTTTAGGGTTAGTTTGTTTTCCTGCTAGGTTCATTTATCTCAATGCATTTCAGGTGGGTCCCTATAAGACGTAATGACTGGTACTGGCTCCGCCATCACATAAAAGTCGGTATGTTCGTCATTGTTGAGATTCTGGTAAGTGATGCCGCTCATTGTTGATTGCTCCCCTTAATAGGGCCGCCATACATATCACCTTTTGCGTTTCTAGCCTTTTCATTAGAACTTCATTGGTAAGTTATTGCAAGGAGGGTGCAATTACCATGCATAATAAGGTCCACGAATTTAATTTTTTTCGTGCTTTAAGGATGTAAAGTTGTGGTACTTCCCATGTTTCACACTCCGTTAGAAATCAGAGTGGTTTCCTAGATTAGGTGGCAGTATGATTTTTGGAGCTCTTGAGATAATCCGCTCTTGGTCCAAATATCCTAAAACTATAATGAGTTTCCTCTGTACGTTTCTGTTAAATGAAACAACATTGCTTACATAACAGAGACACTTCAGTAGTTGTAATTGACTGACGGGGCTTAGATTATTAATCATTATTTATTTGGTCCTTTTATTGCACGTGGATGCCATTCTCACTATGCAAATAGGTTTTTGAAGTTTTTTTTTTACTTTTTTTGGTTTGGGAAGCTATTGGCCAGGGGCTGTATTTCTGAATTGCTCTTGTGCTGTGGTTGGAATTTTGAGTAGTAAAATAATAGTGCTGATGGGTGACTCCTGATGTTTACTTCCATGTTGAAGTCATTACTGTGCAAGGAAAAGTAAGAGGTGGAGTGGGTTCTGTATATTTTTGTTATCTGAAAAGCAGCTTGACAAAATTAAGCTATTCCAGTATATATGAGAGGACTTCTGGAAACACCCTCCCAGATTTACACTCGATTGAGTCTCGAAGTATACAATACCAGTCTTAGTTTGTCCCACATTTAAGAGCTCAACTTAGTTTTCTTTTTCTAATGGCAGTATCTCATTTAATTTACTCAAGTATACTCTCTTTCAAATCTAATATCGGTTTTAATTTGTTTATAGTGTCTACATTGCAGGCAAAACGCGACCCATATCGGTTCCGGTTTCCTATTGAGATGCGTTTTGTTGATCCTAATGTAGATCACTTGATGTATGTAGTTTGTACTTCTGTACATGGTTGTTAAAATCTTATGATACGGGATATGTATCCTACGATTCGTATCGTCTCCTTCGAAAAACGATACGTATCACACCCCGTGTCCTTTTTGTATAAAAATCTTACTCTTAGAGATCTATTTTGTTGAATGCCAAGGTTAGGTTCTGCTTAGATGGAAAATGGTTGAAAGTCTGTATGTATATATATTTTTCCTTTTATATACTTTTTGTAATTATTCCTGCCTACATGCTTGCAGATTTCACAAGTTCGAATTCCCACCAATATTTCATCGTGAAGATGATACTAATCCAGATGAACTACGGGTGAGCGTCATTCTGTATTGGAAAGTGCCACACCTTTGCTTCTTCCATACTTCCAAATAGTGTTGAATTAGCCCGATTTAGACTGTAATATCTTAACTATTAATAAGCTGCATCGAATTTACTAGAGTCATGCAATCGCCCAATGATCTAGCTCTCTGATTGGCTTGCATAAATTGATGATCCGTGGCAAGATCCATTTCGTTGGTGTTCCTGCCTTTCTAGCTTTTCGGTTGTTTAGATGGAGTGGAAGGTTTCTAGCATCCAAATAGCTTTTGTAGTTTTATCAACTATGAATGTTGTGCTTTTTCTTGGTCTGTGCGTCATTGCAGCGTGACAGTGGAAGACCTCCCATTCCTGTAAAAGATCCTGGAATCAAAGTGGAAGAAGAGCCTTTAAAGTCAAACCATCCCTATGTTGAAAAGGTGTTCCTTTAACTACCAATTCTTTTACACAACTGGCATTGTTTTTGAGTATTGCAATTTAAATGTTCCATGACGAGCTTTGATCTATACATGCAGTATTTAATGTGTAACGGGATTTCATGTCCATATGTGCTAACACTGCGTATATTCTAGGAGCTGAGGGTTTACTATGCCCTGAAAGGAAATCTCTCCTGTCCAAAAAGTGTGATACATGTTTGGGAAAGCATTATTGTCTTTCATGGCAAGTTCACTTTGCTTTTCTACCTTCATTACTACTAAGCAGAGGATGCCTAGACTTAGCTACCCGTATGAGGTGGAAAAAAGGGGGTTTTAAAAATAAAATGAATAATTGTAAATGCATAATAGCATTTGTGATTTTCCAGTTGACTAAGAGAAATCTTATGGTCCAATCAGTATTAGATCATATGGTTTTCAAATCTATTTAATGTAAGTCTTTTTAATTGAATCTCTCAATTTATTTGAACCATTCAAATATGCGGAAAATGTTAATCTGTCAATCGCAGGAGGAGGAATACTTATGGTGGAAAACCCTCCAATGTTAACACTGATGCAACAATCCACTAGCGTTAGCAAATCAAGTACAGATATCCTAGAACAAAACAAAGGATCGTAACAACTCAATAAACCACGAGTGTTCCTTTATCCAATCTTGCCAACTGTCTTTGCCGATCTCCCTTGCACCTTCCCGGTCTGATTTTTTTTTTCTTTTTTAAAGTTTGTTGAGAATAACACAAACACTTATCTTCCAGCAACAAGCAACGATTGTGCCACTGCCTACCCACTATATGATGCAAACTTACCGAAGGCCCAACATCCCAACCCCCTCAAGTTACAGTCACTTTGCTACTCTCTCACACCAAGTTGATAGCTTTTAGCTTCTTACAAAAAATTGTCTTTAATGATAGGCTTTTATTTCTACATACTTGTTTCTTGGCTTAGATGGGAGTTTTTATTTTATATCTACAATGAATGGTCTTCAATTACATGCTTCTTTTAATTAGATTTAGTGTTATTTAGTATTTTGACTGTTCCTACTATTTTTTTAGTTGAATCACTGTCTGTTGACTATGAAGAGAAAAATAAAAAGGATAGCCATCATAAATTCCTTCTCTTTTCTTTTTTTGTTGCAAATGCTGCTCTGGCCATTTTATTCAACTATTGTTTCAGAGTTTGACGCACCCTGGCAGCCCCTTGAACTGTTTTTAGATTTTATTCAAATTTTATTTCTTGTGCAGTTATGGCAGATCCACAATGCTGAGCAAATGATTATGGATGATATGGAGGTTAATCCTGATAAGTACAAGGATAAAAAATTGACAGAATTAACTGATGATGAAGATTTTGACGAGCAAAATAGTGTTGAATACACTAAAGCATATCACAAGAAAGCTTTACTGCCAAAAATGATTCTGGTAAGCATATTCCTTGTGGCTTACGACATAAAATCAATCTGTTCATGCATTTTGCTAACATAGGAGCTCATACTCTTGGCAGAAAACAAGCGTTAAAGAACTTGATTTGGAAGCTGCACTTGAAGAGCGTAAGGTTGGTAAATCTAGTGTTACATGTCCTTTCTTTATTACGTCCTATACTAGTATGACATAATTGCTTTTGTTGAAGTCTGGCTCATTATACACGAAGCAAGGACTGTTCTGTTTATTTTTCTTGTGCCAGTGAGTCAGATTCTGCTTAATTTGATTCATTTAGAAGGCATATAGACCTGAAAAGCCCTCAATGTTTGGATGATCAGAATTCAGATAGAACCCTATCACCTTCTCTTTTCGTAGCATCTCTTAGGCCCAATTCAGTTGTCGAGAAAGGAAAGGAAAGTACCAGATTATCCAAGTTTCCTGCATTTTTGACGGTTCAATGGGCGACAAAGTTGTGAGACTCGCATTTTTTGCTCTCTTACTAGTATTAGTTTTCCATAAAAACTTGTTCTGGGAAAAGTATGAGATTTTACAGAAATCTTATTTTTTTCAACTAGTTACCTACATGATTCAACAACTAAATGTCAAATTTACCTGCATATCAAACTATTCTTTTCTCAAATGGAAAAAATATGTTTCTTTATCCTTCTATCAGTCACCTTTCTTGAGAATAACATTCATACACAAGATTCCTGACCACTGAGCTGGGTCTTGGGTTGGAACCTTGTCATGGGCCACCAGTATGGCTGTGATAAAAATCATGGTTCATTCGGCTCTGCCCCTTTGTGAACACCAACCCCTTTTGCATTGTGCATGTTGTTTGTCCTTCTCTTGCTCATTTAACAATCCATGATAAGGATTAACATGCCATGGCTTTGGATACCAATTTACAAGAATAAGCAATCTGTTCCCAGAAAGAAGATACTTTTGCCTTTTTATTACTCTCTCCATCCCCAATTGTGGTCCTTTTTTGGGTAGCCGTGCCAACTTTCAAAATGAAAACATACTGGATATTTGTATAGTCAAATTTTTTTACACCGTATACAAGGTCTTCAATTAGAAATTGAGAACTTTTGAAGGTGTAAATTGTTTAAAAAAGTTAATTCACCAGAATACATAAATTTTGATCCGAAAGTTGGCATGGCAACCCAGTTAGGACTAACAGGTGAGGGTGGAAGGAATATTTCTATCGTCCTTCTGTAATTTTTTTCACTCAGCTAAATATTGTTCCTTTTGGACAATTGTTTTTTTCCTTAATGCTTGTATGTACGGAGCTGAATAGTGTTACTATGCCATACAGTTCCATAATAAACTTAGAGAGGAAGCAAAAGAAAGGGGGGAGAAGTACAGAGTTACCAAGCTGAGACGAAATATTGAAATGGATGAGTATGACTTCGTCCATTGGCGTAGGTCAGTTGAGGAAAGAGAGGCTCTGATCAGAGATATTAGCAGGTAGCGTCATTTCCCTAATACTCTAGTTTCTTCTGTATTCTTCCTCCAGAAACCCTCCACTGAGGTTTCTTTTTCTGATTACCTGTCAAGTAAAAAAGCTTCAAAACTACACATATAACCAGTCTAATCACAACTGGACTACTGGAGGGTGCGCGAGTTCACTTATTCAGATTGTTATATGGTTGAAACGGAGTGTAGCAGGTGAACACGTGACAGATCCTAACATTTTATATTCTCAACCACTGGAACGGGGATTTTGGATGTTGAAGGGTAACACTCAGCCACAATCATATTTTTCTCTCACGCACTCCATTGTTGGTTAGCCGTTTGTGGTTTCAATTGATGTGTATTAGACTATTAGTTACCCATCAATCCATAGATTAACACCTTATTTTGTTGCATCACAGTAGTGATTATAAAACTATAGATACGGGAGGGCATCATATTATAGTTTGTTCTGGCCCAGCTATTCAGTATTTGTTATGATTAGAAACTACAAATACTTAGTGAGAAGTTCGTGTTGCTGGTTGGGATGGGAGTGACGGAGTTTAAGAGCATCAATCTTAGATAAGTATTTTGGATTGAGAGCACTTTGAAAGCGTCAATATGTAATATTTAATAATATAACGTACTTATTTTAATACTCCAGTGTCACTACTATATGAGCATTTTTTTTTCTTGCATTAAATAAACTAACAAGCAAAATTATATTTTTGGTTCTTATATCTATTAATATTTATTATTTGCTTCATAAAATGACACTAGCAAAGCTAGCTTAACGAGTTGCATTGGATGAGTGGAAGGGGGACAATTTAGTTTAAAGATTTGCAGGTTCAACTTTTTTGTTTGGTACATCATATATGAAGTACAAAGTACAAATTCGGGACAGTACACCAATTGTGAGAGTTCGTGAGGCAACCAAGCCCAACAACTCAACCGATACAAGAAATAAGCCCATATAGGGTAGAAACAAAGAAGCCTGTTTTTTTGTTAGATGGTAGGCTCAATTTTGGAAGATGATTGAAATCTGCAGGTTAAAAGAGAAATTCGCACTTTGGTAAAAATTTGTTTGCAAATTTTGTGCAGATTTCTTAAAAATTTGGTCGATTCTCAGTTTGAGTGTGGGTATGCTACCCTATTTAGCCGCAAATTATGTGTCTAAGTTCTGGATGATACTTGTACCACTGTTTTTCTTTTCTTTTTCCTTTTTTCACGTGAGACTTGGTAAATGTACTTGTACTAAAATGAGCTTAACACTTACCAGATTATATTAGGACTTATATTCTTGCTAAAGAGTCCAAATCTGATAATGGCAACTTGGAATTTGATTTCCCTTCATTGATTATTGATGTGCGGTTAGGCAACTTAGACTTTTGTTCTTTGAATATGTAAGTTTAGTTTTTGTGTGGATCAAATGCGTTCTGTGCAACTTGAAATGGGGTTATTGATACGTAACTGGTTAGACAACTGACCTTTGTTTCTTCTATTGCAATTTTAAGTTTTGTGTTGATCAAATGCTTTTAGAAATAAAGATGGGTACAGGTTTGGATATTTATAGTTTTATCATGCTTCCCATGTTATGATCTTAATTAGAACTAGTCTGCCATATAGGTTTTTTTCAGGTGACTTTTTAGTTCACTTCTTTCTTTTTTTTTCTGACAAAAGTTCACTTCTTGAATGGCTATGCTTTTCTCAGTCGTCAAGCGCTTGGGCTTCCATTGGAAGAGCCTGGGAGGTTTGTGGATCCCAGTTTTTTTGGGAGTTTTGGGAGAGATGAATATGATCCGTCAAACCCTGTATATCGGTATGACTACTGGGGTGAACCCAAGAACACAGAAAAGAGCCGGCAACAGCGGTTGTCGGATGCCCACACCAAGTCCGTCGTGGGGAAGAGCACGGTTTGGTATCGAATGTCTGTTGAAGATTTCGCCAAGCAACAAAGGCTGTGGGAAGCCCAATCAAAAGGAAAAGTGACGCAGGAAGAGGATGATGGTGAAGAGAGTGATCAGGATGACGATGATGAGTATGAGGACGATGACTATATTTATAGCATTTTATCTGACCCAAACACGAGTATTCCAGATCAGCCTATTGTCGTTAACGGGATTGAATCTGCTATATTCACTGACAATAAAATGTATGACAATTAATTGTGTAGTGCTGTTATTGTTGTTTGTACAGTACCCCTTCGCGAGGGAAACATGGGACAAATACGGCGGAAATCACCCATTTTTGTTGAGGTCCATGTGTGACGTGTCCTAATGTATTAGTGCAGCATAAAACAAGTAATAGGACAACTTATAATTCCGAATTTCTGGTTAATCTTCTTTTTATGTTTGCTCGCGTTACAAATTATATATGGTTACATGAACAAGTTGGAAACACCATTCATCGGATTCTGATCATGAAATCCACTCGGTTAAAAATATTTTGGAAGCAGCGGAAAGAAGTACATGAAAAGGAAACAATTCCCACGTTCAAAACCTATAACATGGCTGTCTCGAGAAACTTCTGTCAAAATTGCCAACTGCCTGTATCTCGAACTTCCTAGCAAGCTACATCTCCCTACACTCTCTGCAATCTCAAAGGGAACTTCTGCACGAAAGTTCCTGAATCCCCGGACGTCATTAATCGGACTTTATTTGATTGCAAGAATCCGCTTACATCACCATCCCGCCATCGATGGTGAAAACCTGCAGTAATGGACCAAATGTCTCCGATAAACTCATTGACTAATGAGTACAGAAAAAACTAAAACTATGGTCGCTCAGAATGAGGATACACAAATTAGTTGGCAGTACCTGTCCAGTAATGTAAGCAGCAGCAGGATTAAGAGCCAAGAATTCCACTAACCCAGCTACTTCTTCCGGTTGACCATATCGTCCTGTTATCAGCAATTACACATTCCGTCGTCAGAATCGTCGTATTACAAGTTCTCAGGGTTACAGCTAAGCAAAACCCCTTCTACTAAGATAGCTAGCATGCATGTGATGGAGTAGTTTTGAGTTCTTTTGATAACAATTCTCTATTCATGAGTGAAATCCCACACCAAAGTGCCAACTAATAACAGATCCAAATGCGCGAGGTAAAACAAACACATGCATCATGAGGGTATGCTCCAAGCCTTCAAGGAGGATAATCTTCGTCAATTAAGTTCCATTATCTACATTGAGAACTAAGGCCCTGTTTTTTGTACAGATTAAAGCATCAGATTGGAGCATAAATCCAAGGGGACCAAACATATCCCATGTTTGGTTGGAACTTTTCGCAGCTAGGCCCAGGATTAAATACCCTATCCCGCAAACCATGGCACATTCAATACCTTATGGATGATATATCATATGTCCTTCACACTACTCCAGTCAAACAACAGGGCCTAAATACATTAAACACATCCAACATCAAGGGCAAGGGTATGGGCACAAAAATGCATGTCCAACTAAAGCCACAAAAACTATTTTGTAACATATGCAAAGTATGATTCTCACTCAAGGGGATGGTCTCCAAAATTTTCTTTTCGATGTCCTCTCCAAGCTTTGTAGTCATATCAGATGCAATAAACCCTGGAGCCACGGCATTAACCTGTGGAGAAATAAAGCTTCAGTTTTATGGTATTGCATCTAACGATGGCCTAGATAATTACCTTGTTGAGACATTTCTCAATTGAAATTCACTTCATTCCCATAAGTATTATGACTATATATGAAATCACTTTGCCGACATTTGTTGGGGGCTCTTACATTTAAATTCCTGCTTGCATATTCCTTTGCAACACTCTTGGTAAATCCAATCACTCCTGCTTTTGCAGCACTATAATTGGCTTGCCCAGCATTTCCAACCAAACCAACAACAGATGCGATATTGATTATTCTTCCCTGTAAAATAGATGTCAGATTTGAGACACCAAAAAAAGCAAGAAACATGTATCGAATATTGAGATGAGAACGTATCACTTTGAAGTACTTGACCACATGGAGAAACACTTATTTCATTCAATCACAGCCAACTTCCACATCAAGCGAAAGTCAATATGAAAAGAATGCGTGCTATGTGTATGTGTAGTGTGTACATATAAAACTGGCTAGAACAAGAACAGGAGCCCTAGAAAATATGGTGAACCCTCCTCAATTACTCTAAAGCTGAGACGATTAATTTTCTTAAGCGCTTCACTCTATAATAACAGGGTTGATTTCAGCACATACACTAGGTTGCCAGCCAGGAATGACTTTGCAATGTACCTATTAGATGTCTGCAAAACTAGGCAGTCATTCTTTTGAAATGGCTAAAAAGGAGTAAAGTGGGACAGTAATCATTCATGAGAAGCAATACAAAGTAGCAGAACTGGAAAAATGTGAGAGGTTGGTCATATGCAGCTAAAACCAATTAATGCACCACAAGAATTCTGTTGATTCAAAAAGCTCTACAAAGACAACTAAAGGCTAGGAAAAAATGGCTTCTTATAATGGCACCTATAGCCAAGTTAGAACCAACTTGTCCTAATGAACTTATGTAACTATAATACTAACTTACACATAGCCAGGGACCAGGAAGAGGTCTGCTTTGAGTTGAGTCGAATTAATTTATTTTGTGATGAAATCCCAGCATTCATGCATGTCATAAATGAAATGGGAAAAATATCTTGTATATGAACTTGAGTTACCAAATATCAAACACTAACATGGAGCAGTTTCACGAAGACTGAACCAAGTACAAGCATGCCCTTTTACTACACAATGGACCACAAAGGATGGAGATTAAGATTTAACCTTTTTCTTTTTCATCATTATCTTTGCTGCTGCCTGCAATCAGAAAATAAACCTGGTTACACTATGAAGGACTCAGGTTTTGTTATGTATTACAAGTAATCACAAAAATGATAGCACATGCCTGTGTGCAAAGAAATACTCCTGTAAGATTCAAATCAATAACCTCCTGCCACTGGGATTTTTTCATCCTCATCAATAGCCCATCCCTCGTTATGCCTAAAACCAAACGGATGCAGTCCGTGATGAGGAGCACAAAATAGTCCAGTGAAAAATCACATGTTAACTGTTGCTAACCTGCATTGTTTATCAATACGTCAATCGTTCCCCATTGATCAACTGCCTGCATGCATAGGAATCACATGAACCCTTGTTTCAAGCAAAATTTGTAGAAACTCAACAATGCATATTTGTAGCACCCTTAGATAAGAGAACTGAGTTTGCTCACTGTTTTAACCATTGATTCCACATCTGCTTCTTTTGAAACATCACCTCCAAAGGTTAGAGCTTGGCCACCACATTCCTCAATCTACAAATGAACTGTAATTGCTCACAATCTGTTGAATTCAATATAAGATTACTCTCTATCGCATAAAGAATACGATACATCAGATGATCATAGATCAGCGATTCTTTTTCCAAAATTGCAAGAGATAAAGGGATTTGGCAGGTTTCAAAATTGTAGTTTTATTAAATGGAGTTTGCTTAGACACCTAAAAACTTCGCTGAAGTAGAATTACAGACTTCGCTAAAAGATGGAATAGATGAGAATGCAGAGTTTTGTTTCGTTCCGATAACATCCTCCCAACTAATGACTTCAAACTACAGATGTCTTCTTTCTACTGTTCATTGTTAGTAAACTCAGACCTAAGCATCACACGATTGGCATACATTGCAAAAGCAAAATACCATTTCTTAAGACTTGAAGAATATTTAGTAGTAAGCAAGCAGTTGGGTTTTGTATTTAAAACAGCATTTTCCACAATGTCCAACAGAAGTTGCAAACGTGTATTACTTAGAGAAAGCCATCACTAAAGTCCTAATGGCGCAAATAGAAGATAATACCTACACCAACGAGCAGATTAACCGTCAACATTAGGAAAGAACCTGCCAGCAGAATTTTGTGAAGCATAAAATCCTATCCAATGCTTCGTAAAAGTATTCAAAAGAATAAAGCAAACCTCCTTTGAAACCGCTTCAGCCTCTTTTGACGACCTTGCATAGTTCACCAGCAACTGTAGAAGCGCATCGAAAATTTCACTTTTCCGTTTCGTAAATAATGCAACCAGAGCATGCTTGAATTATTAGAGTTCTAATGAGAGTGTGAGACTGGTTGTATCCAGATATAATAAGCAACAATCGAACCAGCAATAATTATTTCATTACAAATCCATATATGTTCACCCGGCAGTCCAAATGAAAGTGTGAGCCGCCCCAGAACCAAAACTGATATGAACAGTCTGAACTGGCTGATTACTTATACAACAATAACAGAACCCATCTAGTCCTCAATCGTTGGGGGTATGGGCAGGGGAGGATTGGAGACAAACCTAACCTTCGAGAATATATGCACAAAGTAACTGCTCTCAGAATACCACTGAAATAGTGGCCCCCCCATATCTCCAAGAACCGAGGAGCTAAAGGGACGTTTTGTTGCAAAACCATGCCCCCAAATAAAAGTCGAAAGGCATGAGAGAGGCAGGCCTAGAAACCCAAACAATTTCTGTGCACATTATCATGCTTCCTTCATTTATAGTCCAGAGCATCGGAAAACACACCAAGTTATGTATGTGCACAATACCTTACTTATCCAAGTTATTTATTCTGTTCTTTTAAAGATTTAACATTTTTAGTCTCAATTGTGTTTCCCCAAGTTATAATTACGCTGAATATGTTTACGCACCCACGAACCAAAAGTAATCCCAAAATGGCAGATAAGCTAAAAATTGGGTATCCATCTTCTTTATCGCATTGATTAAAATAGCAAATGAACAAGTTCAGCATTTATCTTAAGGCACCATACGGAAGCACTAGCAAACCACAGAGGCTATATAGCACTCACTGATAAAAGAAATACTAACAAAAGCACAAACGACACTGACCTTACAACCAGCTTTCCCCAGAGTTAAAGCAATAGCCTTGCCAATACCTCTAGAAGCTCCAGTGACAACAACAACAGGAGCTTCAACATTAATGCCTACACCTGCTTGTTCAACTGCCGCGATCTGAGCTCTGATACCTATACACGTCATTTTCTCTCAATCAAACACTCCACCACAAGCAGAATTGCACACCGTCCACATTTCTAAAGAATCGACATTTCTTTTTTTCGGTACTTCAGAAACTAAAATTTTAAACTCTCGTATACATTGTTAATCTTGTTCAGCAAATTAATGGTCATCATGGATTTATCATAATCCAAGAAATACATATTAGGTGTATTCCTTCCAATAGGGCCATAGTAAAAATTATATAGCATGGATTTAGAGATCGTCGCTAAGTAGCGTATCGGCCGCTACGTAGCAGTTTTCCTGCCCTCCGATACCGTTACTACCCGACAAACCCGTGCTACCAAAACTCACACTCGCAAGTCATATTGGCCAATACGCAACGCGTCACATCCAATTTTTTACCCGCTTCACAGCAGATACTAGACTGCTACGGTCACTACAAGTGCTCAGGTGCAAAAATTGATTCAAAAATATTCACAGCCACTACACCTGAGTCCTGCTACGTTATATCATTCAATACTCCCGCTACCATTACCAATATGCAGTCCACTCCCACACTGTCCTACATCCCGGGAACTATTAGTTCTTTTTTGAGTTTGTTACTTTCAACGTTATGCATTTACTTTATCTTATGCCTAGGCTTCGTGCACATCAAATACTTCATTCATCCTTTACATTCATGATGCACAAAAAAATGTTAGATGCATATCAAAAATCACGTTTTCAGTATCTCTAATATTTCCTCTTTATTCAGTTTTCCGTGCATAGCACGGATTTAGGCTAGTATAGATCATCAAACAAAGACCAATCCCCCAAACTGCATAGCTGTACAGCTCGTTAAACCCTGACAAGCACCATACAATTCCTAGGTAGCGAAAACGTGAGCAAATTGACACCTAACCTGAAGAAGAGGACCACCGACATTGCAAGGCGGGGTTAGGTCGGAACGGAGAGCGTAAATGAGTGATTTGGCGAGCGATCGGGAGACAGGAAGTGGCGAGTTTCTCGGGAATTTTGACGGAGCTGAAGGCTATTGTGGCAGCTGATGAAGCCATTGAAGATGCTGCTGCGCAGAAGCTCCTCCGAATAGATAGTGAGGACGAAGAAGACGATGAGAGAAGAAAGGTCGCCAGATGAAAATTGATCAGTGGGACGTACGCGTGTATGACGTATGTCAGTGTCGATCGAGCGAGAGAGAGAGATGAATATTGGTGACGAAATCTAAACGGAGGTGAGCTCAGGAGGTCTACGCGAGTAGTAATACCCTCCGCCTCAAATTCTTTCGACTTTTTAAATATTGGTGCCCTTCTTTAAACTATTATATCTTTTAATATAAATTTCTGAAAATATGTAATATAAATCTTATTTGATAGTTCTTGATTAGATCTATAGTGATAGTTTTCGATTAGATCTATAATACAAAATTTTTAAAATTATGAAAAATATCATAAATTGAGAGATATAAGAGTTTAAAAAATTACACAAATATTGAAAAAGTCCAAAGATTTTGGGACCGATGGAGTATTTTTTTTCGTACCTTTGGGCTGCATTAAGACGAAACGTCGAAACCTAGAGGACAGTATGTTGAGCAGTGAATGTTGAGTAGAAGATGTAGCATGGGTTTTTTTTTCCTTTCAAAAAGTCGAAGTGCACTGTCCAAAAGATGGTCCGAATTTTTAAAAAATTATTGATGTTCGAGTCGAAAGGTGACATGTTTAGCGGCGAAATAGAACGGTGGTGAGTGATATCATTGTTTTTCCTCCAGAAAGTCAACACTCGTCGCCCACGGCTCAAAATTCACCTCTCCCCAGCCACTTTCAATCTCACCGTCCAAAAGTATTTTGCACGATTTATATTTAAAAAAATTGAAAGAGTTTTTTTTTTTAAAATTCAAACCATTAATTATCTGAGACGAACGATCAGAAACAATTGGAATTGGAAAATTGCACAACCAAACTCTTATCTTCCAAGTCAAGATAATTAATCACCTGAGAATATTTTATTTTCAAGGGAAATAACCTGAGAATATTATTTTCAACACTAGAATAGTGTTTTACGGATGAAACAGTAGATAGGTAATCGGGCCGGCCGAAGGTAAATTGAACAACAAAACTATTATCTTGCATATTCTTGCTTGGGCCGTTTCCGCAATTAACAAGATTATGTAGTTGGGCAGGGCTGGGCTGGGCTAGGCTTCTGATGCTTATTCATTGGGAACAGAAATAATTGGACTTGAATTATACTTGGCAAACATGATTTCCAAATATAATCACCAAAGTATATATTATTGCAAAAAGAAGAATTTTGTTTCAAAAAAGAGAAGTAAAAATGCTAGGAGCACAACCATCCAAACACAACACTAAAAAACTCTCACAAATACGGGCAGAGGTACTAAGGGATAAGTGGGGGTTCAGTGACTCCACTCACTTTGATTTTTCATCAGAACATTTAATAATTTGCAATCAAATTTTGCTATTTAGACCCCACAAAAATATGTGAGGCTCATATGCATTAGTATGTGTAAACCCCACACACACTAATATATGTAACCAAAGATCGAGGAAAATTTAACGAGTAAGAAGAATGCCCCACGTCCCACCACGTGACAAACTCAGTGAGACACGCATAGCTTCAAAGAATTTCACGTGATAAACTCGGCATGGCACCTTCTTTGATCAGCTGCCAGCAGATGAGAGATGAGTCATGAGAGAGAGAGAGAACCGATACTGGAATTCAAAGTTTACGGTGCGCAGTACTATAGGTGCCATGCATGGTAGGTACGTGCAATAAAGAATAGTGGAGTATTAAAATGGACGGATAGAAAAGGAACCACAATATTCACCCAATCAATAGAAAGGGCTCCTGGAAGTCATAATAATAGAACAGTATAATAAACCGTGGCTTATTCATGTGCACGGTTTTTAATAGTTTTTTATTTATTTATCTCTTTTTATTTATTATTTTTAAAACCCTCCCTCCAAGTTGAAACCGAATAGGTAAAGCCATTTTCACTTATGTCTACTCCACTTGTGTTTTTATTATCAATCTACGTTAATTTCTGCTCTCAATCTTCATTCTCACAAATGGTTAAGCCATTTTCAAAAAATGCTTTCGTGCCTCCATCCATTAATTCTGCATTAGATAGCATGTCAGACTTTTCTATCCAGTGGCAAAGCCAGTAAGTTAGACGGGGCATCATAATTAATATGGTCTTAGAATTTTCTCATTCATATATAGTAAACCACCGTAATATACAAGAAATGAAATTAGAACATAAAATTTGCTGCAATATACAAATAGATAACGGATTTTTTATGAAAAACAAGTGCGTAAAAGAAAACTTTTTTTAAAACTTGACAAAGATAGTAGGTGATGCAAGTGTTATACTAAGACAGAAATTGTGTACATTTTCGAGATATAAATTGTCATCGGCTCTATAATTTAGAAGTAAAATTGATATTATTGAAAATTACAGTAGGAGCCCATATCGATTCCCCACTGCTAACACACTATCTCCCCCACCGTTTTCATCCCAAGCTCAAGCTCTCGCTCACGCTCACGCATTATGCTACGGAGGTATAAAGATTAGATGCCTCTAAAAACAAAACAAAAGAAAGCCTGCAATAGATTCACCCACACTCGTCCACCTGTCCCAAAACGCAAATCACATGCTATACCAACTTCCTACTATCAAATCCTTAATTAAATAATATCATTAGATTCATTACCAGCTTTTCTGCCCAGCCATCAAATTGCACCCACCCACGTACTACCTCTCGTCCCACCCGTTCGACATACTTTTTCACCATGTCCAGAATATCAACTCTCTCTCTCTCTCTCTCTCTCTCTCTCTCTAGAAAGAACCGAAAGAGAAATCACTCATTTTGCCAAAGAGAATACTCATTTTAGACTAGCTGGGGATCCACTACGGAAAAGAATATGTATGTATTTCTTTAAATTGTCACATCCGTATATATTTTCTAAAAAAAATCTAACTAAAATATGCAATTAGAAAACAACAAATTACGCACAAAATTAAATAATGTACTTTTCTAATTAGGATAGGAATTACATGTACTTAGTAATAGAGTAAATTTGCAAAATGAAAAGATCGAGTACAAAATATCAAGAGATTTATAAGCCTAGAACGAATATTAAAGTAGGGGTCTAGATTATAAACTTTTAATTTAATCTTGTGATGTGATTATGAGAAATAAGACTTTTAGATTTCAAGACGTTTTTTTTTTTATTTAATCTCAGAGAATAATTAAATGTAAACAACATATCATACATTGAATATTGATCATTACTTTTGGAAATTTATATATGTATCCCAAGAGGTAAATCATATTTGTTCCATTGAGGCTCAAATAGAACCCTTGCGAATGATTATTTTTATGATTCAAGATGTTCATTTCGTATAATATGTTGAATTGCTCTATTATTAAGAAGCATTTGTCCGAATCACACTTGTCAAAAGAGAAATGAACAATTAAATATCTTGAATAAAAAATGTGTGATCTCGATCAATGTACACTTTTAAAATGAACGATTCTCTTTCGCAGTGCTTAGCACTTGAGAAGATCTATGTACAATTGTACACGATCAGTCAAATGAGAAGCTCCACTCAAAGATTAACGAATCCACATTATACTCTAAATAGATTTTTAATAGTGCTCTTTGGTGATCTAAAATGGTAACTCCAAAATTTGTGGAAAAGAGTGTAGTAGGATGCTTTTTATTTTAATTTTTTATCTTGAGTGGGATACTAAGAGCATCCGCAATGATAATAATCAAAACCAATAACTAAAATGTGTCACATCAATATTTAATTATCCATTTAGTCCATAATCAAACTTAATAACTTCTACCTCCACATTGGTTATTTTTACATTCCTAACCAAAAAAAAAATCCACAATACACAACGCACATTTGTGCAATCGCAAACAAGTTCCAATCACGCACCCGACTACACTAAATTATTCGTTTCGATGAGACAATTCCTAGGTATTTTTGAGTTATTAAGTTTGGTTATTGAGTTTTGGTTATTGATAAAAGTTCTTAAATTTAATTATGAAATCGGTGAAATTTAATTATTTACTAAAAGACTTTTAACTTTGCTTATTATAATGTGAAATATTTTTTAAATATTATTATTAAATTTATTTATTCACACTCATTTACTTATTACAATGGAATATGGAATACATACATGAAAATTCATTTATTACAATGGAATATGGAATACGTATATGAAAATTCAGAAAAGGGATCTCATAATTCAACCTAATCTTTTTAGGTAAGGAATAATCAATCTTGACTTAGTCAAAAGAATATGAAAAGAAATTTCATAAAAGTTTGTGATGGATGAAAATAGCCAATATGCATAGATCGAGTCATCATACAGTCATGTATGTAGATCTAGTTCGGTTCAGATTTTGAGGGTGATTTTTTATAATAATAAGTGAAAAGAGAAATAGTAAAAATTTATTAAAAACCATATAAAGAGATTTTGTGCCTCGAACACTTTTCTTGGTGGACTGTGCGCAGAGATTTTGAAATCCAAAACGAAGAGCGCCTCAAAACTTTTTCTCTGCAACACATTTTCGTGACCAATGAAAATCGACTTTGTATTGGGATCCCAAAGAAACACGGTCGCTAAAGCATTAGAGTAATTTTTCTGCATATATTCGAACTCTCATTATCATCGCACAAAAACTTTCGATATATATTTCCAAAGAAATACGTACAGCAGAAAGATTAAGCTGATAAAGATCACAATACTACAGGATTTAACCGTGACAAATACAATAATCTTGAAACACGATTCTTCCCCTGAAAGTGCACCGAAACAAAGATTTAATATCATTTCTGGAGCGAGCATATATGCACCATACCCTTGTACGTTTGTGCCGATGAGTTTATCGACTGATGGATTGTGTAATTTTTTTATGTGTTTTAAATTCAACGGCCGAAATTTTTTTTGACACAGAAGGCCATAAATTTTCGACACAAAAGATCCTGCTTGGTTGCCCGAGATAAGAGGATGAAACAAAACAGTTAAACAATTTCTACACGGGAGACAGCTAGAGAACTCAACCAACCATCCTAAACAATATGCACATTTCTAAGCTGGTTATTTTCCACTTTTTTTTTTTTTTTTTTCTGGTCATAAAAAGGAGAGATAAACCAACGCTCTATTAGGTGGTCTCAGTATTCAGCTATTACCGACTAAAGACTCTTCTTTCCCCGATAACTCAAACTCAGGTGTTCGAACCGGCTTACCGACCAAGACTCAGAGCGGCCTTCACATCCAACCTCCATGCAAACCCGCCGCCATCCATCTTCCACGCATCGCACGGCACCACCACAGAACACTTCTCCTTCCCGCACGTGTACTGCACCTTCACCTTACACGTGAACGCCGGGTACATTATCGGCACCCTCTCCTTCATGACCAGCCACACCACCACCTCTCCTCCCACCATCTCCCTGTACGCCCCGTTCGTCCACCCGACCCGGTTGTAGCCGTCCGTCACAAAACCCGGACACGTGTCCTCCTCCAGGTTCCTCATCCTCTCCTCGTCCTTCCACCCCAGCCCATACGCGTCCACCCACGTGTCCGCCACGCTTTCCACCGTCACGATCGACCCCACCAGCATCGTCGGCTGCGGCGTCGTCACCACCGTCCGATCTAACCCGCTAGACACGCGTCCAACATCAAACGCCTCGCGATTATCGTTTGTCTTTCTGTTACTATTATCGTTGTTGCTGAAGTTCAACCATATGGTGTCCCTCTCGTTAGGAGACCCCCTCGCCGGAGAATCCCTCCGATCGGGCGTTTCCGGCAACAACGGCAGCGTCACCGCCGAATCTCCGCCGGAGACCGACCCGCCAGTACTGCTCGAGTTTTGACCGGGTTCAGTTTCGTCCGAAGAAGACTTCCTTCTCTTGTTACTATTTTTACGACACCCTTTATTGCTACTTTTTTTGCCACGTTTTACGTACTTCCTCTTGCCCCGACCGGAGCTCGCGTTTGCCTCGCTGTTCTCCGGCGAGGACCCGCCGCTTACCGACCCCCCGGCCGCCGGCTTCGGCGCGATCGGCCGGTATCTCAGCATTATCCTGTCCACCTTCGACATATCGTACATCCCGGCGGCATACGGCGCGATACAGCACCCTCCCCTCCCATCCATCATCAAAATATCTCTATATCTTTCTCTCTCTCTCTTCTGTGTAAAACTCTCTCCCTCTAGACGTGTGTGCATTTCAAAAAGGAGGCGACATGGGCGATGAATTTATAAGCGCGGTGCATGGGGAACGGACACGTGTGCTGAGGGGTAGGAACAGCGGTTGGACGTGATTGGTCGGAATGGAAACGTGGCGGGAGGGGGCCCACGGGGGGGGAGAGTTTTTCAATTTGGCCCCATGGGGTGGCCAATGAGGGTGGCGGGAGTGTAAAACGTTACTGGGGACGGGGGCACGTAGGCCTGTGGCCTCCAACGTCGTGTTCTGTTTTTGAGTGAGTGGGGTCCGGTGAGGAGGAGTGGTGGTGAGACCAGGGAAGGGCACGTGGACCAATTGGGGGTGGGATGGCAACGGGACTCTAACTAGGGGTGAGCATGGTCTGGATTGGTTCGGTTTTATAGTAAACCAAGAACCAAACCAATACCTACGGATTATAAATTTAGAGAACCAAACCAACCCACAAAAGGCATAAAACCAAACCAATCCAATCCATTAGACTATGGTTCGGTTTCGGTTTTAACCACGGTTTACTTGAACTTAGCAATCATCTCCAAAAAATATTTGAAGTACTTAAAATTAAAAAGATAAATTAAAAAAAAACTTATACTAAAATCAATTTCATTCAAATTACCAAAACAAACTAACATCAACCAACTAATTTAAGAGTTGACATCTAACTAGAAAAGACAGAAGAACAAAGTTATGATCAAATAAAATTTTGTTGATCTTGAAAAAAAATAGCAACACAAAAAATCAAAGCACGGAACAAGAATTATTTTCTCTTACATTCACGGAAGCCATTTCAGAGAGAACTATGGATGGAGAAGATAGATGGCTTATTGTGGCTGGGCAAGATATGGATGCTACGTTAATATGTTAGGTTTATATAGTATATAGGGATAGGATTTCACTTATATAGAAAGTTAGGATGATTAGTCTTGGTAATGGTAGTAGAGAAGTTATAGGAATATGAATTGGAAAACTAAATATTGGTGGATTTAATAGGACCAATAAATTAGGAAAGTAGGCTCCCATATTTATTTTGTGAATCATAATTAAAATATAGGGCAAAGTACGGATTACCTCCCTGTCATTTGGCCCTTTGGCAAAAGACCTCCCTGTGTTTTTGTAATGACCAATTCACCCCCCTATACTTTTGGAGTAAAGTGCAATTTTAACTCCGTTAACAGAAAAATCCTAAATGACTATTGTACCCTTGTACTTTATTTGGGATGAGTCATCTCTATGTCTCTCTATCTGCTCCCTCTCCCTCTCTCCCTCCTGGCTGAAAACATAAATTGACCCCCAAAAAAATCAAATTTAGGGGAGAGAGAGTGAAACATAATTGAAAGTAGGTAATCCCCAATAGATACAAACTGGGTTTCTCATTGCCGGCGACAAGTCTGACCGGCGGCCATCACAAACGCGGGTTCAATCACGGAGGGAGAGAGAGAGAGAGATTTAGTTAGAGAGAAGAGAGGGCTTGGACGGCGGCCGGCGGTCGAACTCGTGGACAGCCATGGCTACTCGCCGAGTTCTCAAAAAATTCAGAAGATTTGCTTTTACCCAAGAGGCGGATAACACCTGTGCTAATTGGTCCTCACTAAACTTCTGAAATGATGTTTCTTGTGAAATCGAGGGGAAAATGTTCATGAATTTATCCGGGCAAAGAAAATTAAGTTGAACAAGAAGTGCCTCTGGAAACACCTATGGAAAATGTACTGCATGTGCAGATATGGAGTATATGGGTTGTGTGGGTGTGCTCTATATGTATGTGTATAGATCTATAAGTTGTATAAATACACAATGGAAAGAGAGAGGGAGAGACGGAGAGAGATTACCAAGGGAGAGATAGGGAACAATTTAGGAGAAGAAGAAACCCCTGTTGGGTTTCCTGTCTTTTTCTTTTTCAATTTTCTTTTGTGTGTGATATGGGGAAAGAAGATGAAGTAGGGGTAGTATTGTCTCATTATGATATTACTTTTGCCTGGAAATACAAATTTTCCTGCCATAAATGCAGTTTGAGCACGTGAAGTCCACACACCGTTAGTTTAGACGGAATATGTAACGGTTGCACTTTAATCCAAAACTATAGGGAGGCAAATTGCTCATTAATAAAACACAGGGAGGTTATTTGCAAAACGGCCAAACCATAGGGAGTTAATCTGTACTTTGCCCTAAAATATATATAACTGTAAATATTATATGTATATAATATACGGTTCGGATCGGTTTGGAACCGTAACCGTGAACATAAATCCACAAACCAAACCATATAATACGGTTTCTAATTTTTTTAAACCATGACCAAACCATACTACTAAAAAACCGAACCAAATCTTTCGGTTTGGATTGGTTCGGACTGGATTCGCGGTTTGACGGATTTTTTGCTCACCCCTAACTCTAACGTTGTTCGAAGGAGTCATTATTATCTGGTACTTTTCGGGCACGTCATATAATGCTTCAAAATTATTACTCCCTCCGTCTCTTTTTAAGTGTCCTACTTTGTAACTCCAATTTATTAAAAAGACATCATCATTATACCTTTCACATCAAATTTTTCTTCCACTTTCCGTACTTACCCATCATCATTACACTTTTACTCACTTACTTTTCAAAATGTAATCTACTTTTAGGGACAAAATAGTCAATTCACCAATTTTTACTCACTAACTTTACAAAATGAACACTTATTAAGGGACAGCCCAAAATGAAATATCGGACTATAATAAAAGGGACGGAGGGGGTATCTATTATGCATTTTTGTGGAATTTATATACTAAATTAGACTTCATAGAAATGTATTATGGATAAAGTGTTCGAAATATTTTGCGGTCTTTCAAAGACGACGCACTTGAATTATCCTATCAAAATTCAAAATGAAGTAGAGCTCATCTGGTTGCATTTGTTTGACTTTTATCGAAGGAGTTTGTGGTTTGGGCTATTGGAGTTGTGGAGACACATCATTGGAGTATTTGAATTGAACAATAGCTCAAATTTGAATGGGATTGATTAGGACGGCCTTGGTGATGATTTTATCGACGCTTTATTATAACTAAGATTCGTATGAACGGGTTAGGATCATGACAATGTATTTTTGGGCAATTTTCTCCATAACCTCATGTTGATAACAATATTGGCAGTAAATTATTCGTCTTTTATATCATGTTGGTAACATTAATCATATTAAACTCGAAATCAGTCATCTTTCATAGCTAACTAGGAAGTTAAATGACTCTATTTTGAGAAAAGTGACGCACAAAAATCAAATCACACAATCAAGTACATTTCTTAGAGACCTATGAGCCACTGATTATTCCATACACCAAAAATGTCTTCACAGTAATTTGCACCACATATTTTGTAGGCTCCATACACTTTGATGCGGACACCACATAAACGCGTGATTCAAAGGCCTTGTGAAACAATGCCCCATGGTATAAGAAAATTTCTCCCTGAGAGAGTTGGGGAGGTTACCCCTTTTCATCGTAATC
Organism: Rhododendron simsii; assembly: GCA_014282245.1. Lineage (NCBI taxonomy): Eukaryota > Viridiplantae > Streptophyta > Magnoliopsida > Ericales > Ericaceae > Rhododendron > Rhododendron simsii. Next base: position 25,815,158 of record CM024964.1, read on the forward strand.
TATTTGTGTCTATATTATTTTGAAAAAGAGTACAATACACATTCCTTATTTAGGTGTGTATTATATGCATCCTCCAAAATATTATGAATTGTAGATAAAATGTTACCAATCGTATTGCAACAAAGTTACGAATCATATAAGGTTACGAGATATACCAAAATGTTATGAATTCTTGAACAAAAGTTACGAAATATACTAAAATGTTACCAATGAATATTAAAATAGGTGCATATGATACACCCTTTTAAGGGGTGTGTATTGTAGACTTTTCCTATTATTTTTGTACAATTCTAGTAGTAGTAGGATTCAGCTTCTGAAATTGCACTTTGGTAGTTTGAGAGTAGATTTCGAAACTTGGAGAAAGATATATAGGAAGTATTTTTTTTTGCAACGCTCTGGTCCATCTGGTTAATGAAAAATTGGGTATATCTTTATTGGGGCAACATCTCAAGCTTTAGAAGTGGCGAATTTAGTTAAAACTAGAATAGCTATGTGGATGAAGGCTAAATTCAATATCAAGATCTACACAGTGAAGAATTTCAAAAGATACTTGAATGGGATTCAAAAAGTAAAGGTGTAGATTGGATAAAAGAGGTGTTTTATCCAATTCTGGTTGGATATTTTCTATGCTTATAGCTTTTTGTAATTTTTGCTTTATCCTCAATGTACCCCTTCAAAATTAATAAAAGTTCCTTTTGCCAAGAAAAAAAGGGTAGTGATTTTGCCACACATTTTTTTGATAATGTCACACACTGCAAGTGTATTTTTTGGTATAATAATACACTTACAGGATGTGGCATTATCAAAAAATGATGTGACAATATCATTTCCCAAAAAAAGAACTTACACAGATAGATGGCATTAATCTGTTCGGACGCCATTTTAGTTTTAGTTTTTATTTTGTTTCTAATCATTACTCTACATCTTTTTCCAATCATTACCCTATTTTTTCAATTATTACTTTCTTATCTCTCTCTATCTCTCTCCAATCATTACCCATATCTTCAATCATTACCCTATTTCTCTCTCCATCCACTACCAAAATTAAACTAAACTAAACTCCCAACCAAACACTACATTCTTTTGTGATGCATTAAATTCAGAGATAGATTTTTTGGTAAATAAAGATCTTCTCGTTGTTCCAATGCCATAAATTAGCATGGGAGGATTGTGGCACGTGTACGGTCCGATGGCGACAAGGTATGCAATGGGGTTAGGGTTGGTGACGGTAGAGGTGGACTAGAAAGATAGGATCAGCTGATTCAGCGCTCCGTGGTCTCCGTGATAGGGTTGGGGAGAGCAAGGGAAAATGGGACCAATTTGATAAAGAAGGGGAGGAGACGGGGAACGGGCATAGCAATTTTTCTTTGGGCGCGCGTGATTATAGAGATTTCAGATCCGCGGTGGATCTCGGGATGAACAAAGAGCTATAGCAACTACAATCCAGTGGAAGCTCCAGAATTTCTCAGGAGGGTGTTTATAAAAAAAAAAAAACTTACAATATATACTACCCAGTATTTTAAATGGCGCTCGCCGCTAGTCAGACGGCAACTCACCGCCAAGCACCAAACCCACATAGGCGCCGCCAAGCAATTCGACATTTTTTTACAAAATTCAAGAGATTATTTTTAATACAATGTGGACTGAAACAGACAAAATAAAAGAGACTAACATTGTTTATATATTAAAAACTATGGTTAAAAAATAAAGTGATCCAATTTTCAAACTGTTTCAACTGGTGCGAAGATCTTATTTTTATGATCATTTTATCTTAAAGGATCTCATAGCTAATATTTGCCTCCAGAACTCTCATAATTAAGTATCCGCTCTTCATTTGGTTCTACGGCTCTCTTAAGGCTCTCATATCACAGCCCTAAAGTCAAAAATTGATTATGATTTTTAGGATAAAATAATTAAAAATTTTATATTTGTGAACTAGTCCAAACGGATTAAAAATTGGAAAACTTAATTTTTTAGACAGTCTATATTGGAAAATATATAAGCATTCTCAAATAAAGAGAATAAAGAGCCGTAATTTTACCACAGATTAGTGATCATTGTTGTATGGGCTAGGTGTTCATAATTTTGTGAATTGGGTTTTCATTGATAAATGAACTAAGTGTTCAAACAATTTCAAAACGTGTACTATCCTAAAATTTCTACATGTATTGTAGCAAATTATTTTCTTTTGGGGTTGTCATGTGACCATGGTGAGAGCTATGTGGAGCCGCCACTGCTACCGCCCGCCAAAGGTTAGAGGGCCAAAACTGAACAGAGGAGAAGGACCAAATTTGAGAGGGGTGCCGCTGGAAAATGGGACCATGCCCTTTTACATTTTATTTTCTGTTTGTGGATTTCGAAGAATTGCCATTGGTGTTTTTCTTGAAGGGATATTCTATTCACACATCTCTCAAACACACCATCTAATAGAGTGAGTTAAGCGACAACTTATTTTGACAATTCAATTCGTTCATTTTGTAGATCTCGACATGAACATTATTCATGCAAATAATTAGGCTGATTAACCTTGATCAATTGGAACTTTAGGACCTATGCGAATCTTCGATTAAAAATTGGCCTAACCACGTTCGAAGAAAAATCAAGAAAATAAACGTACACAGAAACCAGTGGGGTTACGTACGGGCCCCAACTGGATTTTGTTTTATCTTTAATTTATATTATTGAGTACTTCAAAGACATCGTTACAGAAACATTATTACAGAGTGTATCTATGTTACTGAATTGGCGGAAGACGGGGTTGCCAAATCTTCTTTTATTTGCCTGGACCATACACGAAACTATATTAGATGTAGAAGAGAGAGAGAGGAACTCAAAGATTATAAGATCATTAAATCCATGATGTGGGATAATTCAATATATATAATACTGCAACTTACTGTTTATGAAATTAACTTCTCTTAATAAAGATAAGAGCCCTCTTTGAATTATTTCAGATTGATCGAAACAAATAGATGTAGAAAAGAAAAGAAATCGAATTGAATGCTATATCCGTTAGGTACATGGAATAGATATTTGCATATGATATATGCAAATAATATTGGAGAGTGATCCATATATATATACACTAGTGGAAAACATGGCCCTTGACAAAAACCCTTTCATTAAAATTTATGAAAAACTTAAATTTCCAACGGTTCAACCCAAAGCTGATATTTTTTGTTGAAATGTTGCATGTAAAAGTTGTGAATCCCTTTTCGGTGGGCGAATTATCTTTGAGAAATGTGAACTTTATTAGTAGACCATATGATCACAGGGACAGCTCACCCCAAAATCTTTACATAGATACCCACTTAAAGTAACATTGTATAGTTTGTGAATCTAACCTAACCTATCATCTTTATTTCCTCATTTGTTGTTCAAGAATCTAAGTACAGACAAAGCTATCATAGAATCCACCATGTAAGAGGAAGAAAAGGGAAAAGAAGTCCGCAATCTCCGAACACCATTGGATAAGATTTGATCCGAGCCTTTCAGTGTCGGGACGAAATTTGGACCGTTGAACAGCAGAACGGACGGCTTGAATAGTACACAACACGGTACTGTGCACCACCCACATAGCACCAGCCCTCGTTCTGTCAGATTTGGGAACTTTTTCTTTTTTTCGGTACTTCAAAATGAAGGTGCTGGTAATCATCACTAAACAACATAAGATATGGCTTCGTCTTGGTTGATTAGTTGCATTTTATAGAACAGCCAATGGCATTTATACAGGTCACGGTAATCATTACCATTGTTTAAGAAAGCAAATAGAAGAGTAGATCGTGGAGGTTAACGTAGTGAGCAGTTTGTGTTGTCAATTTACGGTATTGCCCAAATGATTAAGCGTCAATGAAAGATAATTATACTAGACATTAGTGAATTAATTGAGGGTAATATTGGGTCAAAGGAAAGTCCATACAACTTAAAGTTTGTGGTGAGTCCAAGTTGTGCTCTTCTCCCTTTATATATTAAAAAATAAAAAATAGAAGCTTGAGTAAAGAATAATTAAGGTAGGTATAATTCAAAATGTGCCAACCACTTCTTCATTGAGATTATTGCTCTCAAGACCTATCCAATTTATGACGTCGAGAGCTACATATATTCGCATTATCGCATAACAATACTATTCAAATGATCCCAATAAAAAAAAAATTACACTATGCAATGAACGAAGCTACTTGAGTTTGGCTTTTGTTAGTTTCCTTAAAATTTTCTTGAGATATCTTCTTGTTCCAGAAACATTTGAAAATGAAACTAATTTTTAATAGTTGTAGAGTTTTCAAACTAACACTTGAATAATTCATTGCACAGTCCAGTGAGCACATGCATAAAGATGTTCCAAAGATATAAACTATTCAGGTTGATCGACTTTTAAATTTAACTTTAACAACTCACAATTCAATCTCATTTATAGATCTATCAGGAACTAATTGAACGGTCACTGGCAGGTATTGAGTAGGACTAAGGGTCACGTGCCCCATAAAATTTCAATAATTTGGATGGTACCCATGCATATGAAAGAAAGACCTCTCACACTGCCCCTAAAAAATTTATATTTAATTTGTGCCACCGCTTAAATGAATTGGTGTACTATTATTCTTAATTATTGGGTGTTAATTGGTATATTTATATCTGATTACTGTCAAATTAATGGCTTTAATTGAGATTTTGCTAGTATATTAGATTAACGTGTTTAGAATCTTACGTAATTAATTGAGTTCTTACAATTTCCTCGCCTTCTTCCCCCCCCCCCCCCCCCCCCCCCCCCCCCAAAAAAAAAAAGTATTACACGTGTTCCAAAAATCCTAAATCCGTTACAGCCTGTATTTTTGAAAGGGGGAAAAAGAGAGAGAGGATAAGTCTGCCTTTCTCTATCAGCTCCTTTATAGTCAGCAATTTGGAAGGCAAGAATACCTTAAGTACAGCAGTTTGGCAAGATTTGGTTGAGTGGGCACGAGAAAAACATGTATTTGACCTCAATGAGGTCGCATATTTTTATTTTATAGAGCCAAATATTCTAAATTTTGGATCTAGCCGCTACTTTTGAATTTCAGAATTCTGAAATTAGTTGAAATATGCGCAACTTGAATCGAATATCCGGTGAGGAAAGAAGAAAACAGGGTGGTTGGCAAAGCGAGGGATATGACTCAATGAATCGTTTTAGTCAACGACAGCTTCACAAATTGTAGATATGTGTTGATATTTCTCTCTCTCTCTCTCTCTCTCTCTCTCTCTCTCTTAATCACAATCAAAGTTGATTGTTGTGTTTGGGAGGATCCAATGATAGCCGCATTCAAGCTGTTTTTCCCCTTTTGCACGGCGCCGGACATTAAAATCCGTTAATTTGAATGCAATATCAGTTCTGAGATTATTCTGGCTTGCAATGTTAATTCGTTTAGAGCAAGGGTACGCACACACTTTTAAAACTCTAACTCCGGAAGCAACTGTATTTGAAACCGTTTAATGCATATGGTTCACATACATAATACATTGAATGCAGACATATAGACTCTGCTCATATAGACTCTGTTCAGTTTGAGTTTTGAGGGAAGTTTTTATGAGTAATGAGTGGAGAGAGAGAGAGAGAGAGTGAGAATTTATTACAGACCGCGTACAAGGGTTTTGAGTACTCCATATGAAAAAAGCCCATATAGTTGCGTCCAAGGTTGGGTTCGGTGTTTTTTTTTTATTTGCTAATTCAAAAAATTTACATTTTTAATTGCTCTCGTCAAGACGAATCAATAACCCACAAAAGTTTGGTGCAAAACTAACAAATGTGTAATTAATTCAAATAAGGACAAAATTTTTAAATTTAAGTTGAGTTTAAATTAAGTATAAAGAGAAGGCCGGCAGTGTTAAAGTAGAATGGGTAATTACATAAATCACTTTTGTTTCGAGTCTCTTTTAACAACCTCGAAGTCAACAAAAAATCTACGACTAGATTTGCAGTAAACGTTTATTATCTTTGATTTTTAACCGTCCAAATGGCGTTTTTAATCGGCAATCGCCAAGTGTATCACATTTTTAAATGAGTCAGACTACGGTTCCCGACCGGGAAATTTCCGGCCGAATTTCCGACGCCCCGCCGGGGCCACTCCAGCCACCGGAAAGCTGATCGGATCCGACCAAAAATTCTATAAAAAAAAAATCGAGTGGGCCCGTGCGAGAATAAATGGAATCCAATGTGTGTAGATGGCCGATCCAAATACTTCATTTTTTTTAAACATTTGTACACAAAAAAATACATTTTATACAAAAACATGGAGTGTTTAGATCGGCCACCTACACATATCGGATGTCTTTTATTCTCGCGTAAGCCCACTCGGTTTTCTTTTATAGAAGTTTTGGTCGGATCTGATCAGCCGTCCGGTGACCGGAGTCGCCCCGGTGCGGTGTCAGAAATTCAGTCGGGATGCTCAGACTTTCTGTTTTTAAATTGCCGTAAAAGATGTTTTCGAGGTGATCATAATTATGAGCCCTAATGGATAAGCATACATTCTGAAGCATTTTGTATTAATCGGCAATCGCCAAGTGTATCACATTTTTAAATTGCCGTAAAAGATGTTTTCGAGGTGATCATAATTATGAGCCCTAATGGATAAGCATACATTCTGAAGCATTTTCGACAAAAATTATGCATTTATACATGTATGAATGTATTAATTTTTTCTTTTCAAAAAAATGTACAGTATTAAATTTTCTCTAAAAGATTGTACGCACATACGCATGCATACGTGTATAATTAAATAGGAACTTATAACAGTGGCCAATTGATAATCACGGGAATGTTCTTTTCTTTTTTTTCTTTTTCTTTTATATAACAGGATGTCCGGACAATCTTACGTGCACTTCGACTAATTTCAAGACTGTAAAGTAAATGATAGGCAAAAGTACTCTAGTGCCCCCAAGGTTTACCATATTCGGACTTTGTAGGATTCGAACTTTGAACTCTTAGGAAGCAAGCTCTTCTAATTATTTTCTCGTACCCATTTGACGAATACCCCCTGGGGTTGATAATCACGGGAATTAATGTTAGCTAGCAATTGTACGTACGTATATACGTTGGAAGCTAGTGATCAAATTAATAATTGAGATATAGGGCAAAGTAGTAACATTTAACATTTTAATTAACTATTCCTAAGGAAATGAAAAGTCACGTCTCAATCTCAATCTTCTTAGGTGGCAAATAATTAATGGTTGAGCAAAGGATGTAAGACTGCGTGCCAACAATGTTATAAGTTGGGAAAACGTCACCTAGCTTTCTCCAAACAGAAGCAACATCCAGCTAGCTTCATTGTGTCAAGTGTCAACCAACAACGACCTAATTAATGTTTACATAATTTGATGCTAAATTCATTTGACTTTCGATTGATCAGCTGCCTCGATCGCCTAATTTTCTGGCCGTAGTTTTCATCTCTCTCTCACTCACACATAAGCGCATGCACGACAAGATTTTAAGCATTGGCTTATCGATACCTAATGGTATCGTTACACTCTGATATATTGGTGAGATAGAAATTACATGGATATATACCATCGTCCGTTTTTTGTTTAACCCAAGAACGTGAACTTGATCGAATTGAAGATTATAAAAAAAGCTTAATTAAAACATGTTTGCAACTTATATTAGTCTTTTAAACAAATAATTAAAAAATCTTAACTTATAAGTAATTCCAAACGGGGCCGAAATATTGTTGAATTTGAGAACCTTAATTAAATCTAGCCGAAAGTAGATATGGAACCATATCTGCATGACAAAGACATAGATTGTCTCACTAACTATCCCCCATTTGAATAATAATGGAATAAAGCACACATTATAGCAAATACTTTTTAAAAAATTGGAGTGGAATATTTGCTACAGATTCTTGAAGCAGTTTCTAAAATCACAGCTTTTTAACATTAATTTCATTTTAAGGCCCAGAAGATGATTTCTTAGAAGTTATGATTTTAATACTTTTACAGTTCAAAGAAGCTGTGATTTGTGCAAAGACACAAATATTCCTTGCCGATCTAATAATTCTCGATCTCTTGGTCAAGGACAAATGGGACTAATTCACAGAAAAAATTATTTCGTAGCTTTTACATCAAACATTACTCTTGAACTTTTGTAACATATACTCATAATCCAGAGCGGTGGCAAATTACATTCTTCATAGCTTCTCTAGAATAAAAATCTAGAATTTGAAACAGAATCAATGATTTTAAAATAAAAAAAAACAGCTATCACAAAGGCGCTTTCATTTGCTCTTTGATTATTGAACGTACGTAGTTTTTGCTTGCTTTTTCTTGAAGAAAAAAAATACCCATAAGGGCCGACGGGCCTTTCTTTAATTTGATAATCAAGAACCACTAAGATCTCAACACATCAAAATATTTTAAAAAACAATCCATACCAATTTTGAATAGGAAAAGGGGTGTTCAAAAATCAAGATCCTCATCTCAATGCTTCTTTGAGCATAATTTGATCTTAGCTTAAGTTGGAAACAAGTGATTGTTTTTCTCCACGTGTTGATGTGGCAAGTACCAACCGCAAAAAATGGGAGGTATCTCGGGCTAAGTGTTAAGTCATCTTTAGGTTAGATTCTCTCTTGACAGCTTGCACAAGTGCAAGAAACAACTAGAAAGGTATATACGTTTCTTCTTTTAGGGCAACAAAAGGGAGGGGTAACCACCCATGTGGAATATCTTCTCCCTCTTTCACTAGCGTATATTTAAAGAAAGGAAAATGTTAATCTTTGCGCTCAGGATGTAGGATAATGGATAAAAAAATGTATTGATATTTGCGAAAAATGTATTAATATGTGTGAAAGTATATTAATATTTGTGATATATATATTGATATTCAAATTTATTTAGAATTATTTGTATATTATCCTCCATCCAGTGGGTGGACCGTTAAAAAAAAACGAGTATAGACAAGGAGAATCTATGATTTTAGTGTCTATTCCAAACTTTGTCGAGCTCAATCTCGGCTCGTTTATTAAAACGAGTTCAAAAGATTTTTGGCTCGAGTCTTAACGAACTGAGCTTTATTCATTTAATAAATAAGCCTCTTTAATCAATTCAACCTTAACAAACCGAGTTTTTATCGAACGAGTCGAGTCTAACTTGCGAGCTGCTCGATCCGTTTACCTCCCAAAGCCAGAGTCCACAACAACAGCCAACAGGTATACTTTTGGCAGTCTAACCTCGAAAATCCAACGGTTCTAATTGGTTATCTCATGTATCTATCTATACGTACCTACATGTATTTTTGTGCTGTAGATTGTATTTAGTTCGTGTTCCGGTTTCTAGAACAAATAACTTTTAGAAAAAGAAGGTAATTTCAAGCTCAAAAATTGTGTGTTTACGCAAATAATTTTTCTACAAATAAGAATCTTATTTGGTAAATTTCATTGAGATCTTTTATACGGTGCAAAAAAAATCAAAAAATTATTTTTCATTTTCATTATATTTAAAATTAAAAATTGTAGAAAAAGAACTTTTTAAAAAGAAGCCTGGCTGAAACGGCACCTTACCCATCATATCTGTGTTTAAACCCGCCAGAAATAGGTTCCAGATTATAGGGTATAAATGCAGAAATAGGCCTGTCTTTCGATGTGACGCAACTGCTAACTTTGTTTCTTTTGGTTTGGTTTCGTCCCACATCGACTAGTTGTCAGAAACTAACGCCGTTTAAGTAACGAAGCGATGCAAGAGTAGAGCGTCCCTTCGGGGACATCCGATAAAATTGGAACGATACAGAGAAGATTAGCATGGCCCCTGCGCAAGGATGACACGCACAAATCGAGAAATGGTCCAAATTTTTTTGACCATTTTGCCCATGGTTCTGGGCGATTGAATTACCGGGATACCCTCGAATCGAATTCCTCTCCTTTCCCGCAAATATCCGTCTCTGCGGGTGCGCCTGTTCCTCTCTTCTCTTCTCTCAGCTCGAATCGAAATCTAGGGTTTCAGAATGGTAGTTCGGTTCCCTGTGCTCTGAATTAACACAGGTACATACATTACTTGTAGTCTCGCCGGTGATTGCAAATTAGTCGGAGCCATTTGAATTTTAAGTTCAGATTAATCTTCACACGATTTTGCTATATACGCACAAAATTGTAGTTTGAAGAGGTTTCTCTTCGTTGTGGTTGCTTTAGGATTCTCTAAAATCAATTTCTTAGGGTTACGATGTTCGATTGTAAAACTACTCATCGGGAAATACTCGAATGTTGGAGATTTGTTTGTGGGATTAGTGATGGAAATTTGATGGTTTACTAGTAGTGTAAACTGGAAAACCTGTTTTTTTGGCTAAGCAACTGGAAAACCTGTTAATCAAAAGAAATTCACCTTTTGGCATCTGGTACCCCAATTCCATGCTACAGTATTTGTTTCTTCCTGCACCTGTACGGGAAAAATGCGAATGTTGTGTTAACCTGAACAATTCTCAAGATAGCTTAGACCCATTCACTTTCACCTCATGGTTCACTGTTTAACACTGCCTAAGGTTTTGGTAATACTACCGAAACCAACATGTCTAGCATTACCACAAATTCAATCTGATTCATAGCCAAGTTGGAACATTATCAAACAGCTCCAAAATGACTCTCAATTATTAACATTATTTAGCAGCAGCAGTTGGTAGGACTCACAAAGCAGACACAAAATCACACCCACTACAGATAACACCAACGAAACGGATAACTGTAGCAATTTGTTTAGAGCCTGGATGATCCCTTGGGACGATGAATGACGATATGGTTGTAGGCATCTAGGGTCAGAAAATCGTCCAGCGTCGGCGTTGTGCATTGCCGAGTGAAGATCTTACTAGCCTCCTTGTACATACCTTTCTTGAACTTCTCTTTCCCGACTTCCTTTTCGATCCTAGCCATCTCTTCTTCAACGACTCTCCCAAATAGATCCAAGTTCACCTTCACTCCGAACCCATCTCCATCTAGCTCAACTCCGTATTTCAACCACTGCCAGTTCTGAACTCTGCTAATCTCAGCAGTAGCAGCATCCTCCATGAGGTTGTAAAGTGGGACCGAACCAGTACCGGTGAGCCACGCTGCCAAGTACTGGATCCCAACTCGGGTGTTGAGACGGAGTCCTTCCATTGTACGGACCCCCCTAGGTATCTGTAAGAGGTCTCCTTCAGTTATGGTTGATGCGTCTTCTCGTTTCATGGTGTGGATTTGGTGGGGAGAGTTGCCCATGTTGTTGTTAAAGACTTCCATAATGGGTGGAATTAGCCCAGGGTGGGCTGACCAAGTTCCGTCGTGCCCTGCCCTTACCTCTCTCAGCTTATCCTTTTTCACCAGTTCCATTGCCGCCTCGTTGGCTCTTGGATCATCTCTAATTGGGATTTGAGCGGCCTGTTAAAGGAGTAATTGTTTGATTTAAACTTTGTATTTCATCCTTTATAAACCAAAAGATTGACTCTATACAAACTGTGGAATTTGACAAACTTTTCTTGCTAAAATGAGTTAGCTATATCATTTCATTCATGTAGAACCCGTTTCTAAGTGTCATTACTGCATCTGCATGATGCTTAGAGCATCTCCAATCCATCCATATTCCTCTAAAATAGAGGATGGATGTGACACATTGAGGGGAGATTTTATAATTTATTCTCTTTTTTCTTCAATTTTTGTATTTTTTGGGAGAATCTTTGAGGGACCCATCATCATTTTTAGAGATTGGAGGAATTTTCTACTCCAAATTTGCTTTTGGTCCTCCATTTTTAGAGGACCAAATTTACTTTTGGAGGACCAAACTCTAAAAAAACTGTGGAATCCCTGACAAACTTTTCTCAAAATACAAAAAGTGAAGAAAAAAGAGAATAAATTACAAAATCTTCTCTCAATATGTCACTTTCATCCTCTATTTTGGAGGAATAAGGATGGATTGGAGATGCTCTTAGTGAGTAAAACGAGTGACACAGCTGTTAGTTTGTTTACCATTTTCCTAAAGTGGGACAATTCAAACAGAATGTTTACTTTATTTTTGGAAAGAACAGAACGTTTAGTGAGTAAAAGAAATCCTGCTATATTTTTACGACGCCTCCACACTAGCTAATTGTCTGCAAAACTGCAGGGGGGGAAAAATCATCTCCGCACAATAAAGTTTTCTACCGAAAAGGGTTCTCTACTTCATCGTTTAACAACGTCATTCATTATTCCCAACTCCTATACTTATCAAAATTATTCCCTATGCTCTGATAATCTCAAATTTATTCCAATGATGCAAATCAAGTGACCTATCTAGCTATAGCTTGTGGGCGTTCAAGCTAGTAATTCAAAAAATTCATAGATCCATCATATTCATGTGCATTTGTACTCTAATTTTCATATACATATCGTTTTGTTTTTTTGGTAAGTATCATATTATGCACACTGTAAGCCTGTTAGGTAAGCATATATGCATTTGCAAGAATGTATAAATTAATGAGGAAAATGTACCATGCCTCCCATGGCGTGAACACCACGCCTGTGGCAAGTCCTGATGAGGAGATCAGAGTAACTCCTCATGAAGTGCTGAGACATGCCAACTTGAACTCTGTCTGGTAGAAGGCGCTCAGGGTGAGCCTGGAAAGTCTTGACGTAGCTGAATATGTAGTCCCATCTACCACAGTTCAAACCAACAGAGTGATCCCTTAGCTCATATAGGATTTCATCCATCTGGAAGACGGCTGGAAGTGTTTCGATCAGAACAGTGGCTCTGATGCTTCCTCTCTCTATTCCAGCCATTCTCTCTGCCTTCTCAAAGACATTGTTCCATATTCTCGCTTCCCTGCCAAAACTCAGTGCGTATAATTAACTCCATTGAAGCGACACACAGACACGGGTACCAACAGTGGTTCTGTAGAACCATGGTAGGTTTTGTTTTGATCTTGTACTTCCATCAGGATTTGTATAGAAAAAAGAAAAGAGCAGGAAACAATGTCTACAGGCAAAAAAGAAAAGCCCAGGAAACAATGTCTACAGGCCTAATCAATATTTCCCCTCATTCCCCTTCTTTATTTTGGTTCCACAAATCCCTCCATATATCCTCGATTCAATGTTATGTGCTCCTTAACCTACCAAGAACACTTAACCGCATTCGGGTAGATGAAGATTTCAAATGTATCGTGGTTAAGTAGAATTCCTCAAATTTATGTTTTAAGGCTTACACTTAAATTTTGACGTTGAGTTTGAAACTTCATAATGATGGTTTTGAAATCGCTACATAATGGAAGTGATTTTGAAATCCGTCATAGTCCTATTAAGGATTATAGACTTTATAGTTATACACCCAATCCATCTTGTACACAATAGTACTATTTAGATAAGGTTTGTTTTACCTCGAGTGTTCCATCTTAGGGAGATAGAAGAAAGGTCCGAAACCTCCACCCTGAGTCCGTCTGAAAGCTGCATAGTTGTGGTAGAAATAGAGGCCAAAGTCCACTAGACAACCAGTTGCCGGCTCACCGTCGATGAATATGTGAGCCTCGGGCAAATGCCAACCCCTCGGGCGGACAAATAGCTTTGCAGTCTGATCATTGAGCTTGTAGACCCTGTTTCTGGCCTGGTCATGGAAGCTTATGGTCCCATCTACAGCATCCTTTAGGTTTACTTGTCCTCTCATAAGGTTCTCCCAACTTGGTGAAAGTGCATCTTCAAAGTCGGCCTATGTTTAAAGAAACACCATTAGAGCCATTATTTTGTGTGCGTTTTTGTCTCAATGGATTCCTTTACCTGGGTAAGAAAAACCATGATTTCACTGTTCTTTCTTTAGTTGGATAAAGCAACAAGATTTTGAAGAGGGATGCGCTCATTTGTTTTGGATATGGAGGATGGAAGTAACGGTTTAAAAAAACTTTGGAACAAAGTTGCACCCTGTTTCGACAATTGTGCAGGTATACGTAAATCCGTGTCGATCTTCTAATAGCATAGTTCGGAGCATCAACTCAACATGCTCCAGTAGTATTTGATAACGATGTTGTTTGAGTTTGATTTGGTTATGTTATAAATTGATCTTGACTTAGTTTTTATCGAGCCACTAGCTCAAACTCGAATGGCTTGATCTGTTTGGCAGTCCTACCTCAGGATCAACAAGATCATGGTCACGTATAAGCAGAACTAATTTGCCTCCACCTGGTTTCATAGGGTAAGAAAGACGATCATGACAATTTACTTGTATAATTAATTATAAGAGATTAAATTCTTTCCACTAGCGGTGGAAATGGTGGGTTTTTACCGCAGCATATTGTAGATTCCACCATGCGTTTATTGTTATAATCCGAGCCATTCATTTGGACTCATAGTGTAGTATATAAAGAACCAAATAATCTTTTTCTATGTCCTACTCAATAAATACAATACGTTGCTTGAGGCTCATGCAGTGTCCAAATAAATCTTCGAACACAAAATATTCATAAACACTAAGGCTCCGTTTGTTTCGATGTAAAATATTTTACTCCTGACAAAAAATTTCATGAAAAATATTTTTTTGAAAAATAATTGCTGTGTTTGGTTTGGTATTTGAAAAGTTTTTTGAAAAATAGTAAGAGTAATAAGTGGAAAGACAGAGAGAAAAATGTTAGAAGTAGGAGAAATCTAGGGGGAATTTTTTGAAAAATGCTTTTTAAAAAGGGAAGAGAACAAGGCACAATTTCCATTTTTGTTTTCCGATGTTTGATTGGTAGTAGTAAAATACTTTTCTAATGCAATTATATTTACCCCAATTAATTAATGGTAGAATTTGGAGTACTATTTTTTTAATTTATATTCTCCAGTAAAGGATATATAAGGGTGTATATAAGAATATACATTGTACATGTCAGAGAGAGAATCAAGATGGGCCACACAAAGAAGACAAATGCAGTAATTTATCTAAAATTGGCTTCAGGTGAAGAAGTGCATGGGGATGCTAGAGAGGTCGTAATTCATGTGAGGGAGGGGAACGAATTTGGCTGGTTTAATAACTGCTCTGCTGGGTTCCGAGGGCCGACCATCGAAACGGTAAATTAACTTACGAAGTTTTTGCCGGTAAGTTATTTTACCTCAATTGAGGGAAAACATCTTACTCGTAAAACATTTTTCTCAAATTTTGTGCAACCAAACAATAGAAAATGGGTAAAACATTTTACACAAAAACATTTTACTGTCAAAACAAACGGAGCCTAATTAACAAACTAACCATGAAAACTTTAGCTCCAGAGTTCAACGCATTGATGATCATCTTCCGTTCCACCGGGCCCGTAATCTCCACCCTCCGGTCAGCCACCGCTGGCGGGACCGCCGCGCAAGTCCACTCCCCCTCCCTCACGTACCTCGTCGCGGGATCAAATCCCGGCAAGCCCCCTCTGTTATACCTCATCTTTGCCTCTTTCCTGCACTCGATTGCATACTTGATATGGTTCCTGAACTCTCTCTGTAATTCAGCAACAAACAGCAAAGCATCCTTGGTTAGAATCTTGGCGAATTCTTCGTCGTATCGGCCCCGAATGTCGACCCCCTCCGGAAGGTCATAGCCTCCGGCGATCTTCCTCGCTGCCGGTGAAGTGTAGCCGTTGATGCCGAGACCCATGATGTTTTTTTTTTGGTTCTTCGGATTTGGATGATAGATAGATTTCAAAGTAGGTTGATGTGTTTTGAATGGTATTTATGGGGAGCATGAGGGTGGTGAAACATATACAGAAAGGACTAAGGTTGGAGCCTAAGGAAAAATGATTCTATGGTGCATGTCCCATGTATATCTCATTTTGAGCATGTGTATTTTCTCACATGTGGGTGTTTGGATGTCCATGTAAATCTAAATGTCCATGTAAATTTAAAACGTGGAGGCTAGTGGTCTGCAATAATAGAAAAAAGTCTTAACAGTCCTCATCCGTAGTGCATTACCCATCAGTGACACAGAGATGATTGATACGACAAAATGTGATTCAATTCAATATTTATCGACATCAAATCAACATAATATTATACATTCATGATCTAGTTAACGGGTCATACAATACAAACGGCTAGAGTTGGGTTCACTTAATCCTCGCAGCAGCCGTGACTCTCTACTGAGAACAAAAGAACTTTATCTAATCTGCGGTTAGAGTTCAACCACCTTTAAAACTGTTGAACAAAATTGCAGTAACTAGTGTGAGCATTATACACTAGGTATGTTCTCCAAAAATGTGATCTTGGTGCACTGGGAGGCATGTTATGGCAGCAACACTGAATACTTTTGCCCAAGGGGGGATTGGATAGGAATTGGTTGTGTTTATCTGATATGGGCTGCATGCATTGAGAGAGGGGTGGCAGTGGATTTATGTGCGTCAGATTAATGTGTGACGGTGTGGGTGTCTGTGTGTTCTTGATAAGTGGGAGAGAGGATTGAGATTTTGATTTTCAATTTGTTATGTTTCTTTGGTTTTTGGGCCAGCTGCCTTGGGAAGTGTATTGGATTTCTGTTACAGATAATGACAACCAAGTTGGTCCACTCTTAGAGGGCCACAATTGAGTCGAGCCGAGCAAAGTTTTGTCAAGTTCGAGTTTGGTTTGTTTAGTTGGTCCACCCTTGAAGGGCTGCGAATGAGCTAAGCCAAATCGAGCTTTGTCGAGCTCGAGTTTGGTTTGTTTACTAAATGGACCAAAAATTTAAGCTTGAGCTCGGCTCTAGCCTTAACGATCCGAGCTTAGTTATTTACTAAATGTGCCTCTTTAATCTAGCCGAGTCTCCCTTAGCGAGTTGAACTTTTGTCAAACGAGTTGAGCCGAGCTCATGAGTTGTTCGATTCATTTACAACCCTATTGTTGGCCTTGTGCTGGATTTTTTTGACGTGCAAGAAATTTTAGCTGTTAGTGGTATTTGACCATTGGTCTTGTGCAAGGGATATATATATATGTTGCCTTCCAACTTGGTCACCCCAATTGCCCTTGTGCTGGACTTGTTTATGGCATTCAGAGCTTGTTTGGATGAGGTGTAAATAGGTTTGGATGTATTATGTAAGAAGGTTGAATTGGATAGTATGAGGTATTATGTAAGAAGGGTGAGTCCATATTGATGTAACGGAGGGATTAAATAATACTTGGTTTGGATGAGGTATAAAATGAGGGGATAAGGTTATTTTGTAGTTGAATGTGACGCAACGGAATTAACAAAGAGATTAGTTGCGTACTAATTAAAACGAGATAGAACTCGAATTCATGAGCAAACCTTGCGCACAAGGAAAAGTAGAGAGAAACTCATAAATTTTATTGAATATAAGCTTTAAAAGTTTTAATAAATAATTGAATAGGTTACAACCTTTTTTAGAAGACCCTAACCCTAGAAATCCTATTGTAAAATGAATAATAATAAATGCAAAAACAAACAACATTAAATAAAATATATTTCCTAATTAATTAAAATAAAATCTAATCCTAATAAATGTAGAAATCAAAATCAAACCTAATATGGAAAGTTAATAATTCTAGCCTAAACAAAAATATTCCTAGTCAAAATCTTATTCTAAAACAATAAAAATAAAATAAAAAAATTCTTCATTCTTGTCCTACATTAGTCTCATTTTTTTCAAAAGAACTCGCCCTCAAGTTCTCATCAGAAATTTGTCATCTTCCATTCCAAAGAAATAGATATTTGGAATGTTTCAGCCTCTCGCTCGTCTTCTAAAAGAAATTTTGAAAGAAATATACTCCCCAATGTAGTTTTTCTGTATAGTTCAACTGATTGACAATATCTACTATATGAGAATTGAGCGCAAACTCAAACTGCTCCGGCCCAAGAAAATTAACAATTTGAACTGCATTCTGAAATTGCACATGATGTCGCATGAAGAGCATTGGTATTATCTTCATCACTAGGACAAGTAATGCCTCCATGTGGTTCACAAAGCTCAATATTGAGGGTGGTATTAACGTGCTGAGAAATTATATGCACCAACTCATGACTTTCCTCTCCCTTCGGTTCTTGTACTTGGTACGATATTGTGATATTTTCATCCTCGCATACAATTACCTCATTGGTTGCACCTCCATCGAGATCAAATTGTTATTCAAGCATATTGGCACTCGGACATTCCTCTTCACCACCAGCTTCTTCTTCGTCACCAAGTTCAAGCCGATCTCCTTCCTCTTCTGCGACCTCATATCCATCATAATAATTGTGAAACTCCGGAGCTTAACTGAGTCAACCTCGTTGGCATGTTTCTTGAATAATTTGTATCAGCAATAACATCACTACTACAATAAATGATAACAATCACAGTTATTAGCTGTGATTGTATGTCTTTAATCACAGTTCCATTACCGTGATCTTTCCAGGTGTGATCGTAAGTTCGCTGCTTTAGATCACGGCAATAAACCGTGATCGAAAGTTATAAAAGATCACGCCCTAAAAGCGTGATGGAAAATGGCGAAACCTGAGATAGAAAACTAATACGCGTGATCTTTTCTTGTATTAGATCACGGTTTTCCTTTGAAACCGTGATTAAATGTGTCCATACAATCACGGTTTCTGCCTGTGATTGAAAATATGAGAAGACATGATGGAACAATCTCGCTTTTATGCAAAACCGTGGTCTTTTCTGAACTCATTTTCACACAAAAACGTAATGAATTGCTATTTCAACCAAAATACTTTTTCCTGCCCTGGATGATCATATTTCATACAAATCCTATCGTTCTCGTAACATAATGCAAACAAAATCACAAAAGAATACCAAGAACATTTACTTGCTCACAAAATCAATCTATATATTTCTTTTCCACTGTATGATACATGTGTTAAACGACAATTCTGTTGTACAACCACTTGGTATTCAGTCAAATTAATACATAATTCACTCGAGTCTTGGACAGAGAACTACTAAACTACCAAAAAAAACTTATCTCCTAATTCACTGATCCTTTCCTCTGATCAAGCTTGTTGTGCTACAATATTATCATCTTAACTGCAGTAAAAAAAATCAATATGCATTAGGATGTAATACATGAAAAATAAGACCAAAAGCTATACCAATATCTTCAGAATCATACCTGTGCATGAGTCAAACACAACCTTTAATTATGGGCCCAAAAGTAACTCATAATATGCAAATTCCATGAGTCAGAAACTCTCATCGCTGTTTATGTCCGTAATACCCGTTCTATATACAAAAAAGACAGTTAGGCATGAAAAGAAATGGAAGGACCATTGAGTAATAACCAAGAAAGTGCGACTAAAACTTCCAAAATTCAAATCAGATTAACCAAAAAAATATTATATGATAGATATTGCATAAACACACATATACCTGGTAAAGATCCCTCCTATAATGAAACATACACAACATTCAAATGCTACAATAGGATATCATTCTCTGCATTGATCAAACCTGATACAACTATCATGCGGAAACATAATCAACACTACTTAATATAATTTACCATCGAACTTCTAAGAGCAATCACAAGTAAAATGTAGATGGGCAAAAAAGAATTACCTAACCAGCAGGTTCATCAAGGTTCGCAAGCTCAATAGACGATTCAATCAAAAAAAACTCCTCAACCTACAGATTAATATCACTCATCAACGTTAATACAATAAACATAGATTGCACACACACTTTAGAGCTTGCAAAGATAGATAGTCAAAGACTATGTAGCTTCTTGAATATTTTCATATGAACAATACAGAGGATAAATGGATTTTGAGCTACATCCAACATCCACCCCTACTTCAGGTTCACTACCAGGATAGAGTTGAGGATGGCAGATGGCTACATGCTTCTCGTAATTGAATTACCTGCATAGAAGCATCAAATTAGTTGATTAATGTTAAAAAGCCATTCAAATCGTACAAATATGTTAAGGAACAAGTACTTAAGAGAAAGTAAAGAAACTCAAAATGCGAAGTATAAATAAGTCCTGACCCTTTCTTTAAGCTTTTACCTCTGCCAGTTCCAATCCAAACCGCGTTATAGCCACCTTCAAAATATGCAAGTTAAAAATACTTATTTAGAGGACATGTATATTATGTTCAAGCACAAACATATTCTTCTTCAAATAAAGCGCAAATGCACCAAATTGGATAAAGAGAGTAACCCAACAGGAGGTTGGGCCTGACTGTTGTAGTTCCTCCTACACAGCTGTCTAAATACTCTGAAGTCCTATTAATTTCTGAATACATTAACATCAACCCTATACAAAGAATACAAACACATAGATCTCAATCCATTAAAGGAATCCAAAACTTGAAAAGAAACGCAATTGACGATGTTATGATCCCCAATTTACTTAAGGCACCTTGCAAACAATTTGTTCACTTTTCTCCTAGTTTACTAGCAACTAAAATGACAATGTGAAAGAAAACTTAACAAACCAAAGTTTGTGTTCCATACAGAAGAGCATAAGGGTAAGACTACTAACACAAGTTAGAGTTCCATACCACTCCATTTGCCACATTTACCATGTTTTCCTAGTAACAAGCAGAGAGTTACTGAATGGCAATTGATTGAGTAATATAAACAAACACTTGGAGGGCGAAATTTTTTTCCCTGACCATTCAAGGTCAGAATCAGACTTGTACAAAATGTTGAATGCATTACTCTGTCCCCTTCTAAAACTACGCTTATAGTATACCTCGGGTGAGTGCAGATCCCATTCCAAAAACAACACAGTAGATTGCAAATGCTGCATAGGGTATGAAAAAAATTAGGGTTTACAACTTTGAATTTAGGGATAACAGATTAGGGCATACAAAGTTACACACATATGTACATCTATACATACACGCTAAGAGAGAGCAGGGAGTATGGGGGACGAAACATACCTAATGGCTCAGAAGATGGTTGGGAGTCGTCGATAGTGATAGCTACCCGACGGTACCCGTCATGCGGTGGTACTACAGGAGAGAGATGTTTTGAGCCATGGCTACCTGATGGTGCTAGGGTTTTGCTGCACAACGAGAGAGAGTGGCGGAGGAATTCAACGAGGGTTTCTACCGTGTAGTGAGACAGAGCAGGAGAAGGGGGCGGAGGGATAATCGTGTAGTCTTGTGGACCTTGTGGTTCCTTAAAAAAGCCTGCCTCTATTTTCAATCACAGTTACATAGCGTGATCAAAGACCGAGACCATTACGTTTTTTCATAATGTATTTACCATCTCAGTTTATTAGTAAAGGTGAGATTAAAAGTTTACCCCCACTTTATTTATCACGGTTTTGCCAAAAGCGTGATCTTTTCCAAGTTCCTTAGTGTGATATTTATGCATTATTGTAGTAGTGCATGGCTATATTGCAAATCAAAATTATCTCGGAATATTTGTTTTGACTCAAGTTTTCTCCGGTATTTTTGATACAACTGCTGTCCACAATTTGATTGAAGAAATCTATCATTCATCAATCGTCTCATCCTGGGCCATGTCCTAATGGGTTGTTTATATTGTCGTAATCTATTGGACTGCAATTGTTCCCACCAAGTAGAAACATAGCCATATAATTTACGAGCCGCATATTTGACCTCCTTCTCTTCAGGAATATCCGTGTAGAACTCAAAGAATTTATCTACTTTATAAAACCAATAAATAAAATTCTCAGGATGGCAATACCCATGAAAAGTAGGAATTGTTGGTTCTACCTTAAAAGTTAAAAAGTCGTCATCTGTGCAATAAAATCCTCCAGACATTTAATGTCGCTTCTTCGACTGATATCCATAATAATCCTCGGGTAATTCGTCTTCAGATTCGTCCTCACTATTAAGTTGATAATAATAATATCTTCTAGAGACGTTTTGATTAATAGGTTGGTTGTAGGCAAATCCCTCAACGCGGTTCCTATCAACTTTGTGTTTAACAGGTTGACCATGGGCAAATCTCTTGGTGCGAGTCCTGTTAAATCCTTCCCTACAATCATCGTCAATAGGGTTTGTATATCTTCCACGGACGAATGCCATAGAGCCAGGAAAAATCGTGCTCTGATACCACTTGACGCAGCGGAATTAACAAATAGATTAGTTGCGTACTTATCAAAACGAGATAGAACTCAAATCCACGAGCAAACCCTGCACACAAGAAAATATAGAGAGAAACTCATAAATTTTATTGAATAAAAGCTTTAAAATTTTTAATAATTAAATAGGTTACAGCCCTTTTTATAAAACCCTAACTCTAGAAATCCTACTGTAAAAGAAATAATAAATCATGCCAAAACTAGCGGCATTAAATAAAAGATATTTCATAATTAATTAAAATAAAATCTTAATTCTTGTAGAACAAGAATCCTAATAAATGTAGAAATCAAAATCAGACCTAATACGGAAAGTTAATAATTCTAACATAAATAAAAATATTCTTAGTCAAAATCTTATTCTAAAACAATAAAAATAAAATACACAAATTCTCCATTCTTGTCCTACATCAAAATGGAAGAGAGATGGGATATTATAAGGGGGTTATGGAGGAGGGGGTGATGAGCACCCAATATTGTAGATTTTGGTGCGACTAGTCCCGCTTTAAGTTGTTTCATCTTACGTTTATTTATCTTTTATAGCGATATTGCACATAAGGTGTCTTTTTAGTGTTTTCAGGTAAAACGTGCAAATAAGGCGTGTTTTGACGCCATGGAATGCTCCGGATGCTTCCAAGTATCCGAAGACCCTGTTGGCCCCTTAAAATCTGTTTAAGTATGGAAAAATGATTTTCTGAAAAAGTTTCGACTTTCGAGATAAAAAATGGCGGTAATTGATCTTGAATTTTTCTAAGAGTAACTTCAAAGTTGCAAGGTTTTATTTAAAGAGCAAGGTCATGTTTTGAGCCATTTTCTCTTGTGAAAAATGTGCAGATTTTTGTTTTGTACTAAAAGTGGGGGGTTGACATTTTGATTTAAATGGAATCTTGAAATTCTGGTAATACCATTGCTTCCAAATGGGGGGTACTTTCTTATTTTCATTAAATAAATTAAAGTAAAGGAAAGGTAAAAGAAAGGTTTAAAATGTAGCATTTACTTAAGTTTAGAGAATGAAAATAAGTGCTGAGAAGCTGTGAAGTTGCTGGGAGCTGTTTGCTGAAGCTGAAGCAAGCATCTGAATCTGCAATTTTTGAAGAATGTTATCGATAACATCTTCAATGGTATCGATAACATTTGTTCCATTTTGGTCCAGAAGTTGTCCAGACCTGAGGGTATCGATAACATTTTGTTGGAGTTATCGATAACTTGCTTCTCCGGGGGAATATTTGAAGGATGTTATCGATACCTTTACCTATGGTATCGATAACATTGGTCTCCAGCAGATATTTTTACTGCTTTTTGGACTTTCCATTTATGGAATACTTGCCACTTTTGGCAAGTTCAGGGATATTTTATAAGAGGAAAGGCTGAGTTGTATAAATACTCCCCTCTCTCTCTCTCTTAGGACCTATCTACTTTATGTCCTAGTTTGAGTTCTCTCTCTAGGAGAGAACTCCATTAATGTCCTTCAAGTTTTAAGTCATTTCCCTCAAGAATCTTAGTAAGTTTAGTTCGTTTGTTAATTTTCTGTTTGTTAATGTTGTAGCTACGCTTTAGATTCTCCTTAATATCAAGTTTATTTTCATTTCTATCGGTTAATTATGTTTTCTTCCTTAAGCAAGCTTTCTAGTCTTTTCATTATGTTTGAGTAGTCTTTTAGGCTCGGCCATGGGGTGATTAACACCTCGTGAATTATGTTTATCTTGGCTTTCTCAACTTAAGACTTGAGGTTTGGTTTGGAAATGTGCGTGGTTCGCCTTTTATGTAACAAAACCTGTCGATGTTAACCTCCGATGATCATATGCTCGCTCATATGGTTCTGTGAGCTATGTCTCGCCTCGTGTTTGCCAAAAGAACCAAAGAACTTGCTCGCTTTCCAAACTATACTTCTAGTTCTTGACCATGATATTTGATTTGAATTCAAGTCTTGGCGTTGTTAATCTCCGGCGATCATGTGCTTGCTCACAGGGTTTCGAGAGCGATGTCACGCCTTGTGTTTAGCTTGTTCTTCAAACTCTATATCAAGTCTAACCATTTTCACCGCTAAATCTTCCGGTTGATAACCTATGCCGTGTGATTCAGCCGTGTTTTCATTGAGAAATGTTGGATGGCCTAAGTTATGGGCGTTAGTAACTCCATTGCCTTGCCGCTTTTAATTCTTAGCAAAAACTCATTTTCTAGTCTTTTTCGTAAGAGTTTTTATCACATTGCAAAGGAAAACCAAAAGTTGGCTGTCTAAACGCCGGAAACCCTTACATCTACAAATCCAAATTAGCTATAGAGACTATCTCTGTGGGTACGATCCCGGACTTTTCGGTATTTATGCTAACAACGACCTAGCCCTACGCTCGGGGTAAATCAACCTGTTTCAACGGTTAGGTTTTGGACGAAGCATATTCCAGACGCTCGAACCCCCTTTAACTTCGAGTCCAAGAGTGGCTGGATTATGCCATGCCCATATAGGTGTGGGGGAACATCTATGTCGAACCCCCCGGTCTTCTCTTTCTCTCCTTTTCATATTCCAGACGCTCTTCGGTCATTTCGTGATCATTGCCAATGACCGCAAGCATATCAGTATCCTTGAACTCGAGTTCGCATTCGTCTTCCCGAAATCGAATCCGCAAATGCCATCAGCAATGTCATCTTCGTCAATAGAATATAAATCAGCCACTGCCATACCTATCTCCTTAATTGCCTCTTTCTGGTTTTTTGTTGGAGAGATTGAAGTTATGGGCAGTGCCGGCACCAAGTTATAGGTTTTTCATTTTTGAAGCTATCAATTTCTTAGCTAGGGTTTTGGCTTTTCGTGGCCAATCTTATTGACTTAGAGCATCTCCAGCCTTAACCCATTTTAAGACTCAAATTTAAAAATGGGGCAAAAACCACAAAAATCTCTCTCCAATCTTTGACCCAAACCTTTCCCCATTTTGGGTTTTACCCATTTTTTTGCCCAAATATGAGACAACTTTTGCCTTGGCTCATTTCTCCAATGGCTAGTTAGAGAGAGAGAAAGAGGGAGAAGGAGGGAGAGAGAGAACCTCGTCGGCAGTGGCGGCAGGCCGAGGGCCTGCGGTCTGAGAGGTGATGCAGAAAGTGGCAATGGCGTTGTGATCTCTAAGCCGTCTTGGGTCACCTAGAGTTGTCGTTATCTTCTGGCCTCCGATGATGATGATGAACGAGTTTCAGAATTGTCTTTTGTCGTTGTGTCCGTTCTGGATCTTGTGTGAAAAAAATTGTGTTTGATTCTTGGGGGAGAGAGACGGAGATGGAGAAAGAAAAATACAAGGGCTCCTCATTTTGGATTTGATTGTTTTACTTTATTTACCATTATGCCATTAAAAATAAAATGTGTATATATTTGGGTAAATTTTGGGTTTGATGGTTGGAGATGTGTCTACCAAAATGAGTTTTTACTCAAAATTTGACTCAAATTTGAGGAAAAATATGGGTGAAAGCTGGAGATGCTTTTATGATCTCATTTTCTAAAATGTTTGAAAGAATTCTTTAAATTAAGAAATCCCTTCTTCCGTCCCGTATTCTTGGTCTTATTTACTATTTGGGACCTCTAAAAAAAATTGGCTATATCTTTTAATTTATAATATTTTTTTATATCAACTATGAATCTTGTTTGATAGATCTCAAATAATTTTATTAAACAAAGTTTTCGAAATCGTAAAAAATATTATAAATTGTGAGATGTAGACAATTATTTTAGTGGTACAAAAAATGAAATAGGATCAAGACTATGGGACGGAGGGAGTATTTAACTATATGTGTGGGTTGATTATCAAGTAACTGTGTAGGTTCCTAAGGAGTGGATATTAACCTACAGTTTAGAGCAAGTACATCAAACAATGTAAAATACATTTTTCTCTATTTTGGAGAGAAAAATCACAAAAAGATGTTTGCACTAGATTAGGTAAAAGAAGAGGTAAAACCCGTTTGTGAATAGTTCTTAGTCATTTTTACCTAAGCACTATTCGTACTCTTTTCTTTTTTTTATTGTTTCTTTTTTCTCTCCTTCCTCCTTTCTCCTCTCTTTGTTTTTAATATTGGAAAAAGAAAAAAAAAATTTAATAGGGAACTGATAGCTAAAATAAAATAGGGAATTGTTCACAAGGTAGTTTAACTTTACACTGGTAAACTTGCTCTTAGGCTTATACATCGGCATCTGTGCTTTGCGTTTTTGGATACCGAGTGGCATACTATTGGTTGGCAATGTAGTTAGGATACTTGTTTCTAGTTGTAGTGAGAGCAACACGCCTTAAAATGGATTGATGTGGGATTGATTTTAAGACCAATCAGAGATAATACTGATGAAGACACTAATACAGAAAATGAAGTACCCCTTTCGAGATTTATAAAATTGTTTTGTTTGCCGAGAAAAAAAAATATAAAAAATGAAGTTTCCAACTACTTTAAGGCCAATGCTTCCTCCTCATCAATAATATTCCCATAAGTGAAAACCATAGTGGAACTCCTTAACAGGGAGCATATATTGCAGTTTGATGCAATGCAGTTTCCTTTTACGAAACTAGCTGTAATAAGAGATCACGAACTTGCTTATGTATTAAAAATTCTCACTTTGAAACACAAATTAACATGAATGGAAAAAACTCTCAATTTTCATTAATAATCATAAAAAAAAACAACCAATTTGCCAAAAGGATTAACATCTCAATTTATAAAGCATTACTAAAATTTTAAAAAGGAAATAAAACATATTGAATAAAATCAATCCTTATTCATCTTGACCAAGCATAGGAAACTAGATACTTCTTAGAACACTTATTCTTTAAATTAAAACTCCCTAACAAAATTATTAAAATCAAAATAAGGAAAACTAGAGAATGCTATTTATTAATTATTTCGATTTCCATTCTGCATCTCAATTGCTCTTGGACATAGAGTACAAATTGAAATCCCAGCATCCACTTATATATATATATATATATATATATATATTTTTTTTTTTTTTTTTTTTTTGCTCGGCGCATCCACTTATATATTTCCCATTTGAATTTGGAAACAAACACCAAATTAACAATGCTTGATCATATGGGGATTGAATCCTCGTACAGTGCAATGATGGAATCTTTGGCACATTCTGGTTGAGTATAGCCATCATTATACTTGTATACCACACCGTAAAGGCATGCAAAGTTGAGAATCCGAATGACAAGATCTCTAGATATCATAGTTGGTCTCATCATCTCTTCATTGATGTCGATCCATGCATTCTCAATTATTTTCCACAACTCACTAATGGCTTCCAGCCTTGAAACACCATGTTGCTTCATGTAGCACTCAACTCCTGTCGCCACGTGGCTTCTCTCATCTTCTGTCTTCAATTGTTTAAAAAAATTACAAAAACAATTGTTAGATAAATGATGACCATGTGTGAGCATCCACCATATGTCAATGTTTCACCTCCTAGTATTGCAGAATAACTTTATGTAAGGGGAGTCGTGTGAGTGACACGTATCCCTTAATTGTTTGCAGTTTTTAGTTTTATTAAATTTTAGAAAATATCTT
Source organism: Rhododendron simsii (assembly GCA_014282245.1). Taxonomy (NCBI): domain Eukaryota; kingdom Viridiplantae; phylum Streptophyta; class Magnoliopsida; order Ericales; family Ericaceae; genus Rhododendron; species Rhododendron simsii. The sequence goes on from CM024964.1 coordinate 25,842,634, forward strand.
CATGATGTCTTTGCACAGACCCTAAAATTTGCTATTAACATAAATCAAAGCTAACATCATTTTTCCAATAATCATGTGATAATTAAAGGTGCTTTAAGGTAAAATAATCAGGCCAAATCAAATTAATTAACCCAATGGAAACCATTGCATTTTGTCAACTAGCCATGCCAAGGAGTTGGATTTTTAAATATATTGTTTTGGTCAGATCATTGAAAGACCTAAACTCATTGTATACACTACTAAATGAAACTGCCTTCTCTGTAACCAGGATTACAGGATTCAATCTGAGAATGCAGTTTCAAACCAAAATGCCAAACAGAATTAATTAACATTGAAATCATTTTCTATATTGTACTACTAATTACCTTGCAGCTCTGTATGTCATTGATGACTCGGAATATTGTTGAGCAAGCCATGAGGATTCGAGGTTTAGACTGTAACCATTGGAATGCCTCAGGGGTTGCAATCTCTCCCATCCCTACAAATGCCGCCGTTGTGAGCAATGGAGAAGTGACGGTTACTAAAGCATTGGCCAAATGCTCTTCCATCGTTTGCACATATCCTTTCTTTGACCACTCGGTCTCAACGTCGTAGCATCTTACTACTTCTTTGTACTGATTCGAATGAACGTGGAGATCGAAACAGAAAATCAAGAAGAATGTATCAATCACTTGAGTTAAAATGAACTATAAGAAACACAACTCAAGCACAATCTTGAACAATATTGTGTGTAATTTTACTCATTAGTTTTTTTTTTTTTTTTAATTCATCTCCATATATATGTGTCAATCACTTGAGTTATGCACGTTCCATATATAGTTTTGTAATTTACTTATTGTGTTAGAAACTTGCAACTTTTAATTATGATTGTTTTGATTTGGATTCGGAAAAAATATGCTTGTGCAGCTAGCTTAATTCGTTATCACGAATGAGTTCCTCTAAAAGAAACTATATCAAGCTGCCAGTTAATGACAAAACTACCATTTCAATTTCATTTATGTGAAAACTTTGTAAAATATATATATTTATGAAAGAATATTATTTTCTCATAAAATTAACAAAATAAAAAAATAATTTAGAGAAGGAGTTTAAGGTTTTTTTTTTTTGGATGGAATTAGACTGTTAAAGCTGTAAATCGTGTTATTGGTGTGGTGTGTTTTTTCCAATGCTCTGTTGGAGTGCTTTGTAAGCTAAAATCTCGTCTTTTGCTTGACTATGTAAGCATTGTGTGCTTACTGTGGTTAAACCCCCTCGATGAATCCTTTCGAGCTTTCATAATAAAATTTCCTTTGCCGAGAAAAAAAAAAAAACTATTTAAGGTAGCCGGCCATACCGCTTCTTCTAAATATTGGACGCTGTAGTTTATTTCTTTCTTTGCCATGATCTCCTGGTAAAATTCATCACGAACATTTAGGAGAGCCTTGTAGATTGGCTTCATGTACTTAGGGAGTTGATCAATGGCATTCATGTCCCACCTAACACATGAGAAAGATGGAGTCAGAGGGGAACAAGTGGAGGCGGGCGCCACCACAACAATTTCAAAACATACTATTTATTACATTGAAAAAATAATTTTATCCTCAAACTACATGAGCCAGCCACTACTAGATTTTTCCATTATTTTTGTTATATAGGATAGGAAGTCTTTAATCCTCTAGTTTTTTTTTTTCAAGAAATTATAGGAGGCTAAAAAAATAGGGGCAAATTTTACAAATGGTCTCTCTAGTTTGCACGAGTTCTCATTTTCATCCCTCTAATATTAATTGTATTAATTTTAACCTTATAGTTTTCATTCCATTTCAATTTCGTCCCTCTCCCTGACGCCGTCAATGAAACAAACGGAATTGAAGGGCAAAATTGTCATTTTCTTTCATAGAGGAACTAAATTGAGATTTTATGTAAACCAGAGCGACTATTTCTAAAATTTTACATTTTACTTTTTTTTTGCAAATAAAATAAAAAAAGACCATAAGTTATATTGAAAAAAATTATATTTTTTATTGGGTTATCAAACTATATTGAAAAAAATTATATTTATATTTCATTACGCATTACAAAAATATTAGAAAATGCACAAATCAACCCCTTAGCTAATGTCTTTGTATCATGTTCTTATAATCTCCTTATTTTTTCACCCGATAAAAAAAATGTTCAAAATCCGTGTTTATTTGTTATATGAATGATCTTATGACTGAGTCCCAAAATAAATACACTTATACCCATGTTTTAATGTATTTGATTTCTTAATATTCAATAGTGTTTTATTGCTAAATTAAACACAATTACAAGATTTCTAAATATTACTAAACAACTTTTTCTTTTTAATCATTTAAAAGAAAATAATGAGATTGAAAATTCAATTGAAAAAAAATACAATACCAAGACATTTAACATAGGGGTTACTTTTTGAATTTTCTCATATTTTTTGCGATATATATAATAAAAACTTTAAAAAATTTCAACATATTTTGATTATTCAATATAAAATGAGATGAGAAATATATTACATATGATGTATTTTGAATTTATTTGCAAAAACAAAAGTAAAAAATAAAGTTGTAGAAATAGTCCCTCTAGTTTGCATGAAATCTCAATTTAGTCCCTCTATGAAGAGAAATGACAATTTTGTCCTCCAATTTCGTTTGTTTCATTAATGCCGCGCGTAAGCGAGAGGGACGAAATTGAGAGACATAATGCAAATTATAGGGCTAAAATTAACACAATTGATACTAGAGGGACCATTTGTAAAATTTACCCAAAAAATAGTCCAAAACCAAATTCAATGGGCCAAGTGAATATAATGAAATATGAGGTTTAAATTAAGAAAAATCAAACTTCACACTTTGTTTTTATGTAAACTCTATGGGAAAAGACAAACAGATCGAGAAGACACCTAAATGCAAACAGAAAAGAAATGTAGCAAATTAAGTATCAAAGGCTGTGATTGAATGGCCTCGAAATTTGCCTTGAATGGCGTCGAAATTTGTCAAGAAATTTTCTTCACAGTCGAGAAGGTCTCATACAATGAGAAGCACATTGGTAAAAGTTTTGATTCTAGCTGATAGAGCTATTCTGCTCTATCAGCGGGAATCATTCAATTTTCATTGAATGTAACTCTCTTTTCTTTGTTTTCCCTTAGGCCTATACAGTTCCTCTCTCTCTCAATGGTCTGTATATGGTCCTCTCTCGATGTACGCTTTGTCGAGTCTTAATAAAATCTTTTTGCCTATCAAAAAAAAAAAAAAAAACGATACGAAAAAGTATTACAATTCATGATACCTCATTTTAGTAGATAGATTAAATCAAAATTACATTGTCTTGGTATTGTATGTGGATATGACAAAACATCGTGGATTATAGTTTTCAATATGCTATTTTAAATTTTTTTGAAGTCGGTAGACATGCATATTATGGCCCCACCACTAAGGTAAAATTCTGGCTTCATCTTTGCATACGAGCACTTGATGTTACACAATCATACCTCCTATATTCAAGACAAGGACAGAACCAGGATTTTATTCTAGCAGTGGCGAAATGTATGTTAAAAAAATCTAGTAGTGACGAGACTATATAAACTGGGCATAATTTTTTTTTTAATATAATAATTATATTTTTTAAAATTCTTGTCGTGGCGTTCGCCGCCACTAGACCCCCCTTGATCTCATCCTTGATTCAAGAGAAGAGCAATACTAGACATATATGTTCCAAAGTTTACATCCATTCTTACATCTTCACAAGTGATTGAATGACTCAAAATACTATTTAGGGGTCCCACTAACACTTGGGAGATAGAATATTGTAAGAACTTGTAAAAGTGGATGTGTGGCTTGCTTTTTTGTATAGGGAAAGAAAAAAGGATCCTATCGAGTGCATACAAATGGATTGAACGGCCGGTCCAGTTTGCCTATTTTCGAGAATTTCTAAGGTCCCGCTTAGATGATCTAGAAATCCTTCATATTTTAGAACTTGTCAAAAAACCTCAATCGCGTGAAAAATCATGTTGATCAAGTAATGATTAATATATATTTGAAGCACGTTTAATTTGAGATAAGAATGGGTTCTAATCCTGTGTTGCAATCTTTTTCTAAAGATAAACACGCTGTCATCAAATCAATATATGATCAACGTAATTTTTGATGTGGTCGATGTCCTCAAATAGCTCTAAGATGTAAACCGTTTGGATCATCAAGGTGGATCCGGAAACAATCAGAAAATAGGCAAATTGAATTATCAAAATGGATCCAAAAAGAATTTAAAAAATGGAAAAATTCAAAATACCCCCCAACCTTTACATCCAAATTCAATTAGACTCCCAACCTTTCAAAAACTTCAATTTTACTCCCAACGTTATATTCCGTTAATCAAAATACCCCATTCCGTCCGAATTACTAACGGATTCCGTTAAAGGCTTCGTTAAATAGTGTTCCGATCGAATTTCGATGATCCGAGCCGCTCAATGTGTTCAAAACGTGATTTTAAGGGTACTCACATGAAATCAACAAAAAAAATGACTGAAAAAGGGCTTCATCTGAATAGTTTTTTATTGAATAGTTCAATAAAAAACTGTTCAGATGAAACCCTTCCTGATCTTTTTTTTTTTGTTGATTTCTCGCGGGTACCCTTAAAATCACGTTTAAATCATATTGAGTAGCTCGGATCATCGAAATTCGATTGGAAAAGGAGAGGTGCGGATCGATCCGAATTTTGTTCAAGTCCGGATGTCCGGATTTTGCTTCGGTCTACACCTCCCCTTTTCCGATGGAATTTCAATGATCCGAGCCGCTCAATATGATTAGAATGTGATTTTAAGGATACCCGTTAAAAATCAACAAAAAAAATGACCGGAAAGGGCTTCACCTGAACAATTTTTTTATTGAACTATTCAATAAAAAACTGTTCAGATGAAGCCCTTTTCGGTCATTTTTTTGTTGATTTCTCATGGGTACTCTTAGAAACACGTTTTGAACATATTGAACGGCTCGGATCATCGAAATTCCATCGGGACATTATTTAACGGAGCCTTTAACGGAATCCGTTAGTAATTCAGACGGAAGGGGGCATTTTGATTAATGGAATATAACGTTGGGAGTAAAATTGAAATTTTTTAAAGGTTGGGAGTCTAATTGAATTTGGGTGTAAAGGTTGGGGGGTATTTTGAATTTTTTCCTTAAAAAAAATATGCAAACTTTTTAATTTTGTCTTTATAGCTGGCAATAGTACCTCTGCACCGCATTTGTGAAACATTTGAGTTCTTCATAGGTACCATAAGCATCGTAGGTATCATCTAGAACAGATATCATTATCATAGTTTTGGTGAGAACCAAACGGGCAAGAGAGTATTGCGGTTCGAAACAAACTGCTGTAGAATAGAAAAAGCACTCCACTGCTCTGTCCCTCACATAAGGAATATGTGACCGTAGATCCCACTCTTTCCACCACCTAAATATATGGAAGTAGAATGGTTTAAAAAAAAAACTTACAGAAGCCGATGGTACACCCCAATTAAAAAAATAATTTGGTTTACCAAAAAACTGAGCTTTTTAGCTTCTTTGTGCTTTTATTTGCTGTTTTTTTGTTAATCTAAAAATGTGAGGTTGGAGTAGGTTGAGTCTTTGCTAACAGTCACGCTAGAAGAGTACGTCATTGTACACTTCAAAGCGCTCTCAATGTTTTAATCTTTTTATTGTTCACAATTTCATCGTTTATCTTTCATGATATGTTGTTTCTATTTTTCGTTTAAGGAAAAAAAGATTGAACGGGGTTTAGATTAGCCAAATATATATATAGCATGTACACACACACACACAACATATTCTCTTTTAACAAGCACCGCGCGTGGAATCTTAATTACCTGAAGATGTGGCAGAGTTCTTCCTTGTGTAACATCTGTACCCGATTGAAATCAATCTTTGCAAGCCTCAATAGCTTTTGATTCCTAGAAGCATCCTTTTCATAAACAGAAATGTAATGCCTAGCTTCAACTCTTGGAATTCCCCTTTGGAGGGGTTGGTACAGGGCATGGGTCACTTGTTCTGCCAAATTTGAGCTTAAATATTGTGGTTTTAAGGACTCAAGCCCAGCTTTTGTAAAACAAAAGGCCTTGTCAAGTATATCTTCTCCATGAGTCTTCAAAAAAGTAGCTTCATATAGGCTTAACATACCCATCACATCATTGCTTATGGTTTCCTTGAACTCCCCATTAGTACTGTCTGTGAATCTTTCAAAGGTTTCTGATAGTAATATTATTCATATGAGCCACACCATGTCTACATATATGATATTAATTACCTTAACTTCCAAAAAACTATGTTTATAATGTAATAAAAGAGTGATTTACAAATGAAAGTTCTTAATATGACAATTGATCGATATCATCAAAAATAATAAGGCAGAGTCATTTTTTAGAAGTTATAGCTACAACGTAGAAAGTTTGGGCTTGAATGAAGGGATCTGGAAAAAAAAAATGCCAAATTATTTTTTACAAAAATCTGATCCAAAAAATGGTTTTTTAGCTTTAAGAAACTTAATACTATATGGCACTGGATCGTTTTTCAAATGAAATCTAGACAGTGATCACTTAATTCACAGGCATTCAAATTTTAGAGCAAAGTATCCAAGTGATTTTTACTACATAAGAAGGTTGATATATACATGATTTTAGATGTAAAATCTGCAGTTCTTATAAGAGCACACGAAAATACATAATCGGAACAAAGTTCTCAATGACTTGCCAAGTTTAAGTGGAGTAAAACATACCATATAATTTGAGAAACTATTCAAATTGACATGAGAAAATTTGCATGGTGTTTTTATTATGATGAGTAATTAATAATGCACGATAATATAGATATCCTAAAACCACTTTTAGGTATGGAGGTTGGAGTCTAGAATTACCCCTCAATTTGAATAATTCTACGTTGCGCAAACTTTCCCAGATCTAACCACAGATATGTTGGAATCGTCTTATACAAGTTGGTCTCACAAAATAATGGGGGAGACTCATGATATGCATCGGATACCTCCGAATGCATCTATGTTTTGATTTAAGCAAAAAAGTTTGTCAGCGTTAAATAGTAAAAGGGGCACACTTACCAGATGACAAGTCATAGCCATGTTGCCTAAACACTCGAAAGTGAAGTGACACCATGAACAAATTATCATGGAAAACATGACTATTTTCCTCAAACTTTGGAAACATACTCTCCAAAAGCTCTTCAATCTCTTTCTCGAATAGGTAGGAAACACCAAGGCGTTCAAGTGCATCGATGAGAACCATCTTCTCTGCTCCTGATTTACCACCACCTCCAACATCGTCATTATCTAGTACTAGCAAATCCTTCACTTCTTCCTTCAACACTTCAACCTCTTTACTGTATTTCTCAAGTAACTGCATCATATATAGCTAGCTATGTCAAAAATGCAATTAACTTCTTCTTCTTCTTCTTCTTTTTTCTTCAGAAGCCTTCAACATATACTAACGCATGTAATAATGTACAAGTATATATTTTGTTCATTTTCCAGTGCATGTGTTGATTCCCCCTCACCCCCTCAAAAAAAAAAAATTGAAAAAAGGGTAAATTAGATAGAGATTGAAATACACTATCTATGTACGTAGCTACATAACCATGTGGAAAAACTTCCCAAACCTATAATAATTATACAAAGGTTCTAGAGCTGCTCCAGTTTGGCTCTTTGTCACCATTCAGTACGGCTCGTTGTGAGTTCTTTTGGTCGATCCCCTTTAAAAATCATAACAACTTTCATTTTTGAATTCATCAAGAACATCAATCACCTAAAATTTCATGTCAATTAGATATATTTTTGAAATACATTTATGTTGAAAAAAAGAACTAGAAACACAGAATCAAAACCAATATTTTCAACATAAATGTCCTTCCAAAAACATTTCAAGCGATATATGACGAGTATGATTTGTGGCATGCTTGACGTTTGACGTTCTCAATAAGTTCTAAACATGAAACGGTCCTGATCATTAATATAAGCCTGATGAGAAGAACTCACAGAAGACGAGACAGGACCCTCCAGCAATTGGAGAGGATCTTGATCCTTCTAAAAATAGAAGAAAAGATTGTTTAACCCAAGTACAATAAAGATAACAATACCCATTGTCCCATTCGATTTCCAGTATATTGGGATACAAGTGGAGGAGGATATATTGGAGACTAAACTAAAATTTGCAAATATATAGTATATACAAAGTGACTGCTTTCAAAAATTTTACTATTGAATAGCGGCTTCTTTGTACTCCTAAAAATCAAAGGACTCAAGGGACGTTAGTAGAATCAGTGGAACCATGCAACCAACTCAAGGGCCAAATGCATTAGAGATGAAAGACCTAGAAACCTAATTTAATTTATGTGCTCATTGCCTTGCTTCTTTTAATGAAAATTCAAAGCATTAGTTATGCACATCAAGTAACAATAGACTACTGTAGTAGTTAGAGTGTAGGTTTTTTTTTTTTTGGGGTTGGCTTTAGAGTTGAGACTTTTGGTTAGAGTCGTTATATCTATACTCAAAATATTTCTTTTTAACAGAAAAAAAATTATTAATTAATCAATATAGAATATACGTGGAAGGATTAAAGAGAATGGATGAGAAAGGCATTAAATATGATCTGGAAGCATGCATATGCAAGATCCACGCTAAAAAGTATAGACAAAAGACATAAAAGAGACACACAGAATAATGGGCAATGAAAATAAGACAGGAAATATATTAATTAAATACCTGGGTATCTAAAGTGAATGAGGAGAATCGATCTCCCCATAAACTGGGAAGAAAGTTCCCCAAGGGGCGAAGAGTGCCGGGCATAGTTGGCTTTTCCAAAGAAAGATGGTCCATTGGTGGTGAAAGTAAGAAGAAAATAATAAATTAACAATACACTTTACGGGAACGATTATTCAAGCTAAACTCGCTAAGTCCTTCTAAGAAGACTCAAAAAGCTCAGCTTGATAGTTTGTCAAATGATTCGAGCTAACTCTCCACTTAAATAGGATGAAACCCTCCACCAGATAAAGCTTAATTAATTAACGAATCAAATGACGAAAATTATCAGTAAATTTTTTTTTTTAAGAAAGGGATGTCGTACGGTTAATAGGTTGTACTGTTGCATGTTTGATGCTTTACCTCCCACTCTCAGCAGCCCTTTGTTGACTTGGATCTTCTCAGTCTTCTCAGTCTCTCATACAGTTTTTCGAAACTTTCAATCTCTCATATGAGACAATATACTTTTAAAAGAACTATCAGATTTCTATCAACAAGATGATGAGCCTTTGTCACAGTGTTGGGAGCGATTTAAAAATTTCGTATTCTCTTAGTCGAGTTTTAATTGTGAGCTTGGCAGTTTTGCTGGTTATCTTTTGCCGTAATTTAAATCCTAAGCCATGCCAAATGGATTTTAGGTCTATTAACGAATTTCTAGATAAAAACGCTGAAGAGGCTTGGAATTACCTAGATGAATTAACCCAAAAGCTCCAATTTTGTGAGTTGACTGAAAATTCTGAGGATACCAATTCTGATGTGAGGGAAAAAGAGCAAATAGAGCCGCTTGTCATTAGTGAATGCAATATGCCTTTTGAAAAGTCATTGCAATAGTTAAACTGAATAATCAAATACTCTTGGCTCTAGATGGTGCCACCCCTTCTACTGAGTCTCCACCTTAACAAGAGTTTTCAAATGTGGAACTGATTGATTTTCTTGGTATTGATGAATTTAATTTAGTTTATCATCCTTATCTTGTGGATTTTGTCAACAATTTGAAAATTGATCTACTTTGGGCTATACACTTGGTGGTTTTTAAATATCTAAAACGAATTCGGCAAATGCGCTACTCGAAGTATCTTATCTTGTGGCATAGCCGAGTTCAATTTTTGATAAAAGGAGTAGAATGGAGTGTTATGTTCATTGTCTTAACTCTCGTTGACATGATAAATGTTCGGTACCCGCGTTGGTTGCTCGTACATAAACTTTTTTTTTTGGGTCTGGTATAACCATCCGTTTCTCACTTAAGAAATAGGGAGAAAAGTAGTACCCGTGTCTTTCGCGTGAAAAAGTGACTGTTTATATGTTTTTTTTGTATTTCATTTTATTTCTTGCCTTGTGTATTTCTTTTAGTTATTTTTCTTGCTGCCTTGGAGGCTAACATTTTGCAGGTTATTCAATCCAAATAGAGGGGTTTCCCTCTCTCTATAGTTTGCTCTACTTAATCCTCCTTTTCGAGGTGATATATGTATGCCATGTGAAATCTATGGAGTATGTACGTATTACTCGGAATTATTGACCTTCGTCGTATATAGAGACATTGAAATATTGACCTTTGTCGTATATAGAGACATTGAATTATTGACCTTCGTCGTATATAGAGACATTGAATTATTGACCTTCGTCCGGTGCATCACCCATGTGTGCCGTCTGTGAATTGAATGTGAAAGGAGATGGTGGCATATTTTTAATGTGGTGATGCAGGTGCGTGCATGTGTAGTCCAGTTTTAGGTTTAGGAAAATTCATTACTAGTAGTAGACGTTTAAGCATGATTTGACTAGTTACAGTACGGTGTATTATTGTCGGAACCTGCAATTTGTACGTTTAAGGTATTTCCATTTTTATTTTTTTCCGTGTCAAACAACTTGTGCACCTGTATTTATTGTTAGTTTCAATGTGAAATTTGGAGTTGGAGAATATCGGATATTGTATCATCTTGCCTAACAAAAATATTGGATTTGGATTTGCACATTTTACTTTGATACAGTAAAATGTCTATATTTTATTTGTTTCAAGTTATTAAAATAATTTAATTAAGTTTCATGTTCCATGCATGATTGTTCCATGGTTCACAGCCGATCATGTTTTCGAATTTAGGGTGTGACATTAGAAGTGAAGTCTTGTCCCCATGCACCCGAGCCGCTTGGCCATGTATGTCATCTTGACGTAGGCATGGTTATAGCACGTGAATCATCATTGCATCCAGCTCAGGCCATCATATGCTTGATCTGTAATTATCTTATCCGGTGTGTCATATGTGATCTCACCTAAGGCGGTTATCCAAGCGTGCCATGCACGTGCTTATTTGGTGGCCAAGTAAGATGAGGTCTATAAAAGGAAAGGGAAAATAACCTAATGAGGTACTCGGTTGCACTCTAACCCTTGACCTACCTTCTTCTTCCTTAATCTAACTTGATTAGCGAGGGGAGCCAAGAACCGAAGCAAACTTGATGATCCTCAAACCGAACACCACGTTGCATAAAATAATGACCAAAAACTATTTTAATTGGAAAAATGAAATGAATTATTAAAAAATATATGTATATATATATATATATGGGACCAAGTAACTGTATTTTGATGTCAGTTTATTTTTATTTTTTTAAAAGATAAGATGAGGCCCAATTTTACAAGTTCGTTTTAAGCCCGAGAATCTTAAGGCCGCCATTGAGAAAGCCATTCATACGTAAGATATAATGAGAGGCTGAGAGTGACAGTGTGAATAATTTGTAGTTCTTCCATACAAATTATAGATCCGCTGCCCCTGGAGTATCCGAATCAGGGGAAGCACATAAACCTTGCAAAAAAGCTACAGACACGGCTAAATTTTGAAGCAAAGTTGGATGATTCATAAATACCCTTCCCGATATCGGATTGAGGTGATTTTTTACAGGGACCCTAAACGACGTATTTTGAACAAAATGAGCGGCTCCGATCATCTTTGCGAGACCCGAGACGGGCGCAAAAGTGATCTGTGCACTGCTGCTGTGCAGCAACTGCTGTGTCTGTAGCAGCTCAGCTTGGTTTCTGCCAAAAAATGCAGTTGCTCGAAATGTGATTTTTGGGCAATGGGTTAGTAGCGCCTCGACAAGACGGATCCCTGAGAATTTTTCTGGTCACCGTCCGACCATCAGGGACACCGCACGCGCTGTTTAAATCCGGCGCATGAAAACCAAAAAGCTGCGTTCAGGTTCACACACTGTAGTCGGCACCCGCTTCAGAAGGGAGAAGAAGAAGAAGAAAATCGGTCATAATCCTTCCACTTTTTTTTTTTCTTTCTAATCCTTAATCCTTCCGCGTTCTTTTTTTCCAATCCTTAATCCTTCCATGTTTTAAACCCTTTCCCACTTTTTTTTTTTTTTTCTTCTAATCCCTTTTCCAAGTTTGTAAACTCTACTTTCAAAGATTCGCAAAGGACAAAGTCCACTTTCACTCATGTGGTTTTGGCTATATATGGATACATTCTCTATGATTTAAAAGTATGCACAAAACCCCCTGTGGTTTTAAAATTATATGGATAGATTCCCTGTCGTTATATTTTTCATCCATATTAACCGAGGTGTATCTCACACACCTCTAGAATGTAATCTGAGTCATTCATAATGTATTAAATAAAAAATAGAGTATCTCTATAAAAAAATTATCTCGATCAGATATTAATAACTCAGTGATCTAATTTTTAATAAATTCAAATTTGAAACTTTAACTTCATAGCAAAATCAATTCGACCATAAGCTTTTCATTTTTTGATTGACTTGAATTTTGGTATAGATGTAGTACTCGTCAAAATTTACAATATCAACGGTTTGGATTCAATTTTTGGTATAGGGGATGGTGTGATTAAAATTAAAAAAGAAGAAGAATCAATGGACATGATGAGGATATGTCGGTCTTTTAATGTTTAGTCTATTGATATGGATGAAAAACATGACGGTAGTGGGTCTATCCGCACATTTTTAAAACCACAAGAGGTTATGTGCATACTTTTAAACCATAGGGAGCGTATCCGCACGTGGCTTATACCACAAGGGGTCAAAGTAGACTTTGCCCACTCGCAAAACTAAATAAAAGGAGAAACAAAATTTACTGTTAATATATGGAGTACGGTTAAAAAGACTTGTATTAGCAAAACAAAAATAGATGAAAAACACTGGCTAGTATTCCAATAAAGAAAGAGAAGAAAAAGACTAGAAGTAAGGTAAAAACCGTGTGGCATATTATACACACTAACTTCTTTTTTTTTTTTATATTATACACACTAACTTACGTCTAAAAAATTGATGGACTCTAGTAAAGATATATTGCTCTTCAATTTTTACGACATACGGAAACATAGTAACATTTATTTGATCACATCCATTTATAAACTTCCACATCGAATGGATGCAATGCATTAATGAAGTACTCAATTGCTAAGACAAAGCTGTATTTAAAGATGAAACAAGTATCTAAGCAACATAAACTTATCACTCAATAGATTAAGGCCCCATTCTGCTCCGAAAAATAAGTACTTATTTTTTGAATTAAAGATTATGTATTATGAGAAAATGAACTATCTCGTGAAAAGGGTATTAAATACTTCAAAAATAAACGTCTAAGCGGAACGGGGCTTAAGCCTAGCTATAATACGATTTAGTACGTGGATAAAATTCCAAACAACCATTTAACATCACACAATTTTGCCATAATCTCCAAAGAATTAAACAATAGCAAGAAAGCCACAAGTTTTCACACCACCGACTAAACACAAAGAAATAAAACCAAACGTTTGATTTGTCAAGAAGATGACTTTCAATGAAGATTTATCTTTTACTTGGTTGACAGACCATCCAAATTTTGTTCCTGTTCACCAAAGAGATCAACAAAGAGGGGTTACTTAAACTTTGGAACGCCAGCGCCATACGCATGCTTGAAATGGTCACTTGACTGATCAGTTCATTGAAGGCAATTAGAGGTGTCAAACGGGTCGTGCCGTGCCGCCACAGGCCCGTTTAACTCCGTGCTAATCGTGCTTCGTGTCGTGCCGTGCCGACCCGTTTACAGTATTTACTCAAATCGTGTCGTGCCGTGCCGTGCCGTTTGTCAATCGTGTCGTGGCGTGCCGGCCCGTTTACTTAAATCGTGTCGTGTCATGCCGCGCCGTTTGCCAATCGTGTCGTGCCGCGTTGTTTGCCAATCGTGTCATGTCGTGCCGGTCCATTTTCTTAAATCGTGTCGTGTTGTGCTGACCCGTTTTCTTAAATAGTGTCGTGCCGTGCCGTTTTTGATCGTGTCAAGACTTGTCGGCTCGTTTACTTAATCGTGTCGGGTCAGACCGTGCCGTTTTAAGTCGTGCCGTTTTAAATAAATTCCTTTCGTATTAAATTACTCTTGCACCATAAATATTTTGATAAGTTTTTTTAATTTTACTCGTTAACTTGTAATGTTAAATTTACAAACCAAAGGTCCAAAGCCTATTCACTAACAAAAACAAAGCAAATATTTTTTACCGAAATAAAAATTGATAATTTTTAAAGGTAAAAAATTGATTTTTTAAAAACATGATTTTTTTAAGAAATTGTTTTTTTTTAAATTAAATATCTTAGATGTTTAAAGATAAAAAAATATTTTTTATCGAATAAAAATTGTTTGCTTTTTTTTAAATTAAAAAAAGCCATTTGGCTTATTTATTTTTTTGTTTTTCCATGCCTCGTGCCGTGCCCGTGTCGTGCCCATGCCCGTGCCGAGCTAGAACCGTGTTGTGCTGTGCCATTCCTGTCCACTTTCCGTGCCCGTGCCCGTATCGTGCCTGTCTACGATCGTGTCGTGCCTTGTCGTGCCCATGCTGTGCCCCCCACTTCTGTGCCCGTGTCGTGCCCCGAGCCCACTAAGACCGTGCCGTGTCGTGCCGTGCCAAGCCAAAACCGTGCCTGTGACTTGCAGCCCTGTGCTCGTGCCGTGCCCGTGCCGGCACGGCCCATTTAACACCTCTCAATCCTTGACCTAGCCCAAGTACAATAGGATGGGCCGGCCTTCTTCTTCTTCTTTTGTTTGGGCTAAGCACACTTAACGCTTGAAAAGATTTTTCTCCTTGTAGCTAAACGGTTTTCACCAAAAACTTATAATAATGATCTTGTTCGGAACCTTCGATCATTTTCCGCTAAACTTTCCCAATTAACTTCTTTCTTCGGTTTGAATGATGCTTCCGGTTTGTCTACCAACTGAGTTAGATACAAATTGTGGAAAAAAAAAAAAAAAGAAGTTAGATACAAATTGTGAGCTATACAATATCCAGACTTGACTTGATAGATGCCACTCGAGTTGAAGTGCATGTCACACCTACTACTGGGAGAGGAATTGCAAGAATGGCTTCCAACGAAAATGCAATTTCGATTTCAGCTTGTTAGATTTTTTGAATCTAACGAAAAGGCGATCTAGTTGGATATACCAACATATATATCTTCTTCTTTTTGTGCGTGTCATTCTTGGATTAATGTGTCACATGTCGGCTTTGTTTGTTTGGATGTAAATTGTTTTACCCATTTTTCGGTGTTTCGTTGTGTTAAAAATGAGAAAAATATTTTACATAAAAAACATTTTTCAACAATTGGATTAAAATGACTTACCTTTAAATCTTCCGTAAGTTACTTTCCGAAATGAACCTGTTGTCTTCTACTGCAATTCTCACTGCTTAGTTTTCTTGATCGTCAGTTCTGACCCACATTCAATTCCAATAATCTCATAATATCTCTCCACCGTTTAAGCCCTACCTCTCTCTCACTACACTATTTTGTTGATTTTTAAAAATATTTTTAAGTGCCAACCAAACACTGAAAAATAAAAGTTTGAAATTTATTTTTTGAAAAACATTTTACATCTAAACAAACGGAGCCGTAATGCACAAGAGCGCAATATTTTTGCTATAGATACAATATACCAACATATCTATAGCAAGGATATTGCTCTTCAATTTTTCTAACATACGGAAACACAACATTTATTTGGTCAAATCCATTTATAAACTTCCACATACCGAATGGATGTGCTACAATAATGACGTACTCAGACAAAGCTGTATTTCAAGACGATTGAAACAAATATCTAAGTGTAGACACATCAATTTGAACTTATTAATTATTTTTAATTTGTTCCCTCGAGGCTTCTCGATGATGAAACGGAATCAAAATAGAACTCGGCTAAAGCTTGAGCTATGTTTCTTGTTCTTTTTTAAAACCAAAGTCACCCTTTTACCGACACCCTGCGAGTAAAATGGGCACATATTTTAGCGTGTAAAATATCTTTGAATGAAACCAATTGGGTTAGAAAGAGAACTCAAACTAGCTTTCTAACGCTTTCAAAAACACCCAAAATCGAGTTCGGGTGTGACCATGGCGGCCCGCTGAATTTTGACAGCCACTCCTTAGCTCTCAGGACCACTCTTGAGCGCTCAGGAGTGCCACTTTTGAGCGCTCAGGAGCTCTGACAGGCCAATGCATATTGAGCTTGACTATTCACCCTGGCTTTTTCAGATTTTCAAACCTGCATGTACCGGACCAGAGGCCTGCCTGAGCAAGCAGGAATCTCATCATTCCATTTTTCCCACCAAAATGATTTCTTTTCATTTTTTTTTAATTTCAAATTGAAATCCAAATTTTGGCTTGCCTATAAATATCCTCATGTTCTACCTTTCAAGAGGGGACGAAATTTCTCTCCCTAAGCCTCATATTTTCTGAAAAATCCCAGGCTCTAAACCTCTTTTCAAACATTTTTCAACTTTGATTTTCAAAAATAATTTTTGAGAAAAATCCAGAAAATCACAGAAAAATCCAAGAGTCTTAGACAAAAATCTAAGACTTCATTTTCTTACTATATCAATCCATTTTCAGCCCTCAAATCCATCCAAAGAGCAAAGTCCAAGTTTGAAAAGGTATAAATACCTCCATAAGCTTGTTTTTCCACTTTTGAGGGAGATCAGGGGCTTGTACCAGTTCCTCATACTGGTTATAAAACCTTTTTATCTTAGTTTAACAACAAGAGCAAGAGGAATGAAAAAGAAAAAAAATTAGGCTCACTCTTGAGCGCTCGGGATTATTCCTAAGCGCTCAAGAGTGCTAAGACACCCCAAAAATTACATTTTTCCATTATTTGCTTCATTTAAGATGTTTTAATAGATACTGAGTGTGCACTGGTCCATCTAAAGCCCAATTAGGTTTATTTTCTGTTTCATGGAACCGGCACTTTGATAGACAAGACATGTTCTTGTTTGTCTGAGTTTGATACTGAGCAAACCTGCCTAAATGTTATTCTAATCCATCTCGCATGTGTTTGTATATTCTGTCTAGATCTACTGTCAAAAAGTGCTAAGTTGGTCCTGAGTGCTCGAGACCACCCTTGAGCGCTCAGAAGTGCTTTTAGTGACTTTTTTTTTTTTTCATTTTCTACACTTCTTTATTTTGCATCATGTCATCGTTGCATCCTATACACCTGCACAAGTATACACCTTTAGTCGTTATACCTGTAAATTCTTGATATTTGCTTTTTATTAAACAAAATGTTTGTAATAAAATCCCACAAACTTTGAGTAAAGACCGATTCTATGTGGGGGCGAGAGGGGTGCCGTAAAATTCTTTCCCTCTCGTAATATGACTTCCGAACCCAAAACAATCTCTAGTTTTCAATTTCAACAATCATTTTCAATCAAAATAGTTTCTCGGGTGGCAAACCTCAAATCCAGGTGGTGACTCTTCAATTTTTCACAAACACTTCTATTTTTCAGGCCATTCGAATAGCCTTCCGGGCAGGTAGCCCACAGTGGTCACTCCGCTGGGGATAGCTTAATTAATACTTAGAGTTTATATACATTTGTGAGCAATCTTTGCAAAGTCTGTCAAAAATAACGACGCTTTATGCTCGTTGAAGGAAGGAAATGACGATTCTAACTGGATTTCTATCCCGCTGTTCCGACCTAGGGCTTTCTAATTGGTTATTTTTTGTATTTTTCACTAAGTATTAATTAATTAAGAGACCCAAGCTTGAAAAGTATTTTTGGAATTTTTCAAAACATTTGTTTCATTTTCTATCTTTTGTACATATATCTTGTTCAACCTCGCTACTGTGTTTTGGCAATCCTGCCCAGCTTACCGGTGACAGAGAATCCCAAAATGCTCAGCAACCTTCGACCGTGAAGAGTCATCCCTGCCATTTATACCGTTGTTGGGTGTACGCTCAATAATGGCGGGAGGCATATCTTGACTGTAGTCTAGGGAACCTCCTTTAAACCAAAACCGGCCTTCATACATGTGTTGAAAGCAATAGAATCCTCCAAACTAGGACAAGAACCTGTAAGGTTGGATTATGTGATATATCTTGCTTACATGTTACTGCTTTCTGCTTCACACCTTGCATATCATCCATGTCGTGCTGTTAGGCTGTCCATTTAAAGCCATGTTTTCTTAGAGTCGCTTGCGCGGTCTATGGAAGGTTGCTGAGGCCCGATGGAGAGTCGTGCACCCCAGTGTATGTTGTCTAAACTACATGAGTCCTTAGAACAATGAGACTATGGAAAATCAAGAATTACTAAGTCCTTGATTAATGCCTAATCGAAGATTCAACAGAGAATAAGGAATAATAAGGAAACGATGTTGTGATACCAATACCATCCAGGTTATAGTGCACGTCACTTACACCACTTCGGCTAATGGCGCTATGCCACTGACACCACTCTAGTTATGGTATCACGTCACTTATACTAAGCTATTTCAAGTTCAAAATTGAAATTTCGAATGAGGACTGTTGAAACTTAGTTCATTTTGACATCTCTTAGAATCTGTCGTTCTAAATAAAGGATGCAACTTAAATGAAACTCCGAGGGTCGAGGCAACCTTTGAGAGGCTATAACCGTTCGTTCAAGATAGGTCTTTAGAAGGTCGAGACAATAACTTTGGCAATGGTGTATTTCTTTTATTATGCACATTTTTCATAAAATAAGAAAAGGAAAACACGTTTGAGTACAACTTCTTGCTTTGCTATAAGCCCAAGAGCAATTGGGCCGAAAAAGAAAACCATATCCTCATAGACTCTATTTGGACTTAGGTTGATTCGGCTTAGAGCACAATCATCTCAATCCGAATCTACCACAGAAGCTCAGAATTTGTGGAAAGATATGGAACAACTGGTGGAAATTTGAATGGGGAACATCCGAATATGTAGACACCCCAATCTGGACTTCTAGATTAGTTTACTTTCGGTTTCTGATTCCCCGATGATAAAATGGATCAAGAACACCCTCGGGAATGTCAAGTGTTTGACCTTTGAGTGTTTGAAAAACTCTTCAACCTAACCTAATCCTAAGCCACTTCAAAAAGCAAAAAATCCTACTGGCACGGTTTGGTTGAGAACCCGCGTGGGTTAAGTGCTTCGATACTTCCGATATAGAAGAATATTACCCCAAGCGTAGGGTTTAATACGTCGATTGAAGCAAAATAATCCGGAGAAGTCCGGGATCGTACCCAAGGGAATTAGTTTATGACTTAGTCAGATTTGTAGGAGTAAGTAGGGTTTTCGGCTGTTAGGTAGCCAACCGAGTTTTGCTTTCAAATGGTGGAAATTAAAAAGGCTAAGCGAATAAACTAGATTAAAAGTAGGTTAGGTCTAGGGGTTCCTAACATCCACGGCCCAGGCTAAATCGCATTATTCACCAAATTACGCGGTTCAAACCGGAAAATAGAGATTTAATTATCAAGCTAGCTCTAGAATTCGTTCGATAACCACTTTGAGCGTCAGAGCTCTAAGCATCATGTGTGGTGAGTAGGCGATGCTCCCACCTACACATGATCAAAGAGGTTAACACCTCGGCAATTTACCAAACGAATCCGAACCCCACATCAATTTTCAAATCAAAGATTAAAGCTTTATTGGTGAAAAATGCAATTTTCGCCCAAGCCATAGGATGTTAATCATCCCATGACCTAACCCTTGAAACTACTCACACATATCTATGAAGATAAGAGCAAGCAAAAATCTATTTAGCATAATTGAAATGCAAGACTAGAAATAAACTAGAGATTATGATAGATCGGGATCAAAGCAACAACTTTAATTAAAGCAACAATATCAAAAGAAAACTAATTAAGGGGCAGAAATTAAGAATTTAAGTACTGAAAATGATGAACAAAGCAAGAACAACTTTGAATCTAAGCTAGATCTAGAAAAAGTACTCTCTAAGATTTCCTACTTGTTTTTGAATTTCATTACATCACACAATATATTTCGCGCCTGGAATATTCCTCGAATATGCTCAGAAAATCCATGCTACGGCCTTCGGCATCGATGGCAACAGGCATAAGCTGGGCCACTAAGGGGCTCGGCATCGATGTAAAGCCATAAGTTCCATCGATGCCAAAGCTGATAAGGATCTGGGGCCCTAAGGGGCTCGGCATCGATGGGATGCCATTTCTTCCATCGCTGCCGAGGGCCATAAGGCCTTGCTCGGGCGTTGGCTTGATCTGCTCGGGCGACGCTTGGCTGGATCACTTCTGCCCGGGCTGTTGCTTGGGCTTTGCTCTTCTGCCTTGGCGACTCAGCTTCTGCCTTGGCAATGGCTTCTTCTGCCTTGGTAATTCACTGGCCGTTGCTCTTCTGCCCGGGCTGTTCCTCTTGCTTTGGCTCTGCTTTGGCGTTGCTCAGCCGTCGGTCACGCCTTAGCCTTTAAAACTCCTTATTAGGCGATTCACCTACAAAACAGCCCCAACACATTCTACGAGCAAATATCATTAAAAATAACTAATTAACACTTAAATTAATACTAAACCTAGATACTAACGCACCCTTCATTGCATTCTCGGGTGCTCATCATTAAGCTGCCAGTTGTGGTCAACAGTCAAAGCTTGACCGTTGACCCACGCGCGAGATGGTTTGACGAGCGCGTGCTAGTCCACAACCTGCGTGCGCCGGTCAACCTACCAAGTGTGGTCAATGGTCAAAGCTTGACCATTGACCCACGCGCGCGTTGGTATGACCCACGCGTGCCAGGGTGCAACCCACACGCGCCGGAGTGCAACCAGCACGCGCCGAACCTGTCCCCATCACCTTTATGGGTTAGTAGGCTTAACCACCAAGCAACTCTCAGCTAACCTCATGAACTGTCTGAGCTCTTCTCTTTACAGCTCAACCTACCACCATCCTTCTCTCTCTATATATATACCCTATTTGTTCATCCATTTTAAAAGGGTTACAAAATTTAAAGGTTTTAAAGGGTTACAAAGTTTCAAGTTTTAAAGCCCTAAGTTACACCTTAAAAGACATAGCTTGTTCTTCCACCTCCCAACACCTCAATCAAGCCTCAAACACATCAAAGCTCAACATTCTTTCAAACTCAATCTAGGTATAGCATACCTACTGTTTTCTGTTCTAATCCCTGAGGAGGGTTGGCAGGGTCAAGGTTTCAAAAACCGTTGTGGCAGGAACCAGCACGCGCCGGTCTTATACACATGCGGTTCCACTTTGAATTCTTAATTCACTCGCCGGAACCCACCAAGGACTTTCTCATGCTTCTCTGCACCTTTGGCCTCGGTTTATGAGAAGCTCCTCGATGCTGGTTCCATCAAGCCCCTTAATCCAACTCCATTACCCAAAAATCCCCCTGCATGCCGATTTCCAACATATCCTTTACTGCACCTACCATCAAATGCATGGCCATTCTACCAATGCCTGCTTCCGGCTTCGACATGCCATTCAAGATCTCATCTATTGTGGCATCATCACAACCCCACCTCCATCAACAGCCGATATTGTCTCTAAATCCTTTCCTCAGCCCAACTCTGGCTCGCAAGTTGGTTAGATATCCACTATCTCCACTCAAATCAACCCTACCACATTCAAACCTATCCCCAATATCATCCCAGAAAATCAACCCGAGCCTACTGTACCCATCCCGTTCGAGCCCAAGGATAGCCTCTTAGCCACTATTTGTGCAATTGAGACTTTCTTTGCCAGCATCTGGATTGGCAGTGATGAGGGGCTTGCAAAGGGGAAGACTGACCGACTGAGGTCCATTGATCAAAAGAGCACTAAGTAGGTTTGGTCAAAGAAGCTGAGGAAGCTGAAATGTTGTTGCTTAGGCCTAATGTCCTCTAGGATTCTACCTCTCCGGGAGAAAGCCAAGGGTAACTATAGAAATTGCATTTTCAAAACCGCGTCTAGTTTGCATTGGCGTTACGTCTGAGTCTGACATGGAGTCTTTTGCATTTGTCTAAGTCTAGCTCAGAGTCAGAGGTTGTGCCTCTTGACCCTCCACGTCGTAGCTTTTGTTTTAAGTTTTGAGTTTGTTGTACTTGGCAACCCCGAGGGTTCTTTTTATGATATGCTTTATCTTGCTTTTAAGTACTTCGCTGGCTTTTATATAAATTGTGTCGACTCTGACGACGAAGGCATAGATTTCAATGGGATCATCCCAAGGAAATGTGTTCCCTCGCCGAAAGGGAAGACGAAAGACATGCTCAGCATATTAAAAAAAGAAGTAGTTTCAATAAACTTGAAAGATGAGGTAGACCTCCGGATGGTCTAAATTTGGTTCAACGCTGCCCCCAGAAAAGCATTGCGCCTGGTCAATTAGGCTCGAAGAACGATGTCTTGGCATGGCCTCATCAAGTCACGCCTGACGTTGATTTTGAGATAAAGAAGAATCCAAAAGCAGAAGCTCAGAAGGCTCCGGGCCTAGTACTGTGATCAAAAGCAGCAACGGCGGTGTTCCGCTAGGCACAAGTGAGAAAGTGTACAAAGTGGCCTGGAGCGAGGCATGTGAATTGAAGTACTTTGAACCCTGTGCTATCAAAGCCATTGTATCTGGGGCTGTGGCCAAAAATCATTGACCTCGACGGCAACAAATTCAATACCTTGGTCAACCTGGATCAATTCAAAAGCTACTTTTCCCTGAGAGAAGCTCGTTGGGCTGAAAACCCCAAGGGTGGACAGTTTCAAGTAAAAGTTTGAGCAGCCTGCTAGCCCGAAAACCTATGAAGGGGGTGTAGGCAAAAATGAATAGGCAATATTCGAAAGCTCGCTAGACCAAAGACCCAAATGGGCGGTACTGGGCCAAAATTAGAGCGTAAAAAGAGAGGTAAAACACTCGAGTGAACTTTGGCCTGGACTACGTTTTGACCTGATTCCCAAAATGGGATACGTAGGCAGTTTCTCATTGAGACTCGATCATAAACTATCAATTTGATCCAAGGCTTTGTTACATCACCATGGTCAAGAAGAAGACAAGCTTCATCTGTGTAGAAGGGGGAAAACCTTTCAATTTTATTGTAAACTACTATTTCAATTTCAAAGCTGAGCAAAAGCCTTAAAAGATTTTAAGCATAAAAAACAAAACGAAATGCTGGCGAGGCCTAACGGCTCATAATTTATTCTAAATTCAGCGAAGTCTGGTGTGAGCAACTGCAACAGACTTGTAGTTGCACGCTTTAGTTTGAGGTCTACGTGCGCTTGTTCATAGTTATGCGCATTGGTCTCAACCCTGCGCACGCTGCTTCAATTCCAGCAGCAAATAATAGCAGTCAGCTACTGCCTTCGAGTCTTGTTCAAGGGGCTTTTACCAAGTTTTGTCATGCCATGCAGGTCATATGGACCTAATGTGACTGCACGAAGGTGTCGATTTCAGTCCGGGCTTATATGAGTCATCTTTTGCGTCTTATGTCCATCTTTGCGACATTTTTTCAACTTCTCAATCTATACTTGTTTCAGGATGTTTTTTCAGTTTTATTCGGTTTGTATAGGTCTTTGTATTTATTGCAAGTGTCAGTTTCGCCTGTTTAGGGATATTGTGAGTTTTGGCACGCTAATTTCATTATTTTTCATGAGTCTAAGTGTCCATGTCGCATCCTAGGGCTCTTTCTCCCTTTTCATTCGAGCTAGGCGAGTTTGTGCATGTGTGCATATCTCTACGTCGACTTAGGCCACTTGTCAATGCAAATTGGGTATTAGCGGTCAGTTTTTGTCCATGAACTGCGGAAATGCAACTTTTATATTGCTACCCTAGCATCTGTAATCAACAAGCAGTGGAATCTTGTGAAGTAGCAAGGGCATGTCGGTCCAAAGCTAAGCAAAGCATATCTATGGGACACATCTGCTCAAGCATCAAAGAAAGGGCACGCAGGCCCAATGCCGTTACTATATCAACTGGGCACGTTGCCCTGTTCAATGTCTCTCTACCTGCGTGCGCATCTCCGAAGCAAAAAACAGTAAAGTGACGGGGCTCAGTGGTAGTCCTTAGGCGTCGTTGTCCTCCTAGGAGCCGCCCTTAGATTGCATCTACATTTTCAATTTGTGCATTTTGTTATTGTATATATCAAATGTTGAAAATAAGAAGGTGGCCAGAATGGCTGATTTGTGGGATAATTTTTTTTCAAACAGCAGTTCAAAGATTTGCGGGGTTGAGGGAAACGTAATTCGATAATTAGTATTTATTTGGTATGAATTTAGTAGTGTGGTATCACATCACAAGAAGGAAAAAATTGATAAAAGTTCTTGATCAATATTCAGCGTCCAAAAATTGGGTTGCCAGTAAGATGAGATAAATTGCTCTGTTGTTCAAATTATAAATTCGACGTAGACTACATATGTAAAGCAAGAAGAGTAAACCACTAGATTGATCAACCGTGAAATGGAAAAAAGCGAAATGATGTACTAGTGTTATTATTAGTACTTTTTTTTTTAAAACAGGTAATTCATTCATTCATACCTGAAGGTAAAGATTACATCGCAATATACAGAAATATACTAAACTACCTAAACCCGAGACACGAGTTACTGCATAAAGCATACTAGGCTAGAGGATACCAAACGGAATCCCGGATTTAATACTTGTATTATTGATTTTGGGTAAAACTACTATACTGGAACAACAACTAAATGCATATGTAATTTGTTGCTAAAAATACCGTAAATTTTCCAAATTTGCGTGGGATTCTTGCTATTATAGCTTATTTGAGACAAGAAAGAAAACCTGACTTTGCCCAAAAAAAAAACTCACCAACTGCGCCCCTTTCCCTGATCATAAAAACGACGCAAGGCCCAAAAGGAAACACTGGGCAGATTGAATTGGGCTTGTACGTATTGGGCCTAAGCTTTCACTATTGGGCTTGTATGAGTTGGGCTTCATGCCCACGAGACTATCAAGTTCAACCCGTTCCTTTCCATGTTTCAATGAAGCCCCCTCTTCCTCTAAAGCTACTTCTCTGTCCTCTCTCTCTCTCTCTCTCTCTCCAACCGTTCGTCGAGCATAAATGCATAATAAGACAGCTTAGCTGAATCAAGAGCACGTTGATTTGGGGAGTTTGATCAGTTTTTAAGTTGTTGTCGATCAAAGAGAGTGAATTAGGGTGTAGGGTTTAGAGTCAGCAGCTGTAGCAGGGTCTTGATTTCTTTTATTTCAGGTATAATTTCTCAATCACACTATTTACAACTTACGCGTTCGTTTGCCCAATTTATATAGCTCGCTATCTATCGTTTGTTCCTTGTTAGGGTTGGACTCTTCTAATTCTCATGCCAATAAGATATTTGGGAAAACAGAATTCGTTTATTTTCTTAGATAAAATTGTATTCATACTGAACCTTAGATGATTCCGGGCAGAATATAGATCCTTATATCTGTAGAGTGACTGCATTAAACTTGTCTAATCCCCCAATCGATTAAAGTTGGCTACGTGAATCTGTTCTCTCCATTGAGCTCAGTCGAGGGCATCATGTTCCGTGATGTCCGACAAACCTTACTCAAGCTTCGACCGTCCACCTCAGGGACTTCATACCCTTGGGAGTGTCCGTGTTATGTAGTTGCAATGTCTGAATATGCTAAGCTTGAAAAAATGGGGCACTCAACGAAAATCTTGGTTCGTCTCCTCATCTTGACAAATTGGGGTAATCTTTGAACTCGAACAAAACATAGAAGCAATTAGTAAATACTGGTTTCCATGCTTCTTTTCTTTTCAATTTTCGTCAACCAAATATTGTAGTTCTACTTTGTAAGTTGAAATAATGGTGCGTACCGCGCAATTCTAGGACAAGGGGGCAGCAGAGCTTTGATAATGTGATTCACCGGAGCACTATATATGATACTCTAGCCACACTGATTTACACAAATTTCCATGTTTCCCCAACACAGCAGCATTATGTGGCTTTCATTTTTTGTTTTCATTTCCTTCATTTCTCAGCACTAAACCACCTTTGCATCTCACCCAAGTTTGGATGTACTAAACTTCGCGAAACTGATTTATAGCCAAACTTATTTACAGAATTTACATGTTTCCCCACCACAGCAGCATTATATGGGTTTGGTTTTCATCTTCATGTCTCAACACTAAAACACTTTTGTGCCCAAATTATATTTCTCAATGAAAGCTCATAATTTAATTTCCAATGATAACGTTCACAGGATATAGTGGCAAAGCAGAATTATGAACTTGCGAATTTTGCAGCGTGTTATATCTCAAATTTCTGCTGCTCCAAGCACCAACACATTGAGAAATGAAACCAAGTCCTTGAATCCAAAGTTTTCTCTTAGTTCTCGAATTTTTTCGACCAATTCTGATGGTGGTGGAGACAAAGAGGGTGGTGAGTGGGGGAAGAAAACTGGTGGAACTAAACCTTCTGCTGATGAGTTGGGTTGGGATGTTTCCTCTTCATGGTCAACGGGATTGACCAAGGAGCATTTTGATGGAGAGGTGGTTGGTCATCAGATTACCTCTCCCTCTCCTGGTGCTAAAGATAATATTCCCCCTCAGTTTGCTTCCATAACTTCTCAAGAGATAGACCATTTAAAGTTAATGGAAGCAGAGAACCGCAAGGCCAAAGCATTTGTCGATGGATGGGGCGAGAGGATGCTTGAAACGAGTGTATTGATGAAGCAGGTTAGAGAGCCTGGGGCAAGAGGCTCATATCTTAAGGATTCTGAGAAAGCAGAAATGTATCGGCTTCACAAGGAGAACCCAGAAATGTATACGGTTGAAAAGTTGGCTAAAGATTATAGGATTATGAGGCAGAGGGTGCATGCAATTTTGTGGCTAAAAGAGCTTGAAGAGGAAGAAGAGAAAAAGCTTGGGCATCCTCTGGATGACTCTGTCGAGCTCTTGCTCGACACTTGCCCTGAGTAAGCTATCAAACCAGTCATTTGTTTTGCATAAAATTCTACTAGAGTTGGTTGCTATTTCACTTGGAACCTTGCAACTGTATTCTTAGTTGTTACTTTAACGTGTTTGAAAAAGAGGACCATAAGCATCTTAGAATTTGTGGAATTGCTGAACTTGAGGTTTAGGGACAGTTAGGATGCTAATCGGCTATGTGAAGTCTAAACGTTTTACCATGGCTACTGAATTGTCGCTAGCTCAATCAATTACTTGGTTGTCTTTTGTTAGTAAGTTTAAAGAAACTGTGTGCTTTGCTATTTGCGTTCTATTCTTGCTTTGTATTTTTTGCTTTGCCACTTGCTTTGTAGTGTTAGTTCTTGTTTAACTATGTGGTTGCTTTGTATTGTTGTTTGATGAAACTATGTGGCCACGTGCTTTGCTGCTTGCTTCATATTCTTGTAGATCTATGCATTTTCTAATAACTACATCATATTTGCGCTTGTCCATTCAAATACTGAAGTTTGTGGTATACAGATTATTGCCTTTTCTCCATTCCCCAAAGCTGATTGATTTGTGCAGTTTTATTGTTAATGCTCTGGACTATCCAGTTTGATTTTACTCTTGCAAAGTTTTATGGTGCTTTTATAGTTCTCAGTTTTATTGTGCTTTTATTTCTGTTCTATTGTCCATGATGTATGTTAGAATTTAGAATCTTGAACGGACCCACTACTGCAAATGATTGGCAGCCTTTTGAACTGAGAACTACTACATAAAATATTACCGTCTATCATCAAAGTGTTACTGTTTGCATACTTTTTGTTCAAAAACTTTTTTTAGGATGCTAACTAGGGCTTGTTTCCTTGTTTTGCTGCTTTTGCATGTCATGCTAGGAACACTTATCGTGGGAATGCAATTGCAGATTGTTGTTCTTGCTATTGATATGTGTACATGAGTAATTAGTAAAGGGGAGAAATTGTGCATGCTTCATACAGGCAAATTATGTGTACCCGTACTTTCACAGCTATTGTGTGTGCACACATGGATGTGTGTGCGTGTGTGCGATGTGTGTGTTGTCCTTTCCCCTAGGTCCTAATATAATTTAATGTATGACCTTTTTTATCTATGCTGCATAAGGTGCTTGTATGCCATTCATTCTGTCCGCAATATCTGCTGAATGCAAAATTATAGGGGACTATTTTAGTTCCTTTTCTATGTTCTGAAATGAGATGGTTCTTCCTTTCGAAGAATAAACTGCTCTATTAGCATTCTCTGGTCAGAATTGAAGAATTTAAGTGTGATACAGCCTTTTTTGGTGTTTAACTTGTTTCTTTGTGCAGATTCTTCAATTCTCATGACAGAGAATTCCATGTTGCGTCTCTTCCCTACAAACCAAATTTTAAGGTAATGCCTGAGGGGTGGGATGGCACCACAAAGGACCCAGATGAAGTCCATTATGATATATCCATGAAGGAAGATGAGATGTTATATCAGGAGTTTGTGCAGAGGATGAATTTCAACAAGATGAAGGTAAGTCATTTAATTTTATCCGCCGCTAAATTATACTCCTCGAAAACCCTAGTGAGATCTCTTTTATTTTGCATGTGCAGATGGCAGGGATGGTGAAACACCACAAGCATAGCCGGAAGCGTCCCGATGAGGGGTGGAATATCACGGTGGAGAAACTGGGCCCGCGGGGCAAGCGTGGAAATGGTGGTGGGTGGAGGTTCATTAGCGAGCCAGATGGTTCTAGCAGACCTCTGAATGAAACAGAGAAAATGTATGTGAAGCGAGAAACTCCATGCAGGCGACGCAAGATCCTCCCATGAGGTCATGAGATAGATTTCATAAACAGTACCTGGCGCTCCCAGGTCTTTTTTGATGTATTCTCTTGGTTCTTAAACGTGCACTCGACAGATTTGAACTTTTGACCAACAAATGTATTCGCATGATGAAATGCCGAAACGCAGAACTTAATTTTATCTGTTCCTGTCTTACTCGATACTGTTTCAGCGCCTACAGATGGTTTTGAGTTAATTAGTTTGATTTGGATCGAAGCTCTCCTAAGCTGCAACAATAGCTGTTATTTTTCTTTAAATTTTGTTTCCGGCTGATCATTATAAATATGTTGATTCCATCTTTCTCCTATACACTATTTGAACTGGCGTTATTAGCGAATAAATTTACTGAAAAAGTTCAGTTGGTAGCATTTGACAGTGCATTATTAACAACAACATGGCAGCACTCATGGCTTACACACAGTGATTTGCTTGGTATCGTAACCTCGCAAAAAACCTTAAATCACCTTAAATCTCACATTTGGATAAGTTGCTTCTGTAGGAACCACCATAAGAGATGCCAAGCCCGATTATGGAAAAGAAGAGCAGCACCGAGTTATTGAGGTACGGGTTCTTCCTTCTTTTGCCCCAAGTACCTGTTCGTTAACAAGGCAAAGCCTCAAAGGTGTTAAAATCAATTAATGTGTCGTAGGCATAAGAAAATATGGAGTTGAAGGAGGACATGATTGCTCCAAATGAGAATCTAATTGCTGAAGCCAGAATGAAAGTGAAAGAACAGCTACAAGAACACAAAAACGCGATAGAATTACTCTTATTTGCTTCCGTCTATAGTCATATCAGAGCTTTCTTGCAAATCCGTTGTCTATTTCTCCGGTTGATCATGATACGTTCAGGAGGGGAAAAAAAGAAGTTGGGTTGTTATACTGTTGAATAACAAGCCGTCTCCACACCATTTTTTGCCTTTTCCCTACCGAACATTACACTTTCAAACCTATGACCAATCAGTAGCAGCCGCCGCTCCACCACTGAGCTACGGAGGAACACAGCTGATTAGATCAACACAGAGTTCAATTCCAGTTCGACCTACTTGCCAAAACTTACCCCCATGTTAGATCACATAGTTGCCCCCATGTTAGCAATCAACCTACTTGCCAAAACTTACCCATCAACTGGCACAGTTTTTAACAGCTACCACTGTCAAAAAAGTTTGGCATATAAGCAAGGTCTAGTTTGGTACATCGCCCTGATGGTGCCACTCCAAGGCAGTGGAGCCCATGCGGAATAAGGCTCGACTCTGATCCATATTACCACTCCTAAACCAAGAAAATAGGCAAAGATAAATAACTCACCCATTACCCTTCGCCCACCGAGGGAGCTGATAGAGCTGCTCCGTCTCATTGGACGCATGGCATGTTAGAAGCAGATAGTTGCGAGGCTGTACCATCCATGCAAAACTCACGAACAGAGCAGACAATACGCACATTGCTGCAACACACAATAAATGTATAACCAGAATTTCAAAGATGTTACTACTGATATCTATACATTCTTTTGAAACCACACTACTTTCTAACCTCCAGTCATGTTGCCAGAGATCATATCAGGGGGTTTCTTCATGTCCACCAGTCCCTGCCACTGCCAAACCCACCAATTACAATTCTTTTAAAGCAAACCGAGCCGTAAAGCCATCCAAATAGAAGGAAAAAAAAGTCTGCCACTACTAATTCACGGGAAAAATAGTTATACATGAGCTTTGGCTGCTGGTCAACTCTCTTGGAGAGTACTAGAATAGTTTGATACTTGGGGAAGTTTTTGGGTCAAGTTGTTGGGTCTCCCCTTCTACTAGTAAATTAAAAGTTGTAGAAAACGTACCGGGTGTTTGAAAGAAAATGTGTTAAAAGTTTTAGTTTAGTATGAATAACTTCACAAAAGTCAATAAATTATTGTGATTTGTTGGATTTGAGATTCGAGGTAAAGTAAGTTGTTCTATCGTGTGACACAGAAAATAGAAAATGATTTGTTGAGATTATAAGAATATAATTATCGGCATTCCCCACGCTATGCATTCTGTAGAATCTAAAAAGCAAACTCAAAATCAAAAATCTTAGAAAAAACTATCACAAACACGTCCTATTATGCATTCTCATCATAAAGGCAACTAAAAAAATTTTCACATTATTTCTTTCTCCGCCAACTCTTATCCATCCATTTTAACTACCAACGGAACCCTTCTTAGTTAATCTCTCATTCCCAACTAATTTCCCGTGGAAAAAATAAAACAACGTATCCACCTCTTATCCACCATTTTTTCTTTTATCTTCCAAACTTTGTTTCAACTGGCCCTTTCGCAGACCCAAAGCAATGGTTTAAGGCTTTGTTGTAATTTGGATAAAATCCATATCCGTAATCGACATCAATGGAAGATTGGGAAGGAGAGAGGAAGTGTGAATGATTTGAAAGAAAACTCTGAGGCGAGATGGGAAGAAGGAGAGGTTTTAGTCTTTTAGAGAGAGAAACAGTTTGTTATTAGTCCCACATCGACCAGAGGCAGAAGTTAGGAGTGAGAGAGAGGCGTATATAATGGGACTTCCACTGCATGTGTAAAATCACGCAGCCGCGCGGTGAGCACAAAGCGAACTATTCTTTCGCCTTTTACTAAAGAATACCGTGTGCTCGCCGCAAACAGCGGCATACGCCATTTTTTGGAGGGTTTCTCCGTTCAGGGGGACCCCAACCAATTCTCAGTTCAAATTTAAGCTCTTTCGATTGTACAAACTCCAGTCTTCAGCTCAAAACTGTAAAGCGAGCTGAAACGAACTCCGTTGATTGTCCAAATGAATACACAATTATTAGTACACCCTGAAGAGAGAGGGAGAGGGAAAGCGAGGAGAGGTAGTAACAACCTCTCATCCCGACGATTTAGCAGCGGTTTGATGGGAAAACAGCGGAACGGTGGTGGTGTCGTTTGGTGGTGGAAGAGCTTGGGGGCGAAGCGATTCCCGGTGGTTGTGGTGATGATGTAAGTATGTGGCTGTTGGCGGCGGCATGAAAATGAAGAAGCTCTTCATATTGGATAAGTGAAATTTGGTCGACAAGAAAGAAGCCTATTGAAAGGAAAGAAAATTGGACATTTGATATGGTAACCCAGTTCCTGGTTATGCAATAGTACATAAAAATGTTCGAACGAAATAGAATTTTAACGAACTGGGTTTAACCCATTTGGCCATTTCCTAGTGTAAAGATTCAGTGTGGGGGGGTTTAAGGTGAGATGGGAAAGAAGGGGTTTGGGAGTTTGGGAAAGAGAGTAAGAGTTTGTTTGTCCCACATTGACTGGGTATGCATGAGGAGAGAAAAAGAGGTTTATAAATTGAGTTGTACAGAGCCTTGGTAAAATCACGCAGCCGCGCGGTGAGCACAAAGCGAACTATTCTTTCGCCTTTTACTAAAGAATACCGTGTGCTCGCCGCAAACAGCGGCATACGCCATTTTTTGGAGGGTTTCTTCGTTCAGGAGAACCCCAACCAATTCTAAGTTCAAGTTTTTGCTAAACAAATTTTCACAGCTCAAAATGTTCACATCTTGTTTATAAACAGCATCGAAACTGCTGTTCTAGTGGAAGATGACATGTTTTTTTGGTTTTGAAGATGTCTTCTAGTGAATAATGAAATTTGTGGAGTGATTTTTTTTGTTATTTTGAATTATGAAAATTTCTCTCTGCTCGATCATAGAATACGGAATATAAGACATCGTTCCGCTTTCTTTTAAAAGTCTTCTTTTTGAAAAATAAAATAATTTCAAGCTCAAATATAATTTAAATAAAAAATAATTTTTTGAATTTTTTTGTACTGTTTAAACTTTAAAAAATTTGAATAAAATCTATCAAATAAGATCCATATTGATAGAAAAATCATTTGCGTAAATACATAATTTTTAAACTTGAAATTACTTTCTTTATCTAGAAGTTCCTTATTCTAGAAACTGAAACACCCTTAAGTACCTCAACGGGGTTTGTGAGATTAATGTGGGCTTGTGGATTCATAACCGTGCCAGTAAAAACCCTGTCAGAGTGAGCTGTTTAACACTAGGTTACCACCCCGGCTGTTGTTGAGTGAGATTTTGCTCAGTAAGAAAGAAGCCTGTGAAAGAAACCATTTTCCGGTTTCCATCAAAACAAATATTAAACGGGTACTCATAATTTTAATTGACTTGGTTAGCTTGAATAGTATTTAATCGGGTACTCATAATTTTTTTTGTTGCTGTTCTCATAAAAGGAGGTTAAGGGATCAATCTCTGTCAATGGCAAAAAATGACTACTTCCTTACCATGTGGGGGCTCTTTTTTGCAGTAATTCTCATGACACGGGATTGGGTCTCGAATTGACACAGGAATTGTCCTTAGCTTAATTTAAGGATATGATGCCGTCAAATTCTTGTACTCTTTAATCTTTGTAACAATTTCAAAGATTAATAAAAAAAAATTGCCATTCAAAAAAAAACAAATCTCGTGACAGAAAGTAACATGGAAAAAGAGGCAAAATCTCAATCAACGACCTGAAAACTGAAGAACTTAACCCTTGGGTGTAGCAACTTGAATTATGGCTGTAAAACAAACCGAAACAAACTCAGTTTGATTATCCAAATAAAAACATACAGTTATACCAAGGAGAGCATGACAGCCATGGATTTGGAGGAATGCCAATTTGTTTCATGACCCAGATAAACTCAGAGCAGAAGTAAGGGCAAAAAATAGGCCGGTGGGTCAGTGATTGAACAACATACGAAATACAAATAAGCAAAATCCTTTCAAGTACCTAAGTTACGAAAAAACCGTTTTTCTTCAAGAGGAGAACACCTTCTGAACCTCGGTGGTGACATCCTGTGGTGGTTTCTCCGCATGAAGGTGTGCAACACTACTCTGCTTGGTATAGTAAACAATTACCTGCATTGAAAATTAAGGAAGCTATGAGGAGGTGTGCAAATTCAGTGGCAGGCTGACAGGCTCTGTTAAACTGTAAAATGAGGACATAAGCTGATCTGCTAGGCATTCGCATATAAACAGTAAAACATCTCTCGACTTTTTGCTTGGATCGCGTGAAAATTTGTTCAGTCGTGCACAGATCAACTAAGTTTTTAGGATGAAGAGCCAAGTCATGGTGGTTGGGATAAGTACGGAATGATGAGTAATCTGCCCACTTCACCTAATTAAGATGGTATGGAACAACCTTTAGCCAGGATAGGTACAAACCATTAAGTCCACTACAAGTGAGTGGGAGTAGCGGTATGATTTCGTCCCACCCAACATGATGAGACACTTATATACTCCGTTTTTTTTTTTTTTTTACATACTCTGTTAATATAGGTCACCAACTAAGAAGCTTTCTAATCCTCTGGTTTTTGACAAAAGCATTGAATATACAGGTTCAGGTTTGATTATTCGTTTTTCTCAGTATGCACTGAAGTCTTCCGCATTGTACTGTAGTGTTTTCAACCTTTGCTACAAACACCAATCCACTGGACAATCTAATCATCTAACTGCAACTTAACGCCACCAACACGATTTAAGCAA
Organism: Rhododendron simsii; assembly: GCA_014282245.1. NCBI lineage: Eukaryota > Viridiplantae > Streptophyta > Magnoliopsida > Ericales > Ericaceae > Rhododendron > Rhododendron simsii. The sequence continues at coordinate 25,876,878 of CM024964.1, forward strand.
CTGGTACTTAATGTCATGTTATATTCAAATGACACGCCTTACCACCCATAGGCCATGTGATTTTTCAAATTTTATGATTAACACTGAACAAACCTTTGAAATCCCTATAAACAGTAATAACTAATAAGGTATACGATTAGATATGTGGACTTTGAAAATGGTGGCCAGGTCGAAAATTACAAAGCCTAACCAATAGAAATTATTTCCGATGTTAAACTACACAGCTCTCGAGATCCCTTGCAGAAAAGGAAAAAACATAACCACACTATCAAGCTCCCAATTCATAAGCTTTGGAATCCCGGATAGACAAGTAGAACAACTTCCGTGGAACTTCCACATCTGGTACTTGTGAGGAAGAAACTATTTGGGGATAATTATGCATACTGTATATGTTTATAACAACTTTAGACGCATACTTCAAAAATTCTATCCATTCTTTTATCTGTCTGAAAGAAAGAAGCAATTACAAAAAGCTCCAAGCAAATGAAAACAATGGATCAACAGAAAAATACCGGTTCAGTTTGTCTATGAAATGCCTCCAGCCTTGACTTGAGAACAACTGCAGTGTCATCTTTGCGTTGAATCAATGGTTCTGCCGTGACCTATAATGGTAAATTTAAACACAAGGCATGTTCATTACAATAATTCATAGACACTTTGATAGAGCATGAAACAGAAGGTGAAGCTCAGAAAGAGCTGTGGATTACATTAGCCAAGCAGTAAAACAGTGATCAAACTCTAAGCCCCTAACTAAAACAACTAAACATGACCTTTAACTCCACTAAATACGTACATAAGCTTAATACCACCATAACTAGTCAGTTAAGGCTGCATTCTAGAAGAATATATAGGCACCAAGCTGCAGTACCATAAACATTATCATTACAAAAGGAAATAGTGAACATTCAGCTCCTTACATCATCTACACCAGGAGCTTTACGAGGTGCAAATTTTGTGTGGTAGGTCCGACCACTAGCAGGGTGGATCCAGTGACCAGTAATCCTCTCCTCCTCGCATCATCAATTGCAAAGTTGAGGACCTTGTCTACCTTTACCCCACGCTTTTCAAGCATCTCATCGAGCTGCATATTACACAAGAAGGCAGGATTTGGGATAAACAAAAAAAAAGGATGAGCAAAAGTTAATTTGGCACGCAAAGACTTGACCCATATCATATCTCCAACTAAAACAATACCTTTTGTGCTTGGACCACAGTCCTAGGAAATCCATCAAGGATGAAACCTTTTTGACATGAAGGCTTTTTCATAGCTTCATCGATTATCCCAACAACCAAGTCATCGGAAACAAGTTCTCCCTGAATAATGGTAAGAAAAATTAGGAAGAGAGAGGGGGGGGGCTTGCAAATTTTACCTTCATCGCCAAACATTAAACTTACCTTGTCCATAGCCTCTTTGGCCTTCGTTTCCAAGGGGGGTTTTGGCAGCAACAGCAGCCCTTAGCATATCACCAGTAGCCAAGTGGCATAAGCAGTACTCATCCTTAATAATTGGAGATTGGGTACCTTTACCAGATCCAGGGGGACCTGTCAAATTAAAAATTCAACGAAATCAGAGATTAAACACTGGAGTAGCAGGCACAACAAAGTTCCTGCAACCAGGGATTCCCATGCAGCTCAATTTGACTTGGAAATCAAATACAACATAAAAAAAAGTCTGCTACTACTTAGTTTGATTCCACCCAAAGCAAGGATAGTAAAGACCAAATGACTACCAAGAAGCTCAAGCCTCTTTAACCTTCAACAAACAACCGGTGTAAAACTTTGCAGAATACTTTGCTCCAAAACTACCGTTCTAAACAAATAAAGCTCAATCAACGGTTGTCAAGATAGTATCAGGAAACATAACGTAACCAGAAGATACTTGTTTCCTTTTCTTGCGGTCCTAATGTCGAAGTACTACTGTACTAGTAATAACCTACCAAATCATAATCAAAACACCCCACCCCACCCCTTGTCGTGCATCCAATGTACACACACAACACCCACAACCCACACTAATAAAATAATGTCTCACTGTATCAAGATAAGATTTCTCTCAATTTCCTTCTATTTTATAACATTGGAAGATCCTCAATTTAAGACATTATAAGTTGAATCCTACATTTACTTGAATGACTCATCAGTTTACATGCAAAGCTATACAATAGCAAAGTGGGCTACGTAAAAGAGATCAGATTCTTCTATATGTTTTGCAATTATTAGCTACTTCAAAGTTAATAGAAAGACGCACCACCAATTTAGCGTATGTTGAACAGTGAAGCTGGGGAAAACATTGTTCATTCCAAAGTTATCAGAGCAAATGGCTAACACACCATGATTAACTAGCCCATAAGATAACAACAAAACAGCAAGGACAATTGTTGCAGCCTTGCAGGCAAGAACTTACATGTATTTCCCACACTAAAAAATTTAAAAGAAAACTAGGATAGAAGGGAAGACTTCGAATAAATTTATTCCACTCCTACTTCAAAAGACTAGATTACATGCATTTTTTTTAAAAATAATAACGAAATCGTCGAAATGTAACTCATCGCCCCTAATTAACATGCACTATACCCATGATCAAGGGCGGCCCCTGCACGCCTCCAATTATTCATCAATTCTACTACTCCTATATCTTAGTTTTTGTTTGTAAAAGTTATGAAGAAAGGTCCCCTCAAAATTCTGTTGTTAATATATAACGATAAAATTTTCATGTTAATTTATGAATAGATATGATTTGGTCCCCACATTGCGATTCCAGCGTCCGCCACTGCCCATGATCTCCGCTTCATTAAAACTAGAAAGTTTCCAACTTTTCACTTAACTCCTACTTTTTCCCTACGTCAAAATAAACTCACTACATCAGATTCAACTTCCACTATTAAACATGCCAAAACATAAATAAAATGTAACTCCAAGACACTAAATAAATAGATAAAGTTCATTTTTCCCCTACCGTAACAGTTATTCCATAAGAATTACCACAAAAAAACACACAAGTTTTGCTGGCCAATAGTGTCTGATGCAATTTCACAACAAAATCAAAATTTTGAGGTTTTAGATTTTCACGTGCTCGTGTATATCTAATATATCCGCATATGATTTCGAAAAGATAAACGAAGTGGCTTACCGATGAGAATGAGGCGTTTGTCTGGTTTGGTCGAACACTTCATGCGGCGCATGAGCTCGGTCATGAGATCTAGGGAAGGAATATCCTCCAGAGCCACTGATAGAGCCGCAGGACCCGCCATTTTCGACCTTCCGAGGTTTTCTCTCCCTCTAAAAGTTCACGATTCTGAGGCTGTGTTGAGAGATAGAGCGAGAGTGCGTTACTGGTTCGTCCGGACCTCCAGAGTTGGGGGCCTGCTGTCCCTTCAAGGACAGCAGTGTGCTGTCCCGGCTGAGGGGTCTCGCTCCGGTCTTACTCTGACGATCGGAAATGTTTATTTCGTAGAGTTCGTCGAGTTAAATAAATATGCATAAAAATCAGCTCTATTGGATATCATTAAGTACCTAATCGAAACCTTTTTGTCTTGAAAAGAATGAATCCAAAATACTAGATCAAATCTACTAGAACCCATTATTGACAAGTTATAACTTATATGTGCCTCGATAAGGCACTTAAAGATATTCAATCAAACTGATATTTTACATACTTGTTCAAATCAAAGAGCTCTACAAAGTGAACGTTTCCGATTGTCGGACCATGACCAGAGCGGGGCCCCCTGGAGGGACAGCAGCCCCCCAAGTCCACGCAAGGCAAGGCTCGAGCGGCGGTCCGCGTGGCCAAGTGAGTTCACCCGTTACTTCGAATGACAATTGTACCCCTGTTCATTTTTCTCGAGCACAGCAATATATTTATGGAATTGCTTCTAATTTGGCCAAAATAAGCCCGAATTATTGAATTCCATATGAAGTTTTTTCCCTGAATATTTTTAACTATGCAAAATAAATTGAGGGCCCGTTTGAAAAAGTTCGCTTTAGATCTCACAAATGTCAAAATCAGCCCTGAAAACTGTAATTGATTACTGAGGGGGTAAAAAAAAGGACCAACACCATACTTGCAATTTCTGTTCATTTCTGTAATCTCTAACGTACAACCTTAATTCCTTAAATTGATCATGTAGCCATGTAGGGGGGAAACAAAATAAGAAAGAGAGAAACAAAATACAGTAACTTCCTTTTGAAATTGTAACCCTTTGTGGTAGATCTCGAGGCCGAGCTGGCTGTCCACTCAGCACTAGCATTGTTAGCTCAGCCTCGAGACTTATCTCAAGCAATCAGTCTATAATCACAAATATTTACAAACACATTCACATCTTTGGATGAGCCCACACACACTAGTTGTGTCTCGAGGATATACAACTGGACATGAATGAATCGATGACAATACATCAATGCGGCAGCCAATGTGATGTCACGGTTTTATGAAATATGTTCTCCTAGATGAGAGTCTATGATTTTCAAATTAGTCACATAATACTTCAAAAAGCGCAATTCGTTTCCCCTTCCAATCTTTGCTCTAAGCTCCCATGGTAAATTTTATCGGTGGGATGAATTAAAAAGACACTTTCATGCATAGGCGCATTATGTTACTTAAGTTTGGTTTTAGACTTTAAGGATGGTACTAAGATCACAAGCATTTGCACACACAAGTGCAAAAACACACTCAGGTGAGTGCATCCTATATTTCTGGTACTTTTGGTATTTTTGTTCATTTTTATTTTTAAAAAAAACTCATGTATCATTTTTTAAATTAACCATCTATTTCGATGACATGAATCTAAGAAGTTACATATTATGATCATAACCAAAAAAAAAAAGTTCACTGAAGACGAAACAAATAGAACAACTTATACAAACGTTTTTCAACTTCAGTCCATATTTTCATACTTTTCTGATTTTTGTCGTTGTGAGGAACGATTAATTCAAAAAAATCACGACAAAAAACTAAACAAAAAATACGAAAGTAAATTATAGTAAAAATTATTGGAGACCAAAAATACACAGCAAACTCACAATAGGGGTGTGTGGTAGACGAATGGTTGAGATATACGGCACCTACTTTGCTAGGGTTTATCTGGTTTCACAAATGCAGAGAGACACCATATATCTAGACGGCAAGGTAATCTCTTGAAGCTGGTATCCATGCATATAGGTACATATCTGTTTTTGTTCAATGATCCGTTTCATTTGCAAAGGGCTACTGCCCAGAAGGCCTGTAGCTTCTACTAGGGCTTATGGCCTTTCTTTCTCAACTTCATCTCTCAAACCCACCTTAGATTGCTCAATTTCAACTTGCCCACAATATCTCACAGTCTCTTACCTCGTAAACTCATGTGGGCTGTCCGTAGAATGATAGAATCTGCTATTTCAGCTTCTAAGAATCTTCAGTTTGTAACCACAGACCAACCAGACTCAGTCTTGACCCTTTTGGAGTCCATCGGGCTTGCATCTACATTGAAATTTGAAATTTGAAAAAAGGAACTTTTTAAAAAAGAAGGGAAAGTGGAACACCCTCGAAACAAACAGAACAACTTATACAAACGTTTTTCAATTTCAGTCCACATTTTCTAACTTTTTTGATTTTTGTCGTTGAGAGGAACGATTAATTCAAAAAATCACGACAAAACACTAAACAAAAAATACAAAAGGAAATTATAGTAAAAATTATTGGAGACCAAAATACACCGCAAACTCACAATAGGGGTGTGTGGTAGACGAATGGTTGAGATATATATACGGCACCTGCTTTGCTTGGGTTTATCTGGTTTCACAAATGCAGAGAGAAACCATCTATCTAGACTAGACAGCAAGGTAATAATCTCTTGAAGCTGGTAAGTGTATTTCCATGCATATAGGTACATGTATTTGTTCAATGATCCGTTTCATTTGCAAAGGGCTACTGCCCACAGGGCCTGTAGCTTCTACTAGGGCTTATGGCCTTTCTTTCTCAACTTCATCTCTCAAACCCACCTTAGATTGCTCAATTTCAACTTGCCCACAATATCTCACAGTCTCTTACCTCGTAAACTCATGTGGGCTGTCCTTAGAATCTGCTATTTCAGCTTCTAAGAATCTTCAGTTTGTAACCACAGACCAACCAGACTCAGTCTTGACCCTTTTGGAGTCCATCGGGCTTGGCGAATCCCACATCAGAAATTTGATAATCAAGCGTCCGCTGATACTCCTAGCCGATGCAAACAAAACCCTAAAACCCAATGTGGAAGTGTTTGGTTCTCTGGGAATTTCTGGCACTGACCTCCGGAAATTAGTCACCAAAGACCCGCGTTTTCTTGAAGTGGACGCGCATTCGACTGTTGAGTTCTTTAGCGCTTATGGGTTTACTAAAGAACAGATTTGTATGTTAACCATGAAACACCCGCAGTTGTACTGGTACAATGCACCCAGAAATTTTAAGCCCAAAATGGAGTACTTTAAATCTTTGGGGTTTTCGGATGCAGAAATTGTCCAGAGTTTGTTGTATGTATCTTATGTTTTGGGTAGGAGCCTTGAAAACACGATTATCCCTTCCGTTCAATTTATTAAACGTATTGTAGGCACGGATGAAAATGTCTTAAAAGCAATAAAGGCGAGTTATCGGATATTTGATTTGGGGAAGGTATGACAGTCAAACATTGCAATCTTGATAAACCATGGAGTGCCTAAGCCACTAGTCTTGAAATTTATCACGTCGCGATCAAGGTCTCTGGTTTTAAATACTCATCGATTTACTGAAGTTGTAGAGGAAGCTGAAAAGCTCGGTTTTGATCTGACAAGTATGCTGTATCTCTTAGCTGTCAATTCATTGGCGACGATAAACAAATCACTATGGGAACGAAAATCAGGAGTTTATCGCAGTTTTGGGATGTCAGAGGATCAGATTCTTTCAGCTTTCATAAGACAACCCATGTTTATGTTGACATCGGAGAAGAAGATTAGGAAACTGATGGGGTTCTTTGTGAATGAGTTGAAGATAAGTCCTTCGGTGATTTCCAAGACCCCAAAACTTATGCTACTAAGCTTGGAGAAGAGGCTTGTTCCAAGGTGTTCAGTCCTACAACTACTCATGTCAAAAGGTGCAATTAAGGGGGATTTTAGCCTAGTCCATGCACTCGAAATGACTCACAAGAAGTTTGATGAGAGGTACGTGAGCGAGTATCAGAATGTGATTCCTGAAGTTGTTGAGGCTCGTCAAGGCAAGATTCCGTTTCAAGGTTTTCCCATTTGAGCTTAAAGCTTGAGTGGCTTAAATGTTGTAAGAAGTCCGCTCGGTGATTTCATGCCTGAGTTTGGCCTGGGTTCTTTATAATGGTCGAAATATTACTAGGATATACTGTTCGACAGAATAGCAGAAGCTTTGCCATATTTTTACCTTTTCTGCATAATTCACCATTTTGTTGCGTCCTAAAGCTTAATTCCTGAAGTTGTTGAGGCGCATCCAGGCAAGATTAAATTTCAAGGGTTTTCGATTGAGCTGAAAGCTTAATTCACTTTAATGATGTAGGATGTCCAGCTTGGTGCTCTTTCATATCCTGAATTTGGCTTTGGTTGTTATATATGATGTTCGTATACGGCTTGGATACTTTTTTTGATGGGATAGCAGAAAATACCCGTCCCGGGCATCTAATTATAGCAGAAGACAAATGTTTCTAACTGTCCAAGCACGAAGTGGAAGTAGTTTTTGCAAACCATTTTTACGTTTAGTCGAAGGTTAGTATTATCAGGCTTGAACACTATATTTTGACTTCAAGTTCATGAAACATAAGCAGTTTACATTGTTCTATTGAGTTGGTTTCTGGAGCATTCAATCTAGTCCTTTCTATGCTTATTGACATGTCAAAAGAAGCTTATGTTAGGTTTGGCGAATGAATATGGCAGAGGGGATTACTAATAAGAATTGCTTTGCTTTATGCCTACTACCAGTTTGAGTTCTTCTTTCTGGTAAGAACCCAGTGAGGGGCTTTGAATACCAACCGTATTGTATACCATTACGAGCCATGGAAAAAACAGAAAACATCTGCAGAAGTGTTGTTTTCCCCTTACTGCAACAAGGCATTTAAATGGGCATTCTCATTGGTCAGTCTCAGATGCATAAAGAATTTATCCCATCCACTGATGCGTCGCTGAATCGGCATGAAAAGAGCAGGGCATTTTTTGCTTCTATTTCAAGATGGACTCCAAACATGCCAAAACACGGATCAAAATTAAATCAATTGATGTTTTATTAAGTATTTTTTTAGTGCTTTGTTCTCTGCAGAAAGTTCTAAAATCCAGGACAATTGTGGCCGATTCTAGTGTGAGATCCATGAAATTCTCTTCATAGATGCAGTTAAAATTTCAAACCTTACAGGCAACCAGCTCAGATCAGGTCATTTAACTGCACAGAGACCCATTTTCATGACTTCTGAATTGCCAAAGCTATGTTACAAAGGCTTAAAGTGTATGCTTGGAACTCTCCCTCTAACTCAGCTATTTGCAAAATCGATATTAACAGCAATGCAGCCGCCGTTAGATCACACTCCAGTGGATCCCGAGGTCAATCTACAATGGGCAGCATTAATATGCTGGAGATGTAATGCAGCCAAAAGCCCCCTCCAGGTCTCTCCTGGTGCACTACCGACTTGAAAATTGATGAGTTTATTCTGTTTCTTGTAGTAATCTTCCACTGGCTTCATCTGGAAGAAAAATGATTAGCCAACAAAGACAATTAAATATATTTTGATGTTGAATAGAAACAACAAGAAATGATACGATATAAACCCAAAGTCCTGGTAAATTTTTCCGGGTAACTATTTTATCAGCAGATCAAGCACTAGTAGTTAAAAGCTGTTCTCGTCAAGGGATTGAGCAAGTACCCTTTGAAAGGAGTGATTGTAGACAAAACTGACGGATGTCAGAAGAAAAAAAAATCAGTGTCGGGACTAGAGGGTGGTGACGAGAATAGTACTACACCAAATTAAATACCATCAATTTGAGATTGGACGTGGTTTCAATTCATGTCAAGTGCAAATAAGCAAGATTGATGACATTAAGAATGCATATTTTAGTGGGCAACTTACCTAGTGATGAGGCGATGTTTTTTTATGTTTCAGAATTAGTGGAAACTTGAGAAAATACAACTGAAAGCTCAATTGTCATCATAATCGTATAACAAAAGATGCTATAAGAGATATTAACAATCAGCCTATTTCCTAGAAAAAGCCTTCAAGCAATGAACAAACATATTATTAGTCCCACAAGAGAACTGCAGAGTTGGTCATTGACAAAGCATCTAGTGTCTATGGTTCAATTTCCCTTCTACCAGTTTGTACCTCAGTAGCAATCTATCAGCAATCTCACAAAAGATCCAATCTCATATAATAAGCGCATAGACTTAATATTATTGACCACATGCATATTATCACACAGCTAAGCGTTGACATAAAAAAGTTAAAATCTTTTGCATGAAAGGTAAGGATATGTGAGAATTTTGAAATACCTGCTTGTGGTGGATTTGGGCTTTTCCATTACAGAAGGAATACTTTGTTTGTGTCCTTGGGGAGTCCACATTAAGACTTCCACAACCGGAACCACTGAAACGATCAGATTGATGACAGTGAGAAAAGACGTTATCACCATGGTGTTCCAACAAGCAATCCTCCGCACATTTGAAATTCACAACCAGCTCAATATCAAGAAGTTTGTCAAGGATCTCCTGCAATACATCGAGAAGACGAAAACTAAGTAGATCCATAACAGCATGCTCAAGATCATCAACCATGGAATCTCATTTAAGATCACATTTGTTTTGTGACTTTCGTCCCTGTTGGCAGACAGCTTTGTCAACAGTACCCTTCAACAAGCTGCAATATCTGAGATCCCACCTCTCGAAGTTAGAAGTTCTTGAGTTATACATGTCAGCTTACATCCATTTCCAGTGCTGACACATCATAAAGCGAACCTAGCCCAAAGTTGACAACATTACTACTATTTTGGGAAGGCATGTTATTGAAACTGGGAACTGCCTTAAGTTGATAAATTAGCTCTCTTTGATGTTGAAACGAAATGAAACAAGAGCACATTTAGCATTTGCAGTGAACAAATTCTCATATGTGCTAACCTTATGGCAGTTCAACGAAAAAAAAAACTAACTTTCCTTGCTCCCAGTCTTACATTTTATGGTTCCACCAATTTTCCCCCTTACTTTCCCTAGATTATCATAAGTTCATAACAGAATCCCTGTAATTTCCACCACATTCTTTGAAAAAATTAGACACAAGAATGCAAATAGAGTTTTCCCATCTTTCTCTTCTTTACGTCTTCCTTTTATTTTCTTTCCTTTCTCTTCTCTTACCCCGAACCGCCATGACAGATATTTTCTACTCATTTGATGTTATTATTGGGTTGCTCAAGGGAAAAGGATAAAGAAGATGTCAAGCAGCACATGGTTTTAGGTTCGAATGAGTTTAATAACCACCAACTAAATCTGAAAGCTTGAAAATGCCTTGAGAGGACAAATTACTATTCTGTCTGGTGAAGAACTCCCTTCCCAAAACCGGCCACAATTGAGGTTTCTTTCTTCACATGATGTTTTTGGGGAAAATGACGGCCAAAGACGTGTTTTGATAATTAATATCCGCTAAGGACATTTTCAGCATTAACAAGTGGTTTTAGCATGTCCTTTGCGGGTATTAATTATCAAAACACGTCATGAGCTGTCATTTTCCCATGTTTTTATTTGGTTGCTCAAGGGAAAACGATAAGTAAGATGCCCAGTATCACATTGTTTTGGTTATAATACATTACATAACCATCAAATAGATCTGAAACCTTGAACATGCCTTAAGATGATAACCAATAATTGGGTGTCATAAGGCCAATATTTGGGGTTTCTTAATCTTAACTTGTTTTCTTGCAAATACCAACTAATAAAGTCCGGGTATAGTAAACAGGACAAATCATATGGTAAAGGACTTCTGACTTAACTGCTTGGATTTGTGTTCGAGGAATCCCGTCAAGAATAAATCCAGTTTCTCCTTTGCAATACCCATCTTCCAGCCTCTTTGACAATAGCCCAAACATTATATCTTCGGGAACAAGCTTTCCCTGGTTCACTGCATTTGCAATCTGCACCCCCAGTGCAGGAACAGCAAGAAATAATCGAGCATGAGATTGCGAGGACAATATTAAATATGGCTCTGACGCGAACTGGAATCAAACTCATGCACAATGGAGGCAGCCTAGAAATAAAGCATTTCTCTCAGGTATGTGGAAGTTTCTCAACAAGACCGTATTCTATAACATCATACATAAAACCAATACGAATAAGGCACACCCTCAAGAAGGAAGACTTAATGCATGTAGACATCAAAAAGACAAATGACCATCACCAACCTCCCACGTTATCAAACCGAGTTTGAAGAAAAATTCGTTCATCCTATACAGTATACACATGATACTGTAGAAACTAAAGTAAATTGCAACGACCAACAGGCAACAGCAGACTAGATAATTCTATCCAAGACATGGTAATTCAATAAAACAGGTGGGGACGGATAAAGGATAATTGCCCCTACAATTTGGCAGGAAACATTTAAAGCATACTTCGCTAATTTAGAACCTTGGCGGAGTAAGAAACCGTATAAACAGACATTATGAACTGACATAATTGTGGTAGGGCTGCAAACAAGCCGAGCCAAGCTTTGAAGTGTTCGAGCTCAATGTGTTCAAAATTGGTCTTGCTCGAGCTTGAGTCAATCCCAAATAATGAGTTCGAGCTCGGCTCATTTAGCATCAAGGTGTTCGAGCTCGGTCGTTTACTTAACTGATATATTCGCAGCAGGGCTGCAAAAGATCTGAGCCTTGAAGTGTTCGAGCTCGAGCCGTTCAAAATTGGTCTAAGCTCGAGCTCGAGCTCGAGTCCCAAATAATTGAGTTCGAGCTCAGCTCGTTCGGTATCAAGGTGTTCGAGTTCGGTACGTTTACTTAACGAGACAAGTTTTAACTATCAGCGAGCTCGCCTCGTTTATTAACATAGCAGTCCTAGCAATAAAATTCATCACATCACTCGTGGACTTCAGTACTCGTGGACTTCAGCAAGGAGGGAATTCTGAACCCAGAAAAGGAAAGAAAAGATTAGGGCACCGACTTGTTTGTAGAGAGAGGAACTAGGGCTGAGGTCTTGACGAACGAGGCTACCGACGGAGATATGAGGAACTTCTAGAAGCTTCGAGATCTTCTCGGCGTACACGTGCTTCTTTGCGCCGGGGTTGCCGATGAACACCCACTGCACGCCTTTCGTCGGAACGAATCCCTCCGCGTCCACCATCGGAACTGCCTCCGATTCCTTTTGCTGGTTTTCGTTGCTGTCGTAGCGGTGCTGGTAGTAGTAATCGTTGTCGAGCTGCGGCAGAGCGGTCGCGAAGGCGGAGGTTGCGTAGGGTTGGGTGATGACGAGGTGGAGAAGCCGTGTGAGGGGAGGGGCAGCTACGATTAGGCGGCGGATGGCGGCAGCGGTGACGGCGGAGGTTTTCAGGCCGATGGTTCCGGCCATGACGCGGAGAAACCAGTCCAAGGGATTTGGAAAGTGACCCGAATTCGTTTTAGACCCACCTGTTACGATGGTTGGTAATCGCTCATGGACTACGCTGTGGGTCGAGCCTCCGCCATCTTGCTAATCTCTGCTCAATAGATGGAAAATAATATATCAATAATTTTAAACAAATTCGAATATCTAAGCATATTTCACGAATATTATTACACTTTTATAAATATCATTACATATTTTTTAAATATCAATACACCTTTTACTTATTGTCTTACACCATTAAAGCGGAGGTTAGAATAATCTTTAACCCTAATAAAAATTAGAGACCGATCATAGGTTTTTAGGTTTGATTTGATCCCCATTTAATTAATAACATAACAAATATTCCTTGAAACCTATATTTTTTTTCATTTCTTTTGTTTTTCTTATTAATGTGGAAAATTTTAAATTATTTTGCAAGAATACTATTCTAAGAGTCATGCGTGGAACTCCACTGATGTACAAGACAACATGAAAAATGTTATTGGATGTTTTTTTTCTTGCCCGTGTATTAAACAACAAGACGCTAGTAATATCAAAGAAGCTAACAAAAGACAGTGACAATAGTACATATAGTTTTGAACTCGCACAAAAAATTAATATAATACTTACAAAAAAGTTTATTACTTGATCATAGTTTCACATGGTATCGACACGTATATAGGTGGCAAACGGACGGGTTTGGGCGGATTGAAACGGGGGGTTTGAATAAAAATGAAGCAATTAGAAGCTTTAAAAAATTTTAAAAAATCAGGTTTTTTTTTTTAATTTTTTTTTTCATTTCCAAAACAGTAACGTAACGTCAACGATGAGTCAGAGGCCGCATCAGAGAATTGTTTAGAAGGCGATGATTGCATCGATTGTACAATTTTGGTCTTTGTTGCGTTTGCCGAATCCACCGCTTAGGTTTGGATTAAAAAGTTAAGTGACTTTTTTTTTGGTCACTATTCAAATTTTTTTGTATTTATTTGTTTTGCAACAAACTTTTTATCCCTATTTGTTCATCTCGACGAGAAAATCGAAAAAGTAAATTTTTTTTACTTTTACCTAATATTTTTTGTAATATTCAAGATAAATCCCAACAACCGACTTTTTGGACTTTATCTTGAGTTTGAAAATGTGAAATAAGTACTTATTTTTTAAAAAGGTGTTTTGAAATGTGGCCTTAATAAGGTGAATTGGTTGATTTACCCATGAATTAAAGCTAAGTTTCGCTACGGGATTTTTGGCCTTTATGGGCTTTTTTCATTTTGTCCTTATTCATTTTTTTGCATTAATTTGTTTTGTGACAAATTTTTTACTTTTATTGATTCGTCTTGACACAATTAATTGGAAAAGTAAATTGATTTTATTGGCTTATGTTTGTCTTCATTCAAAAAAAGTTTGGATTTCGATCGTAATTTTTTATTTTTTAGATTCTTTTCGTCATAAGGACATAAGATAATTTACAAAAGAATCGACAAAAAACTAACAAATGCGAAAAAACTAAATAAAAACCAAAAAAAATTAAGCCAATTTACTTATTTAAGCCAAAAAAACAGCCTCAATTATAATTATAGCTTTAGGGGTCAGTCGGTCTTGGTCCTTGGAGAGAGAGAGAATGAAGCTCCGTTCCGGAAAGAAAAATAAGTACTTATTTTTTAAGAAGGCAATTTCAATCTAAAAAATCATGTACTTACGCAAATTATTTCAAGATAAGTTGACTTCTTGACTGCTTTTCATTGAACTACTAAGCCTTGCCAATAGGGTCCAGTCTGGTTCAGATCCAATGGTTCTTGACTTCTTTCATAGTAGTGATCCCACCAATCAATTTTCCAGTCTTTTCCAACTCCGAAGACTATTTCTGTGCCTTCTCTTTTAGCTGTGATTTCAAAGAGCTTTTCTATTTCATATGCCTCCAGTGTGTTCATTCCATCAGGTGGATTTTGTGTAGACCAATATAATGTTATTCACTTAAGCTGGCTATATTATTCTCTCTGTAAGAAGGCTTCCGTAAGCATTATATCAACATATGCTTTACCTGTGACCACATATTCCAGTTGTTGCGTGACAAAGACCCTGTTATTCTCAAGTCTGCCTGCATCCGACAATGGCAGTTTGGTGCTGGGTCATAACGTGGTACTTGAGCCTTCTCCCCATTATCACCGCTGTTATTAGTGCTTGAACAACACATTTGGTGACTACAAATTTGAGAAACAGGTGAGCATAGGGTTACTGAAGCACAATTTATTAGTAAGAAGCGAATCGCATATGGTTAAAATTTAGCCACAATAATCTTCAATCGAATGGTAAATCGATCATACAATGTTAACAATCGACCATACATAATGGATATGTAAATTAATTTCGGCTGTTTATTGACATTGTTCCTCAATTTTTCTGTCTACAGGTGAACGTGTTCAAGATGAAAGACTGCTATTTGAGGAAGCCACGACTTCAGGTTCTGAGTTGCAAGAGAAGCCTTCTGTCAATTCCGAGCCAGATGATTTCCTGAAGTCATCCATACTATCATCACCGACTGGTTTAGTAGAAGATAGCAATGGTTCTATTCCGCGGGAGGAACACAGGGAGAAGAATGTGAAGGGGAGTGAGGTTTATGACTGCGTTGAAATTCCGACATCAGGATTAAAATCTTCTGAGCCTGCAAAACAGAACAAGTGGGCAACTGATGAGGTTATGAAGCTAATTGATATGCGTGGGCAACTCCACAGCATATTCCAAGTTGTGAAGCGGGCGAATGTCTCTTTGGGAAGAGATATCTTCGAATCTGCTGGCTGATGGGATTAATCGAACTCCCGGGCAGTGCAGATCTCAGTGGACATCTTTGGTTAAGAAATACAAGGTTTGTTTTCAGATCTCATCTTATTAATTCTGGGGGGATGATTCTGTTATGGGCTTATGGTACAAGAAATATCTTTCTTCTCCATGCACTTATGTGGTTAGAAGGTTTTGCATCTTAATTGAAATTCCGAAGTACTTAAGTTTCACTTTTGTGTTGATCCAAATTACCCATTTTCTGCAATTCAAAATCTCTACTCTCCTAAGTCAAGTAATTAGTGGAGAGAAAACTTATGGGAAACCGTGTTGAGAGAGAGGGAATGACTCTGGGAACCCCAAGTTAACAAAACCGTAATCTCTGTTGGACATTAACCCTCAAAGGAATGGTATTGAGCCCTTATGTTCAACATCCGTATTCTGTATAAGAGATATGTATAGATGTTATTGTTGTTGGGAAACCGAATCCCCAAGACCCAGTAATGACGCGTACAAATTAGACAACAAAAAATAAAAACCCTACCAGGCGGAATTAGGGTTTTACCACAACTCCCTGCGACACGAACGCTGGTTGAACTTGTTATAGCACGCCTTGCTATAAACCACGAATACTGTTCGATCGTACCTTACGATCTTCTATCGTATTCCCTGCACGTCTAGAACACGAACTGAGTGTGGACTATTTCGCGATCTGTTTGCTCTCTCTAAGTCTGCCTCTATTTCGTGAATAATAGAAAAACGTTAATCTGACCTAGAGAGCATAACGTATATGTATAGGGCTACGATAGGGACCTAAGGAGTAATAAGTCTGGGCTCCCAGTGTAAATAAGAAAACCTAATCCCACCAGGATTCTACCTTTTATTTCACTAATTATAATTCACCCCACTACAGAATTATAATTGCACTTCCGTCCTTATCTCAATTATATTACGAACTCCATGATATTAAATACTTATTAATCTCCCCACGTTAAGATTACAGATACCCGTTGATTAAAATAAAGAGGAAAGTCCACTTTCACCCCCTGTGGTTATCGCCATGTGCGGATACCCCCCTTGTGGTTTAAAACTGACCACATAACCTACCTGTGGTTTTGAAAATGTGCGGATAGACCCCCTGCCGTCATATTTTCCATCCATATTAACGGAGATGTATCTCACACATCTCTAGAATGTAATCTAAGTCGTTCATAATGTATTAAATAAAGAATATAGTATCTCTGTAAAAAATCATTTCGATCAGGCATCAATAACCCAGTGATCTAATTTTTTTAAATTTTTAGTAAATTCAAATTTGAAATTTTAATTTCATAACAAAATCGATTTGATCATGAGCTTTTCATTTTTTGATTGACTTGAATTTTGGCATAGACGTAGTACTCGTCAAAATTTACAATATCAACGGTTTGGATTCAATTTTTGGTATACAGGATGGTGTGGTTAGATTTAAAAAAGAAGAAGAATCAAGGGACGTGATGGGGGTATAACGGTCTTTTAACGTTGTGTCCGTTAATATGGATGGAAAATATGACGGCAGGGGGTCTATCCGCACATTTTCAAAACCACAGGTAGGTTATGTGGTCAGTTTTAAACCACAAGGGGGGTATCCGCACATGACGATAACCACAGGGGGTGAAAGTGGACTTTGCCTAATCAGGTGCCTTGACTGCATTACTCTCTTGTTTTCTTAATTTACTGATGGTGACAATGTTATTTATCGGACTGCCAATGTTCTTTTCGAAACAGGAAAGCAAGAGGGACGAGCAAAGTAAGAAAAGCTGGCCTTACTTCGAGGGCATGAACAAGATTTTATCTGATTTGGAGGCATCAGCAACATGATGATCGGTAAACTGGCAGAATCGGTCACACTCGCCTAATTCTTTTGTGAAGAACTTTCGTCGACCAGAGGAGCAGCTTGAATGGTAATGACCAACACACCATGACCAACACACCAAACGTATCCAGGTGAAGAATTTTGTATCACAAAGAATGGACGGCACACAGCAAGTTGATGCATTTGTAGCCTTTCGGTCCTTTCAGTATGTCATTCCATGATTGAAGTGTATGCGGTAGTTACGCAGAATGCTGTTGACAGTGATTTCATTAGCGACATGATTTGTGACCAAATGGGGAAATTTTGCATTGCCAAGAATGTATGATACACAGGAAATTGAGCCTTCAGGCCCTGTAATCATAGTGTGAAATGCATATTTCCCCCTTAAAGTTGTGAGATAAGCTGCCAAATGCATGTCCATTGTCCGCGTTGTAGCACAATATGGATTTGGCTTTAAAAAGTGAACTTATTTTTTGTTTTTATTCTAAACGATTTCGCATTTGTTAGTTTTAAATCAAATTTTTGTGACTTATTGATTCGTCTCGGCAAGAGGAATCGAAAAAGCATAAATTTTTTATCGAAACTCATAATTTTTTAAATCAGACAAAAACAAAGTAAAAAAAAAGTTATTTTTTAAACTTATTTTTGTCGTTATTCAAAAAATTATAAGTTTCGATCATACTTTTTAACTTTTCTGATTTCTCTTGACGAAATGAATCAATAACGACAAATGTTTAATGGAAAACAAACAAATGCAAAAAAAAAAATATATTGAATAAAAACAAAAACATTAGTCACCGGACTTTTTAATCCAAACCTTCGTTACTGGCTCCGTTCCAGAACACCTTCTTAAAAAATAAGTACTTATTTCACATTTTCAAACTCAAAAATAATGTAAATGAAAAATAATTTTTCAATTTTTTTTGCACCGTATTAAAGATATCAATGAGATCTATCAAACAAGATCCATATTGATAAAAAAACAATTTGCGTAAGCATATAATTTTTGACCTTGAAATTGCCTTCTTAAAAAATAAGTTCTTATTTTGAGTTCCGGAACGGGCCTAATTCAATTAACATCTTCCTTAATTTTTAAAAAATTAATAAGATATTCACCGTTTATAAATTGAATTACGAGGGCCCACACGAAATTGACTATGAAGCGTTGATGAATTGAATCAAGCAGAACACCATTAGCTGGTATACACGCGCACATCGGATCATCCTTCCGATGCATATAAATAGATCTTCTTTCGCAACCTTACGTCTCTCTTTCACTCTTGGCCTCCACTGGTAGCAGAAACCCTAGAGACAAAAATACAGAGCTCTTTAGCCGGTAATTTTCTCTCGTGCTCCCAATTCAGTAATTTCCACAACAAATTAGACACCTTTTGCACTATAGCTTTAGCTAGAGGGATTAAATCATTGTAGCTGTCTTTTTTACCGTATAAAGCTGCAATTTTTGGCCGATCTACGGGACTTGTGTTGACCTAATTCATGTTTGATATATCATGTGATATAATGATCAATACAATTTCAGTATCACACTGTTAGATTTGGTTCTTGTATTTGTGGAAGATGTTTGTTTCCATGACTAAAAATCAAGATCCTCCGGATTAATGTCTCGATGCAGGGATGGAGTTAGAATTTTTTTGGGGGGATGTGCCAAGAAAAGGAACTAGCTTTGGGTGCCTTTCACTGGTTTATCTGCTATATATAAGATCTATAATCTTTGTGCGTGATTGACTAGACTGCAGTGAGATAAAAGGAATAGAACTGGTCGTATGATGTCATGTGGGTATCAGTTGGATGCCTGTTATGCAATTTTGTGGATATGTTTTATAGAGTGCTGAATTAATGGGTCTTTACTAGAATTTTTTTGTAAAAGCTGAATTAATGGGCCTCTTATGTGGGTGCGTCCCTTGATGAGGACACGAAGCAATTCCGAAGCTTGGGACTCTAAGTTTTGCATAATAAGGTATGGAAAAAATGTTTAGGAGCAGCATTTGTTGTCTTTGATTTTGTGACACAATGCGTGTGCATTTGTTGTCTTTGATTTTGTAACAGTTTTTGTTATTTTATTTCTTTTGGTCTGTTGGAAATTGTCGGAATTTAAGAACTTAAGACCTTGCTATGAGTCTGTCTGTCTGTCTGTCTTTTTTTTTTTTTTTTGGGGGGGGGGGGGGGGGGGGGGGGGGGTTGGTATGTACAGAAATACCATTGAGTCTATCTCAGTGTCACTGGGTAAAAACTGGAGTTGATCTCTGTTGGCTTGCAGGTTAGCAATGGCAGTCCCATTCTTCAATGTCAACTCGCAATCTGGCCTTAAGAAGCTCGATGACTACCTCCTAGCACGCAGTTACATCACAGGGTAAGTTCCACTCTTTTGTTGCAGTGGCTACTTGCTGTTACAAAAAAATTGATAGTAACGCATTTATAGATAGATATAGATAGATAATACACTTAGTTTGTTGTTTTCCCAAATGACAAAGATTTTTGCTGAGTCTTTATTGTTTTTTCTTTTATTGTTCACCCTCAGGTACCAAGCCTCAAAGGATGATATCACTGTGCATGCAGCTATTTCAAAACCTCCATCATCTGAATATGTGAATGTGTCACGGTGGTACAACCACATTGAAGCACTTCTGAGGATTTCGTAAGTTTTTAATAATTTTGTACTATTGTTGTTTGAGTAGTCCAAAGGGTCTCGTAGTTCTTGATACTTGGAGGTGCGATTGTTGGAACGAACAATTAAGGTTTCCATGACCATTCACTTTTCTTTTTAATATCATTGAGTCATTTATATGGTCTGTTTATTGGTGTGTGGATTTTGTGTTCTTCAGTGGTGTTTCTGGGGAAGGTTGTGGTGTCACCATAGAGGGATCTGCACCAGTTATTGAGGAGGCTGTTGCAACTCCTCCTGCTGCTGACACGAAGGCAAGTTCTACATCCTTGCCTGTTGCAAATCTGTTTCTAGCTCTATTGTTTTTCTTGTTGTGTTAGGTGGGACAACTTTGTCAATATATTGTATGTGAATGCTTCCTTTTGCCTAATTTTGACCACTAGGGTGCATTCAGAATATTGAATTCCAGGACTTCAGAACTTCTAAATAGCTAGTTTTTATTTTTTGGTAGTTCGATCTCCTCATCATGTTCCTCAGTTCCTTTATTGGCTTGTAATTTTCATCTAAGTTGCCTATCATAATCATGAGTATGAAACCCTTCGTTCAGGCTTCAGCTGCTGAGGATGACGATGACGATGATGATGTTGATCTTTTTGGTGAAGAGACTGAAGAGGAAAAGAAGGCTGCGGAAGAACGTGCAGCAGCCACGAAGGCATCTGGGAAAAAGAAAGAGTGTGAGTGTTTCTCTGTCCTATTTGATAAACGAGTGTGCAGGTTCTCTTTTCCTGTTATCAGGTACCAGACGTCGAAATTTGCCTGCCTTATAGTATAGTCCTATACATGACTAGCAGCACATTTTGTTGAATTGAGAAATGGATTATAGTTGGGAGCCGTGATCCCTTGTTCTTCATGTCTAGGAGACTTTGAATGGAAATAATATCTCTAAAAGTTGCCTCAACAGTGGTGTGAGTGTGTGAGGCGTGCTTGACTTCTGGGTTTTTGTGTTTGTATTGATTGTAGATCATTTTGACAATTGGGTTTATAGATTTGTAATGATTCATGTGATTTGTAACTTTTCACAGCTGGGAAATCATCGGTCCTCATGGATGTGAAGCCATGGGATGATGAGACTGACATGAAAAAGCTCGAGGAGGCTGTCAGAAGTGTTCAAATGGAAGGGCTGTTTTGGGGAGCTTGTATGTTTTTGTTCCTGTTCTTTTTAATCACTTTATCATCAGAGCAAGTGCTCATTAGTTCATTAATATCTTTTGAACTAAGTATCAAATCGTTTAATATTGATGTTTACTTATGAAAATGATGTGCATGTGGTGTTGCAGCGAAACTTGTGCCCGTTGGTTATGGTATTAAGAAACTGACAATTATGCTTTCAATTGTGGACGATTTAGTGTCCGTTGACACTCTCATTGAGGAGCACCTCACTGTTGAACCAATTAACGAGTATGTCCAGAGTTGTGATATTGTTGCCTTCAACAAGATATGTAAGTTTGATTCTGTTGTCGTTGCCAAATTTGCGTATCTTGAGATTAGCTATTTTCATCTCTTATTATCCGACTGTTCTTGTGACAGAATTCGAGAATCTGTTAGGCTTTTTGGAACTGGATGCAGGGGAGGTTTTGCTGCTAAATTTATGCCATTTTACTTCAAATCTACCTTTTTTCCCTTTTCTATTTATTCAGCATTGCCGTTTGGCTTTTGGCTGTCATGTAGTGGTATTGAGTTTGAAATGGTTGTACTGTTGCAAATGACTATTTACGCTTCGGTTTTTTGTTAATGTGGAATCAGACTGTTTGTGTAAACTATAGTCGTTAAATTATCAATTTCATTTCGGGTTTATTATGTTGTGTAATTCTCTAGAATACGGGGTTGTCTATCCTTGTGCACAGAGCAGAACGATGTTCCTATGCTTGCTGCTTACATAGTGTTTAGTATAGAGCTAATTCGTATAATGCGCTCCCATGAACAAAATGGGAAAGAGAGCATGAGGCATTTTTCGAAAACATTATTATCTTGATTGAAGAGAAGGGTAAAACTGGCAAGCAATAATCAAAATCATTATCATCAGGTATGCCTGCATACGTGTTCGTGTGCGAAAAGAGGGATGGGTTTTGGCCAAGGTTTTTTGTTTTTGCGATGTTTGGAAATAACTACTCCATTATGCAGAGAAATCAGGTGTAGTGATTGAAAAAAAGAAAGAAAGAAAGTGGCTACACAATTTCATCAAAAATAATGAATCATGTAGCCTAATCAATATAAACGTAAAAGCTTCATTTTACTTCCTGATGAGATATCAATTTGCATCCGATGAAATATAGTAATTTTTACTATGGTCAATGTTCTTGATGATTTATACAACTTGAACGATTTTCACCACTGATATTAACCTAATATAAGTTCATATCCGATTATTAATGTACTAGACCTCTTTTTGGATTTGATTCGATGTGGCCTAACCCATAACTATAGATGCAAAATCTTTATTTTATTTTATTTTATTTCTCGATGCGATATTGATTTGTATCTTTAGTTCTCGATGATTTCTACAATATGAACGATTTCGATTGGTGGGAAAAACCTAATATAAGTTCATAGCCGATTATTATTAATGCAGTTTAATAGATCTCGCATGATTTTTTTAATCTGCATGCGAAGTCTGAATAGACTAAAACTCGCGCTACACATACGCGATTTTCTAAACTTGTCCCAAACAAAAAAAAACCAGACCCAACCCATCGTTCTTTTTTTTTTTTTTTTTTTTCAATCGTTGTACATCAGCGGGGGTTAGTAGGGGGTGTTAGAGTTAGCACAGGGAGTCCAGAAGCTATCCATAGCTTGGGACCAGGGTATTGCCCCTGCAGGAGTCGAACCCAAGTCCTCCCCCTTGGGAGAGAGATGACAAATCAACTGCACTAGGCAGTGGTTGTCACCCAACCCATCGTTCGGCCGATCCGATTGGCAATCCAATCCGCCTTCATTCGTTGCAGCCAAAACGCGAGAGAGAGAGAGAGAGAGAGGATGCCGAAGAGGACGACGCACACGTACTCGAGTGAGGACGCGGCACCAGAAGGGCCCGACTCGGATCTCTTTGTGTACTATTGCAAGCACTGCGGCTCTCATGTCCTCATCACTGGTTGGCCATTCTTCTCTCTCTCTCTCTCCTCTTCTCTCTCTATATTTGTTTCCCCTGTTTTTACTAATTCTTGACTTGAAAATCATCTGAATTCTGCTTGACCTAGTTGTACGTTTGATTTATATTGTATATTACGTGCATAGATGTAGTTAAATTCTCCATCCGATCAGGATATTGACAACGAGTTAGCCATGGCTTAGAGCATCTCCAGCCGGCTCAAATAGTAAAACTTTCTCTGAGTTAAAGCTTCATTTGGTATGAATTACTCCGATGTGAAAAGCCGAATCCAAGCACAGATTTGAGTAAAAGCTTCATTAATGGCGTAGTTGCGAGTAAAATAAACCTTCGAGAATTTGAGTCTCCTTGATTTGGTTAAAAATTTGAGTAAAAATCAATCTGGTATGAGTTTGAGCCAAGGAATGGAGTGAGTTTAGAGGGTCTGGAGATGCGGCTAATTGTGGTGGCTATTTGTACCAATTGCTTCATTGTCGATTTTGGGAATAGTAAAACATATAGGGCGAGGGTAAAACAACCACAATCAATTGGTGAGGATAACTACAGAAACAAGAGGAAATGAGAGCGAATCCAAAAGGAAAACAGGTGTAGGATCCAATCAGTTGAGAACTAAGTGAGCAAAAGCTCAAGTATTCCTCGTGAATTCCACGATGTCTCAGCACCCTTATTCGTTGGGTCAAAGTTTAACTTGTCTCTACAACGAGACGAGTCATTTCTTTTGCCATCAATAATTAGTTGAAGTTTCGCACGTATCAGCAGGTTCTTCAGGTGTGATAGATTGCACTTCTACATGGGGCATGTATAATGTCATTCTTTGTTTTTCCTATTCCTTAATGTTTCGGCCCTTTCGCCTGCTAAAGTACATGTTTTGTAAGACACCCAGTTGCAGAAAATGCCTAAACGGAAAACAGACAAAGCATATGTGTTGGACAAGAAGAAGCATCTTGCAAGACTCAATATAAATGAGGCAGGAAAAGTTCTCTTAAAACGGTAATTTCTTCTTGATCTCCTAGTTTGTCTCCATAACGTGGATTACTTTGTAATTCTAGGATCACTTTTGATTCTGTTTGAGATATCAAAAACTTCAGATGAAATGTGGGTCTCTAAATTTCTTTTTCTTGAGAAAGTTTTCACTAATTGTTCCCCCACATTGCATTGAGATGTAACTTCATCATTCTACCACTGTTTTTCGGCGTTGTTGCCGGGTAGCATGTCTCACGCAAAACTTGACAAGCCAGCTCAGGGCAGCATTTTGTTGATTGTTCTATAGCTCTATCTGTAGTAGAAGGTAATCTTTCTGCATATGATTTGGATTACAGACAGTTAATTCAGATTAGAAGTGAACAGAATATCTAAAACTGGTGAGTCGAACTTGCAATGTTTGATGTTGATGCAAACAGTGTAATTTAAAAGGACCCTCTCCCCCCATTCGGTTTGTGACGGACCCTTAAACATTGCAGTAGTCCATTGATCCACTGTTTGTTTGCAGTTATGTGCAGGTCTACGGGAACCCTAAGCCATTTCCATTAGCTACTTTAAAATCTGGCCAAGTTTGCATTTGTGTTACAAGATGATTTTGCCTTTTTAGTTGCAAGATAATCACACTGGTAAGCCAGAAGCCATCTTGACCAGGGAGTTGGGATAGCTTTGATTTTATGCCCTAGTTGCAAGATAATCACACTGGGAGTTGGATTTGATGAAGGATAAGGCATTAAGATATAGGATTCTCTGAACTGGGAGCAAAATTTAGGGTTCTCTCCTGGATTATTACTGATCAATACTACTTGTGCCACATTGCATATTTTTGGGCTGAATGTTATTGTGTTTTTGCCTTTTCTATGTGTTATCTATACTTCATAATGAAAAGAGTATTGGCATTATGCTTCATATTAACAACTGTCATTCTTATCCAGTGGGGAAGGGAAATTGGAGAAGCAGTTCCGTATGAACTGCATGGGATGTGGACTGTTTGTTTGCTATCGCTCAGAAGAAGATTTGGAATTTGCCTCTTTCATATACGTCATTGATGGTGCACTTAGTACAGTTGCTGCTGAAACTAACCCACAGGTAATGAACACAGAGGCATACAGTATTTCATCGTCCACATGTCTCTCAATTTCACGTTGAAATACTTCAACTTAAGCAAGGATGAGGTCTCCGTCATTCATTTCACTACTTTCTGGGACTTGTTGTGGGCATGTTTAGTTTCCCACACATTCATTGTTCTGACTTGTATCATGCAATTTGATTTATACTCCTCTGGTTTTCCTTATACCTCGAACATTGTAAATTCAAGGTAGGACCTGTAGTAAAACTAGAAGAGAGAATTTCTATTATTCAGTATATTTGTTACAAGAGGCCATCACATCATTATATAGGGAAAACATAGAAGCCTTAAGTAAACCCTGCTGAAACTAACCCACATTAATAAGGTCATAACACCACTATTCTAACACTCCCCCTCAAACACATGATGCGAGCATGGAGAGCATCGTGAGTTTGCCAAGGTGAAAATGAGATGCTCTGGCTGATATCTTCGACTGAAACAATCCAAAAAGCAAAGCCAAATCCTCCGGTAACATGTCTCAAAATGAAGAATCTAATACTTCGGTATGAACAAATGCAGTGGAACAACGAACACTAATGGAGTTGAAATCCAACACTCCCCCTTCAACTCGCATGAGGAAGATAAACAAGGACCCAACATGGATCACAACAAGAGGTCTGGCACAACAAATGGGGATTTAACGACCAAATAACGAGACAAAGATTCATAAATTTCACGAGAAATATCCACGAGGGACCAAACTCACACTTCTACAAAAACAGGACCAAACTGTTACACTTACAAAAGCAGGGACCAAAACAAATTGCAAAGTGGGACCAAACTATAATAAAATAAACATGTGAAGTTAAAAAAAACAAACAATCTTGGTTAAAACCCTAAAGACGGGATAAAGGAGTGAACCGATGAAACCAGTGAACACATGATGAACAGTAACATTGAACAGTTGCGCGAAAGGATCAAAAGAAAAAATAATAAAACTAGAAGAGAGAAAACTGAAAGAGGAGGAAGAAGATACGACTATTGTGCAGATTTTGTGGTTTGTTATAGAATAGATGAGTGCTCGGCGGACGGCGGTGAGGCATAAGCCGCCCGCCGGAAAGCGAATATCCCACAAGCCTAGATCTTATGCTCTGATACCATGTAGTAAAACTAGAAGAGAGAAATTCTATTATTCTGTATATTTGTTACAAGAGGCCATCACATCATTATATAGGGAAAACATAGAAGCCTTAAGTAAACCCTATTACATGAAAGGACAATAATACCCTTGCAACTAAACATTAATAAGGTCATAACACCACTATTCTAACATTTATGTTCTGTTGTGCTTATTGTGTTCTAGGATGCCCCTGTGCCCCCTTGCATATCACAGTTAGAAGGAGGACTTGTTCAGGTGGCAATAGAAGTGGAAGATCGTGCACAACGCTCTGCAATCACTAGTAAGCTGATTCTTAAATTGATCCGTTGATTTCTAAATCTTATTTTCACATGCACCAGTGACCCTTTTTGGTGTGATGTGTTTCCTGTTTCTTTCTACAGAAAACTATATGGTTTATAATTTGATGATAAAATCTGCATGTGGCCTCCAAATTCATTTGGGAAAAGTCCATTTTACCCCCTTGTGGTATAGGCTAGGTGCGATTTACCTCCCTGACAATTAACATTGACCACATAACACCATGTGGTATATGGACTAAAATACACCATTAACTCTGTTAGCAGATTCAATGAAATGACCTCAATACCCCTCTTTTTATCTTCCCCATCTTCTCCATCTTTGCACAATTAGTCCATTACACCACCATACACCCACTTGTGACATTCTTTAGCCTCATCGCATAAACACAATGAATCAAAATTAACACCAAGTGACAAAAAAATTAAGGACCATGGAAAGTAGCATTGCAAGAAAAACTAACTATAGCAAACCCTTAGATTTGATACCGACTTGTATGTTATGTGTACATGTTTATATATGTATATGTATATGGCATGAGCACTGTGATTCCTGATTTAACAAATCCACGGGTGAAGAGTTAAAGTCTTTAACTTGATTTCTGATTTTACAAATCTGCAGGGAGAAGAGTTAGTCTTTAGGTATTGTCGTTGACAGTAGAATCTCATGTTTGCATTCCTTCATACAGGAGTTAATGCTGATGATGTTCGAGTGACAGTAGCAGCACCTGCAGCCCGTGGGGAAGCTAATAATGAACTTCTGGAATTAATGGGGAAAGTAAGCTTGATACTTCATCTTAAGCTAACAAGCCAGAGTCTTACACTCTTGAATTTTGACTTAAGTTGTTGAGTTTGGACTATTTACTTATTCTATGCAGGTATTGGATTTGAGACTGAGTCAGATGACCCTTCAGAGAGGTTGGAATAACAAATCAAAGCTCCTTGTGGTGAGTCAAGTTGCTGTCGATAGCTGAATCTCTGTCTATCTCCTGTGTTCACATTTTGATTTCAGTATTTTTTTTTTCTGTTGATTGCAGTTTGTGATTCTAGTTACCTAATTGACCGCAGCTATATACACCATGAGTTTCTAGCTCTTGACTGTCTTGGGGCTGCAATATCATGCCCTTACTCCATTTGTAAAATACTCCTCTTTTTTTTTTTTTATCTATTGGAGAACCAGTAGTCATATGCCTGCTTGTTGAGGGACTCTTTCCTGGATTTCGATCTGGAAGAGGATGACCACTAGGATTTATACTCTGAAGTAAGGGATGGAAGGGAGTGAGTTGGTTTTTTAGGATTAAAATCCTATGCAGTAGATTCCATTTTCTGCATTTTTCGCAAGGTAATTGTAAAATGACGTAATTATCATTACACTGGAAGTAAGATAATTGTGATATGAAAGGTGAGATGACCAAATTAGCTTAAAGGTATTGGACCATCTATGTCAAACTGGTCTCATTTTTCCCCTTAAGGACTATCTATCCGATATTCTTCCTCTTTTAATTACTGTGGCCGTACTTCCCCATTTTGGTTTCTTGTTTCTCTTTGCTATAGATGGTCTACCAATCTCGCATCCGGAGCATTTTTTCCATGTAATTTGCTGACATTGGACTTCTAAACCAGGTGGAGGATTTGTCTGCTAGGCAGGTGTATGAGAAACTTCTCGAAGCAGTGCAACCATGAAACTTCTACATCGGTGCAATAGAAGCTTGGATACTAAGCCTTTCGATGTTTTTGTTCTCAATTGTTCTTCTTATGAGGACAATTTGCTCATGCGACTCTTCGAAAACTGATTGCTGAATTTTCTCAATCCATCCAGTGTGCTTATGTAATGTATTCTTGAATGTCACAGATTAGAGATCACTAGAAAAAAGGTTGAATATCTTTTGCTCATACGTTCTGAGTTTTTGGGAGAACGATTTTAGAGGATGAACGATGCTTTGTAACATTCAGAGGCAAAGCAGTGTAACTGTGTAACTACAAAGGATTCTTGTAGTCCTAGTGGGTATGTCATCATGTTAGTGCTTTGATGGAGGGAAATTGCAGTAAGTTCCATTATGTTGCTGCCAAAATAAGAGTTTTATATGCTTTGGAATAGAGAAATTTGTCTCATAATGGTCCCAAACTGTTTTTAAAAGTACGTTAGGAACTTAAACATGACAGCCAAAACTAAATTTGGATGAAAAAAAATTTGCGTTTTAAGGGCCCATCCCCAGCTGCCTTCCCCGTCCTTTTCTGCCCTTCCCTTGGCTGATCCTCCACCGCCACTTCCTTCCCCTTTTTCCCCTCTTCTTTCATTGGTGTGAGATTGTTGAAACTCTCTTTAGGGAGAGAAGATATCCTGATCTCTCCATTATTGGACTCCAGGAGCTAGAATGGGGTTTCAGCTCGACTCCGACGGTTTTGGCAACTTTTCTTGAGCTTCTCGATGGCTACGACGATCGGTTTTGGCAACTTTTCTTGAGCTTCTCGATGGCTACGATGAAGGTGTCTGTAGCAGATCTGACAATAATCCTCCAGCCTGCAGCGGGAAAGAGCAGGTGATGAAGGGGTCTGTAGCAGATTCGACAATAATCCTCCAGCCTGCAGCCGGAAAGAGCAGGTATGGTGCAGCCCGGGACCATCCCCACCCACCTGGAGCTAATTGATGAGGCCAACACCGCAGCTAATTTTCTGCAGCCGTTTCTTCTCTTTTTTGTTGTATTGTTGTATCTTGCTTTTGTTCAGTTGTAATTTGTTTTGGTTTTAATATAAATGGGATGATCTTTACCGTTGTTAAAAAAGGCAGCATCAATAGATCATTTTGTACAATGCGCGTGTGAGAGAGAGCATTTAGACGGATAATATGAAGAAGCAACTCCACAGGTAACATGTTTTGCAAAAACATAACTCAGTATGCCCTAACAGATCTAGGCAAAGACAAAACTACTCAATATGGGAAAACCAAGTTCCATCTCAAAGTTGTACCTCTCTAGTGATAGCAACTTACTAACTTGATAAAATCAATCATCTTTCTTAAAAGAGCAACACAACAAAAAGAACAGTTTCGACAACACCGGACAAAGAGATGGACATCCCCCAACACAATCTAGAATCAGGCGGCTATTAATCATGTCATTCAAGTAGAAGCACCACTACGTAGACCTCTGCTCTTCTTGGTACTTGAAGCAACTTGCATCTCCGGCTGCAAAATCATGAACCCATAAGATGCATTCCCAGACAGTAAATGGATAAACACACCCCACTCTTCGTGGATTTTGTTCTTAGATGCATTAAGACAGAGAAAGTTGTGACGGATTACCTCCTTCTTTACGGGTTCTTCCTTCTCAGACAAAACTAACTCGATATGGCAGGGAGATGACATATAGGCTGCGAAAGGGAGGGACAATATGTTATAAACAGCGCGCACAAAAAAAAACCCAGAGATACTATACTCAATTACGGAAAGCAAGCACTTACGGTTGATTCTTCCATGAGCACGGTATGTGCGGCGCCTCTGCTTCTGGGCTTGGTTTACTTGGATGTGAGATATGTAAAGTGCCTCAACATCCAAGCCTTTCACCTAAAAAATAAAATCCTATCAGCAACAGGCTTCAAACGAGAGAGAGAGAGAGAGAGAGAGAGAGAGAGAGAGAGAGAGAGAGAGGATATCACACATACTTCTGCATTGCTTTCAGCATTCTTAAGTAAATCCAGAATAAATCCTGCGGATTTAACAGGCCAACGTCCTTGTCCATTTGAATGGCGGTTCTTTGCCTGAGCAGTTCGCCCAACTCCCCGACAGAAGCGAGTGAATGGGATGGCTTGTTTGTGGGCTAGAACGTCCTCCAAATACCTCTTGGCCTTGACCAGGGGCAACTTTCGAATTGCATGTGCTGTCTCTCTTGTATTCTGGAAGCAGAACATAATACGTTAAAACATGCATACAACAATGATCACAACTACTAGCAGAAGCAGATATGAAATCAGTTACAGAAATAACCAACTGCTATTCTAAATCTGAACACAAGGAAGATGGATTTGGAGAACTGCCGTATCTCAAATCATGATACATAGCGCTATAACGAAGGTCGAACGACACTTGTCCATAAGCTAGTAAAACTACAAATTGCAGGATAAGAACCACTGTGCTAGCTTTTGGCTCACAAAAAGGTGTTCCCTAATCCATAGTATTCATGGTTTGAGACAAAGTGATGAGAATAGCATAGCATGGCCTGCAATTGCAAACAGGAAAATCATTGTTTAAAACTTGACTGACTTAGTAATTTAACTCTTGAGCTCAAAGGTGGTGAGCAAATTAACCGTTCCGATCCCCAAAACACAAAGACTCCTCAATTGTAATCAGATTGGGTATAGAAAGCCATGGCCCATGGGTGCTATTTGAACTTTAATTTGATTGTACTTGGTTTCTTCATAGGACAACAGAAGCATACTAAAGTTCAAAAGTGGAGGGTTTTACCACAGCAATATCTCACAAACTATCACTCCTGAGTCCTGGCACATGTGTTATTTGCATAGTTTCTCTTATCTAACCAAATATTTCTATACCATTAGCTTGTACTCCCTCCGTCGGGATTTAATTGTTCCTAATTCTATTCTAACTGACTAAAAAACGGGTTACATCTTTGAATCCGTAATGAATTTCACATCGAATATGGATCTTGTTTAATAGATCTTGATTAGTTCTATAATATAATGTTTTCGAAATCACGTAAAATATTATCGATTGAAAAATGGCACGAACTCCAAAAAAGGACTATTAAATCCGGACGGAGGGAGTATTTAAGAGTAGGGAAGGAGTGACCTCCCAACAAGGAGCAACTACACCACGGTACTTGAAACAGTACCCTGCTAACTGTATATAGATCACATGAACTCTTTACGGACAAATTACGAGCTAAATAGAAGTTGAAATGTGTCATTATCTATTGAACCTTTTGCCACTAACATGCTTACAGAGGTTCACCCAATGATAATGTAATAATTTCCCTGAGGTCAACGAGAGACCCATCCACAAAAGGCAATGGATCCTGCTTTTTTCCATCAGGTTGAGTACAAAAGCAACACAAATTGATCCTGACTTCCATAAACTCACTTTATAGACATCCAGAGTACAATTGCATTTCATCATACGAATAACAAATCACACGACCTTCACATACTATCAAACAAGTAATGTTAGTTCCATAATCTCACGTCTACTCCTCATATCACCATACTACAGTAAAGAAGTTATGACCTGTTGATTTAAAAAGCGAACAAAAATACTCCATCTCAAAACTAACCCAAATCGTCTTATCCTCCAAGCCAGATAAAAGAAAAATGTTATCACCCAAGCGTAGTTGATGCGTGATCAAAACGTGGCTTAGCAAATTCAATATAAAATTGTTCAAAATTCAACAGAAAAACAGGTGACTGTGTCCTAGCTTCAGAAAAGTCACGTGTCCACATATCGGTGAAGTGTCGTGTTGTTATCCCGTTTTCATATACGTTAGCTACCATCAAGCCATAAAGCATTCAAAATACATTTGCACATGAAATAAGGCCTCCTTTGATTGGTTGGCCTAATAATTACCAAATCAAATACCAATGGGAAGTGTTAAAATCGTGTGGATCAGTAATACCAATTCCCCAAAAGCATAGTATATCACGTGTTGTGACTTGTGAGATAGGTTATCAAATAGATAAGTAATCCCACCACTAATTATTTAATCCAAACGCCAAAATATCCCCCGGCGATTTTAGTTCGATCCTACACTCCTACGCTGAAACCAGCAAATCGACCCAGGCCCAAAGATGAAACCATAGCAGATGACCCAATCCCAAATTGAATCTGCATCTACGTATACATACATATGTAAAGAAGTCGAGACAAACACCAACATACCTTGAAATGAACCCTGAGATCGGCGCCCCTAGCCTTGCAAGCTGAAACAGAAGACAAAAAAAATTAGAGAAAAATGACGACACCATTTCATTTCTGACGAAAACTACATCGGAAAACCCAAACGGACAACTTACACTTGGTGGGGTTGTCCGGTTCGCGCGAGTACTTGACCTGAAATTTGGTACACAGAACAACAGCGGGTTACGCTCAGATACATACACCACTATGCGTATATACGTAGATTAACAAAAACAGTAGAGAGAACCGACCATGGCTGCTGCTGTTTGGAGCCCCGAATCCAAAGGAAGATGGCTAGGGTTTCGGGAAATATATGCGGGACAGAGAAACCCTAGAGGAGAGGAGTGGAGGGGTTTCACTTGCTTTGGATTTGGGCTTTTTTCTAAGAGCCCAAACGCATTCCCTGTGTGAAGAAGCCCAACCCATTTATGGGTATTGTTGGGCTTTTGTAGTACGGCGTTCCATTAGACTTCTTTTTGTTTCACGATTGAGTTTTTTATTTTTATTTTATTTTAACAACATAGGTGATGTCTCCGTACGCAAACGGTATGAGACTAATTTATCTAGAGTCGATCGCAAGGAACTAACACCCGTAGTCACATAAAGCAATGAAAAGCATCTAGGAGGAGTGGGGCCACTAGGCGCGTCCACGAGACTATCCACATAGACTTTCACCTCCTAACTGATTGGCCTATTCCTCAATAATCGAACTCACACTTTCAAGATGGAAGCAAACCCCTGGCCAGTGAAGAAAGACCCTCGTTGGGTTCATGAATGGGTTGGACGGGAGATTATTCAATGGCTGGGGTGTTGGTGAAATGTTATCTTAAGATAGGCCTCAACTTAGATGTGCTAGGATTTTTTTGGGGGGAAATGACGGTCCAAGACGTGTTATGATAATTAATATCTGTCAAAGACATGCTGAGAACATTTGTTAATACTAAAAATATCCTTAGCGAATATTAATTTACCAAGTTCTGAGAGCTTGGATTTCTGCTTGAATTTATAGATTCTATACCACGAGCTGGTGTGGCTTTTGGTTTAGTTGAACTTCAAATGAAGTCGAAATGAATCTCGGCGGTTCTCAGGGGGTAAATTATCTTTCTTAACAGCTGCAGAATCGTGAAGGAAGATCAGAGCAGCATGCCCCAACAGAAACTACTTTTTTCGAATGGATACTTTTTCCTTGCGTCGTCGATGTGCGAAGATGAGTGTTGATGATGGTAGACTAGAATCGAGTCATGTACTAAAATCAAGCAAAAATTACTTACAGTAGGGTTCCTTGTACTATTGATGTGTAGTAGTACATGGGAAGAAGATAGATGACTGAACTAAGCTAACTTCAGGTTTAAGTGGTTCTTTTATTAACCAGGGTAAAATGATGCATACGATTCACCACGAAAGATTTGTCAACAAAAGAACATTCGAAAGCAAATTAATTCCATGCCAAGAACCATCTCAACGACTGTAACGGAAGCGTTTCAAGTTAAAATACAGACGCAAAATGCCTTGTTCGAACGCGCACTTGAATCCCTTCTTGTGGGAGTAGGAGCACTCCTGGTTTAAGATCCGCACGCTATGTCCTCGTACGGCGGCCCGGCGCGAAACCTTATGATGCAAGTTTCAGAATTGTCACCGTCATTCTCTATAGCATAAGAAGGCGCTTTTGTTTTGTCCGCAAGATCAGGGTAGAATATGTTGAACTTATACCATTGAACGGCCTTCGGCGGCGGGCGGGTTGTCGCGATCGTAGTGAGTCCGGTTGTATTTGTTCCGCTCGTATACGGTGTGGACAAGGTTGGAGTACTTTGGCTTCCTCGGGCAGTACTTAGTCGCGGCACGAGTACACCTGTGAATCGAGGTTCGCTTCGTCACTCGAGCCACCAAAAATAGCATCACCTTCCTCCGCGGCTCCCATTGCTTTCATGGCCTTCATCGTCTCCAAGTTATCTGTCTCGGACCTTGATTTTCGTCGATCAGGATCGGACTCCTCTTCTTAGCTTTCCCAGTCCTGGAACTCTGCCCGAGCGCATTCTTGCATATTCCATCTTCGTCCTTGCAGATTTGAGCCGTCATGTAGATACTCCCTCCGTCCGAATTTAATAGTTCTTTTTGGGAGTTCGTGCCATTTTTCAATCGATTATATCTTTCAATTTGTAATGTTTTACGTGATTTCAAATATATTGTATTATAGAACTAATCGAGATCTATCAAACAAGATCCATATTCGATATGAAATTCATTACGGATTCTAAGATATAACCCATTTTTTAGCCGGTTAGAATATAACTAAGGACAATTAAATCAGGACGGAGGGAGTATAAAATTAAAACTATTGATTGCTGATACAATGGCTTGGATCCTCTGGCCCCGTTCCGCAATGCAAAAAAAAATTCTTATTTTTTAAGAAGACAATTTCAAGCTTAAAAATTATGAACTTATTGAAATTTAAAAATATACAATATGGATTTTGTTTAAAAGATCTCATTGACATCTTTTATACGATGAAAAAAATTGAAAAAATATCTTTTTTATATATTATTTTTGAGTTTAAAAATGTAAAATAAACTGTTTATTTTTTAAGAACGTTTTTTGAACAGGGCCCAGATTCCCAGGGTCTTCGAATCTATTATATAGATACTAGTGTTTGTCCGTGCCTACGGCACTACTCACCCCAATTGGAATTGATTTGTACCCTTCTGCTAGATTCAAACCATGAGCAAAAGCTAGAGAGGGGCGAGGGGGTCTCGATTGTGGAGAGCTTGAAAGGCGGGTCAGTGTCGTCGTGAGTGGTGGATGACGGTGAAGGAGAAAATGGCGCATGAGAAGAAGAGAGATGGTCTGGGTGAGATAGTGTTTGTGTGGAATCACAGAGAGAGAGAGAGAGAGAGAGAGAGAGAGAGAGAGAGAGAGAGAGAGAGAGAGAGAAGGAGAACTCTTCTGCAGTAAGGTTTCAAATTTGAAAGTGGGTGTAATTTTGATCGGTGGCAATTCTGTAATTAAACGAAAGAGGTTGGACAATTTAATAAAGAGGAAATTTCACCTCAATCATTGTATCAATTCAATCTCAACCATGACAATTACTTGTCCATACACTATTGTGTTTTATAATAGAGATGATTGTGGGACATTAGAGTAGCCGTTTAGAGCTTAATCACATAAATTTTTAAAATGCGTTGTACTCCCGCACATAATTCTTGCACACGCTCTCAATTTTACGCGTGAATGTTAATACTCCATTTGTCCCAATTAAATTGTTCTTTTTGGGAGTTTGTATCACTTCTCAATTGATTATATCTTACAATTTACTATAATGTTTGTGATTTCAAAAATATTGTACAGTATTATAAAACTAATTGAGATCTACAAATAAGATCCATATTCGACATGAAATTCATTACGAATTTAAAGATGTAACTCATTTTTTAGCCGGTTAGAATAGAACGAAAGACAATTAAATTGGAACGGAAGGAGTAACTTGTGATGCAATTCAGAGACGCTTTCACGCTCTAACTACTCGTCCACGTGCACTCTCTATGTGGTGAGCCTAGTGGGCAGTGGTTATGGAAACCGAATCATTATTGATAAGTATTGGCCTAAGCATAAATTAATAGAAAAACAAGTGGATAAAACCAGCGAATAAATCTGTCTCAACCTCATGTCACCGCACCGCTCCATCAGCAACCATGCGGCTCCCCCATCTCAACCGTCCATCATCGTTTCACCTCCCAAATCAACCTCCATCTCACCGTCGAACCTCAAAAGCTCTCTATATGCCGCACATCTGAAAATTTCCCGGCGGCCATAATACCGTGTGCGTTTGTTGTAGTAGTAATCCATCCGTACCTATTTATTGTCTTCTTCCTGGCTCTGTGAATTCCGTTCCGGGAGGGAGAGAGAGATTCTTAGACAGGGAAAGCGGAGAGAGAGAGAGAGATGGCGATGATGAGAGAGAGTAGTCGTGGGAGTGGAATGTCGAGTCCAGAGGCAAAATTGGGGATGCAAGTGGAGGATCTGTGGGACATGATATTAGAGCCACAACTAAGTCCTACTGAGAAGCTCAACGCCTGCTTCGAGAGCATCCCCGTCTCTGCTTTTCCTCCCGCTCCTTCTTCTCAAGGTATCCTATACGTATACATATATAGCCGATATAGGTATATGTGTGCTGGAATTGATGTTGCTTTCGTTCAACTTTATTGTTTCGTTCGTAGAATTAGAAACGATAACTTTCGTGGAATGGTAAGGTTTTGTAGCAAGGGGGATAGAAAGTAAGATGAAATCATGAAAGGGAATAGATTAATGTATTTTAGGATATTTCTATTTGAAATCGTTCGTGTGGTAGTTAAGAAGCACTTAAGGGAAGGGCAGACCAAAATTGGCTTTAGAGCTAGTAGGCACTAGCTCTAAAAGAACTAGATTTCTAGGATGTCATGGAACACGAATACACGATGTTTTCGACACAAGTCAACAGAGATAACGGATTTATGTAACTGATGCCAATAAATTGGGAGTTAAGGATATATGGGGGGGAAACCGAAAATTTGGTGAAATATGAACTGACTGGTTGTATCAAGGATATGACTTGAGATCACCACGGAGTGTGTGAGGACCGAGGGACTGGACACTGGTAGTTGTAAATTTCGCTGATGATTTGTAAAAAAATAGAAACAACAAAATTCTAGTGA
The DNA here is from genome assembly GCA_014282245.1 of Rhododendron simsii. Taxonomy (NCBI): domain Eukaryota; kingdom Viridiplantae; phylum Streptophyta; class Magnoliopsida; order Ericales; family Ericaceae; genus Rhododendron; species Rhododendron simsii. Next base: position 25,913,954 of record CM024964.1, read on the forward strand.
TAGTCCCTCTGTTTGGTTGCTGAGAAATCTGAAGAAGAGACAAACAAATTGGATATTACATATTAGCTAATTTGGATTTTATGATGTGAAGAATGAACCCAAGTGAGAAAAATGGCTATAAAAGGGGAAAATCAGAGCCAGGAAATGGATAAATTTGGGTTTCTAGTTTTTCTGGACAACCAAACAAACATTCATATTACAAGAGGCGATGTAAGTAGTGAACTTTTACCCCATTTTCTTTAGGGCCTTTGCTTGGCTGGATTGTATCTGCCTGTGAGGTATTCTTTTGACGTATAACCAAACCAAACCAAACGAAACTGCGAATCTTGCTACAGTTTGTGATGTCTAGCCAAACCAAACCAAGCTATTATATGAGGACTAGCTTACAGTTTGCGAATCTTCTATGCAGTTATTGAGATAAATTCAGACGCTAGCCTGGCTGAAGCGGTCCAGTTGATGTCCGAACACAAAGTTCTTAGTGCGCCAGTTGTGGATGTGGATGCGCCCAAGGATGCTAGTTGGATTGACAGATATATAGGCATTGTTGAGTTTGTGGGCATTGTCGTATGGATTCTGCATCAGGTTAGAACTCCATGATTGCACCATTATAAGCATGTAAAATTTCTAATGTTATAGTGCATATATGCTTTTTCTTGCTATAGATACATGGTTGAAAGCCAAAGCCTTGCTAAATCCTGACCATTGGTCATATTGCTTGAAAGTGAAGGGAAATTATAACCAAATTAACTTCTGTGCATATTTTGGTACCAATTTGGTTTTGTGCCATTATTCTACTAACATTCCTGTTGTCGAAGTTTAGCTTCGGTTGCTTCCTAAAATGGATTGGGAATGCACTGGGCAAGCATTACTGCTTTAACGGTGAGATAATGAGCAGTAGAAGGGATGTTAAATTTATTTTCTGGCAGACAATATTATTTTGAATAGTTTCCTTGTTCTCTTCACTTTTCAAAAAGAATTTTTCAAAAAATACTCCCTAGATTCCCCCTACTTCCAACATTTCTCTCTCTATCTCTCTCCACTTATTACCCCTAATATTTTTCAAAAACCAAACTAAACACAGCATTACATTCTCCTTCACCAAATTGAGAAAGCATCTTCTCTATGCATTAACTTATACTATAGAACGGTTGAGAACTGAAGACTTGTTCTGATTTTGGATCTTCCTTTGGTATGAGTTTACCCTTCGTTTACTAGAACAATATTCATCAGCGACTGGATTGCAGGTGTGTTTCCTCGATTCGTTTCTCAGTTAGTGGCTACATTAGGTGTTACTCAAACAAGAGAATTTCAGTCTATAAAACTTCTTTGTAGTTTATCTATCAACACAAACACAATTGACTCTCAAGTGTAGATGTTTAGTGTTCTGTTACTGTTTTTGTTCACAGAGATTTCTGAAAATAAGGTGGGTTTATGTATTTTACAGTCTGAAAAGGAGGATGGATCCGATGGCTTAGAGTTACCTAACGGTGAACTTGAGGCTAAAATTGGGCCTGCTGTTGCAGCTGCAGTTAGCGGAGTGTCTTCTCCTAGAAAACGTGGAAACTTAAGCCCTAGATCTGCCGCAATAATTTCTGGAAAGTTTTTCGAGGCCCTGACTTCTTCCGACTTCTATAGAAACACAAAGGTTTTATTTTCAACTTCTCTAGTCTGGAAGGACTTTTTTTTTTTTTGGTTTCTGTAGCAACCACAACTTCAAGTCCATATACACTTCTTTCAGACTCTTCATCAAGTATGCTATGTGAATTAACTTGTGGATATACAGGTTCGCGACATATCAGGGTCTTTCCGATGGGCACCATTTCTCGCTTTGCAAAAAGCTAACTCCTTTTTGACCATGCTTTTGCTACTATCAAAGTACAGAATGAAGAGCATTCCCGTGGTGGATCCAGGGGAAGGGAAGATTGATAACATCATTACACAGTCTGCTGTTATACACATGTTAGAGGAATGTTCTGGTCTTCATTGGTTTGAAAGCTGGGGCACTAAGAAACTTTCTGAACTTGGTCTTCCTTTGATGAAGCCCAGTCGTATCTTTAAGGTGGGTGACTTTTGCAGTTAATGTGGTTTATATGGATGTCAGACTTCTAGTGCCCAGGCCCCATAGCTCATGCTTTAGTTTCTTATAATTTTTCCTCCTAAGATTGGAAAGTCAAATAGCTTGAAACAAATAAATATAAGCATGTAAGTTAGAGTATATGATGATATGGATAGATGTGTACATCTTTTCTTACCGCCCATACTAGATTTCTGTTCTCTACAGATTTTCTTTTTCCCACTTTTCTGTTGTTCTTATGGGATTCAAATGTGGGAGCCCTCCCATCCACTTGAATAGCAAATCTCTCTCGACGGGTATGCGGTTGTGAGTTTATTCTTGCTCCAAGCTATAGAATCACTTTTCGGGAGCGGAACTGTCTGAGCCAGTGGGCAAACTTTCCCGCAACTAAGGTTATAACTCCACAATCTAGAGGGATGCAAACTTCTTGTGAAATATCCCCAATCTGATCTGATTCTCTCTGTAAAACCATTTTGTGGTTGCCTTCTGGTGTACAATTTGGTGATTCCTCGTCACTTGTGTTGTCAAGCTCAATGAAACTCTGAAGTACTTTGTGTCAGGTTGAAGGTGCAACATAGGGCAACACCCTGCACCACTTTGGAGGATTGATTCAATTTAGGCTGAAGGTTTCAGAAAGTTGAGGGGAGGGGATAATAGAAAACTGTTCAAAGGCAAAAGAAGACACAGTTGTTTTGATTATCTGACCGAAGTACTTGGATGTCACTTGTGGGTAAATATTGCCAATCGTATTGTCTAATTACTTCTGGCAACAATTATCAATGTTGATGAGGTGCATTCGTAATCCCCGTCGATGAGGACTGACTTACATCATTTCTGTCACATCTCCCTCTAAGCTCTACTGTGGTAAATGGAAAGTGGAAACCAAAACCTTCAAAACAAAAGGATAAATAGTTCACTGTGGAAGGCATTAATATTGAGCTTTAATTTGCATTTGGCTACTTGATCTTTGTGTTTATGCTACCAAAGTTTGCTCGGGTGCCCTTATTCAGGTGGAATGATTGAAATTTAGTTTTAATGCACTTTTTGCACTGCCTTCTATAATTTAGTGGTTTTCTTCATTGCTTTCTTCTTGTTTTGCAGGTCTATGAGGATGAAACAGTGCTGCAGGCATTTAAACTGATGAGAGAAAAGGGAGTTGGTGGGGTACCAGTGGTTGAAAGGGGTGGAAGGAAGGCAGTTGGTAACATTAGCATCAGAGATATCCAATTCCTTCTGATTGCCCCAGAGATCTACAATAACTTCAGGTTATTAGGAGAACCTTTTTTTTTTTCTTGGTAAATAGCTTAGTAGGAGAACTTCTTTTCATCTATGACCTTGTTTTTGCTTCTTGACCTGCTTCATTATTGAGATTTTACGTAGGAGTATCGAATAAGACAGCTTGAGATGATGCACAGAAGAGAAGGCCCTCAACTTCCCAAAAATTGGACCCACGTTCCTTTATTTTTCTACACTGTAGTAATTACCTGATAGGTTACGTCAGACATTTTAAGAGGCTGCATAGCATGTTCACTTTTGAGGTGTAAGAATTGAAGTTGGCTTATTCGTCCGAAAGAATTGAAGTACTGCCCCTACAAAATTATGAGGAAATACGACATGCATAAGGGCTGCTCAGCCTGCTCTCCGAATTTCATCAACTCCTTCCAATCCCTGATAGAATCCTAGCCGTAGTATTGTAGTTATTGAGGTTTGTTGACTTTGAAAACTATTGTTGGCCGAACACAACATTGTCACTTGTAAAGGGTCTAGGGTGGACTTGTCCTTTCGCTCCTCAGCCGATGTTGTATTAGCAACCGTTAGGATGAAACTACTTGTACTCTGCTTGATTATTTTTTAAGTATGGCTAGCCCCAAAAGTTTAGGAAATTCACACCTTGCTCCTTTTTTTTTTTTGGTTTAAAGTCGTTTAACACTTGCGCCCATTGTCAGCAAAAAGACTGTTTTAAAATGTAGAAATTACTTGCAAAAATTATTCCCTTATGCTTGGAATCATTTAGTTTCGCTCTAAACTAAAACCATATTGTACCAAAACTCACCGAACCAATATTGCGATGGTGATTAATAGGCGGTAATGGGGAAGAAATTAATTGCTAATTATGCAAGTGGGCCAACTTTGTGATACTTCCTAATATTTTTAGAGCACCAATTAGACAATGTAGCAATCTGCTTGCCCTGTAACTGTTAAGTACCACTCTTAGGCGATTCCATTAGCTCCAGAGTCACTTTTACAGTATGTTATTGCAGATCTATCACGGCAAAGAATTTCCTGACGGCAGTTAGAAGCTACCTCGAGGAGCATAAAGAGCCATCACCATTATTGAACGGAATGGTGACGTGCAAAAGAGAGAACACAATTAAAGAAGTAATTGCGATGCTCGACTCCAAGAAGATCCATCGGATTTATGTCGTGGATGATGATGGGAATCTGGAGGGGGTGATCACTCTCAGAGACATAATCTCAAAGCTAGTACACGAGCCTCGGGGTTACTTTGGCGATTTCTTTGATGGTGTTTTGCCACTGCCAGAGAACAGCAGGGTTTGAAATGTACCAAAGTTTTCGCTTCTCATGCCATTGATGACTGATGGACTCTTAGTTATTGACCTGTTTTTTTTTGTGTGCGATCTCTGTGACAGTTTAACTGGAGGCTGGTAGGAGGTGGTGTGTCACACAGGGGAAGAAGCTCTTTGTAATTGTTGTGAGAGAAACTCCTCCAGTGCGCGCCCTTTTGTAGAAAAAATAAAATAATGGAAGTTCTCTTCTTGCGTGCCTCGTATATTTGATGTACCGAGTCTTCTGTTTTCCAATGCAAAAACCAGGTGAAAGTAGTCTCTATTTGCAAGGATTACTGCACCTTTTTCTTTTCATACCACACCTGGACCGTTGGACCTCTGGAATGGGGATGCTGCCAAGCGGTCAATCCGGCCGTTCATCTCGACACAGACGACGCGGATTGAATCTGAGCGATTGAATCTGAGCGTATACAGATATGAATTGTCTATTGCTCGGTCAAGATTTGAGCCGTCGAATGTCAAGATGAACGATTGAATGCCGCTCTGCACCTGCTTGGCATGGGTGCCCTAGGCCCTGGACGTCTATGGGAAAAGTTAGTATTATCAAATACGGAGCATTTAATTGTACTATTACAGCATGGGCCTGTTTGGATGGGAGCCTCTCCTAAGACCGTGGGCTCATGGTTAAGCCATGGTTTGAAAACACATTTTAACAGAGTATTAGTTAAGCCCCGAATTCTCTTGTACTCTCAATGCCCCCGGCGGGAGATTATTTATGGGGGGGGGGGGGACGGGGTTGTGTTATTATGTATCCACTCTTTTCTATTTCAACTACAAAACAACCTTATCCTTTCATGTTATTCCTCATCCAAACCAAATACTCAGTACTATTTAATCCTCATGTCATATCGATGTGGATCCACTCTTCTTACATAATACCCTCTACTATTTTATCCTCTTCATAATTAATACTCTCAATTCTTATCCCACATCCAAATGTGATTTATCTATAGGAAATGTGATTAGGGTGGAATGTCAAAGAAATATGAATCGTGAAAAATAAAGACAATATTTAATGGATATTAAATGTGTAATTATTAGTGAACAGTTTTAATCTAAAAAGTGTTTCTATTCAAGTTAAATGAATAAATGTGACCATTGGATTTAAATGCAAAAGATTGATGTCTCTATTCAGATTAAATGAATAGACATGACCATACTAAAAAGTGTAACTGTAACTATGAAGATGAAATGACTATTGGGTCTAATCAAAGAGGTTTGTTCGGTTCCCATTTTCGTTTTAATTTTAGTTTTGTTTCCAATCATTACCCTATTTTTTTCTCCAATCATTACCCTATTTTTTCAATTATTACTTTCTCATCTCTCTCTATCTCTCTCCAATCATTACCCCTATTTTCAATCATTGCTCTATTTCTCTCTCCACCCACTACCAAAACTAAACTAAACTAAACTCCCAACCAAACACTACCGTAATCTTTAACCAACGGTTATGAGATTTGATCATGTTTTCCTCTATTGTGGTTGTACCTCTTTTGTGGTGACCACTTGTACTCGAATACACCCATAAGATAAAGAAGAACGAAAAACAAGAATTTCTGACAGATGAAAGATGAACAATATCATGGAAGTGAAAAGGCAAATCCATTTCAATGCTTTCCTATCATTTTTTTACCATGACAAATCCTCAACATATTCGTGACTAAAACGCAGCCTAAAGCAACAACTGTGGAATGGTACACAGAAAAGAGCCCAAATATTTAAAGCTCCTTATTTTACAATCAGGTCCATTCATGTGCCTAAGGCCCTAAACAACTACTAGTTTGTATCTTCACTGTTACAATCCAAGGGATGCTCTGCTTGCATCGGCTGCATTGATTTCGACTAGGTCCTACTTCTTTCATATACCGACAGGAACCCAACTTTCAAAAAATTCCATCTCAATCTGCACCAAAACATTGATTGTTACAAGGAAAATAATACTCCGTACCTGTTTAATTTGCAAGAAAGGAACTCGACATTGACATTACCAAAGCTCAGAATTGCCCGAGAAGAACCCTATTCCATGAAGTGAAAGGAAAAAGGATGAACAAAATCTTACGGCAAGACATGATGCAAAACACAAAAAGCTTAATGATTATACATTGGCCCCAGATTCAGGCGGATGTGCAAACATTCAAAATTTCAAAGCACCATAACGTCAGGCTCTCAAATTCATGTGCCATTTCATGATGGGAGTAGAACACATCCGAAGCCCAATTCTGAATAATGCCTAAACTGGGGAAATGAGATAATTTTTTTTTTTTTTTGGACAAGGGGAAACGAGATATGAGGCCTTGGCATTTCACCAGTGTTGGACGAACCCATTAGTTTGTCCCATTTTCTGATTTTCTGAAGTTGATTAGTGATTACCATTCTGGCATCCACTTAATACTAATCCGTTCTTGCTAGGGGAAAAAAAATGAAAAATAAGATTCTTATAACTTACTTTTAACGTCTATTTAAGCATTTGAATACAATACAGTTATACGAAAATGCACAAGCTAATAACATATATGACATAATTGCAAATAGCAATTGACACAATAAAGGAATAATATATAATGCACTCCAAAGAAATCTATAACGGCATAAGAAAGGGAGAAATAATTGAGGTTTAAGGTATTAATGCACCCAGTACTTGTCCTAATAAAGGAAGTCCGAAAAGGCACAATTTTGGCTAGATGCTCCATCTTTTAAACCTCAATTATTTAATCTTCCTTTCCATGTTATACAAGGAGTGCAACTGCAATGAACCAACGACACTCATGCATTCGAGTATATGCATCAAGGCCATGATATACTGTCCAAGCAATCCTTTGATCAACACTCAAGGGGCCAAACAGATATAATAAACAAGTCCAGCCGAGTTTACCCAGGAACGAAACAATCAGAAAACCTGAAGCAAATAATAGGGACAGGACATACCTTAAAGTTGAGTGTATCAGAACTAAACCATATTTGTCTCATGGGATACATGTCTGTTTGATGCTTCAACCTGACAAGGAAAATATTACTCATACCAAGAAAATAAATGATAAATAGGTGGTTTTTTGCAAGAGCATCTACAAACTTTTCTGAGGTACGTCTAATAGGAAAAATAAATCTTTATGATTCCAACATACATCATCGGATAACTGGTCTCTTATACAGGACATGGACCTCAACATTGTTTCCAAGGTATCTTTAGCCAACTGAAACTTTACATCCATCTCTCCAGCATTGGATTGTGTGTCATTTTGAAGCTGCACAAAGTACACGTCATCAAATACTTCCATAGTTTTATTCAAACCTTATTATTCTCAAATTGGTCCTTTGAAGGCAGCAATGTGAAACACTTCATAGACTCAAAGTACAACATAGAGTTTAGATACCTTCAAATTGATAACTGCAACAGGGTCTGTCAATTCTATGCCCTGGTTTGCCATATTCCACGTCATGGCCTTTAAGCGTGGAAAGTTAACCTGAACATGATTTACAAAAAATCAAAACACTGAGACCATGTATCCTACTGGACATCAATGTGATCACCCATATCATAACAGAATATCTGACCTGGTCCTTTTGCACATCTTCCCGCCATTCCTTTTGAAACTTTTGCAGCAGGAGTGTCAATAATCTTTGATATTCAGGAAGGACCTCATTAGGAAACAGCTTCTGAATCTCGTCCTTATTGATATTCTCATAAACACACCTGCGCATAAGCATGCGAAGGCAAACCAAAAGCTTCAAAGGAAAATGTAAATTGTATTCAGCTATGTGTAGTTTAGCATAGTTCCCTAATACATATAACTCGCAAGCTCAGAATTTTCCTGCTTATCAGCTTACGTATTTGTTTGTTACTAGCTTAAAGAAATACGAGAACCCTTGGTATATTATATGCATGGCTTGTGGAACATTATTAAATATCGAGACGAATAGTTGAATCAAATGCAATGCTTATGCTACACCAATTAAAGATGATGCAACCGCGGATAGTGAAATCAAATGACAACTCGGATATGTATTTCCTGGACTCCTGGAGTCAAATAACCGTACAATTCTTCATTTGGATGTGAATAATGTTGCCATCTGATAGGTTTTACCTTGTCTAGTTTAAACTGTTTATGATGTGCCTATAAGCTGCGAAAGAGGACACCATAACCATTGAGAGAGAGAGAGAGAGAGAGAGTCCTTTTTTGGGTGAAAAAATGGGGGAACCAGCTAGGATGTTACCATAAGATATACTAGCAGATGATGATACAAACAGTACAATTCCTTCGTTCAACGTACCGATAAATTTTGAAAATAACCAGCAATAAAAATGCATGGATTCCAAATGGATGTCACAACAACATCTTGCTCCTAAATCCACCCAATCAATCAGCACAACCTACACACACTTATTCGGATAGAAATAGAAGGGATGGGGAAGGAACCATCTCAAGTTCGAGCATATCTCGAACCAAACAACACAAATGTGTGGTCCAGATTTGTGCTCAGCCTTACCCCAGAGGCATTGAACAATTTATCCAGGATCGGTCTCACAAGTGTTCCATACATCTTAAAAGAATACACTCACCGGACTTTTTCAAGTTTGCTCACCTCCCCAGTGTCGAATGCAATGCACGTTTTATTCTCCATCGAACTTCTTCCCTATACTATCTAATTTCATTGGCTCCATATAACACGCATACCCGCCGCCGAAAAAAGACATAAATAGAGAACCATTCGTACTCAAAAGCTATTTGCCAAGGTAATATTTTTTCCTTATTCATTCAGCTTGACGAACAATACGTGTGTGTGTGTGTGTGAGAGAGAGAGAGAGAGAGAGAGAGAGAGAGAGAGAGAGGAATACAGGATCGAGGTCGGAGTCGTTGGGGAGTTGGAGCATGTCGCGGATGATGTGGCGGTCGGCGGCGTCGAGACCGGTGTTGCGGGTCCTCCACAAGGCTTGAAGAATGTATTCAACTGACTCCTTGGAGTTGGCCCTCACCAGCAATGGCAAATGCCCCCACAGCGAGTGATCCATCACCAAACCAAATTGAACTCCAACACAACCCCGAACCCCGAATATATATATATATATCTCCGCTGTACTTTCTAGTTGTCCAAAATTCTTGCCCTAGTTCTCGAATCCAAGAACTGTTCTTGGTTTTCTTCTTCTTTATTCGGAGCCTCTCTCAGATGAGACGATGATGATGATACTGAAGCTCTCTGCAACACCAATGACACGGCCCCACAAGCCCATTGGACTGTTAAACAGGCCGGGCTCGGCAGATGACTTTTTTTTTTTGACCTAATGAGCTTAAAAAACTCGAGCCCAAGTTCTGAGCCCATCAAAAACCGGAGACAACTTGGATTTTTGTGTTGTCCTTATTCAAATTTGACGCAAAACTAACAAATGCGAATTCTTTTTTGAATAAGGACAAAACAAAAGCCAAGTGTCTTTATTTGGGAAACTAGGCCTAAGTACCTTTTTGCAAAGAGAATAAATTCTTTACACCGCCGGTGTAAAGATTTGTTTCCTCCAAATCAATTGTATTGCGTCACGTCGCCATGTTTTATTAATTGGGACCACTGTTTTGACATGTGTCACAATGTAATTGATTTGGAGGAAATAAATCTTTACACCGGCAGTGTAAAGAATTTATTCTCTTTTGCAAACGATACATGCAAAACATCAGTCCGAGCTAGCTTGCGCGCACCTCTGCTAAACATAGGGAATTGTAAACCCACTGTTCACTAACGGGGCTCCCATGTGAAGTCGGAGCAAATGCTCCGTCTGGATTGGTTCCCAAGGAGTTGATAGCATTGAGAGATTTCTAACCTAAAACCTTAGGTGAGAGTAAACACCTAAGCCTCAAGTCTTAACCACAAGACCAATTCTTTGGGGTTATTCAAAAGATCTTAATTTTTATGTAGATGGCTCGAGTTGGACTTATAATAGCAAGCCCCTTCGAATTTGACACCGCTAATCTCTTCCACCCTTGCCACATCAACGATATTGGCTACACTACAGCTTCGACTTCGATACAGGACAATGGCAAATCATTGAGCACTCCAGAGGCAAGGCCACATGGTTCTTATAACTACACAATTAGATAGAACTCACAACTTAATGTACGAGTCCCACATGAACGATGAACGTTTAGTTTTTAAGGATGTTGAAGTGTCACGTGAATAGTAACTCGGTATACTTCACCTTTCAATACCTTTTTTTTTTTTTTTGAGTAAATGAAGATATTATTAGGATACAAATCAAAGGGGTATCCCCCAGTTTAAAACATGGTCAACATGACCACCAAAAACTAGTAATAAAAGAAAGAAAAACAGACAACCCAAAACAACCTGTCTTACACTTTGAAAACTCAAAAAATAGAACATCAAGCTAACTCAAGAATTCAAGCTGGAAGGTGCCAAAGGGAAGAGAGAGACAGGTTTGCATCTGACTTCTGGACTCTTCTCCATGAACAGAGGCAAGCTCTTATATCAGTTACACTTTTGGCCTCCAGCAGCTGTACAATAAGGCCACAATGTTGAAATATTCTTCTATTACGCTCACCCCATATATGGCAAATAGCCGCTGCTAGGACAATTTTTGAGACCAAGCTAGGGAATTGAGAATCACTATGACCTTGTCCCATCCATTCCGCAATCTCAGCCAACCCATTGAATGGACAAGGATCATTGAGTTTGGTCTGCAAAACCCTCCAAAACTGCAGAGCATGGGAGCATTGGAAGAAGAGATGATTATGAGTCTCTACTGCATCAGAAAATAGAACACAATGAGCATCTGCTATCACCCCCCAAACCTGTAACCTATCACGGGTAGATAGCCTGCCTAACACAGCTAACCACTGGATAATGGACTATCTGGGGATAGCATGTTGAAAGCAAACAACCTTGTACCAAGCTACCAAGGGTTTAGGATTCCTGAAAGCATGCCAGGCAGACGGCACAGAGAACTTTCCATTAGGGTTCAGGTTCCACACTACAGAGTGAGTCTTCACAAGATACCTTAGGCACCAAAGAGTTTAGGCTGGTCCTCAAAATTTCTCTAGTAGCTGGATTTCTGGCCCTAGGCCACTGCCACTGATTGTTCACCTTTCAATACTGGTCCAAAATAGACTTCTTTTCACATAGACCTTTTACGGCTTGCTCCAACATAAAAAATGGTTCCTTGAATTCAAGATATTTTGCCACAACAAACCATTTCTCGAGCAAAGCCTCAGATCCAGATTACAAAACTAACCTGATGTACAATAACCAACACATCCTCCGTTTGTAAAAAACTTGGAAAATTGACTAACAGGTAGACTGCGATCGTACCGGTTCTCTGGATAAAATTAATGAAAGTAGAATGCAACTATGTTTTCATGGTATCCTGCAAAGACAAAAATGGAAAGTTCAAGTAGATGAAAAAGAATGCCTGGCTGAAGTCTCCATTACAAATTTGCTTGAAACAAAGATGAACCACAAATCAAGCGAAGGGTATGATTTTAGCCACATACTTAGGAAGCCTGTACAAAGCAACATAACTTTGTGCTCAAAAAGTCGATCGGCTCATGTACCATGGAGTCTAACCAACAAAAACAAGGCGCTATTAAGCAGCACGCCCAGTCCATTGCAAACAAATCATATACCAAGATATAAGATACTTTGAGACAATCACGTTAAAATAATACACACCCGTTTCAAGTTGTCGCTGTTGAGGAGTATCAAATTATAATTACTTATGGAGTACTAAGCGCCACCAGTTTCAAGCTCCGCATTTAGTGTTTCTAGAACATTTGCCAGGAGCAGACGTCTTAATGTCCAATGCTCTTACGTGAAACAGTAGTTCAATCATAATTGCCCAAAGCTCACTTCAATCACCATCAAGTCTAATACTGATTCAGAAATATAAGCACAGATCAAACCAAGTAATAGTAGAGGAAGTCCCCGTCATGACCCAAAGATCTATCCGAAATCAGCAGACTTCAATTCCTTCATCCACGGCATCCGTCTTCAACTTCTTGGCCTCAACTCTAGCATTCAAACAAGATCACACCCCTCAGAAACCTTACGAAACCCTGATTGGATATCAGAAATTAGGAACAACCACCATAAAACCACTGCCAAAGTTACTTCTGCTGTTACCATCAGTAATCTTGATCACGAACTCAGTCGAATGGCACTTTACCCATTCCCGCAACAAGTGGTCTTCTTCACCATCATAAGCTGCATGTTGAAAGGGTTTCAATCAGAAAAATGTAGAAGATAGATAAGAAAAGAAAAGTTTGGTAACACCATTTCAGAGACATCTTGTTAAGGGGCAAAAGGGTATCTTTTCCTAGGACAACAAACATGGCTGTAGCTTACATTCGCTGTATCTAGAGATTAGAAGTATGAACTTTTGATCAAGTACAATTCAATATAGGTTCACCAGTTGAACTAGAAGAAGTACTCAGCATAATCAAATGCATTCTGAGTCAATTAATGAGGTCAAATGGCTTTAGAATCTCCCATTGATTATCATGACATTCTCAAGCAATTCCCAGAAACTCACACATAGTTGTACATCAAGTGAAAACAGACTTTTTAGGGGTGCCCTATTCGTATGAAGAATGACAAGAACAAACAACTGGAAGGATCAAAACTCAAAAGCATGAAGCACCAATTTTCTTAACTCTAAATCAAAAAAAATTGGTTTTATATAATTGCCCATGGTGGACTGCTACTATTACATATGTATTCTAATGAGTAAATATTTCTAAAAGGAAAATAAGGAGACAAAACAAGCTGGCATACATTTTTGCGTATTCCAAAATCCTTCTACCAACGGCAAATTATGATGACCATCACCAGTAGTCCCCACAAGAACAAGTCCCATCTTTGAAACGATGAAATCTGCTGGCATCCCTCAGAGTAAATTCCCGTCCAGTAACCAAAGCTATCAATTTAATCGCATTATGGCAGTCAAGACAAATTCGATGGCTCTGCACAAGTTGCAACCCTGTAGAAGAAGAAGTGTTGATAAGCCCAAATGCAATTGCCACTTTCTCACAGTGAAACACTAGCTCTCTCTGTTCCCTCTCATCCACATCAGGAAGGACAAACTTCTCCCCATGCACATAACCATGCTTTGAGATCTCCGCCATCAATTCAACCATTTTCTCCTCTATCCCTTCCGGTTGGATACCTCCGGAAACAAAAACATGTTGTTGTTTCTTGATTTCAATCCATGTGCAAACAGGACCCATTTTCAATCCCCTTCTTTTCAACGTCTGGAGGACTCCAGCAGCTTCCTTCAACATTCCGGATCCCTTGAATATATTCAAAAGCACAACGTAGTCACTAAGCTTTTCCGGTTCCATTCTATAAATCTCCTCTGCTGCAAATTTTCCTAGCACCAAGTTCTTATGTACCCTACAAGCTCTCAGCAAAGCAGCCCACATGTTCACCGTTGGGGGAAACGGAGCATCTTGTATTAAAGCAAAGGCTTCATCTAAAAGCCCTGTTCGTCCTAATAATTCTATCATACATGCATAGTGCATTGCCCTTGGCTCAACCTTAAAATCTCTGCTCATCGAATCAAAAATTGCCCACCCACGATCTGATACACCCGAATAGCTACAAGCAGATAGAACAGCAAGAAATGTAACATGATCAGGACCAATTCCTTCATTAAGCATCCGCTCAAACAGCTCAATCGCCTCAGTCGCAAGACCATGATTACCATATCCATGGATTAAGGCATTCCAGGATATGGCATTCTTCTTTGGCATCTTGTCAAAGACGTTCCTAGCATCTTCTATTCTTCCCCATTTGCAATAAACGTCCACAAGTGCTGTATTAGCAACTATATCTGACCCGAAACCATGGCGAACTAGACCCGCGTGCGCTTGTTTTGTTTGTTCTAATGAACCTAACTTAGCACAAACACTTAAGATTATCGAGAACGTAAAGTGGTCCATTTTAACACCAGAATCCTGCATCGCATTGTACATATCCAAAACTTCCTCACCATAGCCGTGAAGTGCATAAACTGCCATGAGTGAATTCCATGCGATTGTGCTTTTCTCAGGCATCTCGTCGAAAACACATTGAGCATCCTCAATGCTGCCACACTTACCATACATGTCAATCAAGGCACTAGATACAAAGCTATCTCTACCTAAACCCTCCTTCAAAGCACATGAATGCAACTGTCTCCCAGCAAAAGCAAGCCCCAAACCAGAAGCTGCTCGAAGCATCGTAGAAAACGTGTGCGACCCAGCAACGGGAAATTCCTCCCACATTTCCAGAAACAAATCAAAAGCCCCACTGTAATCTCCCCTGCCCACTAGTCCCCCAATCACCGTATGCCACGAAACCAAGTTCCTCTCAGGCATTTCATCGAACAAATAGAGTACATCACTCATCATCCCGCACCTCACATGCATCAACAGAACCCTATTCATCATATACTGATCCGGCTCAAACCCACTATTCACCATATAACTGAACACCCTTTTGACCCCTCGAATCGACTTCAAACCGATACAGGCATTCACTAGGGCCTCATACGTTCTTTTACCCACATCGTAGTTATCACTCTCACACTCCAATATTTCGAACAATTCAAGCGCTTCTTGATACTTTTTGTGCAAGACTAACTTCTCTATCTGTGCACATAGTCCTAAACTAGGAGTTGTAATATGAGTTTCTTCCAAGTGGGTATCTTTCTCGGTATCAAGGTTGGTTTTTGAAGGTTTGAACTTGGGTCGTGGTTTTAACCCTTGCTCTACTAAACAACAAGTGATTTGGGAAAATGGGGTTCTCCATTTTCTTTTTTCAAATAAACCACACCCAGAAAACAACATAGGCTTTTCTCTGGAAAATTTGGGGTTTATCGAATAATATGAAAATCCAGTACAACTCTGAATCTGGTGACGCGACAGTAGGACGTCCATGTTCAGTTACATTGGAATGAGCAACAATTATCAGAGACTTACTTCAGTACAGGAAATTTCGCATTTGCCACGTTTACAATTCAGCATACAGCTATTTTTCCTTTGTTTGACCTAATTGGCGCTAATCAAAAGTAGTCCTTAGCTTTTCACATTTCTAGTTCCATCCTACGAAATTATCATCCTAGCAACTAATAAACCTGTCGCTGACGCGGTGAATTTCCGCCCAAAATTGCACCACTGCGTTTTGGATGAAACTGCACCGGCGGAACGTCACCAATCCCGCTTCGCCCTCGACACGAACCACAGGACTGCCGCATCCACGACAACCGGCCATTAATGGTGTATAATCCATGCCACGCTATTGACCTAGCAGTAGATCCATCAACTTTGCTAGCATTGAGATCAGGTGGAGATCGAGGTTTATTGTCTTCTTCATCTCCCTCCCCTTCTCTGCCTCGTTTCCTCTCCAAAACCTAACGAACTCATCCTAATTGCTAAATTGATTTATACTTCAGTCCTCAATACATTTATTTAGCTCAATCCTTTGGCTTTTTAATGAGGTGCGTGTAACGTTAGATCCTAACCGTTGGATTTAGATCGGAAGATATTCCAATTTTAGGAGGATCAGATAGGAGCAGGACTCGAGAGAGTCGGCTATGGACTGGAGAGGAGATGTAAATCTGGTGGTAAGATTTAGGCGTGGGATTGGATCGGATGAACGACTAGGATTAAAGGGGGAAAAAATGGCATAAGGGTCTATCAAAAATGATGTGGGCTAGCCCCCAAGGTTGTGTAAATTGAATCGTTTTGAGTAGCATTTTCGACTAATCTCATCCATCCATCTATCATTGTTATTAAACGGGACCTATAGCATTATCCACAGCTTTATGATATGAGCTACATAGTAAATGCAATGGTGGCATCCGCTACGGTGTATTGTCCCGTCACATCAGACACGACTTATATTAACATGACACAAAGTTAGAAGATTTGAATACACTAATTGACCGATGAGACCGTCTAAGAGATAAGGGACAAGTCTTAGAACCAATTGGCCCACCGTCTCAAAATGATGCCTGAGGCACAGCACCCCCTGCCCACACCCCCAAAACTGCACCGTTCTTGTTTTTTAGCAATCTATGGACAAACTAAATATTTCTATCAAAATAATGAATCAACTGGTTCAAACTGAGAAATGGAGCACTTAATTTTTTACCATATTTTTTAATATAGTACGTTTAAAAATTATTACTCCTTTAATCGTTTGAACAAGTACGAATATCTTATTTTCATATTATTTTAAAGGATCACTCCTCAAATTGATCATATTATTTAAAAAGGCTTTTGTCTTTAAGGTTTTAAAATCATATTTTTGCTTCACAAGATCCTAAATAAAGACATGTAGAGAGTTCTAGAGCTGCAAAAATGAAGATTATTGATCCTAAATGTTTAGAAAAAATGTACTTGTTCAAACGGATTTTGGAGCACTTTAAGTTTTAAAACGCTTATATATTAAAAAATATGGTTAAAAAATTAAGCACTCTAATTTTCAATCAGTTTGAACCAGTTTGAAGATCTTGTTATTTTGATCATATTATTCTAAATAGAAATTTTATCCGAAAGCCCCTCAACTAATCCGTTAAATTTTTTTTTCACTGTGCCTAACCCCCGGATCCAAGTTACAATGGAGCACAAGTTTCTAAAGGACAGTGTAGAGCAAATTAAAGACCTTCTCTAACTAAAATCAAACCAGAATTGACATTAATTAACACCTTCTTAAATTGTGATATTTGTGTCTCCGTAGGAAAAATGCACCGTACTTGATTTGTTTAGCCGTCTCCGATACCGGTATAGCTTATTGGCCGATCCGAGCCGTCCAAAAAGTTTTTAAAAAAAATCAAATTGATTGTTTACCGAGTGGGCTAGCCAAGATTTGCTTTTAAGAAAAATCAATGGCATCCGACGTGCGTAGGTGCTCGATCTAAACACCCCATTTAAATTCTTGGGGTGTTTCGATTGAATACCTACGCACGTCGGATGCCGTTGATTCCCGCACTAGCCCACTCGGTTTTTTTTTTTTTTAATTTTTGGACGGCTCGGATCGGCCGCCCGGTGGCCGGAGATGGTCGTCGGTGCATTTTTCCTACGGAGACCTAACAAAAAGGTGTTAAGTGTCAATTCTGAATAGTTAGAGGGTGCACACTGTTGGGTTTTGTAGTTGGAGAGGGTTAAGTGAAAATTCGGGTTAGTTGAGGGGGGTTTACTGTAATTTATTCTTTTTTTCCCTTACGAACTTACATTTTGCTTTCTTCTTTTTCTCACGAACATATAAAAATGAACCCTTTAATCTTGCTCACAGTCCCATGGTAATGTTTTTGGGTATCCAATCCGTCAAACAAAACTGATATACTCCTATATGACCAAATTGAGAGATACAAGATATGGTTCCATAAATTACAGTGAAAACGAAAGAAAAAATAAATCAAACGAAGCAGTTGCTCCGGTAGTCAAAACTGAAAACTCCCCTCCATTTCCAGCAGGAAAAACTTCTGATGAGATTCTTGTATGCTTCGTGCAAAACTTTTGTTCCTAAACATCTTTATAGCTTACCTATTCTTCTTTGCTTTCGCCAACTTTTTCTTCTTTTTCTTCACAGCCTTCGGCACTTTAGTCTTTCGAGCCTCCCTCTTCTCTTCCTTCACTTTCTTCTTGTTCTCTTTCCTAGCAGCTTTTCTTTCAACAGGATCCAGTGTCTCAATCGATTCCTTCCCTTCCGAATCGATTGAGTTTTCATCATCATCGTCATCGTCATCGACTGTTCCAGTCTCCGTTTCACTATCATGCAAGTTAGAATCTTGTTTTATGTCACCCTCTTCCTGCTGGCGTTCTTTTTCGGGTGAAGGTTGAGCCATTGAAAGAGCATGTTTGAGTCCTGTAATAGTCTGATAGTATAGATCGCCAGTATCCTTCCCACTAGTGATCCGATCTATATCCGCCTCAACATTCTTCACGCTATCCAGCGTTTTTGGAATATATGACTAGACACCACATAAGCAAAAAGAAACAGAGACAAAAACAAAAACAAAACAATAAAAAAAGAATCAAATTCTGATGATTTTATCATTTAATTGACGAGCAAGGAGAACAAAGCGTTTTCCTTCCCATATGTTGGTTCCAGTATCCCACCTTAGCGGTTTTGTTAAAGGAAAATATTTCCCCACCATAACTGTTCTAAATAATACTCCTTGTGCACTGAAACGGCAAAAATCATAATAGAATAATTATTTATTTGCATTTGCTTCTCCGAACTTTAGTGTCATAGAAGTATACCCAGTTCAGTTCTCATTAATGGGTGTCTAGGAGTAGATTGGGTACAAACCCAATGTCTAGTATAGTATGCAACTATGCATAAAGTGGCTCTCCATGGGCTCCAATCCACAACCTCGAGGTCAGTGGGGAGTTCTAACAGCTGACCAACTGGTCCCTGGTCTTGTAGTCTTTAGTACATCTTTCTCAAAATAAATTTTTTTGAAAAAAATGCTCCTGCCAATTGAGCATAAGGATCGCTTGTTTAAAAGATCAAGACGGTGAACAATTTTAGAAAGAAAAAAATGGAGACAAATACACTTATCATGAGGAGTATACTGCTTTATAGATTACCTGCACAAACACAGAGTCTGCAATTTCATCTTCCTGTGAAATCACATCTCCTCTTGCCAAAATCTTTTGTTGAACCTGAAACAAGTAAAAAGGAACAAGAAAAACAATAAGGTTTTGGGTGAAGATCTATCTGAAGTATTAACCAATGCGAAGTTGGAAACTACACTACCTCTTCCAAATAACTGTCCAGGGAGTCCTCAGTTATAGAAGTATCAACGATGAAATCAAACAATTCCCGTATTGTCATCACAGCTACACCATGTTTTCTAAAGAAATCCTGCATTTGACAGCATGATCAAATAAATTAAACGATCAGAATTATATTTTTTCTCCTCATTCAATTAATGCTCATTTTTTATAGACATGAAGCCAAGTAGAAGCGACTCACAGAAACATGAACACAATCCTCACGGAGAAAATCAAGAGCATGAGGATGGTCAAGGTCAACTGATTGAGAAACATCAATAATATACAAATGACCCTGCCAAAGAAGAGAACATTACTATACTGTGTTCGTGTTTATTTACAGAATCACCGAGGGGGCAAGCAACAAAGGCTCACCTCAGCATAGAGTATGTTATACTCGCTCAAGTCTCCATGCACTAGCTTGCACTTCTGATATAGCGTTCGCATTGCCATAATGATCTAAAAGATATACCAACAATCATTGAACAATACAAGAAAACATACAATTCAAGAATCAATGTATCCTTATTGTAAAGCAATGTAACAATTGATTGTAAGTAGGCAACTGATTTCATTGCATCAAGTGACGCCAAAATGAAGTCTTACTGCATGTTAGGCACACACCTGCAAATGATTAAATTCTAGATATGACTCAGAAACGGGAATGGGTTATGGATAAAGCAACATTTCCAAACACATCCTTAATGGACATGTCCACAGAGAAAAGGCAACAAAATATCATTTTTATTTCTCCATATATCCTCTTCATATGCTTCCTACAAGGCTATATTTTCAAACGAAAGAAGCAAAGAGATCAGACACACCAGTAAAACTAATATGTGGTCCTGGGACTGTATTTCCTAGAAAATATGCACATAAACGAATTAGCAGTGGAGCTCCCGATGATGAAGCTTGCACGGAGAAGCCCCCAGATGGATTTAAATAGAGTCAGGCAAGCAACTTTTGAGTAGTGGGAGATTAGGTTTAGCCAAATATTGAATTCAGTAGGAAGATACCTACACACCTCTACATAACCTTCACGTAACTTGTCAAGAGATAAAGCAGCATCTTTAAGTCGAGGTGCTGCCCAACCTGCCTTCCCTGATACACACAGAATTCACAAAGAAACTTCAACCACTAAAAGCTAAATTTATTTCAGAAACCCAAAAGAGCACTCATTAAGTAGCACAGCCAACTCTTGAAAGGGGGAAAAAAAAAAAAAACATTGCCCAGTCAATAACCAAGGACCCTGAGAGGCAGGGACGAAGCCAGGAATTAGACAATGGGGCAGCCAGGAAAAGGAATGATATATTATACCAACGAATTATAAATTCCTTTTTTAAATTGTTATAATTGAAGTTATTGTATAGCATGAAAATGAGTGAAGTCATGCCATAATTGAAGGAATACTCATGAAAGAGAGGGGCAACAAGAAAAATTCTATGAAAAGTACGGACCTATGTTATGTGACCTAAAAAATCACAAAATTTACTGGGATAGCGTAATAAATACTAGAAACATGACGGTGACCATGCCCACCATTTGGCCCCCTCTAGCTTTGTCACTGCTGAGAGGGGTAGCCTGAACGCAGCCTAAAACTTGGCGTAATAGTCACAAAATTGGATGTTCTCATACTTTGACCCTAAGTCACATAATTCACGTGCGTGAGCGGGAGTGCGAGCGTGAAAGCACCTTGAAACACAACTTACTAAACTTCGTGAGAGCAAGAAATGAGAACGCAAGCCCAGTGCGAGGATTGAGAGCGGAGGCAGAGGGCATTTTGAAGGCTACTGTGACTAAGCTTTGAACCTACAATCTCCCACTTGGAAAACTAACCACGTACAATTGCACCAAGCAATGGCCCCTCTCGACCCTCTCTTCGAAGTCCAAACAAAAGAACAAAGCACCAAAAGGAGATGAAAACTTAAAAAAATTCAAAATTGCAGCGATTAATGCCTTGTTCTCTTTGCAACTTAAAAAGAATTTTTCAAAAAATTCCCCCTAGATTCCTCCTAGATTCTCTCTACTTTTAACATTTCTCTCTCTATCTCTCTCTACTCATTACCCCTACTATTTTTCAAATTTTTTTTTCTAATTCCAATCCAAACAAAGCATAAACGACTTTTAGTGTACAACTCCGTCATGAATGAAGTACAGGTTGGCCTCAGCCCTAAACCTTTACCCAACACCACCCTTCTTTGTAAGGATGGAGGATCCAAAACTAAAAGGTTATGCATATATCCTGGTGGGCAAGGGGTGCACATGGGTCTGTTTTGTCCAGGTTGATGCTCAACCCAGAAGTCAAAGACCTATATCAGCTATTTAAAATTCAACCCTTAAAGAGACATCTGCTATTCTTGAAACATCTTCAAACTATTGCTTTTAGTCCATGTTGGTTTTATATTTATCTCGATATCCTAGAATGTTGACTTAACGCAAATCAAAAGATCAATTGCCCCAGTATCGCCCACATGATAATGCAATCACAAACGAAAAGTGATGCAGAATGGAAATGGTTTATTATTTAAGAAATAGATATTTAGTTTTATTATTTTGGTTATAAATTATTTTTGAATATTCCGCTTTGAGTGCCATTTGTTTTGGCAAGTTTCTTTTATTATCTAGTATTGAGATCAAATCTTTTGATTTTGGTAATATTGAGTCAAGTAGCGATTCACCGGGATTCAGCTTCCTGTTTTGCTAATTCCTTTTCGGTCTTAGGTTTTTAGTATAAATAAGTTACAGGGCGACATTAGAAGAGAGTTGTTTATTGATTAATGAAAAAACGAGATTTATCTCATTATCGTGTGTTCGAAGAGGGAGTACCTCTAGTTCATACCCATTTGTGTTTATGTTTCAAAGAGAGAATCTTTAACATAAACAAGTTCGTGATCTCTTCTTGCAACTAATTTCGTAAAAGGAGGCTGCGCTGCATCAAAAAGCTTGCACTTATTTAGCTAGAACTTCTGATGTTCACCAGCCAATGTGGGATGACCCGAAAAGTGTGAAGCTGTAGAAGAGACAAAGCTTTAGCTATATGCCTCTATTAAAAACAAGTGGGTTTCTAGTAAAATGCATGTCACTTCAAGTTTACTTTGCAAGAAAATTACATATCTATCGTGCTTCTTTAAAAGTGCAAGAAAGAAATGTATGCTTGTATATACCCTACGTAACCTTAAGTCTCGGGTTGATTCGCTCAAGACAACATGCCACCCAGAACCAAATCAATTGTGTAGTTCTCTGAAATGGAGAACCAGGACCAGACCAATGGTCTGAAGAACCCAAACAAAAGTAACCATGGAAGGTGAGTTGGGTTCGGTTGTCGGGTTAGTAAATGCTCATCTGGTATTCCTATTCTGCAATCTTACCATACACAATCACAAGCATCAAAGATTCTAAGCCACGAATACGATATCAATATGGTTCAAAATGTTCTATAATGTGATCCATTGGATTCAAATTTGCTGTCCCTGAAATCATCGTTTATGTTAGCGAATGAACTGTGAAGAACATCAAATATATTACTACACCATAGAGGAGAAGAGGAGGGGATGCCGCTGTTAACTTGTGACCTGGTGAGCAAGGTGGGGAAATGACCCAAGTCACCCCTTTGCTCTGTCACAGACACTTGTGTACCAAAATTGAACATACAAAAGTGAATACATATAACCAAAATACCTATGAATTCCATGACCAGAACATGAAGCCTCAATAGAAGAGGAGTAGGGCACCTGATTCCTGCTGCCTTTAGCCTGCAATCATTACAAATGCACCAATTATCAGGCATGACATATGTCAATAGTTCTCACAAAAAACTCGTATTCACCAATACAACTAGAATTTTATCCTAATCCGTATAACTAAAAATCATCTCAAGTCCCTACGAATTTCACAAATTGTCCAGAGTCCAACACAGGTTGAGTTATCTGCCACCAGATATAGAAAAGAACAGATTAACATCCCAGGTATCTCTTGTCCAACTGACCCCAAGACACCAACACTTTCCACAAAAGAAGCTCCTCCAGTGCTACTTGGAAATCCAGATGAACCACAAGCCAAAGACGAGATTTACAAGAACTTTTCCTCAGGGAGCCCTACTCATACACTAAATACTACTGGAAGAATTCAATCCCAAGAACTTGCTTGAATGGAAATATTTTACTGAATCTAATTGCCACTCTTAAGACATAGGAAGAACAACCACTACAATGGAAGCTGAAGTTCAAAATTCTCAGAAAAAGAAGCAGATGTTATAAAAAAACGACGTAGTATATCTGCCAAGAACTGTAACTATAAAATAGCTGATCACTAGAATCAGCAAATCACATTCTACACATGGGGATTATCATCGAAGTTAACAGGACATAGATGAGTAGGCAATAGAAAACAATCACCATCTATAAATAGCCTTGGCAGCATTTACAAGTAATGGTGATTGGCCAGCATTAGCAAGAGTGGGACAACCTTTTACTACTCCAAACTTAAGACAAATGAAAACAACACACGCTGATACTTTCCAGAAAAAGCAAAGCCTACAATGTCTAAAACTACAATAATCTGTCACAAACACTCATTTTTTAGATTAAAAAACAATGATCGCAAATTCACCAAAATAGGTCATCATAAATTTCCTCAAATACTCCAAAGCAAACTGTTTGTACTTGCAACCATACCCCTTAGAGGGAGAAACAGTACATAAGGAAAGTAAAAGCATTTGTAAGTAATGAATGACAGAAGACAACCTTATGCACTTGGATGAGAACAAAGAATACCTAGCACACAAACTGTTCTGAGGTGAGCATATGAAAGTGGCAACAAAACAGAAAGGGCAGAAGGATTCACTGCCAACTTGCATTCACAGGCGTATCGCTTTGAGAAGCTTAGTGGCTCAAGAGATACAAAAGCAAGTTCTTACTAACAACATTTGAAGGCAACAAGGTTCTGAGAATAATTCAGACAGCTAAGGATGATAATAACTTACTTGGACATTTAGCATAATTGGAACAAGTGTTTAAACATATCCACACTTGAACGGCATGTTCAGAGTCCAAAACAACTTTTTTAACCCCATGTATCAACAAACAAAAGAAGTACCTAATAAGATTTCTCATTTCTTTCTCAGCCCATGTCTTGACCATCTTCCGGGGATTGTGCTTGCAGTAACCATGTCTGAAACGGTAATCACCTTGTACGTACCGGTCTCTGTCCCTGAAGTTGTTAGAGAACTGAATCATGTTACTCTGCCATTGGATAGACGTACAATCTGGACAGTGGAACTCGAGCACAAAATGGAAATCCAATCATAATAGCATGTCCATATTGGTAGGAGCATAGTAACCAAGTGCCCATTATTGATTTATGTAGATGCATATCACACTAGTAAGAAGTCATTGAGGTTTGAGGATCAATTCAGCTCAACCTTCTGTGGCCTAAATATGAGCAATTAAGAACATGCAAGCTCTTGGTAAATTTCATTGTTAAGTAACCATCTTTTATGTTAGTGCAATTACCAGGTAATTATACAAAAGATAAATTTGTAACATTTTAGATGCTTATATCACATATCAAACTCCCTTGGCATTACAATTCGTGATTACGTAATGTTTAAGCGAACATGACCTAATATTAGATAATGAAAATACTGACATAACACTTGAGCATTCAAAGTCAATATTAGGAGTACAAAAAGTAAGTTCCACATAAGTCATTGCAACAAATTGAAGTGTCAAGGGACATACTTGAATACAAGAATAGAGGTTTTATACACTTTGATTGCCAGTTCCTGACCATTAGACTTCGTAGCATGATATACGTTTGCCTGTTAGATAAAACAAGAATGAGCGATCATACACATGCTAAATTTAACAACTCAGAATAAAAGGCTCATTAGGACCAACACATGAAAGCAACTTCTAGGTAGTACTGCATTACATACTTCTTTCCCCGTTGAAATGCAGCCATTTATATCATGGAATACTCCACGATTTAACATTTTGAACAAGACCATGCGAGTTCGAGGATCAATTGCCTGAAAAAACAAGACAAAAGATTAGTCACAATAATAAGGTCCTTAAATGTGACTTCCAGTATCACCATATGTTTGGCAATATGGAATAGAAAAGTGAAAGTAAGAACCTGCAGATCAACAATAATCTTAACTAATATGGTTTACACACACAAGAGGCCAAGTACGCTTACAAACGTACTGTGGTTGAATAGCATCAGACAACACTTTTCATCTTATATTAACAGAGTATAAACTATAAACCCACTCGTAGTGATTTAGATGCCCCTTTTTTATTATTCAGGTTTTAACAAGAAGGTTATGGAAGATAGCGATTTATATTACCAATTGGATATTTTCCATACGATACAAAAAGAACTTGGACTAGTCTACCCCATATGTCCTATCCTAGCAACTCTAGTGCCTCTTTCATCTCTTGTTTACCTTTTCATACCAGAGAGACAAAACTTAGTCCAAACACTATTTATTTATGTACTACGGTCTTTTTCTTTAATTATTGCCATTTTCCTTTCTGGACTTATTGCCGCTGTGTGACTTGAGTTGTTTCGATCAGCATTGAGTTAAGAAAAAAAAATGTAATTAAATCATATGGACATGTTTTGGATACGTTACGGCATTTGCCTTGAGGGTGCAAAGAGAATAAATAAGACAGAAATTGATGCCAGCACTAACACGGAGTATGCTTTATTTCCCCTTCCAGTGGAGTATTCAAGGATTCTTTCAAGAAGAGAGTCTTGTTACGCAGCACAAAGAAGCAAGGATTTCACAATACAAAGAAACAAGTTATTTTTTGTGATTGCACATTAACCTGAAGTGAAGTGATAGCGTTGAGACATTTTTGTTTCATCACCCAACGAGAATTATTCCATAACAGGAAAGATCTACAAAATCTAATAGAATAGCTTTGTAAATGGAAAAGACCTTATTGTCTCATTTTGTTGAGAAAATGGGAAACTACATGTAATAACAGGTAAAAGAAAATAAAGCCAACTTTATCTAATTGGACCTTAAATATCAAGTCTTTTGTTGAGGAAAAAAAAAGGAAACTACTTTTGATAACAAGGCAAAGGAAAATAAAGCCAACTTTGTCTACTTGGACCTCAAATGATGCAGAAAGACTCGACTAGGAATTATGGGATGTAATATATCACTTTTGTTAGAACTCAGATGCATACTTTTCAAGTCTTTAGTAAAGAGATAGCAATTCCTTTTTATGTATACTTAAAAAAATAACCGATTCTTAGAAAATTTAATAATCATTAGAGAGGTTTAGATCCATAAAAGAACATAGATTTGATTAAAAATAGATACGCAAATATAATGAGCTAAATATTCCAATTTAAGAGGGAAAAAAGGTGCAGTTACACCCTGAGATAGCCTATAAATAAAGGCGCAATGTTCTTAACCTGCTCAACAGTAGCACGATCTGCTTTCTCTGTAGTTTTAGTTTTACCGATGGCCATCTCTCGAACACTTCCACGAATTGCAGTTGTGACAGAATTTGACATGCCAACATTCAGCCTCCCTTCCCATTCCTGCACCATCAAAAGAATCATAGTTCGAGGATTACAAATTTACAATATTGAATGGTCATTGATCCTTCTGACCTGTCCCCACAAACTGGGCACAATAGAATACAAATGCCAATTCAATTGGAGAGGTAAAAAGAAGAGACACAATAGTATCAATGCCAAGGGCTTAACATCAGGTCTACAGAATCTGTCAAGGCATCACTTCTCAAACACAGACAAGCTTTTTTGACATAATTTCACCAATATAAAATATTTGCATTACATATTTCACAATTTAGATTCTCCATCCTTCCTGGAACTATGAATTGCTCCTTAGATGTTAGGACTCTAGACAATAGTAAGTCCTGGTGACTATTGGGAACTGTCAAAGCATAATCACCCAATTGAGTTTAAGAAAAGGCATTCCAAAGACCTAGATAGACAAACCAAAATTTACCAATATCTATTTTCTTAACCTTTTCAGTGATCAATAAAAGACAAGTTCTCAGATTTTGAAAAAGTGCTTCCCCCAACTATAA
Organism: Rhododendron simsii; assembly: GCA_014282245.1. Classification (NCBI taxonomy): domain Eukaryota; kingdom Viridiplantae; phylum Streptophyta; class Magnoliopsida; order Ericales; family Ericaceae; genus Rhododendron; species Rhododendron simsii. Next base: position 25,941,450 of record CM024964.1, read on the forward strand.
GCCAAACTGTTATCTAAGCAGATTAATCGTCTTCATCAACGAATGATGACTTTAAGGTTCACGAATAATAACTACTTTTGGACATATACTTCATTTTATTTGGATCAACGCTTCTACATGTTTTGAAGACCAAAACATAGCTCCGTGATGTACAACTTGTGTTGCAAAAAAACAGAAGGAATATACACTCATATACATTTTTTGTGTGTGCACCTCTAAAGGTGAAGCTCTGATATGATTGGAAAACTTCTGGTTCCGGTTTGAGAGAGGTTGAAGCGAAGATGTATTGGGGCGAGAATGAACCCCCCCATGAGCATTGGGACGCCTGGCTTGGAGTGTAAAAGCTCCTTCAACAGCTTCATCATCATCCTTAGAGTCCAAGTAGTCAAGAGCGTCTCCAATTTCAGAGTCAGAAGACCATGAAAGCTCATCTTCTTCTTCTTCTTCATCCTCAACTCCATCCACTACAATCACTTTCTCTTTCTCTGCTTTTTCTCCATTAGTCGACATAGCTACTCTATCGACGTAGCTCCTTGCGTGTGGTTTTCCCAACCTACTCTTCCTCCCTTTGCCGTGACAGGAAAAATTTCCAGTCCCTAATTTCAAAACCTGCGCATCACGTAAATCCTTTGGATTGTGAGAAAGGGTGGGAAAATAGAAGAAAAAGAATCTTTTCACTTGTCTGTATTACTAAAGGGAGGTGGAACTTTGATGAGAAAGGATGATAAATGAAGAAAAAGATGGATGTTGGTAAGATTTGGTCAGAAACAGCAATGCTTCTTTTCTCTCCCGTTCTCGCAATCTAAAGGGGCAAGGTCCTGTTACCCATTGGGACGGAGGGATTTGGTGAGGAAATAAACGATTATAGTTTCTCACCAAAACTCACCATTTATGGTGAGAACGGGGAATAAGATTCCCATTTCTTTTCTATTACTATCACCAAACCCTTCATACAATCGGAATGGAAGAAAGATGGAACTATGATGCCCTGTAATGCAGTAGGAGGTGAAATCCAATTTCAAACAAACACAAACAATGCTGTGAGGAAGAATTGTGAAGAATAGAAAATCTCCCAATTACAAAAGAAATCCATGGTGAGGGAAGGACACGGATTAAGGTGGGATGTACCTGTTCTGATCGTCGCCGGAGCCTCCGATCGTTGCCGGAGCTACTGAGCTTTAAGATTAGGGTTTAGGGGCGGTTTTAATTCCTGGTCGCCTCTGGTCGGTGAGGGCTGAGAGTCTGAGACATACATATTCGCGAACTTTACCCTCCATGTTTTAAATATTACCAGTTTACCACAAAAACTTAGTAATCCATCATTGACCCCCCTGTGTCCCCGATATGCTTCACTTGTGTCCCTGTGTCGACTTCAAAGTTTTTGCATAAAAAAAAAATTACCCCACTATATAACCATTAGGGTCTGTTTCATTACAAAAAAATTTGTACTGGAATGTGAAATGAGAGAAAATAAAGTAAAAGACAAGAAAGTGAGAAAAAAGAATCTTGCAAGAAAATAATACATTTACTAGTTTACACTTTTACATATATTATGGATCATGATAGAAAAGGAAAAATAGTTATGGACAAAATGAAAAATGTCAACTTTCGCAAGGGAAAAAAAAATTCTTATATTTTTAGCAAGAAAGTGAAAGCTATGCACTCATGCTTTAATGAGTTGTACAAGAAAATTCGGTTTCTTGCATTTTCTTATATTTTCATGTCAATCAAACACTAGAAAATTTTCATTATTTTTTTTCCCAATCATTTTCTATCACTTTCACACTAATCAAACGGACCCTTAGAAAATATACTACAATATATGCCCTAGTTTGGTGTGTACAGCATTTACCCCCATTGAGTTCCTATAAATTCTTAACAATTTTGCATAAAGATTCATAGTATTTGCATATAACATTTAAATACTATAAATTCCTATTCAATATTTTGAATTGTTTTTTTTTTTTTTTGGGTAAAATGCTTCGAATTTCAAGCAATTTAAGGGGTGCATATGGTTTATATTGTAGGATGAATTTCAGGCAATAGTGTACTTATAGATGTCCAGTTAAAATAATTTTTGGTGACTTACGTATCTCAACGAGATCTAAAATATGAACGGTTTGAATAATGAAATTAATGCCGATATCGGGATGCAAAGGGGTGGATTGCACCCCCTGCAATTTCACCCTCAATGGCAGAGAAGCCACTTTCTAGTTATTATATTTCTAGCCCCATTTGAATTTGGCACATATTCTACTTTTGCCTCTGGACCAAATATAACGGTCCATTTATGAAGAACAAAGATTATGACTAACTAAACTTAGACCAAATTGGCTGAGTATTTCTTGCCTAGTTAGGCTAGTTGTCATGCTTTCTATGTTTTGCACTCCTTGATTCATGTGGGTGTGCGACAGACAATCCATTGTGTTGTGTAACAGAAGCATTGGAATCATTTGAATCCAATCTGCTTTGTTTCTGTGTCTGCTAAAGCTGCTTAAAGATGGCTTCTAGTTTCCAAATCTTCAAAGTAAGAATTGAGTTTCCATTTTCAAGAAAGAGGAGTCATGAGGGCCCCATGTATAATTGTTTCGTGCCATCTTAGGTCAGATAACGAAGCTTTGTGTGTGACTGTAGGAAAATTAACTCGCTCCTGGAGCACTGCCACGTGGTGTTTCAAGAGCCTTCTCCACCACACCTCACACACAAATGCATAGCGAAAAAGAACCCCAGTGCCCCACATTCCGGTGATTCAAGAGCACCGAATAATCACTCGTGGGAATCACCGTAACAATTGGGCAGTTGGAACCAACTTATTCTAGATGACGTGTATTAGATTTCAATTTGAAGATTGTGCGTCCGTGTACTGTAATTGGACTTTCAAGTATCCTCACGGGAAACTTTTAGGTATACCGGGGATACCAAATTCCATGGTATTCATTCTGGTCCGTTTCTCATTTTTTAGCTATTTTCTAATCACATTTGGATGATCGGCTCCAATCATTTTGTAGAGTTCGGCGAGAACTAATCTTTCAAAAAATTGTGTTCATCGGACTTTATTTGATACATGATTAGCACAAGTGAAAATTGCGAAAAACCTAAAACTAGGTTTTGATTCAGTGTGTTTTTGGACTCAGTTTTGGTTTTCTTTAATTTTCACGTGTGCCGATTATGTATAAAATAAAGTCCAATGAACACAAATTTCTGGATGATTATGGTTCTCGCCGAACTCTACAAAATAAACCGAGCCGATCATTCAAATGTGATCGAAAAATAAGAAACGGACCGAAAAAGATACCATGAGACTTGATATCCGTGGTGTGCCTAAAAGTTTCCACCCTGCGAATGGACCCATGATTTCACATACCATGTGGTCCGAAGTAGACCCATTTCCAATGGAATTTGGGTTGTCTCTTTTTTTCTTTGATGATAAATATATTCTCCAACTCATCGCTTCAAATTCTACCTTGGGTAAACACTTTTACTTTTGGCACCATATACTTTGATACAACCCTGATGCCAAATAGAATGTCAAATTCAAACGTGGATTTGACTCCACCCCATTTGCTTTAAAATTGGACTCCTCGTGCCAAATTTATTTTTAATATTTTTGGACTTCAAAAACTAGAGAGTGTTTAAAACTTACTTAGAATTTGACATCAGGATTGAATTTGTTGATTTTTAAATTTAGAAATGTCAAAATGTCACATAAGCTTTCAACAAATTTTGACATATCCAATTTAAAGCCATGGGTTGAAAATGCTCTAATAATATTTATTTGTAGCTGATCGACATAGTTTTTAAATTCATTTAATGTACTCAACATACTCAACCAAATCTTTTTATCTGATGAAATTTGCTAAAAACATTAGTCAAGAATAAAATTAGATTTTAAATATCATTTACAAGATCGAATCGTGGATAATTTTCACAACGCGGAAGCTAAAAGATGAAGAATCGAATAGTGGGCCTTTAACTCACCAACTGAACTATGTATATTTTATTGTACCATAAATCCAGCATATTGTGACCCGCCATAAACATTGAAGAGTCGAATCAGAGCACCGAATTTGTAGACAAAACTTCTGTGATGCTCCCAAGTGGTATGGGAGCATCATACTCCCAATGAATTACAGCCTTTGGATTGAAAATAGATAAATCACAGCCCTTAGATCAAAATCAAAAATTAAAAGTAGGATGGTTTTGTTAAAAACGAGGCGGTTTTGATCTAAAAAACGGAGGATTACTTACCACAGAATAGTGTGGTAAGTTCTGCCTTATGCAATGGTAAGTATTACCTTAGTGAATGGTAAGTGTTGTATGTAATTTATTGGGAGTATGATGCTCCCATACCACTTGGGAGCATCATAGCCTTTGCCGTTTGTAGAATATTTATTACGTGCCGGGCCAACGTTACGTGGTGTCCCAAATTCTTTCTCCACTGCACATTCGAGTTGTCCTTGCTCCAAAATGTGTAGAGTTCACAAAAACATGTTCAGTGCCCGTAATTACTAGAAGTTGTGTAATGATTTCTGGTATTCTCCAAATCACCGGTGTTCCAAAGCCAGCATCCCCGCTGCAAGGTTGAAGACAGAATCATATTGAGTAACATACTTCCACTGACAGAAGGAGTCAGTGGCCAACCACTGACCGACGTGTGGGGCCCACTCTGGGCCCCGCAAGGATAATCCAAACCGTTCAAAATTTTAAAAAACAAAATTCCAAGTGGGCTTACGTGAGGATCGGCTCAATCCAATACATATATAGATGCTCAATCCAAGCTTCCCATTCTTGAAAATCGAAAAATCTAATCTTTCCCTTTTTCCAGGATTTTCAAGAATGGGAAGCTTGGATCAAGCATTTACATATAATGGATTGAGCCAATCCTCGCGCTAGCCAACTCGGAATTTTTTAAAAATTTTTTGAACGGCTCGAATCATCCGTGCAGGACCCGAAGTGGACCCCACACGCCGGTCGGTGGACGTAGTGTTTTCGTATCATATTACATGTTGTACTGAAGATGGTGTTTTTTTTCCTCATTCCTTCATTTTCTTTTTTCTCCCAAGTTGAATTTTGCTGGATAATGTGTTGAAGGGTCGAGCTTGTTCATTTTCATATTGTTGGGTCCACCCGTTAGTGTGGGTGTGACCGGGACTGTGATAGAGGAGTGTGGAAGCCGGTTTGTGACTCTCTCAGTAAAATTTTTCATACTTGTAGATGTGATTTATATATAGTGGAGATTTCCTCAGATATCTCTCATTTATACTTGGTTTAATTTCGTGCTTGTGTTTAGAGGTGTGATTCGGGTCGAGGTCTAACTCCGTTTGTTCAAATCTATTGCAAATTTTCTGGGCTCCACTTTTTTCTTTTGTTTTTGTCTTTTTTCTTAGGGGACAAAACATACCACCTAGACTATACTTTGAAAATAGAGATGATGTTGAGAGTCTTATGAAAGGAACATGCTACTCTTCCAATTTTGAGGGGAAAGACACTAGACAAAACTGGTTATGGGCTTATGAATCTCTTTTTAGGTTCACTTTATTGATCGAAAATGTTCATTTTGTAGAGCTCATGAAGAACGAAAATAAATTAAAAATCACATTAATTGCGTACCATGGACAAATAAATGATCGATGCATCTGTGCATGTTTATCGTAGATTCGTAAGTCATGTGAGTTCTGGATTCTTTGTGCCAAACTTTCCCCCCAAAAGATAAGTGTGTTTAAGAATTGCATCAAATGAAGAGTATCAATCAACTTAAGTTATGTCATGACTGGTCTTCTCGATGTACAAGATCCAACGGTCCAATCGTGTCATGGGTTCGGAATGTGGGTCCAAAATTTGGGGAAAAAATTTGAGGCTATCCAAATTTATCATGAAAAGGAATAAGAACCTAACCTACGAGTGCCAAATGGGTTGTGTTGAACCAGCCTAGTTCGAATTATTTCTTTCTTAAGGTGTTGCGTGTTGTACCAATCCAATCGATTTATTAGACATGTCAAATCCTGTCATGTCACGTTTGAATATTTCAAGTCTAACAAAGCCCATGTGCTTTAATTTTGACATCTACTTAAATTTTTTACGAATCATCGCCTTTGCAAATCTCATTATGAAATAAAAGGCTCGAATCATTTCATAGTGGGACTTCTGATGGGTTTGTTTTTAAAGTGATTATGAACACATATGATATAATTGCAGAATTAAGTAGTACTAATACTAATCATATTCCGTCCCTTTCCTTCGATTGTCCTCTTTCCCCTCTTTACACTTTACCCACGAAGTCCCTATACCACTAAATGCAGCGGGTGTAATTTGTCCACAAGTCTGCAAAATAAAAATCTTGCTCATATGGGCTCTATTCCAAGGCTAAGGTAATCCGAATCGTTCTCATCGAGTTTATCGCGATCGCAAAAAAAATCATACTGATCAGCATTGATACCAACATAAACGAAAACAAGAGACCCAAATCGTTCATTTTTTCCACTCATCAGGTTTGTTGTTAATACTAAAGATTATAGTAGTCGAACGTTGGTACCAACATGAACGAACAGGTTTGTCTTCAAAATTTGACCGCTGGTGTGTTTTTTTAGCATATAAACTGGGAGATAATCTCACTCAATTATACGGCTACTAAATAGCCAACCACGTTACCAGGGTGATTTCTATTACATAACACCTAGTGTTAGTTTCGTCTCGGCAGAGTCTCCTTGGGCCTATTAGCGCGATGTGTTTTTTGTAGTAGCTCGTGTCTTAGATTTTGTAATTTTGGTTTATTCTTGTATTTTTGTTGAAAACTTTTGCCTTCTGAGTGTTATGAAATGAAATGCTTGACTAAGTCAAATAAATCTAAACACTACAAATTAGAATTTTAAACTCGGAATAGGATTCACAAGAACCGCATAGCAGAGGAATTTTTCGGTGTCGGGTGGAATATCCCACGTGGTACCCGCTCAGCACATTCAGACCGTCAAATACACTTTTGAATGGCTCGAATTGAATCTCACCTCAACACTTTCTAGGATGCGCCGGGTGGGCACAACGTGGTACCCACCACCTGGCGCTGAAAAATTCCCCCGGCATAGCAAGGCCCCCAATCCAGTTTGGAATTACGATGCTAGTACCATCTCAACCACCATACCACGACGAATTTACCAAGACCCCACAAATCAACAAGAAGTCTGAAAATATTTAATATTTTTTCCTTCTAGCTTTGGCGAAGTTTTGCCATTTTCAATTCTGTTTTGGTCTTTAAACTAGAGGAAATACAGCGGAATTGGGGATCGAGAATCTAAGTCACATAATTCGTGTACGGTACAGATGTGCGCATGTGTAGAATCATATTTAAAACACACTATTAAACTACTACTGAAATTTAGTAGAGCGAGAATTAAAATAATACATCTCAAACTACTACAGTAAAAATTCACGAGGGTAAAAAATGAGTGCGCAAGTGCATCACGATGAGAGCGAGACATTTATGTGACTAGTCAGTCAAAGATACAATTATTCAAAAGTTGTTGAGATCACGATTAACGTGCACTGCGGAACTACATAATAATTCCCCTGGCCCTAGATCATGTTGCCGTTAAAAAAATGGCAAAAAAGGAAACTTACCAATCATCAACAGTAACAATTTCAAAAGAAACGTTTTTTTGCTTTTGGAATTTCCCCAATTCCCATTCTCATCCACTGGCCCACCCACAACCCCTACTTCCAACCTCATCCGTCCGATCCCCTCCATCAACGTCATCACAACCGAGATCCATAATCCACTGCTCGCAAAACACCTCATCAAATCCCACAACTCACTCAACGGGGCCCCCACCATCCCCTCCTGCCTCACCGGTCCGATCATCTCCGATGCCATCATCGTCGCCGTCGAGGTTCACGATCAACGGGTCCGCGCCGGCGAGGTCCACAACAAGCGGGTCCACAGGCGAACACTCCCCTTTGTGCCGCATCTTCCAGTCTTGCGCCTGACACGCACGTGAGCAATAATTCACCGCCCCGCAAGCAGAGCACCTCCGAAACTCATTCCTCCTCGTCTCGGGTCGCCCGCAGCCCGAGTTCGAACACATCCTCAACCCCTTGCCCGAGCCCGGATCGAACGACCCGAACCACTCCGTCAAAAACCGGTTCACCGGGTGGGCCTCCATTGACGTCGCATTCAAGTTATTTAACCCGAATTCACTCAGCAACGAGAGGTTACTATTCCGTTGGGGTTTCTTGTTTTGCAACTGCCACGTAAGAGCGTGGAGGGCTGAGGGCGCGACGGCGCGCAGGACGGACGCGAGCTCGCGCGCGGCGGCCTGGACGAGGAGCCGCCGTCCCTCTGCGGCGTTGGGGCGGACGCCGTAGCCGTCTTGGAGGCAGTGACCGAGCTCTCGTATCGCGTCTACGTGGCCGAGGTAGGCGGCGCGGCCGCAGAGGGCGACGCCGGCGCGTAGGTCCTTGGAGTTCTTCGAGCCGCCGCTGCCGTTGAACTGAATCACGGCGAGTGAGTAGAGTGACTGCGCGTGAGATCTAATCGCCGCCTTTGCCATTAGAGATGCCCCGCTTCCTCGGTTTTGTAGACAGTAAAATCGGATCTGCGCAGATTAATTGGAGAAATCTAAGAACTCTAAACCAAAAACATACGTAAGCGTGTGTATTATATATAAAAATATTCCTAGTTCTTGCTAATTTATTGTTCATTCTTTCTGAATTTTGGTAAAATTACATTAATTTTAACGTACTCCTTCATTTCGACGAAAAGAGTATAAAAATAAATTTACTAAAAACGAAAAGCTTACAATAGCTGTTCTTATTCCGTCCAGTGTATCTGAATTTTTTCATTTTTTATTCGTTGTTTTACTCTCTTCAAATTCCTACGAATGATTTCGCCAAGAAATTTCGACGAGTAACTACATGAGAAATTAGGAAAAATAAGGACTTGATATAATGTGTATGGTCCGTATGGATATATATATATATATATATATGTATGTATGTATGTATGTATACTTGCACACCCAAAAAAGTGTGTATATAAACTTACCATTCCAAGAGTATAACAGGCTTCGACGCTGCCGGCGGCGACGCACCGTTTCATGAACCCGTGAGCTTGCTCCGACCAATTTTTGGCTCCGATGGCGAATGCTTTCGAACCGGATTTGGATAAAACCAGAGGATGAAGACCTAATCTGTTCAGTCTTTTGCATCTGCTCAAAGAATGACAAAACATTAGATATATACATATTTAAAATAAAAAAAAAAAAGCCTAACAACTGGCACATACAGTCAAATACACACATACACACAGGCACGTACACATGTACCGCTATATAGACGTGAAATACGTACGTTAGGAGAATACTGATGAAATCGGAAGGGCAGCGAGCGGTGGAACTGAGTTTACAAAGGATGGAGAGGAGGATATCGTCAGGTAACCCATCAAATAGATCAGATCTTTCCTGAGAGCTCCTCCTGATTTTCCTCTGAATCATGCCTTCTTCCTGTTCTTGCTCTTCTTGTTTCTCTCACTAGATGTATCTGTATTCTGCCAAATATACTCCTATGTACGTATATATATAGAGAGAGAGATAGAGAGGGAGTCTGTATCTCTGGTTTTTGGAGAGATGTGCCCGTGAATCTTTTGGTTTTTAGAGAGAGGTGCCCTTGGGAAACAGAACGGTTTCATTCATTCATGTATCTCTCTCTCTCTCTCTCTCGTTTTGCCTCTTCATTTTTTGTACTCTCCTACTAGATAACAATTGACGGAATTAAGGGATGGGTTTATATATGAGGTGGAGAGAAGACCCTCTAGGGCCTGTTTGGCAGATCCGGAGATCCTGCAGGGCGCTCTCATATAGTGCATTCTGCTTGGTAAATTCGGACCGTTCATTTTAGTACTTACGTAATAGTTAGGGTATTTTCGGTACTTTTTACCAGTAATAATTAAATTTTACTGGTAAAAGATAGGAGTAACAAATATATCTGAACCCTTAATTGTCTGAAATAAACGGTTCGGACCTACTTGCAGAATGCACTACAAGGGAATGCCTGCTGGATTTCCAATTCCCTGTTTGGCAGTCCAATTTTTTAATTTTGGCAGTTTGAGAGTCAAGCTCTGTTCTTCTTGACTTTTTTATTTCTAAAACTTTTTTCCCATCTTTTTTTGCTTTTCGCAAATTTTGTAAAAAAATTTCGTCGTAGTTTTTAAGGTTAATCATTCGTCTCGATGAGAAGAAAAAAAAAAGTATGAAAATGTGGACTGATGTTAAAAAAATTTGATATAAGACGACAATTTAGACCAAAAAAAAAATACAGTTGTTAGGTATTTTTTCGTCGTTAGCGATTTTTTTTTTGCTTTTTATCATAATCTTTTACTTTTTTAGACTTCTCTTGTCGAGATGAAAAATTAATCTAGAGAATATCAGTGAATCTAGCAAAATTTCAAAAAAAAAAATGAACAAAAAACACAAAACATATAAGGGAAAAAAAAAGAAGGAGAATGGAACCTCAATCATGGAATGGATTACGTCAAAATGCACTATAAATATTGAATTGTAAAACGTAGAATTTCAAATAACATCTTGAGGAGCTTGTTGGATTATGATTATATTTTTACTTAATTTTTTTTTAAAAAATCCATTTTGTACATATTATTCAAGCACTTTTACACATTATAATTCAAAAATATTTGATCTACCATCCACAATTTAGTATTTAAAAGATAATGGACTCCTGATCACCCCTTTATCTCGCTTACAGAAGAAGTACATTGGAAAAATCAATAAGGGTAGTTTACAAGCCAGTTGGTTTTTGAATTTTGAATAAAAATAAGAATTTGTGTAAAAAATTTAGGATGATATTTGTAAAACAAGTTTTGCATAAAATAATTTTTTGTGCATGGAAATACAAGTAAATTCAAAAAGCTCATCTTGAATTGATTTTTAAATTCAACATTCTCCAATTACTTTATGATAATCTATATATAATCCATTCTGCATTTGGCACCCACACACTCAACACCCAGAATTCAAAAGCAAAAGACGCAAATATATTTAAGATGAAAAAATGAAGTGGTCAAACTGGCCCCGAATAAACCTTCTAAACTTAACTCAGTTGGGCCCGTTTTTGGTGATTTTTTTTTTAACAAAAAAAAAAAACCCTTCTAATTTCAAGGGAAATTATGATAAATGTAACCTTCTATTTGAATCGTCCATCTCAGCAATTAATGGTTCAAATTGTGAAATAATTCTTCTAGAAATATTTTTTTTTAAAAATCCGAACCGTCTAAAATAATTTTGAATGACGTAAATGGAACACAGCACCGTGAGCACCGTGTACACGGAAGGACCAACACCATCCCCGAGTTCCTACGTTATGAATCAGATAACTATTGGAGTTAAATTGCATAATAAGTCGTCGTATTAAGGAGGGCAGACAGCTGGTCAAGCGGGGGCTTGACCGCATCCGAAGTGGCCCCGTAACCTAATTTGATTGTTTTAAATCAAGGAGTATTTATTCTGCGTTCTTAGAGCATGTGGTACTCCAAATAATGCAGAAGAGACACTATCGTTCACTTTTATTGAGTGGTTAAAAACAACGAGTGACCCACACTTGTGATGACGATTTTTTATTTGCGGAGAATATCATGTGGTAATGACACATGGTGGTCCAGGAGTACCCAATAATTGCCCAACTCTAGTGTTCGGTTGGTTTTTCATGCACCTTAATTAATTCTGGAATCCAATCACACTGCCCACTTGTGAGAAGTCCAATTAAAGTCGAAGCAAAGTTCCAAACAGACTGGTCCCGAAAAAAGTTGATATCCCATGAGAAAGCAAACCCTTAAGTCATAGGTGACCACGGGGCTAACTCATTGGGGTTAAGTTTGGAGTTCTTATTAGGTAGGTTTGGCTTACTAATATTTGGGCACGTTGGATTGCCAGATTATTTTCAAGAATGATTGGATAAGAATCAGATGAGAATAAATGGAATTATATAAATACTGGAATTAGTTATATTGGGTGCGGTCAGAGTAAGATAAAAGCGGAAGGGGCATAGACGATGGTCATTATTTGCGGAGCAAAATAATTTCGGAAACAGAAAGTCTACACACACATACAATCTGTGCACTGATTGTGCACAGATTTCATTGTGGGGCCCACCACGGGTTCCAAATAAATCATCCGAGCCGTTCATTAAATGTAAAATATTTTTTCAAGGGTCCCCGTAAAAAATAAGCTCAATCTGATACCTATAGATGCTCAATCCAACCATATAACTTTTCATTATCTGGAAATCTGAATAAAAAGTTAGATGGTTGGATGAAATATCTACAGGCATCGGATTGAGCTTATTTTTTATGGAGACCCTTGGAAAAATGTTTTACATTTAATGAACGGCTCGGATGATTTGTGTGGGACCCGTGGTGGGCCCCACAACGAAATCTGTGCACAGATTGTATGTGTCTGTAGCAGCTTTCTTTGGGAAAATGAGGACCAGTTATTACCACCTATTCCCCTGGTATTAGTTAATCCACCAAATGGGAAAGATTATTCAATATCTCTGGGACACCGCTATGTATTGCCTTAAAACTCCTTTTCCATTACACATTTGTGTGGTCTTCACCACACAATATGCGAAGCCCTCACAAATGTATTGTGGAGAACAATTTTCGGAGACCTCCACATGGTGCCCAAGGACATTGAATAATTACTCTCCAAATGGACTACTACTAAATAGACAAATAGTCCACTCTTTGTCCGATCTGGTTCTGGCCTCAATTTTGTATGCAAACAAGCTCCGGACTACGAAAAATTAGGAAATATGTGGGCCCCCCATAATGCTTCTCCTTAGTCCTAGGTCTCTTATTCTACTATCAAACATGCCCTTCGTGAATTACATTTTTTTGTATACATTATATATTTTTGATGTTTGTAAAAAAAAATTTAAAATTATCAGTCCGTCTCGATGAGACTAATCTAAAAAAATAAATCATAAAACTTCAACTTTTATGATGAAGGTCAAGATAATTCAAAACCGACACTGAACTTTAGGACAATTTCGTTTATAAAAAAAAAAAAGGAAAATGGAAATTAACTAATGCAGCTGTTTGGATTTGAAAACTTTATTGCTTTACCTGTCTGACTGTTAAGGAGATATTCCGGAGATATTTCTCTCTCTCTCTCTCTCTCTCTCTCTCTCCTGAAGGGATGTATTTTCATTAAATAGCTTCGGATAAAAGTTCTCTCCACCTCCACTGTGATTTTCATGGCTGTGTTTGGCTATAAGTTCAATCACTTTGGATTCATCCAAAACATATGAACCGTTCAATAATGTTTGATTTATCGGATTCCATCGTTCATATGAAAAGTGATGCTATTGGACATCGACAATTAATTTATCGGATCAAGTTTGCTCTGCATCAAAGGGATAGTTTTCATATGTAATAGGAGTATACCATCAACTTTGGAAGCTGAAAATCAAGAACTATCGATGTCCGATCACATTAACTTGCTTATTGTATGGATGACGAGCTCATTTAACGATGCAAATTAAATATTAATATCATCGAGATGAGCCCACAATGACCTACATAGCCATGGCTCCCCTCTAATGCTCACTAGTGATGTGGCTTCCAGCGCCCCAACCCTAGCTAGTCACTAGTCAGGCAAAGGTCCGACTGTGATCGTCCACTAATTTTTGGTGGGACGATAGAATTCTATGGGTCATTGAGCTCCCATGCATGGGATGCGCACACTTAGGCCTTATTCTTCTAAACTCAGTTATTTTATTTATTTTTTGTGTTTTGTTTGTCTTTTCTAAATTTTTGTTAGAGTCGAATCGCCTTGATGAGAGAAGTCAAAAAGTAGTACAAATTATGGCTGAAAGCAAAAAAAAGTACACCAAGATGGAAAAAAATATCAAATAATTATTTTATTTGTCTAAAGTGTAGTTTTATTTAAAAATTTTCAACATCGATTTATGTTTTTATAAATTCCCGATTTGTCCCGTCGAGATGAACGATTAATCATATCCCAAAAATTGCGATGAAAAGCTAAACAAAAATTACGAAAACTAAAAAAATACAAAAAGTTTCAAACTTATAAGTTTACAAGAACGCAGATTGTTATATCCGGTCATCCACAGCTCCACCTTATTGCCCACCATTTGCCTAGCATTTGCCTAGCAAAAGATGTGCTCTTTAGTTTACTATATATGCTCGATCGGGATCTCATGAAAACAATAGTTTTTTCTCTGTTAAAATAGTTTTGCTTTCGCATCTCCAATGACTATTAGTGTTCTAAAGATTGGTTGTTGCGTCGGCCATTGTTGTTTTCAACAAGAAAACGAGTTTAGTAGTTTTCACTCTGACAGTGCATACAATCAGAGTCTCATACAGTATATGTTAGTGTAGAACAATGGACAAGGCAATGGCCGCTTTCACTTTAGTCACTAGCTACTAGACGGTTCGATTAGTCTTTCGTCCCTGTACCCAAGTCAGACGAACGATTTGCACGTCATGAGTATATATAAAAATCCCGGATGATGTCTCACCTAACCAATAGAAGCGTGCACATCCGATCTTGGACACTTTCCCTTGCATTTCAGAGCTTCAATCACTAAATTTTGCTTCGACAATTAAAAAATACACCCATGCTTTAGATACTACAGTATGTTTTTTTAAAACGGCAAAGAAAAAATTTATTAATCAGAACGACACATCCCATGATGTACGGGCATTTATTTAGTTTAGGCGATGTTTGGACCTCTAAAAGAATTAAATTTTCCACTTTGAAATATTTTTGTTTTGGGATATATAATGACCAAAAGTCTTGTTTTTTCATTAATTTATAGCATAGATGATCTCTACTCAATGAACGGTACATTGAATGGTGTACGGAGAGTTTCTTTCGTATGGGCAATGTTGGATCTTTTTTTATTTTATTTCATTGCTCAGCAATGTTTGGATCTCTAAAAGAATAATCCTTTTATTCTAATTTTCTTTTGTTGCCTATAGAAAATGCAATAATTCAAAAAGAAGTATGGAGTAATATATTGTTACCGTTCAGCCCAAGAGGTGGTCTAGTGATCAAGGCCTAAGACTTACAATTTTACTCTCTCATAATAAGGTCTCGGCTCAGGGTTCAAATCCTTTCAAGTGATATCAACTTCTTTGGGCCACTTGAGGTTTGCTCGGTTATTATCTTTAGGGCTCCAAAATTTGTTGAGGTGTGCCTAAATTGGTTTGAATACCTAGCTATATAAAATACTTCCTTCGTCCCATTTTTATTGTCCATTTTTGAATTACGTGTCATTTTTTAATTGCTTATATCTTTCAATTTATTATGTTTTTCATAATTTTAAAAACTTTGTATTATAGAACTAATCGAGATCTATCAAACAAGATTCATATTTCATATTTTTCAAGATTCATACTAAAAAATATAGGCAAAAGACATAAAAGAGACAAACAAATTAATGAACAATGGAAATGGGGAGTCCGGCTCCTCTCCAATCCTTTTAGAATTGGAGGATCCTCCAATCCTATTTCTAACTTGACACGTCGCCACTATTAAATCTTACGGCTGAAATCACTCTTGCGCATGGTCTCCTCCTTGTAATCTGGTTGAAACACGCGATAACCTCTCTCCCTCTTCTTCCTTACCAACGACCAACGACTGGCCATTCCCTTCCCATTTATGTCTTTGCCGACAAGCCGCTACCATCATCACCAAACCCACTTGTTCGATCAAACCAACAATTGCCAACTCTTTTTTTTTTTTTTTTTTTATCGGCAAACAATTGCCACCTTCCTCCCCCTTCTCGTTGCCCATCTAATTGCATCCCCTTTGCTCCCATCCTTGCCATGCCCTCTTGACACCAACATCAAACACACTAATTTGACATTGAGTGGAATTTTTGATGTCCCGGGCTACCTTGTGTGCACTTTGGACTAATCCCTACATCCCCTCCCACAGCCGTTTCACGCCTTACATGTGGGGGTGAGGTGCCCTCAAGTGTTGTTGGTGAGGAGAATCAAACTTAACTCGGTTGATCTTGTTCTCGAAAAAATAAATCTTATAATCGGATGGATGTTGAAATTTGTAACAAATCCAATAACCAATCAACTTTTTTAATCTAAATGAATCGTCAAGTATTCCGATGATAGAAAACAATACTAATTTATCCTTGTTTGAGGTGCCGGTGATTGGAAAGATATTGCTAGAATGGTTGGGAGTGAGAATATGAGGGAGGGGCAAAGAGCAAGAGAGTTTTCTGTGTGCTCAATAACTTGGGCTTTTAATGTGGTGAATATATTGACCGTTGGATTTGAATTGGAGGATCCTTCGATTATTGAAGAATTCGAAAGGAGACCTACTTGAGAATGGGACGGATGGAGTAGTACTGTATGGTTAGGATTCTACTCGTGACTTGAGCATCCCAACACTTGGACAGTGTTTGGTTTGTTAAGTATGATATAGAAATGGAAAAAAGTGGAGTAGTTTTTTCTTTTCTTTTTTTTAATTCCATACATGTACTCCTATAAATTAGAAGATGCCTCGGGTGAATGAAACGAGTGAAAAAATATTCAAAGTATCTCCGATTTTATTTTTTCCAAATAAGAAGATAATATCCTTGATAACATGAATTCTCTATAATATAAATATTAAAATATCCCTTAAAAATGATCACTTTTCCTATATATACCAAGCAGAGATATAAGTACCGACCGGGGAGAGAGAAATCGTACTGACGGCTCCCGGCGAGTCGTCTCCGGCAACCGGACCGGGCAACCGGACGGCCGATCCGAGCTGTCCAAAAATTCTATAAAAAAAACGATGGGGCCCGCGCGAGAATCAATGGCATTCGAGGTGTATAGGATGCCCTTTTTCATGTATATATGTATATACGTGTATATACACGAAAAAAGGGTGCTTGGATCAAGCACTCTACACACCTCGGATGCCTTTGATTCTTGTGTGGGCCCCATTGGTCTTTTTTTTTATAGAATTTTTAGACGGCTTGGATGGGCTGTCCGGTGGCCGAAGACGGCCCGCCGGCGGCCGTCGGTACGATTTCCCTCGCCCCCTTGTCAGTACATATAGCATCACTCTTTACCAAGATCCCCACATTTATAATGCGGAATTAAAGGAAAGTAATACGTGAGTCGATTGAGTTCCTGTAAGATCCCGTTCCGCTTTTTCTAAGAACCTTCTTTTTCAAAAAGAAGGTAATTTCAAACTCAAATATAACGAAAATAAAAAATAATTTTTCAATTTTTTTTTTGCATCGTTTAAAAGATCTCAATGAGATCTATCAAACAAGATCCATATTGGTAGAAAAATTATTTGCGTAAATACATGATTTTTGACCTTAAAATTTACCTTCATTTTCAAAAATCCACTTTAACAAAAGTGGAACGGGCTCTAAGTGAACGTGGAATAGGGTCCATAGAAGAAGTTGAAATGGTCATAAGCTGACGCAGACACTGAGTTATCCAAAAAAAAGAGTAATTTGTGAGTACTTTTAACTGCGTTGACTTGATAACGAGAAAGAAGTATTGCCCAAACGAATTCACAAATAATACTTATCGATATCCGTTGAAGCTGATTCCGATCGAGATGGATAGTGCCGTGGGCCCGTAGGCATGGGCAATTCGTTGGTGAGGAAAAAAATAGTGAAGGGAGAAACTTTGTAAACGTGAGCGTAACGAAAACACTTGTAAAATCTTGTCCATCTTTTTTTTTTTCTTTTTTTCCGGTAGTCTGTATTTTTGTCATTAGACTTATGTATGCCAGAATTAAATAACATAACAGGCATCCAAAATTTGTTTCGAAGCAAACCCTAAACATTGAACATAGAATATGTGGATCTGGATCGCTGATCTACACACAGATTTTCTACAAGTAATTTTTTATTATCCTTTTTTACTTTCTTTTTGTTAGAAAAAAATATATTTTGTTCACTGTTGCTAAATACAAACAACACTTCGTCTCTAAGTAATATATCTATCTTTAAGATTGTGTTCTACTGATTAAAATAAGGTCCCGTTCCGGCCGCTTTACACACACCCTAAAGATGATGTATTGTGAGAAAATGACATGCCTAGTAAAGCGCCGAAAAAACCTTGTTCATTCACTTGTTCAGACCTAAGTTTAAGGATGAGATCAGGGGGGTCTAGTGGCAGCAACCACCACGACAAGAATTTTAGAAAGTGCAATTATTATATGTAAAAAAAAATTTATGTCCAACTTATATAGTCTCGCCGCTACTAGATTTTTTTAGAATATATTTCGCCACTATAGGGTAAAATCCTGGTTCCGTCCTTGCCTAAGTTTACATGCAGACCGACATCATTTTTCATTCACTTGTTCACTTATTGGTAACACCGTTAACTTGTATCCTCTCCATTTTTCTGAAAGGAATTCTAGGTTAAGAAATTGAAGATATAAATTCTTTTTTTACCAAAAAGATTATTGTATGCTAGGTTATTACGAATGGAGACGGCTATTCTATCATTCGACAATGAACTGGAAAATTTGAACGAATTGTGGAGACGCTTCAAGGATCCTGGCCGTTAACGTAAGATTAGCCACATAAAATATCAAGTCAATTGGATACTGATTAATATCTAATTGGTGAACATATGTTTTGGAAAAAAAAATGAGCCGGGCACATTTGATTACAACTCGGAAAGTCAATTTCTAAAAAATATACGTGCTCCAATTAGATATTTACTTGGTTCGATTAGCGTACTATATTACGATGCTATTGGATTAATCTACGGTATCAAATTTTCGAAATGACCCCAAAAGTGGTTCAAAAATGGCCGAATTGCTCGCGGTCAACAAACCAAACGGCAAGAAAAGCCGCCTCCTCAACCAATTTAAAAGTGTCGTTGTCGGCTCAAGCGCATGATCGATCGTGTTAGGATTTGAGAAGAAGAACAATACGTGTGCGCGATTGTGGACCGCTCGATCGATGTTTGACTTCAAATTTCATTGTCTTTCCCGTGTGTCACGGACCCACGGTAAAAGGTTAGTAATTAAAAAGGCCTTTTTATAATCCCACAAGTTACGTAGATTAATCAAAAAATCTTCTCGAGCACCTCGTGCAAGTCACGAGACACACAGATTGTTTCGAGTCTGCACGTGCCTAGCTAATAATCAAAGTATTTCTGTTGAAAAAAAAATATAAAAAATATTGGTTAAAGACTCAAAATGTATGAATAATTAATAGCGAGTATCAGAAAGGAAAATAATTTTTGCAAATTTTTTGATGCACTCATTTTGCTGGCAAAGATAATCGAACCTAAGAGTACTTTAGAATGAAGCAAACACTAAGACGTAGGCCAAGAGCACCGGGCCAACCTGGAGATGTGTTGACTATAAGGTGATTGACCGACTCGAGTATAAAAGCAAAGCCCAATATGTAAGAAATAAAGAAATGAAAAAAAAAAAAAAAACCCCCACTAATTTAACCAAGAAAAAAGAGAGCATTAACTTAGCACGTCGTTTTCTTGCAAATGCTTTATCTTAGAATTAGGCTTGTCCGTAGTCCACGTTTGTGAGTGGACTGCAGAGGTGCGGTCAGAGTGATCGCAATCGTTTGATAGTGTTTTTAAAGGCCGAGATTAGAACAAAATTTTTCCCGTGAAAAGTTTAACTTTTCTCCGAAAAAGTTTTATAAAATCTGGACCATTGCAGGAAATTCGCGTCCTTATCACAAGTAGAACACAATTTTGATTTGTCCATGATAACCGGCATTCCGAACACTTCACAAAATTTATCCCAAAAATTACTTAGAATTCTAGTACACATCGTCCAAATTAAATAAAATATGAGTAATTTAAGTCCGCATACTTTTCACTTGAACCCTGCATACTTTAATTTTTGAAACATTCGCTATGCGAATAATTAACAAAATAAGGCCCGGAAATAACAAGCTCGCATGACTCTCGGTACTTTATTATAACAAGTTTTTGTTTGGATGCGAAGAAATTCACTTGAAATTGTAGTACTATCGATCTATGGGTTTGTAACCGTGTTGAAAATTTTAACCAAATGTGTAATCTCCTTGAATATACAGTCTAATTCGATACTCATAGAGTCTATATCCGGTAGAAGCATAGGGTTAGGAGAAAATGTTATTTGTGTGCATCTACAAATGCAAAACCCATTTTCTACCAAACCAAGAACTTGTATCTTGTCTAGAGAGAGAGAGAGAGAGAGAGAGAGAGAGAGAGAATATATTGTGCTCCACCAACTCAACATCCTCAAACCTTATCCACAGTACTCTATATTTTTCAACCAATTAATTAAATAGAGGAGGGCAGGTTCACAAATATCTCATTTCAGTGACTTGATTTGCAAAACACACTTTGCACTTGTCAACTTGGCTCCTCTCAACTTATGCAACTTGTGCCATGCCATGCGTGATAACAGCAAGCGAATGTAGTGCGTAAAAGATAACGATGTCATCTGCCCAGCCATTATTATACTAGTGTTTATCCACCTTCGTATACCAATATCAATATTTTAAGAACCAGGGAGACTACCCCGCTCTTAACATCTCTCTGTTCGTCCCGGCAATTAATGATTTGAAATTTTGAAAAACACTCTTCCTGCAAGAGGTTTTTGGAAATCCGCAGGGTCCAGAAGTGTTTTGGACGGTGACATCGAGAGTCGTGAGAGGGAGCGGTGAAAATTGAGCGGTGGGCGCGGACTTAATGTTGAAGAATCTATAATCCAATCAGAATACTAATAGTGACAAGATTAATAACTATGTGCATCTCGGGCTAATGTATTCAGAGATTAATGAATTTTTTTTACCTTTTAAAATAAAATAAAAATGTGGTACTTAAATTATATCGAACACTTGTGAATTATATATATGTTCGACGATGCATACTTAAACCGGACAGTAAGAATCAAGTCACGTCACAGCAGATGTGCGCTAAGGTCGATCGTCACATTTCTAAACCACATATATTTGGATCGATAAATTTCTCCTAAACTATTGCAATGATTTCATTTTACATCTTTAGGATCTTTGTCGATCAAAAACGAAAAACTTCGATACAGACCGACGTCTGTCATTATAGTGCAATTCTGAAGAAATTGTCTACCAAATTATTCATGTTTTAATTTGTTACTTTGTAAATCAATTAAGTTGTTTCTTCTCTCCCCTCCACACGTCAATGATGAGCAGGGGTTCACGCTTGGCTTGTTGACCTCGCAACTTAAGAAAAGAAGGCCTATATAGATATATATATATATATAGTCCTTTTCAGGTCCGGTCGCCTGAATTTTCTTATGGTCCGGATTTATGTCGTAGCTCCCATTTTCCGATCAATTTATGATGATCCGAGCCGTTCAATGTGTTCAGAATGTGATTTTAAGGGTACTTGAGAGAAATCACCATAAAAAAAAAGGTCGGGAAGGGCTTGATTTGAGCAGTTTTTTCTGAACCGTTCAATAAAAAAACTGCTTGGATCAAGCCCTTTCCGATTATTTTTTTTTGGTGATTTCTCACGGGTACCCTTAAAATCACGTTCTGATCATATTGAGCGGCTCGGATCATCGCTAATTGATCGGAAAATGAAAAATTCGGACCATAAGAAAATCCGGGCGAGTGAACCTGAAAATTACTATATATATATATGTGTGTATATATATATATATTGAGAGCGAGAGCAAGAGCAAGAGCATGATTATTAGATTCTTTTCCCTTACCGGAATGCGAATTTTGGGACTCTAAAGTTGAAGACCGAACAAACCCTCTAATTGCCTCAATGTTTAAAATATTTTATCTTCTGTAAAATTCGAACGGCAGAGGACAAACTTTTATGAAGTACTATTGATTTTTCATGCCCACCCAGCAAAAGAGCCGTTCTGGTTAGCGTGGCATAATCATTTCTTTTCTAAAATGACGGCAAAGAGATTTTATTAATCTCTCAAAAAGTATTACAAAGACTAAAGTGTGGGATAATCATTACAACTTCCACATGCTTGGACGTATGAAACCTGGCAGAACAAAAGCAGGAGAGGAGGAAACCCTAACTAGTTGTTTCAAAAGATCAAAATATAGCACAGCACCTCCATATGGAGTAGAACTGACCGTATGCACAAACGTTGGGCCGAAGTTAAGGTTTCACTAAATAATATTTCTACTGTGTTTAGTTTGATCATACGGTTGTAGATTCGGACACAAGTATTTAGGGTCGGCCTAAGGTATTTGAGGGCCCTAGGCGAAATCGTGGCATGGGGTCCAATATATTGTTACAGTTAAACAACAATAAATGAAAATGTCAATGTATTGTACAATTATTCAAGTCCACATTTAACATACTAGTAAATTGTTACAGTTAAACAACAATAAATGAAAATGTCAATGTATTGTACAATTATTCTAGTCCACATTTATAACATAGTAAATTTGTTGGTTCTAGTGGCTTACGTTGTTGCCTTGTACGCGGGTTCAAACATAGTTTAGCCCTTAAATTGGCGACATTGGATTATTTTTTGGCAAATAAACATTTAAAAATAAATATAAAAAAAAACTAGGCAAGACTCGATCTTAGCCGTCACTTGTGATTTGCAAAGGCTTTACCGCCGAGCCACAAAGAATACATGTTTTTAAAATGTGAACAAATAATATAGATACTTATATTAACAAAGGGGTCCCTATTTTGGACCACAATTTGAAGGTCCTGGGCAGTGTCCTCTCGGGCCTTGCCTGCAAGTATTGAGACAGGAATTTCAAGGGTACGTATATGAACCTAGTTTTGATTACCTTTGTGTTCAAGTTTTGTGTCTTTTTGTAACTTTACTATTTCAATAGAAAAATACTAACACAGGAGATATTCTCTATTAAGTTTGCACTTTTTCCAATTGGACGAATTTCGATTGCCAAAAATTATTTCATAGGATTATGAATTTCACGTGCTCCAATGCAATTTTTTTTAAGATAAAAAAAAATGCATTCCTCTCGAGAAAAATTTACTTCTGAGCCGCGTCGGTTGTCCCTTGGTATTTTGTACATAAAAAGTTCAACCGAATAAAACAACCAGAGTAAGCAAGTGTTAAGAAAATAAAGTTCCACATTGTTTGGGAGTGGAATAGGTAATCACTAAATAACATTTGAGACCTCTCCACTCATTGTCAATTAATTTTGAGACGGATATAAAGTTTTTACAGCAAGTGCTGAATATTAGGTCTGCATCAAAAAAACACCTCACGAAAAGAAAGTACCCACCCCCTCCACTTCAGTAGATTCATTTCTTTTTTGGTTCAAAGATGGTGTCTGGCCCAACTTACACGCATCTCGACTACTCCCTCTCAAGTCTAGTAAAATACAGGCCTTTTACCCCGGGACTAGTAGATTCACAAGAAATTACTTTCTTACGGCCTTAACTCCAAGAATGAAACCCTGATCAATTGTGCATATGATAACGAACCAGACTAACTCTCGAGGCTACTTTTGTTTGCCAAACAGATAAGCACAAATACAAATCTTTCCACTTGCGGAATGTTTCAAAATTCAAAGCATGAACGAAGCTGCACGGTACAGAAACATGTATAGAAAAGGATTAGACAAGCAACCGAGTTAAATGACCATATATATCCTCCCGAATAGGGTAATACAAATCCTAACAGACCTCCAACTAATTGGATTTTCCCACTTATGGTAACTCTTAAATTGAAAGTTAAGGCTTAATAATCCTCAAGAATCCGTTTGGTAATCCTTATCTACTACCTTAATACATTTGCTAGTCTTGATTTGTGAGTCTTGATTAAGACACGTACAGAATAAGCAAATAAGTTAAAGGTTACCGAAGAGTTAAAATGTCAAAATAGCTATTTTACAGAAGAAAATCAGAAAAAAAGGTTGCAGCAGGTGAGAGCAAGTTTATCAGTTATTAGCTAAAAAAACTTGTGAACAGTGAACATTTTTCATTTTACCTTCTCACATTTTAACATATTTTCTATTAAAATATTATTACTTTTGTTTCTTCACCTTATTTTTAAATTGGAGCAAAAAGGAAAAAGGGAGAGACCTGCCAAAAAAAATAATAAAGAACTCTATTGCTTGTGAACAATTTTTCTCTGGAAATACCTAACTACTGTAGCTGGAGCAATAATACCTGTGGATATACAGAATCTAGTGCAGGGCTGTTTTCTTGTTTTGCATAACTAAAATAGATTCAAAAACATCTATAGCTAAGCTGGTAAACATGCTTTGAGTCAAAAGGAAAGGTAAAATAGATCCGATGGAAATGGTTAGGTATTAATACTGATGCACTATTCCTAAGCAATGCTTTAACAATTAGTTTCTCCCCCCGCCCGGCGGCTCTCTCTCTCTCTCTCTCTCCCCTCCTCCACTGGAAAAAGACTTCAAATTGAAAAAATGTATATTTTAATAGGTGTTAGATAAAATAGATAATGTTGATGTAATTGTGAAAGAAAAAGTTGATAGGTAAATTAAAATTGTATACTATTCACATGGTAGTTTAGCTCTCTATTGGTGTACTTGCTCGAATAGGCCCTAAAGATGAATCTAATGACGGAACTAGAATTTCATATATGAGAGAGTTAATTTTGAATTAAGTGATAGAATATTTCCTTAATATATAGTATTATATAGGAATTAACCAAAAACTTGCAAAAGCGTGAGGCACCAGCTCGTCTGAGTGAGATTTTTACGAGCGGTGGGAAGTAGAGAGAATGGAAAGAAGGGAACACAAAATAGTAGTAATAGTAGAGAGAGAAATTGATAAAATCTTCTTTTAAAGAGACCAATAAAGTTTTTTTTTTTTTGATAAGTAAGAGACCAATAAGTTACTTTGGTCTATTTCAAAATCCCACTAGTTCATCTTGTTCTTTGAAATTCTCTCTTAATTCGTCTGCAAAAATTTCTTTCTTTCCCACTGCTCGATCGCCTCAAGTCAAGTTAAAGATCGTGGTTGGTTTCCCGACCATTCTACACAACACAGAGGGGGTGCCTGGGAGTCTAATTTTGGAATTTCGCATTTTATATTCTCTCGTTCTTGCTGCTTGGGAGTCACGGAGTACGCATTATGCCTTAATTAATTATCAAAATAGGGTGATTTAGGTGTTTGCTACATCTTAAGGTTTCAGGTTCGATTCTTCTTATCAATAACTTTTGGGCCACCTCACCCCTACGTGCAAGCATGTAAAACGGCTGGGGAAAGAACTATAGAGATTAGTCTGAGGTGTCTACAAGCTGACCGAGGACACCTTACAGGCTTACATTGCAAAAAAAAAAAACCCGGGGTGAGACGCAAATATCTTTGTCAAAGACTCAAAATAGTAACAACGTGACATCAAAAAGACCTCGTGTTTGGTTAGCAGTCGGTAGCGTATCAGACTAGGTTCTGGCACGCATGGAGCAAGTTGTGCGCAAAAGCTGTGGGATTTCTTCGTTTAATTACCTGTGGGCTCCAAATGTTTTTATTACACAGGTGGTTCAGGGTTGTTTACGTGCTCCGCGACTAATTATGGGGACTTAATTATACTGTTTATTTGCAAGAGCCTAATTAAATTTGGAACAAAACTCTGCATAAATTGACCTGAATGAATTAATAGCACCTTGAAGTTTAATACTATCCAAGACCTTAGAAGAAACAAACCCGACTCAAGCATCGACCAACAGGCCAAACTTTTTCTGCGGGCTCCAATTGAAATACTTTAATTTTCATCTATACATCAAAATGGAATTTTGTTTGCATAGATTGACAATATTATATTATATTATACATATAAAAAAGATGAAGATAAGATTGCAAGTTGTGATTCCTAGATCCATTTCTTGTCACCACCAAAAGAATTGATGGGGTGGTTTGGTGTGGTGGATATCCACAATAACATTGTGCATGGCCCAGTTCTTCGGCCTATCTAGCTGCTTCTTTTTTTTGGGTTCGTTGCTTCAAAGTGTCCGGACCAATTTATGCGGATTTTGACTAATCTTCTCTCTGATGATGAAAAACAGACTATCCATGCCGAAACTAGGTATTTCACAAGAAATTTTCTTTCTTGTGGCCTGATTCCAAGAACGAAACTCTGATAAATTATGTGGAGAACAAACCTACCAACCAACCAAACTAACTCTTGAGACTGGCATAACTAGCTATGCGATGCGTGCCTTCCCTATAATCCTAATTAAATTCGTAGAAATCAAAGTACTTTGCATAGCAATCAACCACTTTGCATTCGTAGAAATCAAAGTACAGGAAAAGAATTCGCATCTTGCAGTAGTCATAGTTACAGTAAGGGTTGATAAACGAACCTAGCTACTTGAGTTTGAATTCATATTCGCTCATTAAAAATTTGTTATGGTTTATTCAGCTCCTAATGCATGGTTAAAAGATTCAAGCTAATCGATATCGGTTCGTGAGTAGCTTGACCAAAATTCTTTTGAGATCAGCTTTTAAGATAAACAAGACAAACTTGAATATATTTTGGCCCCATTTTTTGCTAAACTAAAAGTTGTAAACTACAACTTTTTCGTTTTGTTGTTATTCTAAACAAGAGGAATCGAAGAGGTAAAAAATTAGTACGACTTGTACACAAGTATTTTGGAAATACTCAAGAAAAAGTAAAAAAAAAAAAACCTGATTGGTAGTCCATTTTTTACGTCCATGCGAAGAACAAAAGGTGTTTTAAAATTGAATTTTTCCAAAGGAGATTTTTTTTTTTTATAAACAAAAGGGTGGGAGGGGCGACCAGCGTAGCGACTCCTCTTGGGCGTGACCATAGGGGCTCCCTACCCGCTGTAGAATGTCCGGTTCGAGCCATAGCTACTGTCCGTGAGAACAGACCGTCACCACAGCACTACTAAGGTGACTAGTTGGCCAAAGGCCCTCCATGCAAATCCACACAAAGACCCAACGGTGGCATGGATGGGATTCGAACAGAGGTCCATGCACATGGAATGAGGGGACCTATCCCACTCACTTTGGCCAACTAGGCTACCACCCTTGTGGTTCCAAAGGAGATTATGGCTAGAAAAGAGGTACGATAAAGTACTTACCTTTTTTAACCACGTGAATTTAACCACGTGAATATTACACCTCTATCAATTACAGTATAAATATATCGAACAAGTACTAGTTTCTTTTTAGAACAACGTGTCTTTTTATAAGCGTGTCGACACAAAAACTATGTTTTTTTTTTTTTAATGTAAATCAAAAGTGAACATTCCGATTCATGTTTCAATTTCTTAGCCAAATGATTCACGATCCAATACGTGATTAGACAATGATATTCTTTGCCACAATTTTTATTTTTTATCCATTGAGAACTCGAGGAAAATAAATTTCACTCGTTGTAGGGCATTAAAAAATTATACTACTACCGATAAGAATTTCAGGTCAAAATTGTCATAGGTACACCAACAAATACTAATAATACATATTCAAGAAGATAGAGAATCACCAATCTTGTATTCTCTTTTTTGAGTAAATTACAGTAAACCCCCCTCAACTAACCCAAATTTTCACTTAACCCCCTCCGACTACAAAACCTAACAATGTGCACCCTCTAACTATCCAAAATTGACACTTAACCCCCTTTTGTTAGGTCTCCGTAGGAAAAATGCACCGACGGCCATCTCCGGCCACCGGGCGGCCGATCCGAGCCGTCCAAAAATTTAAAAAAAAAAAAACGAGTGGGCTAGCGCGGGAATCAACGGCATCCGACGTGCGTAGGTGCTCGTAAACGACTTCGATTCTTGGCCGATGTTTGGATCGAGCACCTACGCATGCTCGGATGCTCGTTGATTCCCGCGCTAGCCCACTCGGTTTTTTTTAAAAAATTTTTGGACGGCTCGGATCGCCGCCCGGTGGCCGGAGCCTTAACGAGCCGTCGGTGCATTTTTCCTACGGCCAAGACCATTTAACTAGGGGGTTAATGTCTCTGGATAGTTATCGAGCCGAGCCACCCCTAACGAGTCGAGCTTTTGTCGAACGAGCCGAGCTCAACTCGGCTCGTTTAGTAAACGAGCCGAGCCGAACTTTAATGAGCCGAGCCGAGCCCGCGAGTAGCTCGGCTCACTTACAGCCCTAGGAAAAGAGTAAACAAAATCTCTTGTATTCTAAAAAAGAAGGAAATTCTCAAAAAGGAGGAGAGAGTAGATTTGAATGAGTGAGAGTTTGGCAATAAATCAAGTTTTGTACCTTTAGCGTGGCTTACTTTGGCCTTGTTCTTCTAAATAAGTCATTGGCTTTCCCGCAAAAAATGAGCCAAACAAACCCAAAAAAAACAAAAATAAGCCAATAAGTCAATTGTTTCGTCTTTATTCAAAAAAAATTGGATTTCGGTCAAAAAATTTTACTTCTCATTAATCCAATCCCATCGTCTAATCTCATCTCAAGCTAACATGATATTAATAATTCTATCATCTAATCCCATCCAAACAAACAAATTGACAATAAGCCAAGTGATACGAAAAAAATTTGAATAAGGACAAAAAATAAGCCACTTTGGCTTATTTATCCAAACACCCACTTTTGGCTAGTTACCAGTCGCCAGAGAGCCCGCCTCCCCTCCCCTCCAAGGACCAATTGGGACGGTTCTCTAATGCTTTTGTGGATAAATTACAGGCCACTCCAAAATAATTGGTCCATATTTCTAAAAATTTCAGACCAATCTAAAAATGCACCATCAATGAAAGGTTCACATTTTTCTACCTGGACTTGCAAGTAAATAAAAAATGGGCCATACTCCTTAATGTTGAATCATGCCTCCTTGATTCTCTGGCAATACACATCTGAAGAAAAATATATTTTTTCTACCTTAAAATTCCTCCAAAAACATTGTTCGCACAAAATCCCCTGTGTAGAATATTTACAACAAATTCAACATTAAAGAGTTGGGTAAGAGTTGGGTCGTGCTGACAGCTTAGCCGACCCTAATTGAATGGGACTTAGGGTTCGGTTTGATTTTGGTTTGGTCGTGCAGACGGGTTTAAACATCTTGGCCCAGTTTCTACCCAAGAGATACAAAACCTGATATCGGGCTGGGTACAAGCACGGCGAGCCTAAGACAGGCTCGGTCCAGCCCAAGGTACCAGGTCCAAATTTTACCTGCCCACTAGTTTCCTTTCTTCTCCGTTTTGAAGCACCTTTTACAGAACGAACACATACACTCAGAGAGAGAGAGAGAGAGAGAGAGAATTGTAGAGCAATGGAGTCGGAGCTGAAAGAGATGTTAATTGATCTCGACACACTCAAACGATCCTTACCTGATCCCTCTCTTCTCGCTTCGATCGATAAGGTACCCTCTCTCTCAATTGTCTCATTCGCCTTCTTTTTGCTATCCGTCTTTCGTATAATTCTGAGGTTTCGCTCTTCGGATTGTGGTTTTTTAGCGCCAGCTGAATATTTTTCATGAGTCGATTTGATCGAAGTAGCGAGAACAACACAATGCTTGAGTCCGTTAAATAGATTTAGCATAGAATTTGGTACTGCACATAGTGATGGAATCGGTTTCTCATACTGAGTTAAGTTCTGATACGATAGGCCCGATACTGAGTTATAAAAAATTCAAGAACTTGAGAATTACTTGGGCCTCTTGTTTGGTTTCCTATTAAGTTCAATTGTGAAATTGAATCTAAGCTTTCACAATGACCTTTCTTTGTTGGTAACTCAGGTGTCCAGTCGTCTTATGCGCACCATGACTAATGCGCGGGCCCAATCCCACCGCTCACTTGCGGGGAGCCCAATTAAAGCTCCTTATGGATTGGCCCCAAAAGAGTTGATAGTACCTGATTTTGAACTTGAGACCTTAAAAGGAGCGAACCCCCAAGTCCCTTGACCACTAGGCCAACCCCTTGGGGTTACAATGATCTTTCTTGATGAGCATAATAATGTAACTAATCATTGAAGAATTGATGATCATGGGGTCGGTTCATTGGGCCGGATACAGAGTTATCAAAAATTGAAGAACTCGAGAGTTGAGAATCTCTTGGGCATTGTTTGGTCACCGATTTGGTACGAGTGTGAAATTGTATCAAATTTCTTAATATATTCTCTCTCGACGAGCGTAATTTAGTATTCTGTCATAATCGAGCAGAATTTTTCATGTAGATTTTTAGTAAACATTGTTTTTAATATTTTGCCTTCACTGCTTACCCAATGTTTAAGTCAATCATGTCATTGGTTCTGCTTTATGTATAGATGCAATCGCGAGTGGAGCATCTCACTGACCTTGCGAAGTGTGCACCTGCCCGGCGTTCGAAAGTTAAGGTCCGTGTCTCTCTTGAGTGTTTTCACTTAGTTTTTAATCTTGATCTTAGCTGAGAATGCATGTCTCTGGTGGTGGCAGGATATGAGTGCTGAGGTGGTGGATAGCAATCCTTACAGTAGGCTGATGGCACTTCAGAGGATGGGTATTGTGAAGAATTATGAAAGAATACGGGAATTCTCAGTTGCCATAGTTGTATGTAGTAATCCCTTTCTATAGTCTTTTTCTTGCGCTAGAGTTAGCTTCTATATCTTGTTCCCTCTTCCCCCAGTGCCCTTCCAAAAGGCTATGTGCATTTTTTTAACCCCTGGTCTTGCACATGTTGGTCATGAGTATATTCAGAATATTTTAACTCCATGGATAATATTATAGGTAATGAGTACCATTTGCCGCCTCCTTTTGTAAGACTTCATCATGCTTCTGTTGCACGCTTGCTTTTTCAATTTTTCTACTTTAACAGATTTTTCAATTGAAGCATCTAGATATAGGCGCTCACAAAAATAGGTCGCATATGTAGTTATTTGAATTTCTATTTCCTTCACCGAACGTCCTCTGGCTCTATGCAAACCCCACGTGGAACCTACAAAGACATTCCATTTGACATAATCGAGATAAGATTTTCCATATACGCTCTTAGATTGGGGTCAAAAATATTTCCTGGACTACCCTCTTTGGATAGTGTTTTTGAACTCCAATATGGCTTTTTGAAGCATTTGTAGGTTAGGACTTTCCCTTATCTTCTGAATAGCATTGAGTTACTGTGCTCAGATTGAGCAGCTTCAGCTATTACATTAATGACTTTGATAAGTATAACGCGTTTACTATAATTGTACTACAGGGCATAGGAGGAGTTGGCAGTGTTGCAGCAGAGATGCTAACAAGGTGTGGGATAGGCCGTCTTTTACTGTATGATTATGACAAAGTGGAGTTGGCAAACATGAATAGGTTATTCTTTCGTCCGGAGCAGGTTTTCTTTGCCATTATCTATCTGTTTTTCTTTAATTCCAATTCTGCATACAATATCCTTAATATCCTTGCAGCAGTTCTCTTTGGTTGTTTAACAAGTTCAAGAGCCCATTTTTCTGAAGTAACCTAATGCAATTCTACCCTCATTTGTGGACCAGAGACTTACCATAAGACCTTTAGGATCCTGAAATGATGTTTTTGAATAAATTTCGTAAGAAAAGCATCTACTTCTATTAACTGGTAGCAATGTGATTTGCTTTTTCAGGTTGGTATGACGAAGACTGATGCTGCTGTTCAAACCCTTTCAGACATTAATCCAGATGTTGTGCTTGAGGCAAGTTTTTAGTGTTTCTCTTTTCTCCTTATGGGCTCATATATATGTGAACACTTGTCCAATCTTGTCCTATAGGCAACTCTACCCCTTTGTTGGACCAGTAAATGAGAATGTTGTGTTAGTGCTACCTTGGTGGCTTTAGATGATCTCATGACGTTTGATACGTGATAGCAAAGATGGTTATCATTTATCAATTAGCAATTCAGGGACAATTTGGTTGAGTTCCCATTGATAATGAGAAACACTGCAATTATCCATTTTTACAATACGACTCTCTATCTGGTATTACATAACTGGAAATCTATTGCATCGTAGCATATTATTTCTGAGAGTGCTCATTCTTCCATTTGATTTTGTGGTAGTGTATGGTTGCTCGTGTGCCTTATTCTTCCCTTGTGAAAGATCATCAGATGGATGATGTGTTGTCTAACCATTCTTTTATTTTCTAGTCATTGTCATCCACTGATCTTTTAATCATTTATAATTATTTTATGGTCCAGAGCTACACGCTGAACATTACAACACTGCAAGGCTTTGAAACTTTTACGTCAAGTCTTAAAAACAAAACATTTTGCCCAAGTAAAGATGGAAGTGGAGTGGATCTTGTATTAAGCTGCGTAGATAATTATGAAGCAAGGATGGTTGTAAATCAGGTAAGAGTGACTGTTGTAAGAAGAAGGAATTGCCATTTCCATTTATCTAATAGCTATGATTTATTAATATAGGCGAATTTTTTGTTCTCTTTGTAACAATATGATCACATTAATGTGAGAACTAGTCTTGCTAGCTTGTTTGGAAGTTAACTAATAATATACAGATGAATTGGTTGTGGTTTTACAGGCTTGCAACGAAATGAACCAGACATGGATGGAGTCTGGTAAGAAACATTTTTTTCCCCGCAATCCTTGAGGGAACTTCTTGTGCATATACTGTCATGATGTGATGAAAATGTGAGCATGTTTGTATTGTTTCCTTTACTCGGGTATGTTAGAACGGATAATTATTTTTTCCTTTGACTATCCTTCTAGTGTGTATTTGTGGCACAACTCTTGCACTCTAGATATTATTAGGTCAGACAAATTGCTGCAGTGTCTGAATGCTTGAGATTTTTCTTTGCTTCATTGGTTATGGACTAAGATGCCCGACTGGATAAGACCTGAGGTGGAATTACATGGCAGCGAAAATTTGGGGTTGAGCCAGACACATAATGTGTTGAGTTGAGGTCAACTTATTCCGCTTGTCAAAAAAAAAAAAAAAACTTTTTCCGGCTTTAGCCAGAAAGTTGTACAAGTACATCTTAGAGGGATAATTACAAAAATGTAGCGAAGGCTCCTGGTTAATTGCTCTCTCTATTGTCATAGCTAGGAGCCTAGGACTAAACCACAGCTCCTATGATTGATGGGCCCTGGGATAAGTTCTTCACATCAAGCAGAGGGCACTCTTCTTCCTCATAACATGCATAATTTCATTCTGCTGTACTGAATACATTTGCACCTGCAATGTGTGGGAGTTTCCAAGAGAATTGGAGGATGCCAGTATTTTCTTCATTGTAGCTCGCATGATTTACTTCTTGAAATGTCACTTGGATAATTTTTTTCATTTCGACCCATGGCTTGTTCACTATCTGAAACAATGGGTATTCTGGACAGGTGTGTCTGAGGATGCTGTTTCAGGTCACATACAATTGCTAGTTCCTGGAGAAACGGCCTGTTTTGCATGTGCACCACCATTGGTAGGTTCTTTCAATATTCCAAGTGTGCATGACTTTCTAATAGCTAATAAAGTACAACTTGAATGTTAATGTAGTTGGGCGATTTTAGTAATTATTATGGAAACCTAAACAGCCAGTGTGACTATGTTTAGTTATTTGAAATGGTACATACGCGCTAGAAAGATTGGTTTTTTGGGTCACTTGGCACCAATGTAAACTGGCAAATGGAATAGAAAGTTTGATTTCTCCTTCTTTTAGGTTGTAGCATCTGGAGTAGATGAAAGGACGCTCAAGCGTGAAGGGGTCTGTGCTGCATCTTTACCTACGACAATGGTAATACAAATCTCCATTTCAAAATCTTTTGACTGCTATCTGTCACTTTCTCAGCATGGAATTTTTCTCTCATATGGAAAAGACTTGCATTCCTCAGTACCGTGCCAAGAAAACTTCTTATTTTGCAGTTTTTTGTTTTCATTTATGATTTTTTTTTCTTTACACCTGTAGACTCAAGCAGTTTGTTTAGTGTTTACCTTTGAATCTTAAGTTCTTCATACATGTCAGTACAGCAAAGTTGATTTTTGATGGTTGATTGAGTTGTTGATGGCTCTTGTAGATTTATCCTTCATCCTTTTGCCTTGCTGCTAATTGTGGCATGGTGGTTTCAATTGGCTCTTATAGGGGGTTGTTGCTGGGCTTTTAGTTCAAAACACACTTAAGTACTTGCTAAAGTTTGGACAGGTTTCCCCCTACTTGGTAAGTACTCTCTCTCTCTCTCTCTCTCTCTCTCTCTCTCTCTCTCTCTCTCTGTGAAACTGTACCACATTTCTACTCAATCACTACGCGTTATGGGAAATGCATTCTTGCATTTGGCTTCATTTACTAAATTGGAGCAACCATTTGTTTTCGAATCGAATTTTTATTACATGGGAGTAATCAATATTTGAACGCCAATGATGATGTCGTTTTGGGTTTTTTGCTTGATCCTAGGGATATAATGCGCTGAAAGACTACTTCCCAACTATGGAAATGAAGCCAAACCCTCAATGTTCAAACACAGCTTGTCTAGATCGACAGGTAACATTATACTGATTATAAACCATTGAAGTTGTTTGGATTTCTCTGATTGTCAAAGTAATGTGCACTCTGCAGAAAGAATATATTCTTGCAAAGCCAGCCAGGGATGCTGCTGCAGCTAAAGCAAAGAAGGACGAAGTATCAGTACCAGAGTGCCCTGTTCATGATGATAATGAGTGGAATATAAGGTGAATTTATTGAAGATGAATGGCTGGTTTTGATTCCAGTGACTCAATGTGACCTTTGCAAAAGCAGCAAAACGTATGCGCATGTGTGACTCTGTGTGTGTGTGTGTGTGAGAGAGAGAGAGAGAGAGAGAGAGTTATTTTCATATGACAATCAATTACAGTGGTCCATCCCTTGGCCATTTCCATAGTCTCACTTTCAAACACTGACAGTCATGTGCACCTAAAATATAGTTACTAGTTGCTTGCTCATCAGTCCGTGTTTACATTTTAGTATAATGCTTAGACTGCTGAGTATATTTCTCTTTCTTTTTGTTTGTGTTTTCAGTGTTGTTGATGATAGTGAGCCCATTACAGCAGATGCCAGTAGTTCAGGTGATCTTTCTCACTCTGAATTTTGATTTATTTTCTTCTGCTGAAGAGGATGAGAAAACAAATATTGTTTTTAGTGCACAATGACGAAATTTATTGCCTTGAGCAGTTTCTTTTAGTTGATCTAAAAGTAGATAATATCTGCCATGGACTCTGTTTTAGTCAACACACTTGTTATGTTAACAAGTGATTCTCTCAAGTGATCTGTCTCTCATAATTACAGGAAAGTTGCAATCACTGCACCCAACTTAGTTGCCAATATTTCAAACATTACATTCTTCTCCTCCATTCCTCTCAGCAATTTGTGTCATATCTGACGTAGTTGTTTCTCGCAGATACACTGCCTGAGGGTCTCGTTCGCGAGCTCCCTACTGCAGATGAGTTTCAAAAGCCCTGTGATCCTCAAGAGATGATCGACTCTGTGGATGACCTTGATGAACTGCGGAAACAACTGGAAGCGCTTAATGCTGATTGACTGTCCTCTACAAGATCTCCTACTGAGACGCAAGTCTTTAAAAATAATCTATCATACTCCAGATTTTCATCCCTTAATACCTGACAAGTGACATAGTTGTAAGTTAGAAAAGGCACATGAAGCTGTGCTGTTGTTTTGTAACATTTTAATGTATCATATTCTGTCATTTTTTGGGGTATTTTTCCCCAGTTTAATTCTTAAATTTCAGAATACATGCATACATGACATCGGTTTCACATACAAGAATTCACAGTTTGAAGTTTGTACTCCAAACATCTGTTGGATCGCACTAGTTCTGTTGGTTTATTTTAACTTAATTAGATTGTATAATATTTGTGCACTTCAATAACCCTCTTACAAATTACTTGGTTGGAAGTCAAGTTCTGCTTGCATTTTTGTGGCATTATCATACATTTCTCTTTTTTTCTTTTCAATCTTTTCCCATCAAGTTGATCGTATATACTATATAAGGTGATACATATTAATAATTTTATGTGCATGTCCTGCTGAGCTATTGGCATCCCTTATGATTTTTCATCCAAAGAGCGTCTCCAATGGACAACCATTTTGAGAGCC
Organism: Rhododendron simsii; assembly: GCA_014282245.1. NCBI lineage: Eukaryota > Viridiplantae > Streptophyta > Magnoliopsida > Ericales > Ericaceae > Rhododendron > Rhododendron simsii. The sequence goes on from CM024964.1 coordinate 25,977,397, forward strand.
AAAGCCATGTTTTGGCTTCAAGACCAAAATTCTTTCTTCTAATGGGAAAAGCTAATTTGGGAGCCAAATAATGGCTTGGCCCTTTCTTGTAAGGGTTGTGATCTAATGACTTAGCAATCCAATGGTTGTGATATATGGGTCTAGTCCAACGGCTACAAGTAGAAGCGGGCAAATAATGGCTTCAACGCCATTTGAGCACTTTTCCCAAATTTTGATCAAATAACACTATAACATGCCAAAAAAGCTTTAGCTTTTGAAAAATGGTCAGTACGAATGGAGATATTCTTAGCAGTTCCATCCCACCATACCTTAATCCATTGCATTTCCCAGACCAAAACTTGAGAATTTTGAATAGAAAATTACGTACTTAGCATGCTTTCTCTATTAAAGGGAACCCGTGAAATATAAGTTATTTAAAACAAAATGATACAAAAGGGTTCATAATGAGCCTTTGCCTCTAAAATAGATGCATGCAGAATACAAAGAGATCATAATAACAGGAGAGACCGTCCAGTCCATATTAACTTCGTAGTTAAGTTTGATTGGCTTTGCTCATTTCTTGGGCCTCTGGTTTTGTTCAGTTGAAAAGGGAGTCCTAACATTGTCTTAAAGGACATATATTATAACAATCACATGGTTCAATTTTCAGCACTGATGACCTCAACACTTTGCCTCTGCAATTTTCAAATCTTGCATATTACCAGCCAGCCAGACACTCTTTCTTGTATGATCCAATTTTCAGCCCTGATGACCTCAACACTTTGCCTATGCAAAATGCCCTGTCAAAAACACCACCCCCAGAACTAATCTCAGTTCATACTAATACAAGTGTTGACAGAGAGAGATGCAAAGTTTAAGGATCCTTCGACAGATTCAAAGCATTGACTTGTTCTCTTTACAGTGACCAACTGGTTTTATAGATCAGCAACCAAGAGTAATCATACCTTTGCAACTTCTCATGATCGTGTCACAAGAGAATTACTAGGCTCTTCAAAATTTATCAAAATCTTGTCCATCTGTGGTTGAAGTTTCCTGACCTGTAGTTCAATTTTCAAAAAGAAATCTCAAAAACTGAAGTAAATGTTATATCTCATGCTTCCAGAGAGCATTCAATCAATAACCTTAAACGCACCATCTAAAGCCTAAATTATTTTCAACCAAAAACGAGAAACTTAGGTTCCCAAGGGCTTAAATAGCTTATCAAAATCGGTAAAAGATTGTGTTCGAGAGAGAAGTTTCAGCAATAAGCAGAACTTACTTTGACACCTGCCAATGTTAGAAGTTTGTGAGAAGCAACGTAGGCAGTGTCTGAATTTTTCAACCTCTTCTCCACAAAATATATAACTTCAGAGACCCCTGACTGCTGATTACAAAGAAAAAAACATTGTTATGGCAACCAATCATAAATTGAAAAACCTTTAACAAAGAGCGTAGAGTTGCATAAAAAATCGAAGTAAACAAATCTCACTACTGAGCTGGTCAACAGAAACATGTCAGTGCCACAGAGGTTGACTATGAAGCAAAGTAATAGCCTTAGGAACCTATTGGTGGCAGACCAGAGGAAGGGTGCAATTGCCGGAGCCATGATTAATTAATTTGGGATTTCAAACATCGAACTGTTGAAGTATAATCCCAGTATATGATCATTTTTAAACAGAAAATAATTACTCTCGCTGAATTCAATAACTTTGAGAATTGATGCTCTCATGGTTTCAATCTTTCTTCCGCAACACATTATGGTAACTTAAGACCTGACATGTACTATGAGTCCATGGCAAATCAAGTTAAGCAACATATCTGTCAAGAAACCTCATTTGCTGCAGAAGATAGGAGTAACAATAAAAACTATCAATCAACAAAGTTTGTAGCCACTGCACTTTAGTGTTCCCAGCATCTCACAAGTGTAGATACATTACCTGAATGATAATCTTGGCACATTCATTGCATGGGAACATTGTGACGTAGAGCCTCTGCAGAGTGTGAATGGAGAGAGATTAATTCAGACACTAGGATATATTCAAGGTCATGCTCAAGTAGCAGAATCAGCTGTAAAAGATAGGCAAATGTAATTGAGAAACATACAGTCTAGGTTTTTGCTTTAATGCTCCTTGCAGAGAAAAATGTATCAAGTTCGCAGACACAAAACATGCAGATGGCTGCCAAGAATGAGACGCACACACACAACACACTCAGAGAGAGAGAGAGAGAGAGAGAGAGAGAGAGAGAGAGAGAGAGAGAGAGAGAGAGAGAGAGAGAGAGAGAGTAAACCTGTCCCACAGCAGATGCATGGTTAGTGTTCAGGATGGCATTGACTTCCGCATGACAAACATAACTTCAAGAGAAATAAAATGTCATAACAGCAGCACAGATTGAATAGCAATCATATATGTTAAGAATAAGGAGTGGAGATAAAGGACTTGTGAAGCCTAGTGAAATAACTGCATAGATACAATTCCCTGAATGGAACTCAATGGAAGCAGAACCACTATTCTTAGATACGCAAACAAATTGCAAATAAATAATATAGTACATGCAAATTATCACTAGGACGCTTACGGATACTTAGTCTCCAAGGGATTCCCAGTCTTGGATTTCTGAATTGCAAGGGGGTGAATGTCATTAGTTAATCACAAACTATTAAGAAATTGCTACTTTCAAATTTAAGACTACCACCAACCTTTGACCAAGGAAGTGTGTCATCTGAACAACCACGAGGGAAACCGTTGTAGCCAATGCCTGGCCAGATATAAATTAGCTTAAATATTACAACTACGTTTCCTTGTAAAGGACTTGAATTCTATCATTGAAACTTGCAGTATTTAAAACAAAACGGCCATGAAAATCAAGGTCAAAAATTAGACATAAATGCTATAATAACCCTGGATTTGTCTGTATTATGGTACATGATAATAGATTTACAACATAATTTGACACACATATGACAAGAAATTTATTCAGGAACCAACAAGTATTCAATAAGCTACTATATCAAATATAATGAAGCAAAACTTAAGAACCTAAACTTATCTTTTATGCCCTTGGCTCCAGAACTTTTACTTAGATAAGCGAATAAAAGGCATGAGAACCCACACAATCCCCAAGCTAGGACATGCAAGAGCAGGTGTCTGAGCATATAGCAAATAAAGTGAACAACAGTAGAGTACCAAAATAGTAGAAAACAGGCACATGATACATCCATCAGAACCACCATGTCTTATGAAGAAACTCAAACTCCATTCGAAATCAAACCATGGCATAAAATATACATATTCTAGAGAGGGAGACTTCCTAAAGGACATGAAATTTCAACTGACAAACCAAACTTTGGCAAATGGATTCAGATAATCGCAAAATGGGTGGTTTTGTCATAGAGGGATTATTCAGCTCGTAATTGAGTCCTAGAAGTAAATAATGCCTTGACCACCAAGTGAACAAGCTATAGAAAGTTAGAAACCAATCCAAAGATGCTTTGAGGTGTATAGAAAGTTAGAAACCATCTTTTGGATGAAAGCAATGTTTTCCATTTAAAATTGCTTCTCTTCTCACAATGTTAGATGTTTTACATCTATTGCAATGAGATACTTGGTAATGAAAGTTCAACTGGGAGGTCTTACCGAGTATAATACCACTTTGACTCACCAAGCATGCACCAACCTACAAAAGCAAACCTATCAGAACTTTAGGTCAAGTTTACAAATTAGACCTTGACGGAAACCATATCAGAATCAGTGCAAATAGCTTCTTATAAAGGACATAAGATACAGGGCTCCACAGAACTACATAAATCATTCCGTTTGCAATCATGGGATAGCATTAGCAGATGTCAGAACTCAGAAGGAATCTAGACATTTTACTTAACATGCAAACTTATAAAATCAACTTAAGAGGGCCTACTGATGCCAAAGAAAAGGTCTTATGGTCCTTATCACGAATAATTGGATAATGGACCCAAAAAAAACATGAACCAAAACCTAATTTTGTCAATAAGTTTATGGTTTCTGTCTCTTGGGGAATTCCAAAATCTATCATTTATGAATCTTAAAGGCAGCTATAAAACCTATGGAAATTCAAAAAAATTAAAAGGACAAGAAAAGCAAACAAACATGCATAATAGGACGTCTACATTTACCATTGCATTGATCAAAGTGGTGAGACATAGGGAATCGAACTTTGCTTTTCTGAAACTAAACCCAACCTAAGCCTATCTTAGCATCAGAAAGCAATCACCAAGGTGTTTTTGATCAAGAACTCCCAGTCTTTTAATAATCACAAAAATTCTACAAATTCTATACGCATGTGCATCTATAAGCACGATCTTTACCCTTTGTGACAAAAGAGGTGCCCCACCTAGCCCAATGTTGTTGGCGTTGCCCGCCACGGGTAATTAATGTACATGCACGTCCACACGGCCCGCGCACAACTTTGTTCTTTCCTAGTTTCCCGGGGGAAAAGTCCCTATAGTAAGAAGGTCTAATATCCCAATTATGTAGCACTTCACAAAACCATGACCGAGCAATGTGTGAATTGTGATGGGTCCTCACATGCAACTTATATAGTCATATGCAGACGTGTTTCAATGCAAAGTAAGATTCACCATTCTTTATCGTATCTGTATGAAAATTTGATTCCTTGACAAGAGCTGGTTACTACCAACTGCAATGCAAAAGGTAATCAAAACTATACCACAGTACTGGAATTGCATTGCACGCATGCTCAGGTCATCATTTACACTACAACTCAGGAACTATCACAATTTCACTTCTGTTGGTGCAACAAACAAAACTTTTATTTTACGAACTCCAATTCCAATCAGAACCACAATCGTAATAAGGTACCACTTTAATATTCCCAATCACGATGTAGTGCACAATACAAAATCAAAAGAATTAGGGCAAGGATATGTATAAATGACCTGCCTATTAGGATCCTTGGAACGCTCAGCAGATAGAAACGCAATTGCCATGAAATAATCGTCCCATGACAAGTACCTGCATACACAACCGTGCGTACATAACAAGCACTCGTTAATTACTTGGAATTTCATTTTTCTTTTCTTCCTCGTCTTGAAATTATTCGGTAACAAACCTTACCCTTTGCGTTTGGAAGGATCGAAGGGGCACTGAGGCCCAATTTTCTTGTCGACGGAGGAGAAGTGCTTCCCACTGGTAGTATTGCTAGGTCTCACGAAGAAGAAACGGACGGCGATAGCAGAGACTGCGGCGCCGAAGAGAGCGGCCGTTGAGATCGAAGCTACCTCCCTCAAATTCATTGTCGCTCTGTTCCAGTGTTGAGTAAACAGGAGAGAGAGAGAGAGAGAGAGAGAGAGAGAGAGTGTCTTCTCCACCGCCTGAGGATGAGACCTTTGGCCGCGGGAATTAAAATTAAAATAAAAGAATAAAGCGGGAAATATAAAAAAAGTTGCAGAGTGAAGTCGCGTTCGCATAGCACGAGTTTTGGTCGATTCAGACTTCTCAATTTCAACGTGCGAAGTCTATTCAACACAGCCCATGCTCCATTAGTAATCAAATATGAACTTAGATCGGATTTATTTCAAAGATCTGAATCGTTCATATTGTATAAATCATCAATTATACTGAACGTAGAAAAATTCGTGCTAATTGAACGCGATTAGATATCTCATCGAGAAGTAAAATGAAGTTTTTGCATCGATAATTATGGGCTTGGCTTCATTGAATCAAAGCCAAAAAAGTCGCCAGCCGAGGGAACCTCACCAACACGGGACGTCAATTGGGTGAAACAAAATTTCACTAGCACCCCCTAGATTTCACTCAAATCGTAATGCATGCCCTTCTCTCTCTTCTCCAAAATAGCATTGCGCGTTCTTATTTTTTGTGAAATTGTGCTAAACTTTGGACCCAAGGTGGAATTAGGGTCACTACAAGATTTTTAGAAATTGTAATTATTATATGTATAAAAAGAATTATTCCCAACTTATATAATCTCACAATCGCTAGATTTTTTTTCCTTATTTTTTGTGTTATACTTGTCCTAACTCTTCTAGTAGTATTTCAAAACTAAATTCAATGTGCCAGAGTAAAATAATATAAAAGATGAGGTATAATTAAGGGAACAAAAACTCCACACTTAAACCTAAAAAATTAAAGTTGGTTTTTTTTTTTTTCCCGTACTCCATATGCAAATGATAAATATTATTTACTATAGTTTTTGTTATGTTATTTTAATTTTTTGTAAAGTCAATGACTTAGAGATGGCAATCTCGGCCGACCCGTTCGAACCCTCCCCGTTCCCCGCCCTGAAAATCCCCGAATTTCGGGGATTCGTTTGGGGATTGGGTAGGGTATGGGGAATTTTTTTTTAAAAATTCGGGGATCGGGTAGGAGGCGGGGATAGGTCTATCCCCGCCCCGAACCCTACCCGTCCCCGTTCCCCGTTCGTTACCCACCCTACTCCGTCCCCGAATCCCCGAAATATATATATTTATATATAAAAATAAATAAATATATACTATATTAAAACATACCCCTTCAATAGTATGTTTTTTATTAAAACATACCCCTTCAGTAGTATGTTTTTTTAGGGTTCTCATAATCTCATTCTTTTCCATTCATTTCCGCCGCACCAGTGAACCACTCAGTCCACTCTTATTTTCCATTCATTTCTTGACACCTTACTTTATTTTATTTTGTTGGCTTTTCTAATTCTATTTGTGGAGCTTTGTTGGCTCCTAACTTCCTGGCCAACCGACAACCGTTACTAGTACTGTTTCCTCAACCCTTTTCCCTAGAAAAAAAATATAAAACAATCCAAGTCCTTTCTGCTTTCACATGCTAATATGCTGTTAGGTGCTGAAATTGTGAAGTACAGGTGCCGAATTCCGAATCCCCGAATCCCCGTTTTGGATCCCCGTTCCCCGTTAGGGTCGGGGATGGAGGAAAAAAATAAATCCCCATTGGGGATCGGGTCGGGGATGGGGATGGGGTAGGGGGTAATGGGTAGGGGGTGGAGGTAGTACCCGCCGTCCCCGACCCGTCCCCATTGCCATCCCTACAATGACTATTAATATTGTAATTCATCTATTTCTTGTTTTAGTATATATTTCGTCATTATTAGGGTAAAATCCAGATTCCGATTGGACTCACATTCTCAACGAAATAATTTTCAAAATAACAACTTTGCCTCATTTTTTTTTGTCAATCGGTAGGAGAGAACATCACATCAAGAATCAATTACAAAGTACAAACTATGGACACTACATCAATTGTATGAGAGTTCACGAGATAACAAAACCCAACTCAACTACAAGAACCCATTAAGAGGAGAAATAATCGAAAAGTAAAAACAGCCATACGAAGGTGGGAGGACTCAAACTCCTGACCTTCAAGAGTCCTGACCAACTGAGATAGTCTCAGTCGGTTAACTTTACCCCTCTCCCTCTCTAATCACCGCACTCATTTTCTCTACCTAAGATATTCCCATAAATAAATAAAAAACACTCAAAGTCGAAGCCCATCCCTCTGTTTTATACTAATTGATATCGATATATTTACCGGCTTTCATACCTGCTAAAATCAAACCAAGAACTAGACACCTAAACAACTCCATCAATCAAAATGACGGTAAAATGAGGGCAAACAAAAATTGAGTTAAAATAGGTCAACTATGAAAATTCGATTACATAAATAGATCAAACCACAACTATTAGGTGTGAAACATGCCGATTTTCTAAGACACGACATCTTTGGTACAAGAACGAAGATTCAAGAATGGAATGAACTTCCAATTTTCTAAGACACGACCTCCCTGGTACAGCGTACAGTCTGCAGCTCTACAGAGGTCAGGAGTTCTCTCAATAGTGATTGTGAGACCCGGAAACAGGCCAATAGTTGTGAAACACGCCGATGATGCACCTCGGCGTCCTCAAAATCTTGGGCCTGCCATGAAAAAAAGGAAAAAAACAATGTAGTACTATTTATCAGCGGAGAACGAAACAAACAGATTTGGTTCTACATACAAACTTGCTCAATAACTAAGCACAGAAACTGGGAAAGTTAACATACAAACTCTTCACATACCAATTCCATAGTGGAACCATCCCGAGCAATCTTTGTTGGATAAAGTCGAGATTGAGCTTTACGGACTCTTTCAACCAGATAATTAATCACCACATTTACCCAATGCCTGTTCGCAAGTAATTCCAATTATGAAGCATTTCATCTTGAAAGGTAAAAAAGAGCTGGTAACCAAAAAAACACGCAGAAACTTGAGATTACTTTTCTGATTCAAGATAGGCGCTTTACCTCAGCCGCAAAAACAACTTCGGAGAAAACTTCTCTGAAGATTGATATGTCCCTGGTCGATGAGTAACTCAAGCTGGCATGACTTCCATCAGGTGCAATAAAAGTATGCTCTGGAGAGGTTGATGGGTCGGTTTCAAGGAATCCTCATTTGCCTTCTATCAACCAGTCCATTAGAAATGAAGCACAGCCTTTACGCCTTACTGTCCAGAAAACCCTGATTATGTCGAAAAATATTAAGCAGTGTTTCACTACCCGGAAATTTTGAGTTAAATACTTTCCTTCATCCAAAAAGAAGGAATTTACAAGGTCCCTGACTACAAAATGACGACTTTTTGACTGCATGATGCTTTCTACAGAAGTACAGATCTATGATATCGAATTGTTGGGTGTTTTCTTTTCTTTTCTTTTTTCACCTCCAGGATTACCAACCTCGTTCAAGGAGCTTAGATTATATGCATGGACTAATAGAAATGTAAATCCTTCTATCGATAGTAAAGGGAAAATGATTTCCAACACTGGATGATAACACATTACCACTGCAAGAAGATGTAAGAGGGAGAACTAACTAAAGTGAGCCTTTTATTTAAGGCTTAGCAACAAAAACAAGACTTCTAGATAAAGTCTGGCCAACAACGCATGGTTAAACAGACCCAAATCTTGAAAGCCCATCCCTCCTGCCATGATAGGTTTATGCATGTTGTCCCAACTATGCCAATAAATCCCAGAATAACACCCTTTATGCCATATGAACTAACCCACAATACTCTGAATTTTATGGACAAAATAAGCTGGAGCCCGAAATACTGAGAGAAGATAAATAGGAATTTCCGATAAAGTATGTTTAGCAACAAAACGACAACTTGGTAAGGCCAACATCAGGGTTTTCCACCTCGTAAACGACTCGAAAATCTGTCCAAAATACTCCGAAAAAGTTCACCTTTTTTCCTTAGATCAATGAAGCTAGCACCAAGATAGCTACCAGATTGAATAGTTGAGTTAACAAAGCTCAGTCGACAGAGGACACATTTGGGCTAACAAATATTTCAGACATTTTGGGAAGTAGTACCTTGTCCCGACTGAAAACAATAGGCGTCCAAAACCCACTTGAAGCACCACAAGTGTTCCACATAACTATCACCGCCAAACAAAAGGTGTGAAACAGGTGGAGCCTGAGAAGAAATGGAAATACCCCAACTAATCTGGTTTGACGCTAAAGATGAGGAGAGAGCTTGGGCAACTAGAATAAACAGAAAAGGGGAGAGCGGATCCCCTTGACGGAGACCACATGAAGGAGTGAAAAACTCGGTGGGTTGATTGTTGACTAAAGCTGAAAATGAAACAGAGCCAACACATTCCATTATAAGAGTGACCCACATTGAACTAAAACCCGTAACCTGAAGAACCCAACGAAGAAAAGCCCAATTGACTCAATCCTAAGCTTTATTCATGTTTAATTTCAAGGCTAGAGGGGAATTTTTGCCTTTCTTTTCTTTTTCGAACAAAATCAAGAACTTCATGTGCCAATAAGATTATTTCCACAATCGAACAATTTGGAACAAAGGCACTTTGAGTTTGAGAGACTGAAGTACCCAGACACAACCTCAAGAAATTGGCAAGAGTTTTTGAAATTAACTTATAGGCAACATTACATAAGCTAATGGGTCAATAATCATGAATAGATTGCGGGGATTTCTTCTCGGGAATAAGGGCAATGAAAGTTCTATTTACCTCCTTAAGCATAAATCAAGTCTGAAGGAAATACAATACAGATGAGGTCAGCTCCTCCTCCACCACCGACCACTCTTGTTGGTAAAACACAACATCATCAGGACCCGGAGATTTCCAACCCATCATTTGATCCAAAGCCATTTTAACATCCGAAACAGTGAAAAGTTGATTCAGCAAGCAATTTGATCATCGGTGAGACGCTGATCCGATATGGAAAGAAATTCAATATGAGTAGCACACTCCCCATCCGGCACAATCCCATTCTGACCCACCCCTACACCATTGAAAAGGGTTGAAAGTGTTGAAGAAGGTGAGTAGAGATCTTCTGTGGCTGAAAAAAAGAATCCCCATTTTCCTTGACAAAAAAACACAATCCGCTTCCTCCGACACCATAGAGTAGACACCACATGCAAATACCTGGTGTTGCGATCTCCCATCATTAACCAGTTCAGCTTTGACCGTTGAGCCCAATATGTTTCTTGCTTCATGAGAAGTTCACCCAACTCTCTCCTCATATCTTGTTCTCTGTCAAACTCTCTCGATCTTCTCAAATTGTTCTGCACATCACTAAGAGCCCATTGAAGATGGTCAATCTGACTTTGCATACATCCATCGGTCAATTTACTCCAATTTCGAAGGTGTCCCAACATCACCTCCTGTTTATGCATGAGAGAGAACATATGCGAACCCGCAAATTCAACCTGCCAAGCTTTGCGCAATGATTGTTTGTGAGTCTGGATTATGCAGCCAAGCAGCTTCAAAATGAATTTGTGACCTAGAATTCAAATAACTTCAAGCTGTGTCCAAAACCAACGGGCTATGATCTGTAGAAAATCCAGGTACATACCCCATATAGCTTCCTGATTCCATCTGCTGAACTCTGCTGGTTCAACTAAAACATCTTGAAGACGTCGTTGCATATACCCTTCTTAAACTCATCCTCCGCCCCAAACCCAGAGTGATTTCCAAGTGAATATGTCCTCGAATTGCCCAATTCGATAGTTTCCTCTTTCTTCCTTCTCCCCAATATGTAGAGATGTCTCTGACTTACACCCTGAATATGTATCCTCACAAGACTGCCATCCTTCAATAACTTCATCAGAATGATCCCCCAAGCAAAAATCCGGCACAGATGTTGCTGTATGTTTATAGGACCAAAAATGAGGATGCGTGGCCCAATGAAATATTGTCAGGGTTATACCTAGTTCGTCATTCTTTACAGCCACCTTTAGTTTATTGGAACAACCATCTTTAAACAATATTCATTCAGACATGAAGGAGAGGGAAAAGGAGTTCACATTTGCTCTTCCAAACATTTACATTGCATCTACAAATATGCCAATCATCAACAAATCTCATTCATATTGATTTGAATACAAGGAAATGTAGTTGCCCAAAAATCTTTCTTCATTTTACGAGTACAGCACTAAGAGAGTCTTTTGCCACTATTCGAAGCTCTTGCATCCATTTGTTTTTCTATTGTAATGATTTCATCTTTCGTCTTTATGATTAATTTTCAGTTTTGTTTGCCAAATCAAAAAAAAACACACACACATCTTTCATCGTTTCTATAGAAACTCTGGTGGGAAATATCATAAGTGCTTTGCAATGAGTACATATCATTCCCAACTCCGAAGCATAATCATAGTAGAGTTACTGATATAAAAAAAAAAAAACTTACACAAACACAATGCATTTCAATTATCAGTTCAATCATGATAAAACTAAAACGATGGACATATAATTCTAAGTTCTAACACCCAATAAGGCATGACAAAAAGCAAAAGAAAGCAGCTTTAAAGTTTCCAAATAATATTGAAGTCAGTGTGACACAGTATATTAAGCTGAAACCAAGTAAAGAAATTTGACTTCAGACCCAGCGTTCCAAGACCTAGAAAGCCAACGTGTGCTGGCATTTCATCTGTTGCAACGACAAACTACATATCGCAAATGAATACCGAATAAAAATGTAGAGTTGAAAATCAAAATTCTCCATTGAAATTCCAGCACAATGACTAAACCCAACTGGGAAATTCACCAAATCTAAATCCTGAAACGCGCAAAGTGAAAATCAATGAACAAAGAGAGAGAGACTTACGTTTGGCTGCAGAAGAGAAATCCCTATATGGAATGGACTGGGTCGGGCTTTGAAGAGAAAGTTTGAACGATTTGCAATGGATTTCGCTGGGGAAATGTTCGGAAAGCGAAGTAGATGAGAGGCGTTGAGTGCAGAGTGTGGTGCCGAGAAGGAGGGAGTTGTATGCCAAGTAAAGTCGCCTTTGTAAAGCGCGAGTTTTAGTTCATTCAACTTCAGAGGTTGAACCTGCGAAGTCTGTTTAAATAACACAGTCTACAGTGATAATCGAATAGGGAATTCTTTTAAGTTTATTTTATATATCGAAATGGTTCATATTGAAGAAATCTTCGTGACCATTAGTCGTAGCGAAAATCAAAGAAATCGGATGCGAATCGATATCTTATCAAGCAGTAAAATGAGGATTTGACATTTATAATTATGAGTTAGGATACATTGAATCAAATCCAATGGAATTGGCGTTTAAAGAGCAGCCTCTCGGGTTCAAGACAATACTGCTCTAGCACCCCTATATTTCACTCAGATCATATTGCATGCCCCTTTATTCTCTAAATTCACAAAGCACCTCCTTATTTTTGTGAAATTGTGCGTAAAATTTGGACCCACATTTTCAACAAAACAATTTTCGAAATACAAACTTTGCCCTCATTTTCTCTTCCTTTTTTTCTTCTTTCATCACCTGACACATTTTCTCTACCTATAGATATTTTCAAACATAACAAAAACACAAACTCCAAAGTCAAAACTCATCTCTCTCTACATCCATAAATACGTATTCCTACTTGATAATATCTTGTAGATATTATAGACCTTCATACCTGCTAAAATCAAACGAAGAATTAAACACCAAATCACCCCATTAATCAAAATGACTGTAAAATCAAGCCAAACAAAAAATGAGTTAAATATATCAATTACGTATGCGGATGAAACGAATTTGTGTTCAATGAAATTATAACCAATAGCATTCCCCGAAGTCCCAAATTGGATTAAACATAGTCTAATCACATCATAACAAGAATAGTCGATCCAACCGTTCATCTCATAATCGATGGCTTAAATCTTGACTGAGTAATGAACGATTTAAATTTGTATATACTCAGATTTAATTTGAACCGTCCGCATCGAGATGAACGATCGAATGTCGCTTGGCACCCCGCTTGGCAGGGTTGCATGACAGCATCCCCGGATCACCTTCAATCCAAAACATGGAGGAGTAAAAAAATGCAACTACTCCTTAATGAAATAATGTGTATTGTTGATTTAAGTTAAGTTCATAAGAACGCAGCCTTAATTTTGCATCAAACTATTGTGTATTGTTGATTTGTTTCGATAAGAAGAATTAAAAATTATGACCTATAGTTTAGAAGATTTGTGTATTGTTGTGTATTACTGAGTCAAACTACAGTTTTCAATTATTTTTTGTCTTTATTCAAAAAATTATGAAATTTGGTAGTAATTTTTACTTTTATGGTTTTTTTTGTCGAGACAAACCAATAATCTGTGAAAGTTCGACTCCATATTAACAAATCCCAAAAATATTGAATAAAGACAAAAAAGAGAGTCAAATTTAAGTACTTTTTATTCCAAAACCACCCTTAGCACCCTTCATATTGGGAGATGCTGCCGAGCGTCTCCATTTGATAGTTGTGCTGAGCGGTTGATCTGACCGTTCATCTCATAATCGACGGCTTAAATTTTGATTCAGTAATGAATGGTTCATTCAATTTAAATCGTCTGTGCCGAGATGAACGATCAAATTCCGCTCGACATCCCGCTTGGCGGCAGGTGCATTTCAGCATCCCCGGTCACCTTCAATCCAAAACATGGAGTAAAAAAAAGCATTTATGCTAACTGCACAGATAATGGAGTACATACTCCATGCACATACCGTTTTAGAACATGTTTTGCGTCCCACAAATATAATCGGAGTCGTTCATTTTGTTCAAAATATTTTGTTTAGGGCCTCTGTAAAAAATCATTTCAACCGAATACTGGTAGGGGCCTTTACGAAACAACCAACTTTGTCCCAGAATTCAGGCCAAATTATGGGACAAAGTCGAATGTTTTGTGAAGGCTTTTACCGGTATCTGGCAAACCTTTTTTTTTTGCAGGGACCGTAAACCAAATATTTTAAACAAAATGAGCGGCTCCGATCATGCTTGTGGGACCTGAAATGGGTCCCAAAAATATCTGTGCATGGAGTATGTACTCCATTTTTTGTGCAGCTAGCACAACTCAAAAAAAAGCAACTACTCTAAATGAGTCCTTAATCAATACTGTTATCCCGTATTAGTTGGTGTGTGTGGTCCTATCATTTCCACGTGCGCCGCACACGCTCCACAAGCGCCAAACCCACCTCCCACCTCCCGCCACACTATTCATTCAAACAAACAAAACCCAAAACTCTCTCTCTCTTCTCTCGCAAGCTTCACCCTCTCCTAATTTCAAAAAATTTCAAACCTAATTTACCCAAACACCCACCTCCATCTCCCCAACACCCTACGTAACACAATCCTAACCAAGCCCATTATCGTCACTTCACATAAAAAAACCCACCAAATTCCCCTAAATCCAGTCCATTCCCCCGCAAGCTTCATCCCCCCAAAATTTCCAATTTCCCTCCCTTCTATTCAAATCCCCCCAAATCCCCTATAAAAATCCCCTCAATTCCTCCTCCTCAATCCAAACCCAGTTCAATTCCAGCCGCTAATCCCTCAAATCCCTCTCCAATTCACACCAAATCCATTCGAAAATGCCTTCGATCCCACAGGAGCCTCTCCTGACCCCAAACCCAGACCGCTTCTGCATGTTCCCAATCAAGTACCCACAGATCTGGGAGATGTACAAGAAGGCCGAGGCTTCCTTCTGGACGGCCGAGGAAGTCGACCTCTCCGACGACATCCGCCACTGGGACGAAGCCCTCACCGCCGACGAGAGGCACTTCATCACCCACGTCCTCGCCTTCTTCGCCGCCTCCGACGGCATCGTCCTGGAGAATCTCGCCGGCCGCTTCATGAAGGAGGTTCAGGTCGCCGAGGCCCGCGCCTTCTACGGCTTCCAGATCGCCATCGAGAACATCCATTCCGAAATGTACTCTCTGCTGCTCGAATCTTACATCAAGGATTCCAACGAGAAGGACCGGCTCTTCCACGCGATCGAGACGATCCCCTGCGTGGAGAAGAAGGCCAACTGGGCTCTCAAGTGGATCGACGGCGGTGAGTCCTTCGCTGAGCGAATCGTCGCCTTCGCCTGCGTCGAGGGGATCTTCTTCTCCGGAAGCTTCTGCGCGATATTCTGGCTCAAGAAGCGCGGGCTGATGCCCGGGCTGACTTTCTCCAACGAACTGATATCGCGGGACGAGGGCTTGCACTGCGATTTCGCTTGCCTGCTGTACGAGTTGCTGAACAACAAGCTGAGCGAGGAGCGGGTGAGGGGGATCGTGGCCGACGCGGTGGAGATCGAGCGGGAGTTCGTGTGTGACGCGCTGCCGTGCGCGCTGGTGGGGATGAACGGGGACTTGATGAGCGAGTACATCAAGTTCGTGGCAGATCGGCTGCTGGGCGCGCTCGGGTACAGGAAGATGTACGATGCGAAGAACCCATTCGATTGGATGGAGCTGATTAGTTTGCAGGGGAAGACGAATTTCTTCGAGAAGAGGGTGGGGGAGTACCAGAAGGCTTCGGTTATGAACAGCTTGAATGGGAATGGTGGTGGGATTCATGTGTTTAAGCTTGATGAGGATTTCTAAATCTTTCTTTGTTCTACTAATCCTGTCCCTTTTTGTTTTTCTTTCTTTCAAATTTAGGCTTTTTTTTTTTTTTTTTTGGGTGTAATTCATGTTGTTTAATGAGTGGTTAACTTTCATGTGATATAATGGTAATGGAAAAGAAAATTTTTAGGATTCAGAATGTGTGGCCTTTTTGATTTCCTGTCTTGTTTTACATCTGTAGATCCACAAGGGAATTTGCAAGGGTAAATCACGGCTGAGATAAGATTCCTCTGTTTCTGTTCACTTTGCTCGCTCTGATAAGGTGCCGTTTTGCCCCTTTTTTTTTTTTAAAAAAAAAAAGACATAATTTTAAGCTTAAATATAATGAAAATGAAAATGAAAATGAAATTTTTTTTAAAAATATTTTTTGTACCATTTAAAATTTTTTAGTGAGATCTATTAAATAATATTTATATTAGTAAAAAAATTATTTACGTAAACACATAATTTTTGAGTTTAAAATTACTTTATTTTTATAATAGTTCTTTTTTAAAGAATTCGGAACACTCCTAAATTTTTGGGTATTTGGTGAGTATTACCTGATAACCGAGCAACTCATTCGGAGAGTTTAAAAGTATGTTGGCCCTCTAAATAGAGAGGAAAAGGGAAGAAATTTATTTTTGAGAGTTGGAGGGGTAATGAGTGGAGAGATATAGAAAGAAAGATTTATTGAAAATTGTGCCGAGAGTTGAGAGTTACTCTCAGAAAAGGCAACCAAACACAACGTGTAAATGTGTTTTTGTACCAATCTATTGTTTAATTGGATAAATTATGGGTTAGTTCAAGTAATTGATTGTTGATGCTGCTGTTCTCATCTCTCTCTCAATCAACGTATAGTTGTGGGTATCTACTTTGATCAATGGATAAGTATGAAATTCTTGAGGATTCTATGAGTCTGGAACAAACTCGCAGAGTAGAAATTATCTCGCAAAATTTTCTTGTGGTAGTAGGAAGCCAAAAGCAATTGATTGTGGTAAAGAATTTACCATGGTGGAGGATGAAACTCGTTGTGAGAAGGGAACTGATATCTCCAACATAAATTTGGTAAGGATTTGTCCAGAATAAGACAGAATTGAGAGAGAGATTTGTTTGCAAAAGGGGAAAAATTGTAGGGAAATAAAATAAGAGATGTTGAGAAAAAAACAGAGGAAAACAAAAATGAAGTAAAATACTCTTAAAAGCATTATATATATATATTGCGTAAGGAATTATTTTGCTATTGGAATGAGCTTGACCTAAAACAAAATTTGACCCAAATTTAAATCAAGGTTGTTGATGCTTTAAATGACAGTTTTTGGACTGGCCCGTAAATTATCGGAGATATAAACCCTGAGAAGAAAGTTCTTACGAACTATGGAATGGTCATGGTTGGACATGTGATTCTTTAAGTATAAAGTATTTATTAAGTAAAACATTTCATCAAACGTTGATATGGCCGAGTTGGTCTAAGGCGCCAGATTAAGGTTCTGGTCCGAAAGGGCGTGGGTTCAAATCCCACTGTCAACAATTCTTTTTTTTTTTTTTTAAACTTGTTCTTCCACTTTAGCTTGGGCAAAAATATTTAGCAGGAATTTTATTTTTGCGAGGCATTCCAGCAGATAATCTCATGCTCCACTTGGGTGCGACTTGGTAATTTCTTTATTGGACATTGAATAAGCGATATATTACTATGAAGACAAATAAAAAAAAGTAAGAAAGGATATCATAGAATTGGATATATGTTACGTTTAATTGATCACAAGACTGTATCAACAAACATAATTCTAACTGATCACAAGACTTATCTTCCACGGTCACTTTATGCGATGTCAACAGTGCTGACCCCGACATTTGGGTTGCCTAAGCCCACCTCACGCTCGATTGCCCACTTAGTATTAATTCATAAAAAAGAACAAACAAGAAAAAAAAATAACAAAGAAAAACAAAGGTCATATGTGCTTTTAGCTTGAATTACATAAAAAAATGCAAAGTCAAAATGCAATCCTGGTTATGGTGCTTTATAATTTTTGTTTAAAACTTTTTGTTATCATTTTTGAAATTAATTATGGATCTCGATGAAATGAACAAGAAATATATAAAGAGTGTTGCTAATGCCAAAACTTTTTCATTATAACTTCAACTAAGAAAGACTACTCTCTGAAGATAAATTAAGTTATTGTACTTTAACTTCTTCATGTACTTATATTTTCAATTGAGATTATAATCAATCCACTTAATTTCTCGTGTGACATAGTTGTTTGAAGAAAAATTTCTATGTGATTGGTTAAAATTTAGCAAGTACTAATATTTACAAATATATAATACATACTTCATGGTTAATAATTTTTTTTTGGGTTGCCCCGTGATGGTGGATTGTCCAAACCCGGAGGCTTGTTGGGCTCACTCCGAAGCCGGCCCTGGATGTCAATTACTACTTCCATTGCCATTGAATCGGTTTAAATGCTAGAATCTCCTTCGCGCTATGTATGGAGTTATGTAGAGTATTATGAAAGGTAGTATATTCTTTAATTTGATTCCGCCTCTTGTTTATTTAGATAAGTCACAACTTACAGTAACAGAATTTTTTGGCAATAATTCCCTGAAACACGCCAAGATTCATCATGCTTTTAGTCTACGAAAACAATTTTGTGTTGGAGAATACTTTTCTAGAAAAGAGGAAAAAATTCTCTTCCTGGTCATATTTACTAGAACCGTTCTACCCACACAGCTGATCTGTGCACAGATTGTGCACAGATTTTGTTGTGGGGCCCGTGGCAAATCATCCGATCCGTTCATTAAATGTAAAACATTTTTTCAAGGGTCCCCGTAAAAAATAAACTCAATCCAATACCTATAGATGCTTCATCTAACTATCTAACTTTTCATTCAGATTTCCGGATAGTGAAAAGTTATATGGTTGGATCGAATACCTATAGGTATCAGATTGAACTTATTTTTTACGGAGACTCTTGAAAAAATGTTTTACATTTAATGAACGACTCGGATGATTTGTGTGGGACCCGTGGTGGGCCCCACAATAAAAATCTGTGCACAGATCTGCTGTGTGGGTAGACTTTCTGTATTTACTATCTACTCCTATAAGCAGAAATTAGTTCAAGAATTTAAAACACAAATTTGATCACAATTGCATTCAAAATTGTTCGATGCACGTAGGCCCAGATGCATCGAGCGACTCTAAATTGAATTGTGTCCGAAGGTACGTTTGTCCCTAGACTTAATAGTACAATAAAGCTAGGAGTACAACAACAATGGTACAGCAGCCAGGTACAGATCTCATTTGCTCCTGTTTTGGATCCTGCAAAGATGATCGGAATCATTCATTTTGTTCAAAACATTTTGTTTAGGGTCCTTGTAAAAATTCATCTCAATCTGATATTGGAAAATGTGTTTATGAATCATCCAACTTTGCTTCAAAATTTAGCCTAAATTTTGAAGTTGGATGATTCATAAACAACTTTTCCGATATCGGATTGAGATGATTTTTTACAGGGACCATAAATAAAATGAGCGGTTCCGATCATCTTTGTGGGACCCGAAACGAGAGCAAACGAGATCTGTACCTGACTGCTGTACCATTGTTGCTGTACCTGCAGCAAGGTCCTTAATAGTACTGATACGAAGAGTCAAAATTGGTGGAAGTCCTCGAAGAAGTAGTTTTCAAATTGTTCTTGTCTGTAACCTGAACACATGCACAAGGCTCAATTAAGTTAATCAACACTAGACATGTGGAGTAACCTAAACCCATAATGCTAAACTCATCATTCAACCGTACGACAGTGATCTAAGATTGAACTTTGCCAACCCAACACATCACCCCTTTCGGTAAGTTAAAAGTGCATTCCTAGCTAGTTGTAGTTGAGATTAAATTATTTACACCGTCGTCTCTCTAGTTTTGATGAGTGTACTCTTTTGCAGCAGTGCTACGGTCCCATAATTAGAACCAAGACCAGAACAACTTATATCTAGAAAGTACCTGAAAAAGAAAATTAAGAGTTCAGATTCACTCAAAAAATGATCATGATTCCCTTAGTTCTGTGACTGCAGACCATTATATATTATTTTAAATTTCAAGAGAGTTTCTGGTTCAAATGTTTTCATTCCATCTAAAGTCATAACATCACGGGAATGACTAAGATATCTCCCGTTGTCTGGGGGAGACGGTAATGCCTTGAGTGGTAATGTTATACTGTTGAGTGAGTAACGTGATGACGGGAGACACCATAAAAAAAGCGAATATAAAAATATTAAAAATGTTATGCCTTCGAATAGTAAGTGTTATGCCGATACAAAAATGATATGCCAAATTTTTACGTAGATATTTCAAAGAATATGTGGGTTAAAGTAATAATTTTTTACTTTTCTGATTCGTCTTCTTGACGAAACGAATCAACAATCTATAAAAATTAGGTGCAAAACTAATAAACTAAAAAAAAAAAAATAAATAAAAAAATCCAAAAATTTCAAAAAGTCCTTAGCAGAACTTAGCCAAACTCATACCTGTCCCACATGGTGAGTTGCGCTGGCCCGCAGCGTGGGCTTTAGACAGAGAGAAAGTTTGGGATAATTCTCTGTAGTGATAAATGGAGGGCCGACAGCATGGGCCTACCATAAAGTTAGCCCCCTCCATAAAAAGCCCACCCCAAACACCTCCCAACACACGTGTCAATCTAATTATATATGTCTCCCATACTTTCGTGTTTTTTTTTTTTGTTTTTGTTTTTTTAAATATAAAAGAATTAAGCAAATGGTGGCGTTAATGAAAAGTCTGCCGGCACTTCCAGAGATTTTCATCAGAGACTACGAAATCATGACGCATCCATAAAACGAAAGATAAACAAATTGCATAAAAAATAAAAAAAAACCCCCTTATGTCTGATATGTAAACAAGAGTCTCGAACCCTCTTCATATGTTGCAAAAATTCAGATCGAAACAAGTTCGGCAATAGTACTGGAGGCTGAGATAAAAACACCAAGTCTCGTAGCTAGGAAAAACATAAATTCAAAGTAAAGATCACCATAAACTAGTACTGCTCGATAGACAATTACTTCTCTCTACAACAAAGTTCAATGAAAAAAAACGTATTCATTTAGTTGACCTCAATGTCTAGGACTTAAAACTTGATTTGTTTCTTATCAATGAAATGAAATGAAATGAAATGAAAACAGTTTCAAAGATATAAAAACGTGTTTCCACCTTTCCCAGAATTCCTCCCTAGCTAGCTTTCGTTATCAAATAGTAACTGGATTCTTTTCTTTTTCTTTTCCTCTCCGATATTTGGGTCTAGCTAGCTAGCTAATAGAATGGAATTGTCCTCTTGACCAAAACACAGTAAACACTCCTTCGCACGACAAAGATATATACCAAGTGTACAAGTAGAGTTTTGAATTAACAGGCCGGAGGGTTTATTAGTCATTTAATAAACAGGAGCTAGTTTGAACTTACTATTAGACAAACAACATAAACTTTTCTTGGGATCTTCTAAGCGGAAAAGACAAACACAGCCTTCGTTTTGCATGAAACGATGGGTATTTTTGGGATTTTGTCCATTGGAAGGTAGGAGAATTTTTTGGGCTTTCAATGGATTGATCTGTGTATAAATATAGAGCCAAAGTTCGATCTGCCACCCCAATACCCCTCTCCCCCTCACCACCATATTTTTCCCCGGCCCCTTCAATGGAAAATGATCAGAAGGAATTGCAACTACTCCCCACATCTTCATCATCTCTCAAATCCAGACCAACCGGGGCCCATCGAACTTGCTCGTTCGATGGGCCACCAGTAGACCTTCAATTGTCAATGAGTTTGAGGCCAATTAGGCCACCATCGGATCACAGTCAATCGAGGTACCAAGTGGCGGAACGTGGCGGTGGTGTGGAGGCGACGAGGTGGCAGGCGGCGGAGCAGATCCGGATGGCGGGGGTGGAGAAGGCGTACGCGGAGCGAGTGAGGGAGATGACGAGGAGGGAGATGGAGCTGGCTCAGTCGGAGTTCGCGCGTGCGAGGCACGTTTGGGAGAGTGCCCGAGAGGAAGTTGAAAGGGCTGAGAGGATGAAGGAGAGGGCGATTCAAAGGGTGGATGGTTCTTCTACGTGCATGGAGATCACTTGCCACTCTTGTAGCCAAAAGTTTCGTCCTTAAATGAATAATGTTCATAACCTTGCCTTTCAGTTGATGAAATGTGTAAGTTAGGGACTGATTTGCAATTAATCAGGATATCTCGAAGGAAATAATTTTCACTCACACCCAACTATTTACTGAATGCTCTTCTTCTTTTTTTTTACCCTGTGTTTGAAACTTGAGGAAACTGTGAGAAAAGAAAGGAAAAGAAAATGGACGAAAAATGGGATTTTTTTTATTGTACGTCAAATTTGAATATGATATTTCTCTAATTTTCTCTCCAAATCAAGCATTAGAAGAGAATTTTCTTTTCTTTTCATTTCTTTTCTTCTTTCATACTATATTCCAAACAAAACCTTAATCTTTTATAAATTACAAAAAAACTTAGATAAAGAGTGCAAGCATTAAAAATTGGACTTTTATGCAACTTCACATCCTAAAAGATGAAAAAAAAAAACAACTACGTATGTATTTGTTGATGGGGTGTAAAAATTAATTCTCTATTTCAAAATATATGGGAAGAGAAAGGAAGAATTATAGGCACATTAGCATCGTTATCATCCATTTGTGGTGGAATTTTCAATTAAAGAACAGAAGATTAATAAAACGAGATGGATGGTGAGAAACTAAATACTAGAGAAAAATTCTTTTGTATCCTTTCGGTTTTTGATCAAAAATTCAAAAATTCATTTTTTCATCTATTTAAAAAATAATTATTGAACAATAGTCTGGTAGCAATCGGGACTGATCGGTATTTGAGTCAAAATGGTGTTACAATCCAAGGGAATTTGCTCAGACAAAATATGCACTGGGGTGTGGTACGAAATTCAAATCCATGCTTGAGATCATTAATTCTATAGTCTACGGTGTACTTTCAAGTAAATTTATGGATCTTATCCCCAGATTTATTCCCTCTGTCTCTCCTCACCTCACCACTCTCTCTCCTCTTTTTGTCTCTTTAAAATTCGAACCGTTCAAAACACTTTTGGACAGTTTAGATCGTCGACGGGGTACCACGTGTGTGGTTCCGGCACCCAAAAATTTCTCGATTGGTATGGAATTATTATTATTAATTTTTTTTGAGAGAACAACACTAGCTAGTCGGGGCATGCATATATGGCAATTTTTTCACGAGCCAAATCTGACAGTTATAAAATGTCCATCGATCTGAGCTGAGAACATTCATCATGTGCACAAGAAAACAAACCATTCACCAAAACTCCAATGGGATAGAAAAACTGAAAGATCTTCTCAGTTTAGTACTGTTCAAACTTTCGAAATGAAACATCCATGTCCATCTGGTTGGAGTACAGTTCAGTTCCATCCCCGGCCACAATATTTATATATATATTCCTATCTGCAAAAGTGTATCTAGATCGAAATAACATACATGATAGCGCTTCGCTGATTTTGATGCAAAGCTAGCTAGATGGATACTCGACGCGGCCGTATCTGTTATTGAGTCTGTCCTCGACACCATATAAACGTACAGTTGAATTGCTTAAAGCATTTGTCAGAGAGCAGTGAAACAGAACTCCGAACGCGGTTGTGTTTGTGAACTTTTTCAAAATTTGAAATTCCATTCAAGATGGAATATTAAGAAGCATTCTCCCAAGCTCGCAGCTTCGACTCTTATTACTAGCTCGTAAAAATTAAAGTTCTTTGGAGTATTGCTTGTTAGCTTCAGGGCCTAAAGTATAGTTAAGGTGCAAGCAAGCGCGCTCAAAGTCCTTTCGGCGACATAGTGGTGTGGCAACAATCTCTGAACATGTTATATCATGTACAGATAATCTGATTAAAGGGTGGCTTCAATAATGCACCGATATGATTCTTCTTAATCATGGAGGTCATGACCTAATCCAGTGGGGTGCTGCAACTATGGGACTAGGGGGTTTAGTGGCAGCGACCGCCATGACAAGAATTTTAAAAAATACAATTATGATATGTAAAAAAAAAATTATGCCAAACTTATATAGTTTCGCTATCACTAGAATTTTTTAATATACATTTCACCACTGCTAGAGTAAAATCCTGGTTCTGTCCTTGGCTGCAAGGGATTAGATAAGTACTCCATGGGAGATGAAGTCCTTGGAAAGTTACAGTTGCAAAGCCCCCATCAAGAAACTGCTGAGGAAGTTAATTAATACTTAGGACAACATTTATTTGGGAAAATTTCGATTGATCCAGCTTCAACTAGGCTTACTAATAAGCTCGAAAATTCAAACTATTTATATGTTCAGTATTCCTTGTATATTTGAAAGGCAAACGTGGGAAGAGGCCGGGGGTGACCAATGTGTGACAATCCAGCACGACAGAAGAGTCCCTTTCATGCTACACCAAGGAGCTAGTCAAGCGAGAGCATGACAAAAAGTAATAATTAAGAAGCCTACACTTCCGAGCTCGCAGCATGTTCGATTCCCATCACCAAACAAAAATCTCTAGGAGTTCTTGAGATTTGTAGTACCGTTGTTAACTTCAAGGGTCCGATATTAGCAGGGTCCAGGGGCTAGATTCCTTCTTGTTGATCATCCATTCGGATGCATTCAGAGAACTACTACAAGAGAGCTATAACATTTCTACAAAAGTTGGACCGTGGAATAGGAGAAATTTTTGGGTGTCGGGTGGGTACCACGTGGTGCCCGAGCAGTTCATTCGGGCTGTCCAAAAGTGTGTTGGACGGCTCATATTGAAACCCTCTCTCTCCTATTTCTTTCTCCTTTTTCTCTCTCCAAATCAGAGCCGTTAATTTGAAACCAAAAATGGACGGTCTGGATGCACTAAGTAGGGATCATGTGGTACCCACCCAGCATTGAAACGTAGCAATCTAGGACCTGTTTGGGGTGCAATAATCAACGGAATGCATTTTGACAAATCCTTAAACATTTGTCCTTTCACATTGTCCTCATGTCATGGTACTGTAGAGAATTATCTTGATAAAAAGGGTTCTCATTATTATTAGAGTATGAGGTTGATATGTTGAATTCTTGTGTGCTACTAGAGACTTACATGAATTGGGCCAAAAAACATTTCGAATCCTTTTTAAAAGATCACACTTTTAACAGTCACCTGTTCTTATAAAGGACAAATCTCATGTCCTCATCAAATTTTCTCGAGGAATGGTAGGAAGTCATGTCCACCGACATTTCGGTTTAGTTGTCGGTAATATCTAGTTTTTAAGACTCTGTACTCAACCTAATGAATTGACTAAACCGGAAAACTAATCCCACAAGTCACAGTCTACTAGCCGTGGCCTAATTTAATGTCGGCACTATTATGTATAGTGTACTTAAAAAATTACTAAGAAAATTTTTAAATTCAAAATCTGCTCTCAGAATTTCTTGCAATGACTTTTAATTAATTATTTTTTTGTCAAATGAAAACTTTACTTTTAATTACTTTTGTCGTTTTCCTTTTTTTTTTTTCCCTTTAAATGCCGAACAGGCCGTAAGGTGGCAGTGGCACTAGCAAGCTAAAACGCCCATTAAATGTGGACTGAGGCCCAGTCCAATTTTTTTTCAATGTCCAGTTCGGTCCAATTTTGAGTCTTCGTGTGCCCCTCCCAGACCCTAGCAAAGATTTGAATTGTTCATTTTGTAGAGCTCTTTAAATATGTCATCCTCTCAAAAAATTAGCTTGATCGAGCATCAGTAGATACATGAACGAAAAATATTTGTACAACAAAAAAAATCGGCAATTATAAGTTTCAACTTAATATTTGTCATCTCTTTTGTTGTTTTTTCCCTGGTAGTATCACGTTTCCAATAAAGTGACGCGTGGGTGTGCGAAAACAGACAAAGCGTGATACGTTGGCGCGTTCCTGCATAAGCGTGACTGGGAAATCCGAACATTGCAAAACGTTACGGCCATGAGCAAAAATCCGCGGGCACAACTTAAATTGAAACTGTGTCTGCCATTCACGCTTTCCTTCAATAAAGTGACACGTGGGTGGGGAAGCAAAGAAAGCGTGATACGTAGGCGCGTTCCTGTGTAAGCGTGACTGGGAAACCCGAACATTGCAAACGTTCGCGGCCATGAGCAAAATTCCGCGGCGAGAATAAAAAAATGCGGCCAGGAGCAAATGTCCGCGGGCACAACTCAAGTTGAAACCGTGTTTTCCGTTCACGCTTTCCTTATTCCTTCTTCCCACAACAAATGGCGCAGCGGTCCAGCGAAATTTAGTACTCCAACTTTCCTATATTAAGAAACTCCCGAAGGACCGAAACCCTAACCCCGCCATGAGAGACGAAGCCGAGGATCAAAGCAACGTCAACAACGATCCGGAGAAGAAGAAGAAGAAGAAAACCGACGGCCAGTTCGAGTTCTGCAGAGTCTGCAGGCTGAACCACGACCAAGGCCGTCGCCACAAGTACTTCCCCAACCACGCCAAGTCTCTCTCCTCTCTCCTCTCTCGCTTCCAGGGCAAGCTCTCCGACGTCCGGTTCTTCCTCAAAAACCCCAGCCCTCTTCGGCCCGAACACGCCTCCCGCAACCGTCTCTGGTGCGTGTTCTGCGATTCTGACGTCGTTGAGGCCGGCAGCTCTTTCGCATGGTACGTCATTCTCCGCTAATCCTTCCGTTTTGTGGCTTGAAATCGTAGCGAGAACAGAAGAATTCTCGATTATTGAGAATTTTGATATTAATGCAGTTATAATGCTTTCTTTGTTAAGACTTGGAGTAATTGTGTTTGTTTGGTGCCGTTTTTCTGTGCAAGAGACGGGTTGAAGCTCAAGTTGGTTCCTGCGTAGTGTCAATTTAACATACTTTTAGAGCATCTCCGATCGTGTTAGCGAAAGTCTTTTTATGATGGTCTACAGTTCCAGTTTACCTTGTATTTGACAATGTTGCTCCTGTTAAGACAATTTTTGTGACATCTGCTATTTTAGCTGTTGATTATGATTGTTAATGTTTCGATCAGTACCATTCTAGGTAATGTGGCAAACATATACTCCGTAGGCCGTAGCTTTTCTAAATGTTGTGCAAACTCGATTCCATACTTGCCAAAGCATTTTTTTGTCTAAAGATTTGGCAAGCCAGTGAAGATTTTAAAAGCCAAATCTAAAGCTAAAGATTGGCTTTGGCAAGAGAAATGGCTGACTATTAGAGATGCTCTTAATGAAGGTTTTATGTGGGATTTAGAATTCTAATCACGAATGACTTTAGAATGAAGAGTGAAGTAATGCAATAGGGCATCGGGTTTGCAATCCATTAATGTTCTCTTATTTGTTTTCGATTGTTGTGCTATTAGTGGTAATGCAATCAATCATCTGGCAAGTGCCGAGCATTTGAAGAAGTTAAAGAGTTTTATGTGGAAGCACGGAGGTGGGATGGAGAAACTGGATTCCTTTAGGCTTTCTGAGACAGATATAGCAAAGGTGCATATTTTCCTATTGAATGTCAATTGCTGCTTAGGGATTTGTTTTGTTCTGTATACTTGTTTGTTACATGTTCTGCACCCCATGATTGTCTTATTCTTGTCTGGCTGGTTGTTAGATGCAGCCACGGTAAAGTAGATGTTTTTATTATTTATGATTATATGCTAAGAATCTCGGAGAAAAACTGCAGGCATGGGTTTGCATTCTCTTATAACTATTCTAGTATTCTTCATTACCTTACTTATTCCTTAGGTCGTGTCAGCTGCAACTGTTGATGTATTTGGGTTTTAGTTCACGTCTTTGTGTTGGATAACTTGCTGATAATTATTGTAAACTAGAGCAAGGGAGTTATCTGGATTGTTACAGACCTGCGTTATTGTTTCTCAAAAGCAAAATTCCTGCATAAAGTACAAGTTGGCAGTTCGCCTTCTACCATTTTAAATGACAACGCCTTCTCTTCGCTTGTCAGAGTTGTACGTTGTCCTAGATATGAAGTATTATATGATAGGCTTGTTGCGATTCTTGTTTCCAACTTCCGACATATGTGGTTTCCTTATATGAATATACTCACGAGGAGATTGTCTGTTTGATAATGCTATTGTAGTCTTATTATAGAAGTTTCGGTTCTGTCTTGGCTATTCGTTGTTGTGCATTTAAAAAAAAAAGTATAGGAACTAGGATGGCTGATGATTTTGCCCACTTCATCCACAAAACTATGGCTTTTTCTCTTCTTCATCACAGTAATCATTACTTCTGATCTTTATGTTGTTGCAGTGGGACAAAAAGTGCGCGTCACTGTTGAGTGAAGCTGCTAGTGAAGGATCGCGAGCACCTTTAATTGGGCCTTCAAATGATATCCACAATGAACTGAACTCTGAATGTATAGATAGTTGTCAAGAAAATACTAACCACTTTCTTGGATCAAAATTTTCAAATAGTGTTATGCCTTTACAAAGCTATACGAATGAGAGATGTCAGGTTTCCCATTCAGAAATATCTGATGTCAAGAAGGTTGGCCCTCTTCCCCATGATGCTAATGCATATTTGCCTGCGGGCCCACAATCTGATACATGTTCATGGGCTCCGAAGTATTTAACAGGTATCCGTAGTTTGAATTCCGGATATTTGATGTGATTCAATCTGATCGTTACCTGTTTTAAGACTCTAGCAGTGCTCCCATGTTGGCTGAGAATGCTAATGGTTATTTCTTTGTCCTTTTATTGTGACTCAGGTTACATGGATAGCCAACAACCTATGGTTTTTAATGGCGGGAATTTCGCAGCCAATTTTTATCCCAGTAGCGAATGGGTAAGTATGGGCGTCGATATTGTAACAACCTCTCCTCCCTCTCTAGGGATCCTGTATCTCTTATCTGCGTTTTAGTTATGAACTTTTTGTGTTGTGGATGGAATTTTAATTTCCTGGCACAGATTTCAGATTTACTAACCTTGTCTTCTCTGTTTTTTACTGGAAAAGCTTCCCTTCTGAGTCTTCCCACATTTGTGGATGGCTTGGTTGGAAAATTTCAGTAGATATCCTGTCCATATGATGCAAACCAGACAGAGAAAAGAAAAGAAGCTTTGAATTTGGCCTCCTCTCTTCCCTTACCCCTACCCACACCACATAAGAGATTTACTACTACTACCGCCGCTGCTGCTATTGTAGTTGTTATTATCATTTGAGGCAAGTGAATAAAGTTTAATATACAAGGTAGGAGTTAAGTATTTCCTTTCTAGTGGAACGTACTTCCTTACCTTATTCTCACCTCATGAGCCCCAAAATGGTTGTCCTACCACAGGTGAGACGTGTTAGGGTGTTGATGATTGTTTTGGTTAAAATTCCACCAATGCGAACTACTTCAAAAAGTTCAGTTCTTCTAAAACGAGGCACATGGCATTTTGTTATTTTTAGAGTAGGGGAAATAGTAAAACAGAAAATGAAAACTAGAGTGTTGGTGGAAATGAGAAGAGAATACTGAAGGTTGTCATTGTGCAATTCGCGTACTTTTGAAATGACGACGTTTAGATGGGATACTATCAGAAAGGAAAGCATGGGAGAAATAAAAATGAAGTTCGGACTTTGGAAGAACTTTGAGGTGCCACAATTGAGGATAGTTGAGGGGTTATTTTATGACATTGAGAGTAACCCGACCCAAATTGACATGAGAACCTGGGGATGACCAGAAAGAATTTAATTGTAGAATCCAGAATTGGTACTAGTGTACGTGTGATAGACACTGTTAACTGTTTGCTACACTTTTGGTAAATCCGTCTCTTTTGATTTAATATTTTATTGTATGAACTTAGGTGGTGAAGAACAGAATGCCCCCCTTTAACTGGAAATTGTTCACACAGGCCATTGTGTTTGTTTTAATGTACTTTTTGGTACACACCATTGTTTGCCAATCAATCAAGAAATTGTCCATCCAGGTTTTTATAGTTGGGAATTGACATAACCTCCCTCAATTGGAACTTGCAATGCTCGTTTGTGGCAGAATCAAAGAGAATATTGGACGTCACAATGTAATGTATTGTTGGTATTCTTTTTTGGAGTCTTGTAGCCATGTGACGTCATATATTTAGATTTACCATTACAAATGTGTGGATTATGTCAATTTTTTGATGTCCTGTCATTTAGTACTTAAGTCCTTTACTTTTTCACCACTGCATACCTGGATCCTGAGACTGCTTTATGTAAATTTTCGATCTTGCTTTTTTCATGGTTGATTGCCTGTTTCTGATCATGGGGTTTCTAGTAAGCTTGTGCTGAAATTCTCATATTTGGGTTATCAATCTATTGGCAAACATTTGATGATGTTGATTTAGATGTACCAGGCACATCCAGATGAAAGAATGGTTAATGGAGAGAGCAGTTCTCAGGGTTAGTATTTTTTTTGAGCCTTAGTTCAAAATAAAATCTATACTTATGCACCATTCTGCTCTGTATTTTCTGGGTGGGACAGTGTATGAAGTAGAACTCGTTTAGGTCACCTTATGCAGAAGGAGATAGATTTGGTGGAGTTTCTTTTTACATGCATTGCTCAATTCTCCTCTTGTTGCATTAAACTCTACAGGGTTGCATAATCTCACTCATATCTCTGCGGCAGTTCAAGAAGGAGCTAAAGGAAATGTGCATTCTGGGGCACCTCCTCCCTGGTTTGATGCAACTGAAGAAAATCTAAGAAACAGTAAACTAACAGACGGACTTGGAAACAGTAACCTTGCTTCTTCTCTCAAAAAGTCGGGGAAGTCCCAGAAATTGAATCCAAAGCGAGTAGGAGCTGCTTGGGCTGAAAAGAGAAAGATTGAGCTGGAGATGGAGAAGCGAGGGGAGATTGCCACTGATAATTTTGACGTTAACTGGCTACCTAATTTCGGCCGAGTTTGGCAATCTGGTAGCCGAAAGGAATCTAGAAAAGAATTTCAGGTCGAGAACAAAAACTCCCCAAAGGGTGAAACTCAGTCAGAGACATTGATTGAGATACAGCCTTATGTTAGCAAACGAAAGGTAAGACTGGCATTTTTTCTGTACTGTTGAAAAGACTCTGGTTTTTTTTGAAGGCTTTCATTTTGTTTTCTGAGGCTAGATAATAGGAATTCATAATTTCTGTTATGGTATGATAAACATCAATGTGGTACAATTGTGCAATTTTCTTCACAGTAAGGATGTTTTCTATGCTAGAGACTGTTTTTCAGAGTGAATGGAGTGCGTAAAGCTGACATGAATCCTTCTCCTGTTGCAGCGAACAGAGGTGGAGTAATGATACTTGACAAGCTTCGAATTGGAGATATGGTGGGGGCAAAGATTTTGTTACAAATGATGGACGGATTCACGTGGAATGCATCAACTCGGTTGCCTTTAGTCATTGCCAATGGAGTTCATTTGGTGATACACGAGTGTATATGTTCATCTGACTTTGAAATTAGCGCAGTTGAGAAAAGCTGAGATCCCTTTATGTTTTTTCCCCAAATCTAATGAATCTGAGTGAGGAAAGTACAATGGGTTGCTCTTGTTTCAGTTTTTGGGTGCCTTTTGGGATTTTCCTGTGGATGCTGAAAATGAAAAGGTTCATTTGGTGCAGAATGAATTTCCTCAAGGCATTGCTCAACAGGTGGAAACATAAAGAACACAAATGGCCCTTGCCGCGGTCCTTAACAAGCCCTCAGCCTCTTTGTGCTGCCTTCCGACACTCCAGAGTGTATGATGACAACTTTACCCGCAGGGGTATATAATGACAACTTCCGGGGGCTTATGCCCGATTATGAGACTGCTTGTTGGACGTCTGAGGCACCTTGCTCCGACCTGAGCTATGCAACAAGAAGACCCCACTGGATCCTGCCGGAACTGCTTGACAAGAATTATTGATACATGTCGCGGTTTTGAAATTGACTAATGTTTGGGAACGTGCCTATCGGTCATCGGATGCCCCTAAATGTACGTAATTTTTTTTTTTTTTTTGAGATAAATATTTTACACCGGAGCATATTGAAAGAAGATTATTACGAGAATATGTAATCATTAGTGTAATTTTCGTTGTCATCTCCATCGTTTACACCAGAGCATCTGAAAAGAATATTATTACAAGAATGTGTAATAATAACCATAATTTCCGTCATCCTCTCCATTGTTGCTTTCATTATTGACATTTATACCGAAGAGAGATAAAGATAGAAATAATTTACAGTATATAATAACCCTGCCTGCAATTGCTATGCTGTGGTAAAATACCATTGGTCGTAAATCATCGTCGTTGATATGCACCATCTCCGCGTATTGAAATTGTCAATATTGTTAAATCTCCGCGCATTGAAAGAAATTGTCAATATTGTTAAATCTCCGTGTATTGAAATTGTCAAATACTTCATTATTAACAACCATAGCTGGTCACTCCCATAATGATTTCGCTTTTTTTTTTTTTTTTTCCTTAATACCCTCTCTCATGTTTTAGTTACTCAATTATTTTTATTAGAGCTGTCGATTTTCTCTATTATTTTTTTTTTTTTGATCGGCAATATCCATTATCAGCATCCTTTATCAATATTAACCTCTTCCACCACTGGTTTCTTTGTAGCTACCATCCCAATGCTCTTTTTCCGGGATGGCTCGACAACAGCCTCCAATGGCATAAGTTATGTCCAGCCTAGTACATGAGACCAAGGTTATGAATCTCGTACCGTATTAGCCGGTACGTACCAGTATTTGTTCAAATCCGTTACCGTACACCTCCAATTTTGTGCCAGATATGGATACTCCCTCATACCCTTTTTCTCTTCATCCGTTATGGGATACCGATTTGCTCAACTTGGTATGAGGATTCATCAGAACCCCAAAAACATTCTCATTCGAAACATCGTGGAACCTCGAAACTTTCCCAAGGCCATACTTTTGCTTGATATGAGGAGATCATCAAACTAAGTTACGGTAGCAGCGGGAGGGAGGGAGAGAGTGAGCGAGCGCTTTGTGTGGGTCAGTCTCGGACTCGTCGGCGAAAAAGTCAAGCTACTCTTTGATTCGAGTCATATTGAATGAAATATATGTACCTTTGTTTGATACTCCACGAGTTATTGAATTCACTAATGATGTATTGACAAGCTTACAGTGACGACCAAGCAGTTGGGTCAACATTTCCCAGTTGTATTTTTAACGTCTCTTTGCTCAAATTATAAGTATACTACTTCTCATAACCTTGTCCATATCTAACCTCTCTTCTGAGTTCTGAGGATTACAGTCCAGTTTCAGTTTAGATCTACTTAGATTCCAAGATGAATTAATTGTATCAGAAAAGTTCATTCACGCCTAATTAAACTTCGATAACTGCTTAAACATCACATTAACGGAACACAAAACGCACTACTTTTAACGATTAATTAAATCGTTTAGTTTGTTTACACAAATTTGATTTAGTTTCATATGAATATCGATCTTCGATTAACGTAACGTTTAGTGTGGAAAAGCTTATGCATAAGCTAGGAAATGAAGGGTTCCAATGATTAGTTTGGATCCCAAGCAAGTTCATAATCACTCAAAAGTCAAAACTGGACCAGAGCTCAATCCAATATATAAGCGCTCTCTCTCTCTCTCTCTCTCTCTCTCTCTTGTTTACATCTCTTGTTTACATCCAACAGGGGAATTATTAATGACTACTATCTGATCACCTCTCTCTCTCTAGATACTGCTCTAAACTTTAAAAAACTTGCAAGAACATTAAGATTTATTCTAGATTAATAACTTGTTTAGTGGTTAAACTCAACAATGACTTCATACGCATTCCTCAGAGATTCTAAAAGCCATGGTACCTCAAAAACTAATTACTACTAGGACTGCGTCTTCAAACAAACAAAATGAAAAAGAGAAGAAAAAAAAGGACTGCGTCAATGAAGTTTTTTTTTATTTCGTCTAAATACAGAGTACCTCTTTAGAAAAAACAAGTAAAACAAGGTAGCACTGATGTGGACATGCGACGCAACACGAAAGGGGATGACAGTAACCATTCGGCAGTCGAATCTCCGAAAATTAAGGGACACCGGACACGGCAATACGCTCAGGAAAAATATGTGATGTGTGTTTTATGATATAATACCAAATACTACTATATTGTTCTTCACGTTTATCTGTGTCATAAAACTGTTCACCACAAACCTTTAATCACCTGCACGTATCTTTATATTCAATCAACCATCATCTACGAAGTATGGGTACTTCCAAAATCATGTAGTACCCGTAATGTTGTACTGGGCACGGGTGCTTTGAATGGTACTCTAAACATGCAGTGTCAGAAAAATTTCACCAACTTTTTCAATACCCCAAAAGTATCCTAATATGTCATGCTGTACTCATCTAAGTTAATAGGGAAAATGACGGCCCATGACGTGTTTTGAAAATTAATACCTTTCAAAGACATGCTAGGAACATTTATTAATGAACAAAATATCCTTGGCGGGTATAAATTATCAAAACACGTCCTTAGCCGTCATTTTCCCAAGTTAATAAGACTTCCTTTTTCAATGCGTAGCATGATTGTAGAATAAAGATTTTGGTCGCTATGTTCTTTAGTGTAACGGCATTGAACACTTATGTTTACCTTAAGTTTGTCTTTGAATTGCTATTTGATGTTGGATTTCTTATTGCCCACGTGATTTATTTATTTCTTTTAGTTAAAATGTAATTATTATTTTAATACATTGCTCGAAATTACAAAAAATTATTATTTTATTGACATACTACAGGCGTACTCCTACCTTACTTTGTTCAGGTTTTGCCATATTGACGTACCCGTACACGTGCTTCTTAGACCATCTATCATACAAAAAGAAGACCCCCATGATTGTCCTAACTCTAATGTGTTCCTAAAGTGCCTCCGAAGTGTCCACATGGAAAAAGCTAAGAAAAATATAGGACATTGACACACTGTTAAGTAAGGAACATGTGTCCTGAGGGTGTCGGTTTCCGCCAAGTGTCCGATACTGGCACGTGACTCCCGGCGAATTGTCCGTACTGTATAGACAACAACTATAAGAGCTGTGCTTAGCCTTCTAGAGTGCTAAGCCGTTTAACAATGGTAACAAAGTCCTTATGCAATATTTTATCAAACTCACTCCAAGCTTAGTTCTCTTTTAATACACAGCAAACCAATTTCTCTTATGTATCAAATTCACTCCAACTCCCTTCTTTAATTTTTCCTATGAGTCATTTTCTATCAAAAGTTTTATATTCACAAAATTGTGTTGATCTCTGAGTAAACTATCATTTCTGGTTTATTGTTACATTTTGTTTCAAGGAAATTCAATAATTTGACCGACTCTTCCCACAGATTTCTACAACATATATGTCTCTAACTGATATAATATAGTCCGTTTAAAACCCAAAATATTAAGGTTATAGTCAATGGTTTAGCTTAACCCCTGATCCCAAAGGAGACTAGGTGTGCGTGTGACTTCTTGAATTGAAGGGGCTGACTCATTCGTTCAAGAATCAAGAACCTACGTAACAGAGTTGACATTTCACTGGATCAACCGCCAAGGTTCCTCGAAACTCCTTGGACCCTACGTCATCTCAGCTATTGCTCAGTTGCGTGACCGATGTGGCATGTTTCAGTCACATGATATGAGAAAAAGGTAGTTTTTGGTATATGTGATGACTCCGTCTACCAATGCTTATTCTCCTACCTTCTTTGCTAATCCTTGATCCTTAGAAATTCCTCTCCTACTGTCTCAATACACTTCGAAGTTGGAACCATATAATATGCTCAGAATCTTCGAACACAAATATCAGGGTATGATCGTGTAACTCAGAGTGAGTTAGGACAAAGGGACCATGGATTTCTGAGGCAGAGCCGTGCCATGATAAGCCTGGTGCAATAAAATAAACTAGTGAACGTTATATTCCCTTGCCCGTTCAAAAGTCAAAGACCCAAGAATACACTCAAGGAACATAATTTAAACAATTGAGTACAGTATGTGAGTGAGGTCACAGTTTAGATTCATTCTGCACCAAGAAATGTTCTTGTGAAGTTTGGCTCGGTCTACCCTTTAACACGAAAGTTCAATGAAATTAGCTCTCTAATTCTGTCTCTCTTCCTTCATCTTAGTTGACTCCTTCAGATATCCTATATATTCGATTCACTTCATCTTCCACAGCTTTCCATTTCAAATACACCTAATTCTTTATCCCTCCTTTTGTTTCGTTCTTCCCTTAGTTCTTCCTTGGTTCACGGATTAGAAGAAGAGCAAAAAGACATGATGGGGAGGAACCTTGAGGAACATATCACCTTGCATACCAGTTCTAAGGTAAGAACTCATATTTCAAGGCAGAAGTCTGTTTTTGTCCAGTTAAGTAATGTTCTTGAAGCTGTGTTTGGATCATGGATTTGTGGAGGGATACGAGAAGGTAAAGGAAACCCTACGAAGATAATGAACTGAAGAGCCTAAAATTAATCTCATTTTCCTATGCTTTTGCTTACATTCCATAACTCCCTTCATAAACGAAAGATCCAAACACAGTTTAAAAGTTTCCATGCCTAAAGCTTTGCAATAATCCTAAATTCTAATGATAATTGACAAAATATCAGGCACCAGTGGAAGGCGATTTAAGGAAGTGCGTGTTTGCTTCTATTCCCAAGCCACCAATCCAACATAACAGACCAAGCAGCAGCATGGTCATCAAGGTAAAACTGAAATCCCAACTCATCTGTGTTATTTATGGATTCCTAATCAAGTCTTGATACCTGATAATGAAAACAAAACTTGGTGGAAAAAACAGAAAGCCAATACGGTGATACCTGCTCACATAATAGCTGAAGCCATATCAACACTCCACGGCCTTGATCTGAGATGGTCAGGCCCAATCACGCCAACTGAAAGGCAATATGTTGAACAATACGTCCTTGCAAAATACCCGGAATACTCCAATGCGCTAGTTGAAGGAGGAGAAAAGACTGATCTCTACAATCTCTGCATCAAAGAAGAGCCATCAGATTCCCCATTAGATGACAAGCGGAAATCGCCACGTGTTAGTTTCAGAGACTCAATGTCAACACCCTCATTTGGAAGCAATCTCCCTGATTTAGACAAAACCCAGTTGGAGGCATCAAGGTTGCTTGACATTCTAACTAAGAAATCCTCATTTCCAGGGAGTTTTATTTCCATTCCAGAAATCCAAGCGAGAAACAAAGTTTTGAAGCACTGCGGATTACTGGATGAAGAGTACCTTGTTCTCTTTGCTTCAACATACAAAGATGCAATGATGTTAGTAGGGGAGAGTTACCCTTTTTTCAGGGGAAACTTCTACATGACTGTTATTGGTGAAGAATCCGATTACATAAGAGAGTTTGCGAGTTATAAGGAATCGAAAGTGATTGTAGCACCAGAAACTTGGCTGGATTTGAGGATCAAGGGATCGCAACTCAGTCAGTATTTTAGGCGGAAATGTAAGCATAGTCCTAAAGGGCTGTTTTCTTACCCAGTTGATGTGAATGGGACACGTTATTCGATGCATTGGGTATCGGAAGCTCATAGGAACTCGTGGCATGTTTTGCTTGATGCGACCACATTGGTTGTGGGAGAGGACCGGTTGAACCTCGCCCTTCATAGGCCTGACTTTGTGTTGTGCAGTCCTGATAATAATCGTGCTGATCATTCAACAATCACCTGCCTTCTGGTCAGAAGAAAATCCTTTGATACACCTGTTTCAGCTCAGGGATATGAGTAACATGATTGTATGCTATTATATAAGATTTTGCTACAAGCAGCCCACTGGACTGTAAATAAGGTGATGAAATTTTAATACACATCTCACAACTTCAATGCACTTCCCCATATATAGTTCCATACCTTCATCACATATACCAATGCACTTTTTCACCTTATTGGAGTGGACTTTTTCGAGCATTTTCATTTTTCACCTTATAAGATCTGTGAAATAGTAAAGAAAATTTTATGCCACTTCTGCCCGATGAAGCTCAGAGTGGGAACGGCTGTCATTTCAAACAGCTCATTGAACGGTTAATCTTTCCAAAATCCCAGATCGATAGCATCGCCAGAAATATCAATTGCTGTCACAAGTTCATAAATCTTCTATGGTAATGAATGTGGTACTTGATTCTCTTTCCTGAAAGTCGATAAAACCACAAAACTGACTTGAGATTATAACATCTTTGGCCTATGCCAGGTTTTCTTCAAACAGAACACAAAGTTTCTCAATCCAACCAAGTGATCGTTTTGGCATGACCATAGGAGTTCCAAACTGCTCTGCAATGTTCAGCTAGAGGTGGGTACCTATCACCACTGCCGCAAAAAGCGTGAATTAAACCCTTACGCACGACATCTGTTTATGACGACAAATACCGCAAACGGTTTTGAACTCGGCACCCGTGCTAGGGAGGGATTTTCACCCGCACCTTAATTGACAACTCGACTATCAGTGGTGGCTACTGTTGGAATAATATTGGGAATTGGGATAATTATCGTTGTTCAAGTGTAGCTTGTTTATGAGACGAGTCGATCTAAAATGAGCTTTAATTGAGCCGAACACAAGCCAATCTAGAGTAGTTAAAATTTTCATATATGACAAGTCAGACGAGCGGAGTAGTAGCTTATTCGAGTTTTTTTTCTGGGCAGTAGCTTATTCGAGCTTGGTTTGAACCTCTAACGAGCTTCAAAAAATGAAGGCATTACTCTCTCTATTTTCTTCTCGATTGTTTTTGATGCATTGTGTGTTTGTGGTATGGTCGATTTCTCGACACCTAATTCAATTACAAAAAAGAAGATCTAAGATGAGATATATCATCTGCATCTTTTTCGGGCCGGTGGCAATCCATTTCATGACATGTTCTCACGGAAGGGATTTGCTACTACAAGAATTAATGGAACCATACAAAATCAACATTTCCATTCTAATGATCGTGAAATCTCTAGGGGGGAAAAATACTTGACAGAGCTTAATTGGCTCGATTTAAACAGGCAATGGAGCAGAAATTTCATGATCCGTGAGTGATAGAAACATCGTATTAGCCTTCCCCTCTTTCGAAATGGTGGTTGTTGCAGATTAATTGGTGCAAAACCACCATAAACGATTAGGATAAATTCCGGCGACAATGAAATCCCATAAATAAAGAACAATGAAAGCAATACAAAATCCCCAAAAATAAAGAACAATGAAAGCAACACAAAATCAAAATCGATCAGCTGAAGAGAATGGAAGATTTGAAGAGACCTGTTACTATGGCATTGAGACCATTCCCATCAGATTCCTTCCGTAACTCCCTCTGCTCTGCTCATCAACCACCTACTCTCTCTCTCTCTCTCTCTCTCTCTCTCTCTCTCTCCCTCCCCGCCGGAGTGAATTTATTCCATAATTCTCTGAAATGGGTTTGATTCAGTGCGACCAAATCTATTTTATCACAAAAAAAATCACTCACATCATCTCCGATTATACACTAAACAGCATTCGATTAGCATGATCTTCTTTAGGATTTATTTACTTGACAAGACCTACAACTTGAACATTTTCGATCGAGAAATAAACCGCGAATCAGTTCACAATTTGCCAATTACAATCGGTGCGCGGTTTCAAAGAACACTTCGCAGCTTCAAATGCGAAGTAGAG
This sequence comes from Rhododendron simsii, assembly GCA_014282245.1. NCBI lineage: Eukaryota > Viridiplantae > Streptophyta > Magnoliopsida > Ericales > Ericaceae > Rhododendron > Rhododendron simsii. Next base: position 26,016,863 of record CM024964.1, read on the forward strand.
ATTAAAAAGAGTAACGGCTTCGTTTACACAGCACAACGGTTTTGATGCAATGTGGCCTAGTCTACTTTCACAAAAATAAAACCACTTAAATCATATCCGATTACGCATTAAAATGAATTCTATTGGCATAATTTTCATCAAAATTAATGTTCTGGACAAGCCCAAAAACTTGAACAGTTTCGATCGATAAATAAACCTGGTATAAATTCAGAATTTACCAAATACAAGTTGCAGTCCCTACAAATCACACTTCGCAGTTTCACCATGAGAAGTCTTGATTTAATCCGAGCGACGCCGTTTAAATGAACTTCCGTGTTGAAGTTGCGAGGTCTAGACAGAAACCGGCCGACGTCGTTTTCAGTAATCGTCATCTTCTCCAACGAACCAAACCGATATCAACGGAGAAAAAGAAGAAACAATGGATGCTAGTCGCTCTTCTCCAAAACGCTGGCCCTAGCTTCAGACATTACCACTTTCTCAGCCATCGTCAGTTCTTCTTCTTCTTCTTTACTGAATTTCATTATATCTCATCAATTAATCTACTTATGTTCTCATCCCTTCTATTGGTTCTTATGGAAAATGCAAGAAAACCGAGATTTTTTTTTTTTTATCTTTATGCTTGCATAGAGTCTTTGTCTACAATTGGGTTTGCATGAAGAGTGAATATGGGTAATAAGATACAAACAAAATGCATTTTTGTTTCATTTTTTTTTGGATTTTTTGGTGAATGGATAAACAGGTTGGTGGGTTTTTTATTTCAAGAGCAAAATCGAGAGCAGGGATGGGATCAGGCGGCGTCTAGTGGCGGCGACTGCCACGACAAGAATTTTAGAAAATATAATTATTATATGTAAAAAAACAATTATGCTCAACTTATATAGTCTCGCCACTACTAAATTTTTTTAGAATACATTTCGCCACTGCTAGGATAAAATCCTGGTTCCGTCCTTGATCGAGAGAGCAAGTAGAGAGGTGGTTTTCGCGACTCAAATCTGTGACCACCAGGTCAGAGTGGCACAAGCTTACCGTTGATTTCTGCTGTTAATTTAGGAGGGGGTGGAGGTGAAGATTCTACAACTGCCTGTTTCCTCTTTTTTTTTTTTTGTGAATCGATAGAAGAGATTATTTACATCAGATATGAAGTACAGTGTACAAACCCGGGACACGACATCAATTATGAGAGTCCATGATATAACCAAGCCCAACAACTCAACTAATACAAGAAATAACCCCATTATAGGGTAGAAAGAAAGGAAAAACCCTCCAAGGGAAGAAGACCCACACACAAGTGGGAAGATTCAAACTCCTGACCTTCTAGTAAAATAAAAGAATCTTGACCAACTGAGCTAGCCTCAATTGGTTAACTGCCTGAAACTTAACATGTGGCATATTTTTAATTTTTCCGTTTCAATCCATAAACCTATGCGCAAACCTACAACCTGTGAGATATGCAAAAGAAAATACTTGACATCTAACATAAGCACAATACTCTTGTTTAGCTTTTCTGTTGGGAGTTCTGAGGTAGTCCTAAGAAGGGATGAGCTTTTCCCAGCTGAAGCCGTTCTACTTTCTAGTTTAGATTTGTGTAAGTAGAATTCCAAATCGTTCCTTAGAAAAGGCGTGTTTTCCCCTGCGGAAGCAGTTCTGCATCTATTCTTCTAAGAGTAGTGGCATTCCCTTATGCTTTTTTGATGCTCTCAGTTGATTTTGAACTTAATGAAGAATTCAGTGCTAGCTTGTTTGTCCAGAGGAAAATAGGATGAAGCATTGAGCCATTTACGCAGGAGGTTTGCTGACGAGTTACCAGATATTTGGGAGAAACTAGTGATGCAGCGTTAGTTAGAAGTGCAGATGTTCACCGCCAAGAGTGAAGAAAAGAAACAGTGCATGGCTTGAAGGAATTGCAGAGTATAACTAGAGGGTGGGTCCAAATTTTATGAAAGCTCAAAAAACTGCAGTCAACAAATTTCTACATGCACTCATCTGATTTTGAGGTAGTTTGGATTGTTAACTTTCCATTTGTATGTGATGGCTTTGCTTTGTCCAAAATTGTGACCGGAAAATAACTAGTCTGCCTTTAAAAGCACAAGGATTTTTCTATGCATTTTGTTTGAACTGCGAATTAGTTGCTGATGTTTATTTAACGAAATATTAGGATTTGATTTGTTGAAGATCAGAAAAACTTAATTCTGGTAATTAACAACTCCGTAGAATGTAATACTGCAAGAACTTAGTAATTGACAACTTGGTAGAATGTAAACTTGGTTTGCTCATTTGGTTACTTGGCCTACTTGACAGCAAGAACTTGGAAATAATCTTGCTCAACTAACTTAATACCGGCAGCAAAGCTGTCTGATATCTGCACTTGATGAAAAGAAATCATATTTTGGTGCCATCTGAATTTGGATACGGTAACCACGTCAAGAATTTTAGTGAATGGGAAAGTTGCAGTTCTTTATCTTCAAGAAGTTAAGTCCTTTACAAGTGTCTTGCAATACCAGTGCAAAAATAGCTTCGATTTCCAAGATGTTGTCAAAGCGAATACCCGTAAACATGCAAGTTTTGAGGGTTATGTAAATGATGTACTTATTGGGTGGTAATGTCATGAGGGTTTTTTAAAATTTGCTGTTAATTTGTTGCAGATGCCTTGCTACGGAGAACATGATATTTGATACTTTCAGGCAAATTTGATTTTCCTGTGGTGAGAAATGGAACACAGCATAGTCTCAAGTCGTTGTATTACAGGTTAGAGACGTTGTATTACAGGTTAGAGAGGTTTAATAAAGCATCATAAATTCCATGTATTATAGCACAGGTAGAGCTAGATATCCTGTGCAATCGATCTTCCTTACTCTCTTGTGGTGATTGTTTTGTTTTGTTTCGTTCTTTTTCTCTTTTGCTCATTTATACCTATCTACACTCGTTGCTTGGTGAAACCTCTGTGAATTTGATATGGAAAATGGAGTTCGAGCTGCTAGGAATACAAATGCAACTGGTTCAAAAAGTAACTTTATTCACGACATGACAATCATCAAACACTCAACAATTAGGTTCCTAGAAACATTTATGGTATGGTACTGTGATATCAAGAGATGCAACTATTGTACATAAATATACACGAAATGATGAGCACGGGACTGCCTACCTAACAAGATAGAAGAACAAAACCTGAACAATCTTGTGGCTCAAATAAAAAATTCCATGTTACCTTGCGAAACATGATTGTTCTACTAATTATTCATTCTTTCCATCTGTGAAAATAGAGCTTCTGGTCCAAAATCTTCATAGATTTTACAAAGAACCCAGTTATTGACGTGAAAAAGAGAAAACAAAGTAATGCGTGGAGAGGTCGCCAAGGCTCACATACTAGGTTTGGAGGTTATATTTAAGCAATGTGGGACAAGCTCCAACACTTCCCCGCACGTACGACGCCTGACTCGCACGTGGTGAGGTAAACAAACAATTCAACACATACGACAACAATCAACTATTAACGACAAACAAAGGTGGAACCAACCATCAACATTCAACGACACAGAGTCTTGTCCAAAAGCCTCTGAAAACCTAGCTCTGATACCATGTTAAGGCATCCAACTCAAAACCAATTGGCAATGAGTGGAGAGGCCGTCCAGGCATATATACTAGTTTTGGAGGTTATATTTAACCATTGTGGGACAAGCTCCAACAGAGTACATAAACAATCAGCCAAAGCCAGCAACATGGTATGCACATTGCTAAAATTGAAGTACATGCTAGGAATTAAAAGCAGTAGTCAATGTAAATATCCCATGCACATATAGCTTTACTAGAACTTTAGTAATGGTCGCTTTACTCTTCCATGCTCATGATCACATTTGATTGAACAAATATGATGCTGCAGTCTGTGTTCTATCATTTTCCAGTTTGTTTGGAGTCCACTGCGCTGGCTCTGATCACCTTCATAAAAACACAGATTTTTCTTGACTCCACCTAGCCCGTCCTTGCCAAAGATCACATTACCAGGTGTTGTTCCCTTCCAGTAGCCATTTCCTGGTCTATGATCTGGCCGGAAGACTAGACCATACAAATAGCGCCTCGGTGTCAACACGTAGCATTCCTTTGTTCCATGCCAGTCTCCTTATGCATATACAATGGATTGTCAATAACACAAGAAAAGTTCGCAGACGAATTAAACTTGAGGCACCCAATGATATGTTTAAGTAAAGAAGACCTTTGGATAGACAAGATGCGCGTGCCCTTATACTCCTTAGTCCTTACAATACCCTCTTAGGTCCGGATATCCTGGATATATGGTTGGTTTTGGAGACAATTTCTCACCAAGCCGACCACATCAGTCTAGGAACTGAAACTCACCAAAACTGTCAGCCAAAAAACCATTTCGTATTGAAACAGTTCAGTATAATCAGGTTGGGCCTCAAATTTGGTACGAGTACAGTACAAAACTGAAATTCCATTCGACTGGAAAAGAAATCTTCAGTCCAACTAGTGAAAGGGGAAAGAAAAAGTCGAGACACTGGAAAGAGGAGATAGTGTTGGAAGTAGAGCGGAGAGACCAAGGGGAGGTTTTCCTTTCAAGTTTGTAACTAGGTTACCATGATGTATCTGTATGTGACATTTAAACACACAGTTTTGCAGGAAAACTCGAATTCCTCCCTTTTTGCAGGATTTATTTTGCCCAATGAGAAACTTGAAGTTGTGGGTCTCACAACTTTCTTGGTAACTGAACATAAAGAAATTTGCAGGGAAGTTAATTGTTTCTCCTTTCTGTGCAACTAAGCCGGGGCCTAAAAGAATTGGCCGCCGGCCGGTCCTGTTTATTAGGTTGACGGATTCTTTAAACCCAAACCAAATGAAGACCAATTCTTGTAATATTTCAAAACTGAAGAATCAAAAACTAACTAAAAAGAGCAGGACATTGTTCTCTCTTGGTGAATTCTTTTCACATCCGTAACTAAGAACCTTAAATATCAGTAAGACTATTCTACAAATTTAGTCAATCTATATTTGAAAGCGAATGTTTTTGTGGTCAAATAAAATACTAATGCTACACCAATATTTCCACGAACTACTTAAAAGTATCATCTAACTATGCTTGAGAAAAAGATTAAAAAAAAAAAAACCTATGCTTGAGAAATGGGTTTTCTGCACTGTCGACTGGCGTGTATTGTATGCATGCAAGTATATGTTTATATAATGGAGATTGCAAATAACAAGTTTGAGGGGAACATGTTGCAATTTGCAAACCTGGGAAGAAATCTTGAGGATTGTGATTACTGAGGTTTGCTATGATTAATCTGTCTATTAGAACTGGCTGGTTTGTAAATTTGTTGTTTAGTTGATGCATCAAAAAGTAATCCAAATCCATTCTTTCTGTCTTAGGTCCCACAGAAGCCCCTGTAAATTCTATGAGCACTGTAGATCTGCGAAACAAGTTATGGAGTAAGTTGGAAACAGGTTGGTATGCGGTTTTTCGCGGTAGTGAATAGCGGCTGTAAAAAAGGAAGAAGACTATGGTAGACTTACATAATGAAAAGGTTTGGAGAGATATATAAGAGGAGAGAGAATTGGTAAAAGATTTTGAGGAGGTTTTGGTTTTATAGCCTTTAGGCAGAACAAGAAACCTAAGAACACAACTTCTGGACAAAACCGCGTTTGGAGCCGTTTGATGTTTGTGGGCTCACGTGCATCGAATGGCTCTTAGTTCAGTTGTGCTATTGATTGCTCAAGGCAGAATGCATCTTTTATGGGAACAAAAGGAAATCTATTAGAACTGGGAATCCTGCGACACAGTATTTTCCCCATCGTTAACTTTTGCAGAAAAAATATGTCACCGACTAATTTCACGTTCGTTTGCAGCACTCGTTTTCCCATTTCAAGAAGCATATTGGCAATATGTGTCACCGATTAAGAGGGAAAATTAATCGGAAAACGAAATGGAGGTGGGAGGTGGAGCTTGGAACCAGTGGTTATGGAGGAAACGTGGAAGGGAGCTTGAAATTGGTGGTGGTTATGGTGGAACCGGTGGGAGGGAGGGAGGAAGATGGGTGGGTTATGTTTAGTAATCTTAAGGGTATTTTTGTCCATTTTTTAAAGGGCATTTTTGTCCAAAAGTGGTTTATTTTAAAACAGGCTACGTATAGAAAATTTGTGGTTGTAAATAGCTCTGCCCTAAATGAAACCTGGGCGATGTCGTTTAGAGGAACCTCCCTGGTTTAAGATGCGAGGAGCCAAGGAAACCAAGTCGACATCGTTTTGTAAAACCTCGCGTCTTTGCACTTTGCACACGAGTTTGTTTGGAAGCCAGTCCTCATCTCCAAATCAAACCCCCACCCCTGCCCTTCGGGCGTTTTTGTGGATCAAAAAAAAAAAAAAACCCCCACCCCACCCCAAGAGTGTACTCTCTCTCTCTGTACACAAGTCTATGGTGCAATGTCCATATCCGATTCAACATTCTTGTACTATTTTGTTTCCCTTTTATTGCCTTCCTGCTAAACATGGATGCATAACGTGCTCTCATCCTCATTCCTCACTCCTCACTCCTCACTGGCTGTAAGTATAGATATTTGATGCAGTACTTCTGTGTTTTGCTGGTGCTGTAATGTAGAGGTAATTGGTGCTCAAGTGTAGAATATTAATGCTATAGCGTCCCTGTACAAGACGACGGTGTGGAGATAACTGCAAATTTACTTCATCCAGGAGCAATTGGCACCAATCTATTTGCTACCTTGGAGCTGGTAGCGCCGCACCTAGCGCTCTTCCTTTAGTTGAGTGGCACCTCCGTTGCGCTTCCTTGAGCTCGATCGGCTGTTTTTAATTTGGATATGGATTCAATTATTTAATTCAGGTCAATCTTATTTGTCGGTGCTTGGATGGGTTTTTTTTTTTTTTTTTTTGCAATTCTTTGCCCGTCTTTATCATCAAAACTATCAATTTTTCCTTTCTGTATCTATGCTGGAACTGGAGTGAAATATATTATTAAGAAAAAAAAAATGCTCAATTCACATATTCTTGACTTTTTCCCTTTCTGCTGCTCGAAAGAATGGAAGAAAGTATTGAAGATTCGTAGAAGTGGTCTACAATTGAAGGACTTACCATTGTTATGGTCAAAGATAACGCATTTTGTTTCTTTTCCCCTACTTTATTTTGTGAAACAGAAAGGACCCGAATCGAGAATGGTTGCAAAGTCTGGACTAGCAAAAAAAGAGGATCGAAGTGCTGAGCCTTTTGGTAATACTGTTAACTAGGAAGCTTTCTAGATTAGCTGAGGGTTTTCTGTATCGCTACCTAATGTTAGATCAAAAGATCTGAGACGACGAAGAGACATGGCAAATGTTCGTGTCTTGTTCGGCAACGACTTGGTTGATGATAGAATTTAAACAGCAAAAAGAAGTTTTCTGTCTTCCTTTTTCTTTTGACGCTTTTCTGCTTCCAAATCAGCAAAAATGTCAGCTTTAGATTATTCCTTCACTGATGTTACTTTTTCCTCACAGATTTTGGCATGACTAGGTCGCTCTGTAGCATCATGTTTTCCAGATGCTACACATTTTTATAGCCGATAGATCCGGGCAGGCGAGGTATATGTTGGAATCCATTGCTCTTGGTAAACCAGTAGTGACACAATTATGCCATCATAGTCATGGCGAAGCAAGCTGGTTTTGTCGATGAGAGGAATTACATCCTGAGGGATGCCAAAATTAAAGGAAAAGGAAATGGCTTCAGCATGCCAGTACTTTCATTGGCCCATGCCGGACAACATCCCCTTCTAGAGTTATTAATTAGGGAGCTATGCCATTGCTTGCATCTATGGAATTCCTTTACCAACAATTAGAGTATGCATAGTCTGTTTGCTGCTTCGCGGAGGGGTTGAAGAGTCATTGTTACGTACGTCAAAAGTAAAACCTGCTCGTAAGAGAGTTGATTGCGATTGAGCTTGGTGAAAGCCGGGCATGGCCCAGGTATGTAATTCTGCCAATGTCTTTCTCGTTCCGCAGATGGAAGTTTGTTTGTTTAACATGTTTTGGTATGTCAGTTTGTTTTAGGTTGCTAATTTGGTTCGCTTAGCTTATGATCTGGTTTCTGTTACAGAAATTGTTCTTGTTAGGTTTGCGAAGCGTGGTTAGTACTGGACTTGAAGTCCCTGCTACGAGGATCAAATTAAAGGTGTACGTTTTAGAAGTATGGATATCACGACTTTGCACACAGTGATGGAACACCGACGGCTACGCGAAGGAGAAGGCGGATGAGGTGTGCAACGGTCGAGGTGGCTAGAGGCATAGGGAAAGAACTATGATAGACGGTGATGAAAGGAGGGGATAGATATCCGGCCGAGATGACGGAGAGAACACCAAGCATTACTATAAGTAACTGAGCATCGATTTCTTTTGGTAATTTGCATACAAGGAAGTGTTATATGCTTTATCTTATTCTTTAACTTGCAATTGCCCAACTGGAGAAAGTATTTGAAACCCAGCAAGACTTCCCCGCACTCCACATTCACTGCTCAACATTTTATCGTCCGTATACACAACCAATGGTACTAATTTAAAAAAAAAAATCTTTTCTAGAAGAGTTTAACTCTGTCCTAGAAGAATTTTTTAAAATTCGGACCTGCTAATGAAATTAAGAACGGTGAATGTTGAGGTGGGAATAGACTCTCTGTTTGGAAGCACCGATAAATCGACAACAATTTAATCTTGTAGAAGTACTATTTTAACTACCATCATCACCTCATAATATCTATTGTCCTTGTCAAATACTAATATACACTTCAAAAAAGGAATCAGTAACGACAAAAAATAAAATAAAATCATGACCTCCTGAGCTTAATATTCCAACATTTTGTGATAACTGTAACTGTTTGGTGGTTTTTTTTTTTATTTATTTAAATACTCTATCCGTTCCAATTTGAGTACTCATTACGAAAATTCGTGCAAGTTCCAAAAAAGAAAACATATTTTTTCATATTATATTTTTTATTTTCTTACACCAAATTAAAGTATACTTTAATTTTTTATTTTTTTTCCCTTCTAACCACTAACATTGCTCGGGATATATACCAAAAATCAAATACCTACCCCCAGGACATTGGATCACTTGTTGGAAAATACTGCAACAGTACTCCTTGTTAAAGTCACGAACCCAATACTCCCTAATGCACTCAGCTGCATCGCCTGTAAGTTTTTCGCATTCCATTAGATGCAAGTATGCGGTAGACGGCGGGTTCTGACGGGCCGGTACTGGCGGTACGGTTGGTGGCGGCTTATGATCGGCCGGTACCGGCGACGGAGCCAATGGCGGCTTTAGAGTGGCCGGTGGTGACCGAGAAAGTGGCAGGGACTTAGGTTCCTCGGTGGCTAAGGCAATGGTCATCCACATACCAATGCAAACTGACATAAAAACAATGGTAGCTGAACCTCCCTTCATCTTGACTCAAATAATATCTCTCTCTCTGTGTGTAAGATGTGGTGATAGTGAAGGTATGTGATCACCTTTTATAGGCTTAAGTGTGGTAAATCATAAATGGATAACAACTAAAAAGTTGCATCAGATTTTCCAAAGTACCAAACCAAACCAAATCGAGCCTTACGTCCCAATCAATTGAGGTCGGCTATATGAATTCTTTGTCTCCATGGAGCTCTGTTAATGGCTATTTGTTCACTCAAACCCATTAGACTCATAAACGTCTTAGCATTTCACATAATCATGTTTGGATTCATGTTATAAAAATCTGACGGACTTTTTAGGTGTTGTCTATCAACTACTTAATACACAACTCTCCTCCTTTATCTGGTCTTGGGACCTACTGAGAAAGAAAGATAAGGCTACCTAACACATGAAAATTGTTCCTCAGACTAGGATTAATCTATATACTAGATACTGTATATTAAACAAGTGGGGTGAATATATGCTTAAACAAATTAAAATAAGTTATACAAATAGCTTTTTTGCTACACTGTCAAATAACTTTTTATAAACGAAATATCTAGATTATCTTTAAAACTTGAGTAAAAACAACTTACCCATTTTAGGAAATTTTTTTTTGTCCATTCATGTTGTAGCAACTTAAAATAAGCAACAACAAAAAAAAAAAACCCTTCAAATTGGAGTTTAAAATAATCTAACTTTTTTGAGTCAAATAAGCTAGAATAGCCAAATACTAAAAGTGATTAATCATAATTAGGTAACAAACACCCTTCATTAACCTTTTTTTAAGCAAATAAGCGAGTAAATAATTAAGATTGTATGAGAATCCGAAAAATAGGACAAAAAAAGAGAGAGATAAGATAGGATTATAACAAACTCAAGGTTGAAATATATACGATCAACACAATAGATAGGCTGCTGAGGGAAAAAAATCGTACTCCAATTAGATATAGAGATCGCTACTAGCTATCTCTACTTGTTTAGTTTTTATTTGTTTATTGGATAATGAGAATACTAATCCAAATATAAATCGGTCCAATCGGAAAAGACAAATTCTTGAATGTCGAACCGCTCATTGATAAGGGTTGATCAAACGAAAAACAAATTAACGACATGTATGTCAAAAGAAAGATGCCGTATGAGATCATATTCATGCATCTTACGTGACAAATAGTAGGTCCGTCAAAACAACACCAACCTCTCCATGCATGTTCCGTTTGACAAGTCTTCTACCCAACACAATTAATACATGGTGGAGTTACATTTTATGAAGTTTCGAGTACGTTTTTTCTGATACTTCGGCCAGGTAGTCGATATAATTAATTAATACGGTAGCTGCAATGACAAATGAAATAATCCCGGCCTGTAGATCGATGTGTTCATTCTTAATCCAGTTATGTCCTTAATTAATTTTACAAATAATCATGATTTATGACTAGCTACTAAAATCGATCATGCTAGCCAACACGTACTCTAGTTTACAGATCAGAGCTTCTTCTTAATGGGATCACCATCCAAAAACTATAGTTAATTTGAGAGATCAGCATACGGTGTAGTTAGGGTTTGTGGGATGGTTTGGGTGGGCCGGGTCTTGGGTGTTTGGGCTGTTTTGTTTTATTTGGGTTTGGATTGTGCTTAATGTTTTATTCTGTTGTGGACCCTGTTAGACCTTTAGGTGTTTTGGGCATTACCCTTGTGGTGTATTATCCAATTTTTTGTTGGATCCCCTTCCCCTTTCCCCGTTTTTAATAAAATTCGTCTTTGCCGATCAAAAAAATAAATAAATTTGAGAGATCAGCATGGTAACATTCTAGTATATGCTAATAGGCATAAGAGAGACAGATCGACCAGCGGCCGGCAGTGTATGCTTGCAAGATTTGGACATAACATGCCTGCCAGGCTTCCTAGCTTATATACATGCTTAATTTGTTTTCCAATAACGGGCATCGGCTTTTCAAAAACCATCTCAAGAGTAACAACTCTTGCATAGGCCTGAAGAAAGGTCGCGACCGGTCTCTTCCTGTGGCTTTGTAACATACTTATAGCTAAGGTTTTCCCTCCAATTTTATTTTATTTTATTTTTATCGGTGTTTTCCGATAAGGATGATTTTTCCAGATGGTGGTTAGGGGTGGCTGCTCTTGTTGTACATACACACTATGCAGCCAAATGTAAGTACTGTTGAAGATTTTGACTATGGATCATGGATAACTAAGGTGCCCAATTTTCTTGAACAAGAAAGTCAATCGTTGCAGTAAATTATTCACTAATTGTTGATTCCTTTTAAAAGCTGAGTTGGTTGGTCTGATTCGTGTGTGAAGGAAAGGTGCATGTTAAAAGCGTGTAGGATCTCTCATTAGTTCTTCAACTGCGACTTAGTTACTCAAGGGTTTAGCCAAGTAAGTCGGAGTGGTCACAAATTCGAAGGTCAAACATTTCACAATACTTGATGTCTGTCTGGTCGTTAATTTCGTTGCGTTAACGTCAATAGTCGGTGCGCATGCAACGGTACAAACTGGCTCGGCCTTCCACCTATCAAGAAAATATCATTTGGAATATCACGGCACAGTAGAAAAAATGCTTTTTTATTGGAGTAGAATGCTTGGTTACAAAATTCGAGGCATGCATGTCTTTTGCGTCTAACAAATATCAATCGGCATGGGTAAATGGAATGTTTTTTTTTTTTTATAATTGGAGTAGAATGCTTGGTTACAACATTCGAGGCATGTCTTTTGCGTCTAACATGTACGTCCCCCGTTGGTTTCTTGGGAAGATATGAGGAAGGCTACGGAGAGTGGTTCTTTGGAGATTTCGCGGGAAAGGGGAGTGTAAATCTGGAAGAAGATTCTGGGATTCGGATGGTGAACTTCTAAATGCAGCTACTTAATTTTTTCATTTGGGATGGGTACACTGAGGAATTAATCCTTTAAAAATCAGATTCTTGTGGTTGACTTTCTTATAAAATATTTGCTAATCCTCAAATGGTCACCAACTCTTCTTGTAGCCTGTTGGTTTGGAATCATGTTTCTAACCTTCAGGTCTCAAGTTCGAGAGTTGGTGGGGAGAGAGATGAGGGAGAGATGTGCTTCTGTTGAAGCAGACAACGAGGTATTCTAAAATACCTCCTTTTTTTTGAATGAAAGAAAAAACCTCCAAATAATATATAAATTTTATTTTTTGATTTGGAAACAATAAAAATCAAGATCATTGTTTTTTCCTTTTTTCCAAATCTTTAAGCTGTTGGAGGTAAATTTGTATCAAACAAATAGAAATGACAGAAAATAAAACACGAGGGAGAATCTGGTTTTATCTGCGATTCTGCAAGTAGAGAACTAGTAGTAATTAAACCAAAACTATTTGTTCTTCCAACTTTTCCAGAACCATAACCGCACCTGACAAAGGTTGGACCATTGGTATCGAACAACCGACCAAAACTATTTGTTCTTCCAACTTTTCTAGAACCATAACCGCACCTGACAAAATAGGGCGGTCTGGTTCGGGTTGGATTCTTTCATTGGTATCCTCGAACAATCCTAGATCAGTGCAACAGTCCATTCTCTACTGGGAGAGCAAGCACAATTCAGAAGTGGGCGAACAAAAATAGTGTAGATTGCAAAAAGTTCAGAAGGGAACCAGAAATAAGGGAGATAAGTTATTTTAGGTCCCAGATAAAAAAAGAAAGAAAGTCATTTCAGGTTTCTTAAATTACAGAACAGAAAAGAAAAAAAAACCACATCCATACTCGGAGTACATGATCGATTCCCTAGATAAAGCCCGTAAGGGCAAGTCGAAGTAACAAGAAAAGTTGATCCTAACCAAGACAACAGAGGTAAGTAGTATCACAAAACCCTACAGCTGCCGGAACTCACAGGGGGAAAGGTAAACTTGTCATCACTCAAGCCATGCCTCCGCTGGATGCTGTACGGATAATCTGAAACAAAGCTGGCACAAAGGAAACTGAAATTAATCTACTGTAGATGCTTGCCACATGAAGCAGACAATCTCAGTGTATTTAGTTGAACAAAGTTCCACATTCAGATAAACTAATCAGACGGATATTATTGAACATTCCATGCACAGATCGAATTTAATATGTTATTTAAGATATACTAGGTGGAATGCAAAATAAGAGCAGAATCTGTAGTAAACCAATCCAGTTTTCCTAGCAGTCCCCTTGACCAAGAACTTGACAGCGAAATTTCTAGTCTGTCAATCTCTATTCATCTAGGAGGCACAAGTACATAAACTGTGCTTACAAAGTTAAATGTAGAATGATCTTTGTTTCACATAGTGGGAGATCATAACTAATCTCAAGTAAAATTTCCTCAAGAGCCTGCCCATGCTTACCCTTTTTATTTTTCTTTTGAGCATTTTAAAGAAAGGAACCCCTAAACCTCTGAAGAGGAATCTTCTACTCTTTCAAACCTCTGAAGATTTGTGGAGGGAGTTGTGGAGAGAAAGGTAAAGATTACGAAGTAAAGAACTAAGTTTTCCCTACTCCCTTTCATTTTCTAAGCCTTTCACAACTCCTTGGTCTAAACTCAACCTCAACAAGGAATTTCCAGATTTTTGGTACATTGGTGTCAAGGAATATAGAGATGCAAATGGATTTTAAGTGCTTTGTTTGCATTCCATCCCCAATGGCTGGCACCTCCTAAGTGCTTTGTTTGTAAAGTACTTCACAAAAGAAAGGCTAGAAAATTGCAAGTTATATTAAAGAAACAACCGTAGAGTAGAAAGAAAGAAACTCACAGGATCCAATGACAACAAAAATGAAGAAACCAAGCAAGATAGGCCCCACTGGATAGGAACTTCCTTTCTTCGTTGCTGTTTCAGGCACAGCACCTCTCTTCTTGATGTTCTTTTCGAATTTCTCCACCTTCCTATCAGCAAGTCGCCTTGAGGTAGTCTGAAATGCAGCGGAAGACAGGAAACAAACTCATTACAAAGAAGAAGAGCGGCATCAATTGACCTAATTAAAAACTATGGAGAATTCCAAACGGGTTTGGATTAACATTTACTATGTAAAATCCGAGTATATCACAAAGTCCAAAACCTCACCCCTCCTCAATCACTGATATCTCAAGAATAGTTACCCATCATATACAGATGGTTATATGTTCTGCCATTTCAGCCCCTAGCCAACATGTCTTTCTTTATTATGTCAACCCGTTTCGTAGAAAAAAATTTAACTCGATGAATTTCAAAACTTTTACAAGAGCACCAAAGAGATACTACCTCTGTCTCAAAAAGATTATCAAGTCTGCAAGACGAGAACTAAAAAATGAAGCATTTTTGCCCAAAAAAATTCCAAAATTTTTTCCAACACATTACTAGATAGTAGATAACCATGAGTTCTTTCAATTTATGGAAAAAAGCTAAAATGTTCTTTGACAAAATGAATTATTTTAAGTTATAGATTTGCAAACCGAACAATCTTTTTGGAAAGGAGTACTTAAGATTCTGGAAAACTATATTCGCACAAAGACAAATTTGACATACAACTTTCAGTGGTTTCAAGTTCAAGTATCCAAAAATCGGATTGTGAAACATTTGGAAACTTGGCCAGTTGGAATTGAAGCTAATGTTCTTCACGTCATGAAAACTTGCTTAAACATCATAATATCCTCTTTTATTCAAAGGGAAAATCACCAATATCCAGCCAAGATTCACAGATGAAACGTCAATCTCCCAGGAAAATCTTTACCACATCCCCCCAATTATTGCTTCTCATTGTGCCATATTTTTCCCTGGTAGATGATCTCACTCTCATCGTGATTTCATCACTATTCCAACATGCAAACAAAAACTCGGTCAAAAAACAACCAATTCCACCGACTTAAGCGCGGAACAAAAAAAAAAGAACGACACGGTTCCACGGATCTAATTAATCTAGCCCGAAATACGATCTACAGAACCGGATCTGATTTCTATACCGAAAATCAACATAAAAACACGTAAAAGAATACAACACAACAGCACCCATCAGCTGTTACTACGCAATTGATATGAAACAAGGGCCAATTTCTCAAAGAAAAAGAATGAAACTTGTAATAGTACGAAGGTATATGCATCTATATCGATCGATCGAGAGAGAGATAGAGAGGTTACCATGGTTGAGGCGGAGATCTGGAGGGAGAAATTGAGAGGAGGGTTGTTCTAGAGAGGAGGGGGTTTTTTTTTCTTCTTTTTTCCAACTGTTTTCGGTTCGGGTACTTATTATAAGGTGACGTGAAGGAGAGAGAACGCGTCCGAATTATGAGCAGAAAGTTTTCAACTACTTTTCGGATTGATCCCGTCTGTCGACAGGTGGCAGCTCCTCTCTTCCCCGTGACCGTGTCGCGTTCCGCTGTTCTTATTTTATAAATACTTATTTTTTCGTTTTGTGAGACAGATTATTCTCTTATAATATATCACTATTAATTTAAAAAATAAGTAATTGAACAAACCTTTAGTCCATTCGTGAGCCCTCCGCGTCTAAGTCTAAATGGTTGAAACCATCCCTATTTTAGAGTTTGTGAAAACACTTATTGTTTGGAAAATTTGGAACCCATTAGAGAATAACAAGATTAAAATACTAAAATTGGAAAAATTAAACCCATTTATCTCAAGACAAAAATGCATTCCGAATATATTTTGTTCATGTACCTATTGGTTTTTTATCAAGCTATTTTTTTTTGCGTGGATAACATACTTGACGAATTCTACAAAATGAACGATTACGATCGTTGTTGTGGGCTCAGGAGGAGCTCACAACGGCTCAAAACTGGACCGGACTGGACCTTGACCCCTCTACCTCTTCCTGAGGTCCGTCATCACTTTAGTGTAATTCCTTTTTAGCTTAAATCACAAAGTAAAAAAATTCATAAATAATTGAAAAATAATGACAAACAAAATAATTAGGCAGCGTTTAGTTGTCAAACTTTTCAGGTGTTCAAACTTGAAGCTTCAAAAGGGAAGCAAACAATTCACAAATAATGACACGACAAAATAACTAAAAAGTAAAAAAATTTGCCGTACTCGTACACCTTTTTTTAACAGCACTAAATGATCATTAGGCAGTGTTTGGTTGTCTAGAGTGAACGAACATTTGGGTATATGGCCCTTTCATTTGGAACGCTAATGAACGAACATTCCATTCTTCCCGCTATCATTTCAGCCATCCAAACACTTAACCTTAAAATCTCACACACAAATAATTGCAAGTAAAGAAAGAGCAATGCTACGTACACAACTTTAAAACACAACTCCGGAAACAACAGTGTCCGGGACCGCTCGATGCAAATGGGTCCACATGCATCGGATGGTTTCGGACATTGTTATGTTTGGAGTCGTGTTTAAAGTACCGCGCACAGACTTTCTGGTAAAGAAAATGATAGCAGAAGTCATGGTATCCTGCAAATAGATAACTAGAAAGCTTCACAGAAGCATTTCTCCAACTGCACATGATCAAAGTGTTAAAAAGGTTTTCTAACATGTACTTGGGTCTTGGGTCATTACTTGTGCCAGTAACATAAATAGCATCCAAGTAATTTATGATTGGAAAAAATGAAAATTCAAGAAATCATCAGGTAGAGTCTTCAGTCTTCCATTGTGGCCACTGAGCATCCTACTACCTGCAACTGAGTGAAGTTACCTGAAAAAGAAAAGAAGAAAAGAAAAGAGAAACAAGGTCATTAGGTTATGATAGACATATATCAGATTTGAACATTTGCAAAGGTATTTTGAATAGTTGTCAGACTGCTATTCCACCATCTCTCCTAAAAGGCTAAAAACCAATTGGTGTTAGGGAGGGTTTCAAGGAAGTATTGTCATGACATTCAATGTCGCACCTGCAAGTACGTTTTAAGAGCAATCACAGTCAGTGACATTGTGTAACCCAATCCATGGGGGCACTTCGGGCTCAACAATAGTGATACACATAACAGATAATTATTTATGTTCTACTAATATTGACTGAGGCATTACAAGGGAGGTACAGATACAGATACATGATTGCCCCTTGGCAACAATTTTGCATTACCCACTTCGAGAGGGCCACGAAACACAGAGATACAATCCTAATATTGTGTGCAAATCATAGCAAAAACCATGGAGCAATATCTGCCAAAAGGCCCAAAACATTGAAATCGCAATGAAAACTCTGGAAACATTGGAATAAACCACAATAAGGGAGTGCGAGGCACTCTAAGACACAAAAAAATGAACAGGAACGCAGCACGAGAGAAATATGGTGAAGTAAAGAAGCCATCTGATCACAGAAAACGCAGCAGCAGCATTCATGAAAAAACAACACATTGCTATCATGTCTAGTAATGCATAACTTTTTTCCTTCGAAAAGGCAAGAACATCCCATGATATATACTAGTGGCCTAGTGGGAATTAGGGGGTTAAAGGGAGTCGAACTCCCGAAATGAACCTAAGACATTAGCGCTCTTTATCACTTGAGCTAGACCCAGGTTCGTAAGGCATACTTTTGTGTTATCTCAAGTTCTCACTTCTGCATTTGAAGGGGACGATGGAGTCAAGCTGTATGCATAGCACCAGCACCTTAACGGTAGAACAGTAACTTCATAGTTCATACGCAAATACTACATACAAAAAAACCAAAAAAAACTCCTCACACCTTGTGTACATGCGGACTGTTGAAACATGCTCACACTAATACTTTGCTCACACTAAACCAACGTAATAGCAAGTTTGGCAAACATATTTTTGTTGCATAATAACATTCACAAAAATATCAACAGGTATCGCAAGCATGTTGACGGAAACATTAATATTTATTAGTCTTTGATTATTTCATTTTAGGAAATGAATATGCTATTTAGGATTCCATTGCTTATATTATTTTTGGAACATGTTTAATTCAACTTTGGAAACATTGTGACTAGGCTTGTTACATTCTTGAGAATAAAGATTATTGAGATTAGGGTTTTCTTTTCTTTTGTCTTCCTTTCTTTTATTGTGTGGTTTCAAGCACGCCGGCCGTTTGGCGTCACATGTAGACAGCAATTGACCAAAGTCGACTAAGAAACAAAAATGCATGTACACAAATTGATGTAATAGGACTACTAGTTAGGACTTCAGTCAATTTGTTACCAAAAAGCAAATAGCAAGGGCTATGACTCCTGGGTAGATTGATGTAATAGGACTACTTGTAAGGACTTCACTCAATCTATTACCAAATGCAAATAGCGAGGGCTATGACTAGGTATCTCAAGCTTGTTGGACTTAGGTGACAAAAATGCACTTGAATGGTCACAAGTAATTGAAAGAAACAATATCTCAAGCATGCTTTTCCTTTCTTTTCCTTTTCTTATCTCCATATTACTGACTTAACTATTACATAGAAAGAAAAACGCGCTCCTCACATAGTGCATGTGTTTGGACACATACAGATTGAGCATACTTTGCTCAATGCAAACTGATGTGGTGTAGAGATGTTGGCTAATTAAAATCTTGCAGCATTCAAGAAATCAACAAGTATCTCATACTTGTCAGCGTTCGGCAATGATTGACCAAAGCTTACGAAGATTGAAGAAGTTAGGGGAGGATAAGTGTTATAAGCCAACGTAACAGTGAACCTAGTGTATCATGGACATGGCTAGGAATATCAATAAGGATCTCAAGCTTGCTGGTATAAAGTGGCCAACAATCTCCTAATTAGGAAAATGCTTCAAACACAGCAAAATTCAAAAGCTGAGTGCTCAAGTAGAACCCACTAACAATCAACTTTTTACCTAACCCATGAAAACAACCTAAGATTTCAAGAACACAAGGAACAATCTCAAAGATGACCGAATCAAAATTCTAGACCATCCTTGAAGCAAACGGACACAAACAACACTTTACGGATCATCATAAAATCTTATTTCTCATGTCATATTTTGCTCACATGACAAGTTGCATTCAAAATCCTAACGTTTTGCTAACGGAAGGAGTTTATTGTCATAACTCATAAGATGAATGTTAAGTGTTAAGTTTTAAACATTAGGGATGTTAAGAGAAAACCAGTCATAGTTGAAGGGGATATAATGTAATTTGCTAAATTATGGTACTTGCTTCAAAACTTTCCATCTGCTAGGTGATTAACCAAGAGAGATCCTGAAAATGGTTGAAAGAAAGAGAAAAATTTAAAAAGAAGGAAAAGAAAGTACATATACAACTACAACCAATTGGATAACCAGTCACCACCCTACCACCACGGTCGATACCCAACTTTGCCCACATTGTGTCTATCTACAATGACACCAATTGAAGATGACCCTACAACCAAGATTAATAACATACTTTGACCTCGAAACACCAGCCTACCACAAGCCATCACAAACTCAGTACATCCCTTGTCCCATTGTACAACTGTCGCACTGCAAATCTTCACCACAAAACTAAAGTAGAAGGGCGCAGAAAATAACATGAAACAAATGATGTTGCAAACTAAACAACTATTACAACCCTTGAAGGTGGAGGAAGAGGGAAGAGATTTGGGGAGAGTAGCTTGTTGTCTATGGGAATGGGTCATTGGAAAGCCCTCATTGCTAACTACAAGTCCGTTCCAAGATCCAGTACCATGTAGTAATCAAATTCATAGTTTTCATTTGACTCAATACTAAAGACCAATTATTGAAATCGTCTGAGGCCTTTATCATGCTAACTTTATGGCCTGCCACAATACCTGTATACACTCAACTACACAATTCCTAGTTTGTACATGCAAAAAGTCTTCAACAGAAGCTACTTGAAATATGGCAAACCTAAAAAACCAAGAGCTCCACTAGAACCCACTAACAAACAAAGAAAATTCTGGAGCCAAAAGCATCCAAAGGCCAAGTGTGAGCAACCCATGGTCAAGCGGAAGCATGGCAACAAGGGCTTATCCCAAGCTAGCAGGTTCAACTCCCGTCACTGGCAAAAAAGTGTTGGGGCCATTGGAGATTTGAGTGGTCTTTAACTTCAAGGCTTCGGGGATTAGTTGAGGTGTGCATAAGTAGGCCAAACAACCATTTTTTAAGAAAAAACCCAATTGTGAACAAATTTGGTCCTTTAAGCAAAAACTTCATTAGAACACATCAATCTCTACGCTACTAACATAATTGGCCAGCCATATAAGAACAAAACCGCAATCGACCGCAAACTGATTATTGCACACATGAAAACAATCTTCAGTAGAAAATGCTTCAAAGACAGCAAACTTCAAAAACCAAGAGCTCAACTAGAACCCTCTAACAATCAACATTTTACCTATCACATCAAAACAACTTGAGATTTCAAGAACACGAGTAACTATCTGAAGATGACCTAAGCAAAATCTAGACCGTGCTTTAAGCTAAAAGGACACAAACAACACTTTGCAGATCCTTTGGATTGTGAAAAAGGGAGAGAAGAGAACAAGTGATTTCTCACCAAATCCAACCAAAAGGAGAGATTTACTGAGGAACAAATATAGACGAATAAAAAATATCATCTTTCCTTTGATTCTCATCATTTGTCACATTTCTTACATCTTCTAATTATCCAAACAAAAGATAGTATTTGTCTCTTTTCTTTTCCCACCCTTCCTCACAATCCAAATGGGTTGTTAGTCTCAACACTGCTCAATCCCGTGAAGGATAACCATCATAGTTCAATAGATCAATCATGTCCTTCATACCCTTAGAATTAAAAACAGAATAAAACACCTGAGAAAGAAAAAAGAGATCTTTAAAGAAAAAGACCATATGGAGAACACATAATCACAAAACCTATAAGAACCAAAATCAGCAAATAATATAGAGCAAGAAAGACAAACAATGGAGATTGATCCTTTATGCAAGTTGAAGGAAAATTGATCCTTCACGCAAAAAGGCCACAAAGAACACCATATTCTCTACACTACCCAATCCCATGAAGGAAATCTACCACAGTTCAATAACACCCTTAGATATCAACGAACCGAAATAAGCCACTGAAAATTGAAAAAAAAAAGGATCTTTAAAGAAAAAACTATATCAACATCACATAATCACAAAACCTATAAGAAGTAGAAGAAACCGAAGCAGCAAAACACTGACATGTACTCCAACACTTGAAAAAACCTAGAAACTTGAATGAGAATGACAACAGCAACAGAAAACTTGACGGTGGAGGAAGAACTAAGATCGAGGTCGACTGGAGGTGGGGTTGGAGGAAATTTGGGAGCGAGGCCCACCTCTGATCCGCCCACCTAACTCCCAAAATTTCCTCCAACCGCACCTCCGGTGGACTTTGGATTCTAGGTGGATTAGAATACCTCGTTCTTAGTTCTTCCTCCACAGTCAAGTTTTCTGTAGCTGCTCTCATTCCCATTTAAGTTTTTAGGTTTTCTAAAGTGTGGAGTACATTTCAGTGTTTTGCTGCTTCGGTTTCTTCTGCTTCTTTAGTGAAAGCAAATTCAAACAATGGCAATTAACAAGAAATGCGAGTGCAAAATTCATACCCTTGCCCATCAACATTCCCCTGCCCACCACTCCCTCCACCACCGTAAGCCCCATCATCCCCCGCCCCCGTCTGCCACACCGACTGCCACGCCTGCGACGGCGGAGGCTGCATATACATACCTGGCCCCACCGCCGGCTGCCCAATTGGCGGGTAATAATAAGGCACCCCACCTACTGTATTATCCCCCACCAATCCAAACCCGCCTCCCTCCTCCTCTATAATCTCCTCCCTTGGCACAATATCCACCAAGAAATCGAAGATATCGGTCCGGGTGATGGCGGCGGCGATGTCGTTCTTCTGGAGGGTCCGGCGCTTGTTCTCCTCGGCGTGGAGCCAGGAACGGATCGTGAGCTCTAAGATGAAGAGCTCGCAGGCCTTGGCGAAGAGGACGGGGGCCTCGGCGGAGATCATGCGGACGTCCTCGTCGGCTTTCATGATTTTCTTGATCCGGGCTAGGGGGAGCTGGTGGTTCTTGAAGTCGGTGGCGGATTCGATCTCTTGCCTTTGGTGGGTCCAGAAAGTGTTGAGTTGGTTTTGTTGGTGTTGGTGGTGTTGTTGTTGGAGGAGTTGGTGGGGGTAGGGCGGTTGAGGTGGGTAGGGGTGTGGCGCCGCCGTGGGTGGTGGTGGGTTGGGTTCCATTTTCGGGACTTTTCGGGACTTCTATCTTGTGAGGGAAATGGTTTTTAGGTTTGTGTCTGGCTTTGTTGTGGAACTGCTTGGTTCTATAGAGAGCACTCCTTGGTTGGGGCTAAGTTCGCGGTCAAATGGTTTCAGTTAGCGGCCATGGAGTTCAAGTTCTGGCCAAATGGTTAAAGTTTGCGCCAGGGTATTAAAGTTTGTGGGGCCGGGGTATTTAAGTTCGCGGCCATGCTGTTAAAGTTTGCAGAGTAAAAGTTTGCGTCTAGTCTATAGCGTCAAAGTTTGTGACCATAACCTATAGCGTCAAAGTTTGTGACCATAACGTAAAAATTTGCGGCCAGAGTGTCAAAATTTGTGACTATAGTGTCAAAGTTTGTGTCCAAAAGGGTCAAAGTTTGCTGCTATGACGTAAAAGTTTCCAGCCATAGTGTCAAAGTTTGCGAGTGTCAAAGTTCTTGGCCAGAGTGTGAAAGTTTGTGGCCATTGTGTCATAGTTTGCGGCCATATGGTTAAAGTTTGCGCCCATGGAGTTCATGTTTGCGGCCTCATGGTCCCACCTAGTTTCAACTCCTCTGGCTTGCGGCCACCATGTAAAAGTTTGCAACCATAGTGTCAAAGTTTGCAAGTGTCAAAGTTCGCGGCCAGATTGTCAAAATTTGCGGTCAGAGTGTCATAGTTTGTGGCCTTATGGTTGAAGTTTGCGGCCATGGAGTTCATGTTCGCGGCCTCATGGTCCCACATGGTTTCGACTCCTCTGGCTCGTTTTCACTACGATCGACTCTCTTTTCGCGAATAATCATGCATATAAGTTATAACGACCACTAAAGTACTAAACCATCAATACGCTAACATATACTATAATAGAGGGAGGAGAGGGTTCTAGCTACATCTCTCGTAAAGACTAAGCGGTGTAAACGGCGGTTTGTTGGAGAATAGAAATGGCGAGGGATTGCAACAGTGGCTATGGAGCTCTGGCGGTGGATGTACGGGCTGACTAAGGAAGTCCTCCGGACGGGTCTAAACAGCCGATGATAGTGGAGCTCAGTGGAGGAGCTTGGTGGTTCACGGTGTACGCGGTGTTCCGGGAAGGTAGTGGTGGTTCGGTGATGAAGGTGTCGTCTGTGTAGATGGTGATGGTGATAAACTGTGTTGGTTTTATTTAGCATTAGTTGGTTGAGGAATTTGGTGCATGGAAATATGGCTGACAATAAACGAAACAAACTGCTTGAGTTCGAACTCGTGATCACTTGTTAAAAGTTTGTTTGAGATTGATTTATTACATAAGCAAACCAAGCTTGAACATTTTCTTGAAGCTCGTTAAGTTTTTGAACCGAGCTCAAATAAACTACTTATTTGCTCGTTCGGTTTATAATGTTAAAAAATCTCAAGTTACTCAAGATTGGTTTTGTGATTAGCTCGATTAACGAAGTTATGTTGGAGATCACAAAATACACGGCGTAAATAATGGCCTGCCAGTGCCACCTCAAGTGTACCGACCAGCTTACTCAAATCTATAGAAACCTGGGAATGCTGACTTTAACAACCGGCTAAATCTCCAGTAACCCCAGAGTATTCCACGAAGATGTTGGAAAACGAAAAGCATAAATTGCTAGTCTGCGACATTCCTAACAATGTTCATGGTACAGGAGAGGATGGTCTGTGAATGGTGTCCAATACTTGAACTTTCTAACAATTAAAAGCAGAACTTAAGTTTATGGCACAATGCCGTTCAAGAAATAAATGTTCATGGTATAACAGTTTGGTCTCAGACAACTATTATCTGCTTCTCAGAGTGCATCTTTTACGACGAAGAAAATTCGACTTCAAATTATCCGACCTCCTCTAGATAATCGATAATTTCAGATGGTGTTAGGAGTCTGCAATATGGAAACAAAAATGCTGCGATTGTCATTTCCCCTTAGCATCTCATCCGAAGGATCACCAAGTAGAGCCAATCATTCAACAACCACAGAAAATAGGTGGAAACGTGCATAAATTTTTTGTCTGTGCGAATTATGCCAATCTCAATGTTCTTTTCGAAAATCTGTTATTCAAATGTGGTACAAATATGCAGAATTAAAGGTTACATATAGAACTCTCAATGGGAAAACAATATGAGGCATATGGAAAGATCAGCAACTAAACAAAAGTCCATCCTTCGACTCTTCCTGAGTATACAAAAGAAAAGTAAAAGCATAGCTTGCATACTCCAGCAGCAAGAATTCCAATGTGAAGACTGAAAAACTAAACAACGAAAGCAAAAAAAAAACTGCTCGATCAGTTTCGGCCAGTTCAACGGCTTCAAGTTGCCAGCAACCCTTGGAACATTTTGACCTTCTTGACAAGTAAAACAGTGAGAAGGAACTTGATGAGAAAATCGAAACGTTTCATTTGTTGAATCATCTTCACTTTTCCTACATGTATAATACAAATCTAGAAGAAGTTGAAAGTGGCAAAACTAAAAGATGGAAACAGAAATGCTGCTTGTGGAATTGTTGATACTAAGAATTCAGTCCAGCCCCGAACAAAGTCCTTCCTATTCTAATATTGATTCCTATGAAAAGGTGTTGGAACAAAGTCTTCACTTTTTCTACATGTTCCAACAGCTTTTCATTGGAATCAACAATAGAATCCAAAAGGAAGGACTTTGTTCTGGGCTGGACTAAATCCTTAGTATCAACGATTCCACAAGCAGCATTTCTGTTTCCATCTTTCAGTTTTGTCACTTCTAATTAACTTCTTCTAGATTTGTATTTGGGACTTGTCCACTAGCAAATAGCAATTTTTACGTCGGTGATAACTCCATTCCACTGATTTGCTGGATAGGAGAAACTCTTAAACCTTTCCGTACCCCAAACTCCCCCTTGATTTCCAGACACAACGCCCTCCCATTGACTATGCGCCTCTCTTTCAGGAGCATCCACCTCAATGCGGCTTATTTTCACAGCTCGGCTTCCTTTATCAGAAGCACCTTGTGACTCCGATCCTCACACCTTTACTCCAAATCTGAATTCCTGAAGCCCATTTTTTCCTCTTGCAACACACATTTTGTTTACAATAGAACCACTCACGGTTTCATTCTGCAGGGACGAGGGAGTGGGTGAGTCAACTATCTCAACTGCATGAAATGGGTGTTCACAAAACAGATAGTGGAAGTTTTGATTCATGTAAACAGTAGAGTTTTGAAAATGAATTCTTCAAGAGCTGCATTTGTGCAAAATGTGTTTGGTTTTGATGGAGGAGGTGATTGCAATGTGTCCTCCTCTATCAACTTATTCTCTGTAATTCCTTTAGCCTTAACAACCTCACCTTTGTTGCACTCCATTTCTAAAATGTCTTTCTCCTCTTCCCATGCGACTCTAGCCCACTCCGGTGTCAAAAAGAACTCATTTCCCTTCATATGAAGTTGAGTTAAAATTTTGAACTCTCGTTCATCCGCTGGTTCATTAGGGCCTGTTCAGATGGAGGTAAGTTGAGTTCGTTTTGGCACCGGAGTGGGCTAGACTCACATCGGAAAGGAAAAAGACATTTTACAAATGGAGCGCAGCAAAGGGGAGGCTGCTAAGGCAAAAGAAATTGCAGAGAAGAAGTTGGTAGAGGGGGACGCATTTGAATTACCTTCTCCATAAGAACCAAATACATTTTGGACCAAATGCAGCCATTGTAGAATCCAATAGAAATACCCTATACATTGTTTACTTGAATCAAAACCTTAGCTGTCCTTTTCGTAAACCCCCGTTTCATGCAGCTGAGATAATTGACTCACCCATGGGTCGACACAATTTATCTACCCCTTATCCCCATCCCAGCAGAATCAAAATATGTGAGCGGTTCTATTGCAAAGAACATGTCTACTGCAAGAGGGAAAAAACGAGCTTCAGAAATTCTGATTTATTTTGGAGAAAAGGTATGAAGAGTAACAGCCACAAGGACCAGATCAGGTTCTGATTTGGTGTGGAAAAATTCTTGAAACTAATATGACTCCTTCAAGACTTGAGATTCAGTAGATCCCACCAAATCCTAGAAAGAAAGCTCTTATCATCAGTACAGAATCTATATCAAGGACAACAAATATACAGATACATAATCACAGTTGCATTTACAAGATGCTAATATAAAAATGTAAAGATATGATAGCTTACCAAGCCTCGGAAGCGCGAATAGCAGAGGCTATTGATGAAATCCAACCAAATTTGTTTGGAACCTTATTGACTAGACATATCAAAGATTCGAAATATCGCCAAATTCGGATCTTTTAGAAAACACAACTATTGAAATTGTTTTGCCTCAACTAGTTCTAAAAAATTGTCCAACACAAGCATGAACAAAATGTAGGATGGACTCCTTGTATTTATAGCAGACTGTTACCCAGAATCAACCTTCTTGGCATTGGGTTGAGACAAATCATGCATGGTCAATTTTTCTACTCTAATTAATGAACCACATTGTCCAAATAAGGACAATGAGTTATAGAGAAAATCTTCCAGCGCAATACCATTAATATTCTTGTCAGTATTGAAAAAATAAATAACTCTCCTGGAAATCAAAACCAATTTTGAATTATCAGATGCTTGGTATCAAATCTTGGGTATGAAAGCCAAGTATTACCATCTGTCAATCTATTTTTTGAAGATAATTGATTTAGGGAATTAATTTTGCCAGTCTCCTTTTCTCTAACGGCACTCCCCTTCTTCTTTCACAAAATAAATCACCAAATATAGACACAAAGGGGAGTGTCATTACAGAAAAGGGGTGAGGCAAAATCACTCCCCTTGATTTAATCTTAATTCTCACAATGACTTAAACTTTGTGTAGCCTACAACAATGAATTTCTTTTGTAATTTAGGGGGAAGAACTAATAAATGCATATTATAAGGCTTATTTTCTAGGATTTTGTTTCCCATTTTGTCTATATTTGCCTAAATCTTTAAAAAGACAGCAGAGAAAAATCCATGCCAAATTTGTTAGTATAAATTTTCTGTCACTGTTGGCATGGATTGCTGAAATGAGTCCTATCTGGATTTGCAATTGTGAAGAGAATAGAAATTTATTTCCTTCCTTAAGTTCTATTCAACTAATATGATAGTTCAATGCATGTGGAGATGGTCCAAACATATCTTGTAATCTCACTTAGATTTTTGCAATTTTTTCTTTCAGCAAATGAATTCATCAATATTTTCGCCCGCAACTGAATCTCTTAAAGATTTGTAGAATCAACATTGGAAAAGGAAGGACTTTTTCCCTAGGCTGGGCTGAGTTCTCAGTTTCCACCAGCAGCATTTGCATTTCCATCTTTCTGCTTTTCCATTTCAAACTTGGCCCGGATTTCTATCCGAGACCTGTTGGCTAGCAGATTGGTATTTTCCAACCTTGACAACTCCCTTCCACTATTCCCCCTGACAGTTTGAGAAACACTAACAACCCTTTCTGTACTCAAGTTCCCACCCTGATTTCCATGCGCAACGCCCTGCTTCCCATCTCCAATTGACCACGCTCCTCTCTTGAAGTAACATTTGCCTTGAGCAGGCTCCTTCTCAGAGGCCGCTTTCCCTTTTCGGAACTGGACTTCACATTGGAAGCTGACCCAACGCCTTTTCCCTCTGCAGCACCTTGTGACACTGATTCCTCATAACTTTTCTCCAAGATTTGAACTCCTAAAGTCCTCCGTTTTCTTTCTTGTCTAGCAGCAAACATGTTGTTTGCAATAGAAACACTTACATTTTGCTTCTGCAAGGATGAGGGACTAGGATTAGATAAATTCTGTTGACTCATGGGTGAGTCGGTCATCGGAACTGCATGAAACGGGTCTTTGCAAAACATGCAATGAAGGTTCTGGTTCATGAAAATACTTGTGTATTCATACTGTACTTTGCAATGGTCGCATTCTGACCAAAATGTTGTGTCTGGTTCTGGTGGAGGAGGTAATTCCAATGTGTCCCCCTCAACTGACTTCTCCTCGGGAATTCCTTCATCCTTCGCAACTTCATCTTTGCCACGCTCCATTCATAAAATGTCTTTTTCCTTTAGAAATGAGACCCTAGCCAAAAATATTTCTCCATTTGTAATTTGTAAAGTACTCTTCGATCTAAAACTCTTGTTAACGACAAACTGTAATGAAATGAACTACTAACTAACGTCGAGAATTGGATAAGAAAAAATGGATTAGTAAATGCATCTTCCCAGTCATGGTAGCCAAAATATCTATTTGTAATTTCCTTCTTAACAAGAAATCGACCAAACCATAAAACCACAAACGTAATCATGATCGATTAAAAATGGGAGAGATGCGAGCGTTTTACCGGAATGAATAGTTTTTTTAACCCACTGAGAGTAAAATGGTGACATCTTTGGACGTATAAATATTTTATGATCCAAACTACTTGGGTTGGAAAGTGCATTGAACAAGCTTTCTAGCGGTTCAAACCACGCGCAAAACGGAGTTCGGAAGTGTCCGGTGCGAGCCCGCAACGTTTGACTTGTTGTGCAGCACTGAGGATGCGCCCGGGCGCATTGAAGTGCGCCTGGGGCGCATAAACTTGCGCCTGAGGCGCATTGAAGCTGCAAAACGGGTCAAACTTTGCGGACTTGTCCCGGACACTCCCGAACTTCGATTTTCGCGTGAATTGAACCGTTAGAAAGCTTGTTCAATTTAATTTTTAACCCAAGTATTTTTTATCCAATAAATTTTGTATATTAAAAGACGTGATTATTCTATTCTAAGTGGTTCAAAAAAAATCAATTCGTTAAAATTCTCGCATGTCACTCATTTTAAATCGTATCGAGACCCATTATATATCAATAAATAGAGTTTTTAAGGTACTAAAAGATAGTGAAATCCAATAACTAAGACATTTATGTTTTGTTTACAATAAGGGGTGGAAAGAAGGCTACCAAAAATAATTGTTGGAGCCACTAGGCTAAAACACGTTCTAAGTTTAATTCGGTACTCAAATACCTAGTTCTTATGTATTTCTTCATTACTCAAGTGTTCTGGAGAGTACACAGTTCATCTTCACTCCACAGAAGTGTGGGTGAAACCGAGAACATAAACAAAACTTGAGAATGTTTCTAAAATGAGAACACCAAAAATGATTTGAGGATATTCTATATATTTTAATCTAACTCTACCACATTACAAAACATTAAGAATATTCTCTGCACTTGAATATAAAAAAAAAATTATATTCCCATGGTTAAGATTCATCACTACATCAAAACCACCCAATCTATCTAAAACAATCATCAATCATTTAGAGATTGTGGTGCGAAAAATTTTAGAATTGAGAAAAATCTCAGTAACTTTCGGGCTTGGCTTTCTTTTTTAGATGGAGAAAATTTTTGTTCAATTTTTTTTTGGAGCTTCGGTGGTGGCCATCATGGTTAAGGTGGTTGTGAGGTGATTTGAAAAATTATTAAAAATACAAAACTTCATATTTCTCGAACTCCGTTAAAGTAAAAATTTCTCGATGATTTTTATGTTGGTGGTGGTGGTCATATGAATGTGATATGGTGAAGCGAAGAAACTTGAATTTAATACTCTCAGTCTTCTTGAATTCAGTATATTGCGAATTTTGTTTTGGGGTGGTGGTAGTTTTGAAGTGTTGACGATGAGCTTTAAGACTGAAAATACTCTAAATCCGAACAAATTAGGAAAAGTTCTCAACTTGTTAAAATTGTCAAATAGTCTACATGTGTTCTTTGTTAGTGGTTATTATGTCCCCGTAGTGAAGGCAGTAAATTTTAATATTGCAATCATTTAAAACTTATTTAGTGTGTTGGGTGGTGATGAAATAAGGATGGAAGTGACGGTGGTGTAGTACTTGAGAGGTTATTGTTGTGATAGTGTGTCAATTGATTGGATGGAGATGAATTAAAAATACAGTGATGAACTTATATCAGTCGAGGTGCTTGCGACTGTACTGAAGGGGTGAAAGGGCGGTTGTCAAATTCCGATAGTGGTGGTAGCGTTGTACTCGAAATGGTCAAGAGACCGTGTTGGTGGCTTAGACGATCAAATTTCGCTTCGTAAATGTACAAGTCTCGCCTTGGGCAAATCCTTATGATGAAACGGTTTCTGACAATTTGATGATGTGTGGAAAGCCCTATGAACTTTGTGAAACTCTTATGGAATTGATGAATACCTTATAATTAGGGGTGTTTGAATGGAACTTAGAATGTGTAGATGGGCGCGGAAACGTATTTTAGCCTTTTTGACTCCGATTATCTTTGAATCGTCCTCCTTTTGACCAACTTTTCATAAACTAAACCTAATCATTTTCATTGTTTGTTTTAGTTACCTTTTAATACTTTGAAAACCTTATTAATCGTTGTATAATTGGTCATGAATGATTAAAAATGGGAGAGATGCGAGCGTTTTACTAGAATGAATAGTTTTTTTAACCCACTGAGAGTAAAATGGTGACATCTATGGACGTATAAATATTTTATGATCCAAACTATTTGGGTTGGAAAGTGCATTGAACAAGCTTTCTAGCGGTTCAAACCATGTGCAAAACGGAGTTAGGGAGTGTCCGGTGCAAGCCCGCAAAGTTTGACTTGTTGTGCAGCTTTGAGGATGCGCCCGGGCGCATTGAAGTGCGCCTGGGGCGCATAAACTTGCGCCTGAGGCGCAATGAAGCTGCAAAACAGGTCAAACTTTGCGGACTTGCCCCGGACACTCCCGAACTCCGATTTTCGCGTGATTTGAACCGTTAGAAAGCTTGTTCAATTTACTTTTTAACCCAAGTATTTTTTATCCAATAAATTTTGTACATTAAAAGACGTGATTATTCTATTCTAAGTGGTTCAAAAAAGGAAGCGACCAGAGTTTTTCTTCGAGCCATACCAATGTAGGTTTCCATTTATCACAGGTCCTGATTGCACTGTACCAACCGCATAAGGGAATCGAACCATTTTCCAATTTTTGCTTTTGAAACTACCAACCTTTACAAATTCACCACCATAAGGTGGACTGTCATGAGAAAAAAAGGAAAGGATACGACAAAATACAAAAAAATAGTTTTCTCATTTTTAATACAACCAAACACCGAAAAATAGGTAAATTATTTTACGCCTAAACAAACTGAGCCCTACATATTACCAAAAAATAAAATTAATGTATCTTAAGTCCTAATCTTTTTTTTTTTTCCACGAATATCGTTTGGTTATTTCCAATTTTCTAAACTTTGTTCTGTGTTTGACATATGATTGTCAAGGGTTCTGGTGCCAACATAGTTGGGATGCATTCTTCTTGTTGTGATGCCTTTTCGTCACGGTCTTTTTAATCTTTGTAACAAACTTCAAAGATTAATAAAATTATCTTTTGCCTTTCAAAAAAGAAAAGAATATCGTTTGGTGAGGTGTCCAACTTTCTGTTGGATGGTCTTGTTATTTTTTTGTTTTCTTTCTTTATTTCCCCTCATTGTACCCTTTAGTTTATAAAATTTTCGTTTGCGGAGAAAAAATTAAAAATCATTTTGTCTTTTATAGAAACTTACTGATATAGCTGGCTCTTTGTTTTCATAGTAAATCTTATCTCGCTCTTTGCTCGTGGAGTACGTTTAAGCTTTGTGCTTAGGCATAACCACGTAAATCTTTGTATCCTTCTTTTTGATTGCTTGTTGGTTTGTTTTTCTCTACTTCTTGGCTGTCATAACACAGACATTGACAAGAAATTCTTTGATGAAATCCTCAATGAGATAATATGAACGGAGATCCAAATTGTTCAATGGAATTCTTGGAATCCCGTTGTCCTGACTTCTTGTGCCTTTATTATGCTTCAACAATTCTTGTAATGTTTAAAGGTTTGCATTTTACAGACTCCAACCAATTAGGAATAGGAAACTCACTAAATAAGGGATTAGAAATAGTTGCCGCATCACATACGCCTCAGGCGCAGTTCGAGTGCGCCCCTGGCGCGTCAAAGGCGTGTCTGTTTTGATGTAGTTGCGCCCCAGGCGCATCTTATTTTCTCAGTTTTTGTAATGAGCCTCATTTGAATTGCGCTCCAGGCGCTTCCTATTTTCTCTTTTGATGTATCCGGTGCAACTCAAGCATAATGATCAGTTGCGCTCTGGGCGCATTTAGTGAAATTACCAAGGTCATTTTTCTTGCAAGTTCTGCTTATTGAGACTTCATTTTAGCCATTGCTTGAAACAATTCAAATTAATTGGTTTACTTGGGCTTGGAAAGTACCATTACCAGGAGAAGAACCAGGGAAAATGAAGAGGAAGTAGCCCGAGTAATTTGAACTCAGGGCCATTCGTTGTTCAAGATAAGGAGGTGTGTAAGATAGCTTGTACTGGCTGCTTCTGCCTCCCTTGAACAATCCTTATAATGTCTAAGAGTTTGCATTGTACAATCTCTAGCCAATTAGGACTAAGAAACTCAGTAAAAAATGAATTTGAAATAGTTGCTGCATCACATCCGCCTGAGGCGCAAATAGAGTGTGCCCCGGCGCATTGAAATTTTCTCTTTTGAGGTAATGCGCCTCAGGCGCACTGGAATTAATTATGCCCCCGGCACATCGTGTTTTGCTCATTCCATTTTAGTTTCGCCACGGACACATCTCATGAAATTACGTAGGTCCTTCTTGTTGCAAGTTTTTCTCATTGTGAGTTGATGTTCACCATTCCTTGAGACTTCTAAAGCTTCGTAAAGAATGTTAAACTTCCTGCAATCGGCAATTCATGGAAACCGACTCTTCCTTGGGCTCACTTTTTGTGGTTTCCCTGGTGGTCTTTTGTATCGTTCATGGCAAGTTTTCCACTAAGAATAGCTTGGCTTCATCGGGTGATCTCTGAGGACTCCTGTGTTCTCTCCTACAAAGGGAAAGAGACTCATAGTCACCTGTTCCTTGAGTACCAAGTCTCGATCCATTGCAGTTTGGGGTCACCATTGCAGAAGTGAGGTGATGGTTCTTTTCCTCAGCAATGGTCAGAAGTGTGGTGAATCCAACCCCAGTATAGTGCTCATGTTGGTGTTTTCTGTTGCTGTTTTCAGAAGTGTATGCCCTTATACCATGACCGTAACGATCCGTGGAAACCTTCAAAAGAGCTTCACCATCCTTTGTATAGTATAATGGCTCCAACGTATCACAATCTGTTAAGGTCAAATTCGATATGATAAACAGCAAAGTCCACGATTTTTTCATACCGTATTCCTTCTTTTTGTTAGTTTAGATGACTGTAGAACCCGTGCGCCGATGATGATTTTTTCAACATATTTTTTCCTCCAAAAGAGCAAATTAAGCCAAGTTTTCTTCTTTTTGAACTTTTTTTTATCGACCAAGTAATATGTACCACATCGTAGTAGGTCCATTAGTTTGTCCTCTAGGATGAACTCCAGTTTGCTGCTTTTGCTAATTGACAAGAAATAATTTGGTGATTGTTAATTTTTTGATAACTCAAGTATTCGGGCTGACTTACACAAACCTCGACTAATCCTGGGGGCAAAATCCTACCGCTCATTTGTTGGGAGCCCAATTAAATTGATGATGGCTAATTTTAAATGTTTATGAAATACTCAATGAGATAATTTAATTTGTGTCGGAGATTGGAATTTTTCAATGAATTCTTCGTGGATTGTGGCTCTATTATCCTTAAATAATCCTTATGGGCACGCATTTTACAATCTCCAACGAATTAGGACTAAAATACTCAATAAAAGAAGGAATTAGAAATAGTTGTTGCATCACATGCTCTTCAGGCGCATATAGAAAGCACCCCTTGAACATCGAATGCGCCTCAGGCGCGCTCTTGAATTGTGCCTCAGGCGCATATAGAGTTTGGCCTGGGCGCACCATTTTCTATCTTTTGGTAATGCATCTCAGGTGCAGTACTTGAATTGTGCCCCAGGCTCATATAGAGTTCGCCCCGGCTGCACCATTTTCTATCTTTATGTTATGCGTCTCAGGCACAATTAACTGTGCCTCAGGTGCATATAGAGTGTGCCCCGGGGGCACTGATTTTTTCTATTTTATTAATGCTCCTAGGGTGCATTTAAATTGCTCCATGAGCATGTCCTATTTTCTCTTTTGATGTATTGCGCGCACCTCAGGCGCATTGTAGTTGCGCCCTGAGCGCATTTAGTGAAATTGCCTAGCTCATTGATCTTGCAAGTTCTGCCCATTGACACTTCAATTTTGCCGTTGCTTCCAAAAGAATGTTAAACTTCGTGCAATTGGCTTTGGAAACGACTTAATATATCACAAATAACACCCTCTATCAACAAGCAGGGAACAACAATTTTAGGTTTGAATTTCAAGGGGTGCAGAGGAGACTAGAGTCACTGGTTGTTTTCTTGGATGGGCTTGACGTTGTATTAGATTGCTTGTATAATTTCCTTGTATAATTTGATGATGGCTAATTTTACAATCTATATCAAAATCCTCAATGAGATAATTTGCTCGGAGATCCGAAGTTTTCAATGAAATCTATGCGGATGGTACTCTAGTTGAATCACAACGTACCGGCTGCTTGTGCCTCTATTGTCCTTGAACAATCCTTATAATGCTCAAGGGTTTGCATTTTACAATCGCCAACCAATTTGGACTAAAAAACTCAGTAAAAAAAATGAATCAGAAACAGTTGCTGCATCACATGCGCCTGAGGCGCAAATAGAGTGCCCGGGAAACAGTTGCTGCATCACATGAGAGTGCACCCCGGCGTGTTGAAATGTTCTCTTTTGAGGTAATGCGCCTCAGGCGCACTGGAATTATGCCCCGGGCGCATCGTTATTTTCTCATTTGATTTTAGTTTTGCCCCTGGCTCATCTCATGAAATTACATAGGTTCTTCTTGTTGCAAGTTTCATGTTCGCCATTCCTTGAGACTTCTAAAGCTTCGAAAAGAATGTTAAACTTTCTTCAATCGGCTATTCATGGAAAACAGACTCTTCCTCTTGCGCTTACTTTTTGTGGTTTCCCTGGTGGCTGGTGGTCTTTTGTATCGTTCATGGCAGGTTTTCCACTAAGAACAGGTTGGGTTCAGGGGGTGATCTCGGAGCAATCCTGTGTTCTCTGCTACAAAGGGGAGGAGACTCGTAGTCACTAGTTCTTTGAGTACCAAGTCACCATTGCAGAAGTGAAGTGATGATTCTTTTCCTCACAAATGGTGTTTTCTGTTGTTGTTTTCAGAAGTGTGGTGATGATTCTTTTCCATCCACGATGATTTCATTAAACGATTGGGATCTCTGATCGAAAGAACTTGCAGAGAAGAA
The DNA here is from genome assembly GCA_014282245.1 of Rhododendron simsii. Classification (NCBI taxonomy): domain Eukaryota; kingdom Viridiplantae; phylum Streptophyta; class Magnoliopsida; order Ericales; family Ericaceae; genus Rhododendron; species Rhododendron simsii. Next base: position 26,052,599 of record CM024964.1, read on the forward strand.
GCTGGTAGAGGGGGACACATTTGAATTACCTTCTCCATCAGAACCAAATACATTTTGGACTGAATGCAGCCATTGTAGGATCCAATAGAAATACCCTGTTGTTTACAAGAATCCAAACCTTAGCTGCCCTTTTGGTAAACACCCGTTTCAGGCAACTGAGATAAATGACTCACCCACGGGTCGACACAATTTATCAAACACTCATCCCCATCCCTGCAGAATCAAAATATGTGAGCGGTTCTATTACAAAGAACATGTCTGCTGCAAGAGGGAAAAAAAGAGCTTCAGAAAATCTGATTTATTTTGGAGAGAAGGCACTACTACAAGGGTGGTAGATCAGCTTCCAATTTGGTGTGGAAAAATCCTTGAAACTAATTTGACTCCTTCAAGACTTGAGATGTCAAATCTTTGGCTACCAAATTCAGTAGATCTCACCAAATCCTAAAAAGAAAGCTCTTACCATCAGTACACAATCTATATCAAGGACAACAAATATACAAATACATAATCGCAGATGCATTTACAAAATGCTAATATAAAAATGTACAGATATGATTGCTTACCAAGTCTTGGAAGCGCAAATAGCAGAGGCTATTGATGAAATCCAACCAAATTTGTTTGGAACCTTATTGACTAGCCATGTCAAAGATTCGAAATATCGCCACATTGGGATCTTTTAGAAAACACAACTATTGAAATTGTTTTGCCTCTACTAGTTCTAAAAACTTGTCCAACACAAGCATGAACAAAATGTAGGATGGACTCCTTGTATTTATAGCAGACCTTTACCCAGAATCAACCTTCTTGGCATTGGATTGAGACAAAATCATGCATGGTCAATTTTCTACTCTAATTAATGAACCACATTGTCCAAATATGGACAATGAGTTATAGAGAAAATCTTCCAGCGCAATACCATTAATATTCTTGTCAATATTGGAAAAATAAATAACTCTCCTGGAAATCAAAACCAATTTTGAATTATCAGATGCTTGGTTTCTTTCTTGTCTAGCAGCAAACATGTTTTTTGCAATAGAAACACTTACATTTTGCTTCTGCAAGGATGAGGGACTAGGATTAGATAAATTCTGTTGACTCGTGGGTGAGTCGGTTATCGGAACTGCATGAAACGGGTCTTTACAAACCATGCAACGAAGGTTCTGGTTCATGAAAATAGTTGCGTATTCATACTGTACTTTGCAATGGTCGCATTCTGTCCAAAACGTTGTATCTGGTTCTGGTGGAGGAGGTAATTCCAATGTGTCCCTCTCAACTGACTTCTCCTCGGGAATTCCTTCATCCTTCGCAACTTCATCTTTGCCGCGCTCCATTCATGAAATGTCTTTTTCCTTTATAAATGAGACCCTAGCCAAAAATATTTCTCCATTTGTAATTTGTAAAGTACTCTTCGATCTAAAACTCTTCTTAACGACAAACTGTAATGAAATGAACTACTAACTAACACCGAGAATTGGATAAGAAAAAATGGATTAGTAGTGATGAAAATCAAACAAAACGACGTGGAATACTACGAGTAAATGCATCTTCCTAATCATGGAAGCAAAAACTGAATAGGAGAGACACTATTGATGAAATCCCTCCAAATTTGTTTGGAACCTTGTTGACCAGCCAGATCAAAAACCTCCAAATCAAAATCTAGATAGTATGAGAGAAGCAAATACTGTACGACATGATTTCGTGCCAAGTTCAAAAACAGCATTATCTGACAGCATCCGCATTGACTGATTCCCGTATACAGAAGTTTATGCTTCCTTCGATCTAAAACTCTTCCTACCTACCAACAGCTATGAAAATGATTCTAACTAGAATACCGAACTTTTGAAAAAGGGAAATGGATTAGTGGCAATATACTCAAACAAAACGATGTGGAAGACTATGGATTTAGGTATCTTTGTATTTATGGAAGCCAAAAAAAAAATTCATCCCCGTGTAGTAGCCCTTATTTATGAGAAACCGACAAAACTAGGAACTCTTGAAAAACAGTATGGTTAGGTGGTAAGAAGTTCAAAGAACATTAAATTTTCACCATCAACATTGCTAATATATTATCTGCATTCGACAGCTTGTAAGTTGTAATGTATGATCTAAAACTGCCTTAACGACCAACATGTTGTGTTTGGTTCTGATGGGGGAGGTAATTCCGATGTGTCCCCCTCAACCGACTTCTCCTCGGGAATTCCTTCAGCCTTTGAAACTTCATCTTTGCCGCGCTCCATTCATAAAATGTCTTTTTCCTTTAGACAGGGAGGAATCCAGGAATATCCCCTAGTGAGGGCACCTGTTAATTATAATGGCGAAAGTTTATTTTTTTAATTAACTATATGAGATCGTACAAAATTAAAGCATGCATTACCAATTACAAAAGTTTATAACACATTCTTTAAGTTAAATTAGGTAAAAATGAGCGCAAAATCTCAGACAAAATATTTAAAGTACGTTTTAAATGAACATCAACAAATTTTAAAATGATCGAGCTGGATTTGTTAATGCCTTTATTTTAAAATATTTCTCCTAGATGGTTACAAATAAAGAGAATCAAGAAAGAATAGCTCTAAATCTATAATACAACACGTAAAGTAACAAAGTATAAATGCACCATATGATGAAATTTAGGCATAAAACTAATTAATTTTATATGTGTATTTTCGGGATATATAAAAGTGTTTATGTTTATATATTAGCACACTTTCATAATCATGCCAATTAGGACTAAAATCTGCAACCAATCAGGACTAAAAAAACTCGATAAAAAAAGGAATTAAAAATAGTTGTTGCGTCCTCAAGTGCAGATAGAGTGCGCCCCAGGCGCATCAAAGTTTTACCATTTTCATGTAGAGGTGCAGTTAAGTTGTGCCCCGGGCGCATCCTGATTTTCTCTTTATGTAATGTGCCTTAGGCGTACTTGGATTGTGCCCCGGGCACATCCCGAATATTCTCTCTTGATGTATTGCATCTTAGGCGCATATAGTTTTGCCTCAGAGGCAGCTAATGAAATTACGAAGGTCATTCTTTTTGGAAGTTCAGCTTATTATGAGTTCATGTTTGCCATTCCTAGAGACTTCTAACTTTGCAAAAAATGTTAAACTTCCTGCAATCGGCTTTGGAAACCTACAACTATGGAAACAACTTAATACATCACAAATACCAATGGTAAGGGCCACCTCACCCTCACCCGTAAGGTTGTACCACAACATGGTAGGTCCATTAGTTTGTCTTCTAGGATGAACTCCACTTCTCAGCTTCTTCTAATTGACTAGAAATAATTTGGTGGTGGCTAATTTTTTTGATAACTCACGTATTCGGGCAAGCTTACACGAACCTCCATCAACTAATTCTGGGGGTTCAATCCCACTGCCCACCTATTAGGAGCCCAATTAGATTGATGATGGCTAATTTGACAGTATATATGAAATCCTCAATGAGATAATTTTGCTCTGAGATCGGAATTTTTCAAGGAATTCTACGTGGATGGAACTTTTGAATCCCTTCGCACTGGCTTCTTGTGCCTCTATTATCCTTGAACAGTCCTTATAATGATTAAGGGTTTGCATTTTACAATCTCCAACCAATTGGGACTAAAAAACTTAGTAAAAAATGAATTAGAAATAGTTATTGCATCACATGCGCCTCAGGTGCAAATATGGTGCGCCCCGAGCGCATCTTGACTTTTCTCTTTATGTTCTGCGCCTCAGCCTTAGGTACGTTTAAGTTGTTATCCGGGTGCATTATGATATTCTCTCTTTATGTCATGCGACTAAGGCGCATTTTTATAAATTGCTTCCCGAGCGCATCCTATTTTCTCTTTTGATGTATTGCGCACACCTTAGGCGCATGGTAGTTGCTCCCTGGGCGCATTTAGGGAAATAACCTAGCTCATTTTTCTTGCAAGTTATGCTCATTGACACTTCATTTTTGCCATTGCTAGAGACTTCTCAGCCAAACTTCTCAACTTCGTGCATCTGGCTTTGCAAACGTACAACTATGGAAAACGACTTAATGTATCATAAATAACAATGGTTAGAGACATAACAAACAGACTTTGGATGTTCTAGATGTGTGGATTCCGACGCTTATCAGCATGCTCTTAGGTCCATTAGTTCTTCCTGTATGATACACTCCAGTGCTCTGCTTCTGCTAGTGAAGGAGGAGTTTGTCAAGATAAGGAAGTGGAAACCATCATTAATTCCAATAATGTGACCATTAGGAGCAGCGGATAAAAAAAAGAAAAGAAAAACAAAGACCATTAGGAGCAGAAACTATTCAAATTGGTTTTACTTGGACCATTAGACATAGAGCTAAGAGAAATAAGCAATGTCACTGTCATTGTTTTTTCGAGCTTGAATGTTTTCCATGCCTACCTCTTTGATGCTGTGTGGAAAGCCCTTTGAATTTTGTGAAACTCTTATGGAATTGATGAATACCTTATAATTAGGGATGTGTGTGTTGAATGGAACTTAGAATGTGTAGATGGGCGCGGAAACGTATTTTATCTTTTTTGATTCCGATTATCTTTGAATCGTCCTCCTTTTGACCAACTTTTCATAAACTAAACCTAATCATTTTCATTGTTTGTTTTTGGTTACCTTTTAATACTTTGAAAACCTTATTAATCGTTGTATATTGGTCAAGAACGATTAAAAATGGGAGAGATGCGAGCATTTTACTAGAATGAATAGTTTTTTTAACCCACTGAGAGTAAAATGGTGACATCTTTGAATGTATAAATATTTTATGATCCAAACTATTTGGATTGGAAAGTGCATTGAACAAGCTTTCTAGTGGTTCAAACCACGAACAAAACGGAGTTCGGGAGTGTCCGGTGCAAGCTCGCAAAGTTTGACTTGTTGTGCAGCTCTGAGGATGCGCCCGGGCGCATTGAAGTGCGCCTGGGGCGCATAATCTTGCGCCTGAGGCGCAATGAAGCTGCAAAACCGGTCAAACTTTGCGGACTTGCCCCGGACACTCCCGAACTCCGATTTTCGCGTGATTTGAACTATTAGAAAGCTTGTTCAATTTAATTTTTAACCCAATTATTTTTTATCCAATAAATTTTGTACATTAAAAGACGTGATTATTCTATTCTAAGTGGTTCAAAAAAAATTAGTTCGTTAAAATTCTCACATGTCACTCATTTTAAATCGTATCGAGACCCATTATATATCAATAAATAGAGTTTTTAAGGTACTAAAAGATGGTGAAATCCAACAACAAAGACATTTATGTTTTGTTTATAATAAAGGGGTAGAAAGAAGGCTACCAAAAAAATCGTTGGAGCCACTAGGCTAAAACACGTTCTAAGTTTAATTCGGTACTCAAATACCTAGTTCTTATGTATTTCTTCGTTACTCAAGTGTTCTGGAGAGTACATAGTGCATCTACACTCCACCAAAGTGTAGGTGTAACCGAGAACATAAACAAAACTTAAGAATGTTTCTAAAACGAGAACACTGAAAATGCTTTGAGGATATTCTAAATATTTTAATCTAACTCTACCACATTACAACGCATTGAGAATATTCTCTGCTCTTGAATATAAAAAAAAAATTATATTTCCATGGTTGATATTCATCGCTACATCAAAACCACCCAATCTATCTAAAAGAATCATCAATCATTTAGAGATTGTGGTGCGAAAAATTTTAGAATTGAGAAAAATCTCAGTAACTTTCGGGCTTGGCTTTCTTTTTTAGATGGAGAAAATTTTCGTTCATTTTTTTTTGGAGCTTCGGTGGTGGCCATCATGGCTAAGGTGGTTGTGAGGTGATTTGAAAAATTCTTAAAAATACAAAACGTCATATTTCTCGAACTTCGTTAAAGTAAGAATTTCTCGATGATTTTTATGCTGGTGGTGGTGGTCGTACGAATCGTGATATGGTGAAGTGAAGAAACTTGAATTGAATACTCTCAGTCTTCTAGAATTGAGTATATTGCGAATGCTGTTTTGGGGTGGTGGTAGTTTTGAAGTGTTGACGATGAACTTTAAGATTGAAAATACTCTAAATCCGAACAAATTAGGAAAAGTTCTCAACTTTTTAAAATTGTCAAATAGTCTACATGTGTTCTTTGTTAGTGGTTATTATGTCCCCGTAGTGAAGGCGGTAAATTTTAATATTGCAATCATTTTAAACTTATTTAGTGTGTTGGGTGGTGGTGAAATAAGGGTACGGTGGAAGTGACGGTGGTGTAGTACTTGAGAGGTTGTTGTTATGATAGTGTGTCAATTGATTGGGTGGAGATGAAGTAAAAATACAGTGATGAACTTATATCGGTCGAGGTGCTTGCAACTGTACTGAAGGGATGAAAGGGCGGTTGTCAAATTCCAATTGTGGTGGTAGCGTTGTACTCGAAATGGTCAAGAGACAGTGTTGTTGGCGTAGACGATCAAATTTTGCTTTGTAAATGTACAAGTCTCGCCTTGGGCAAATCCTTATGATGAAACGGTTTCTGACAATTTGATGATGTGTGAAAAGCCCTATGAACTTTTTGAAACTCTTATGGAATTGACGAATACCTTATAATTAGGGATGTGCGTGTTGAATGGAACTTAGAATGTGTAGATGGGCGCGGAAACGTATTTTAGCCTTTTTGACTCCGATTATCTTTGAATCGTCCTCCTTTTGACCAACTTTTCATAAACTAAACCTAATCATTTTCATTGTTTGTTTTAGTTACCTTTTAATACTTTGAAAACCATATTAATCGTTGTACAATTGGTCATGATCGATTAAAATCGATAGAGATGCGAGCATTTTACCGGAATGAATAGTTTTTTAACCCACTGAGAGTAAAATAGTGACATCTTTGGACGTAAAAATATTTTATGATCCAAACTACTTGGGTTGAAAAGTGCATTGAATAAGCTTTCTAGTGGTTCAAACCATGCACAAAACGGAGTTCGGGAGTGTCTGGTGCAAGCCCGCAAAGTTTGACTTGTTGTGCAGCTCTGAGGATGCGCCAGGGCGCATTGAAGTGCGCCTGGGGCGCATAACCTTGCTCCTGAGGCGCAATTAAGCTGCAAAAAGGTCAAACTTTGCGGACTTGCCCCGGACACTCCCGAACTCCGATTTTCGCGTGATTTGAATTGTTAGAGAGCTTGTTCAATTTTCTTTTTAACCGAAGTATTTTTTATCCAATAAATTTTGTACATTAAAAGACGTGAGTATTCTATTCTAAGTGGTTCAAAAAAGGAAGCGACCAGAGTTTTTCTTCGAGCCATACCAATGTAGGTTTCCACTTATCACAGGTCCTGATTGCACTGTACCAACCGCATAAGGGAATCGAACCATTCTCCAATTTTTGCTTTTGAAACTACCAAGCTTTACAAATTCACCACCATAAAGTGGACTGTCATGCGAAAAAAGGGAAAGGATACGACAAAATACAAAAAAATATTTTTCTCATTTTTAATACAACCAAACACCAGAAAATAGGTAAATTATTTTATGCCCAAACAAACTGAGCCCTACATATTACCAAAAAATAAAATTTATGTATCTTAAGTCCGAATCTTTTTTTTCCATGAATATCGTTGGGTTATTTCCAATTTTTCTAAACTTTGTTCGGTTCAGTTGACTCCTTGTTAACCGACTTTTTCTCTCGAGAGCTGTGTTTGACGTATGATTTTCAAGGGTTCTGGTGCCAACATAGTTGGGATGCATTCTCCTTGTTGTGATGCCTTTTCGTCACGGTTTTTTTAATCTTTGTAACAACTTCGAAGATTAATAAAATTATCTTTTGCCTTTCAAAAAACAGAATATCGTTTGGTGAGGTATCCAACTTTCGGTTGGATGGTCTTGTTATTGTTTAGTTTTCTTTCTTTATTTCCCCTTGTTGTACCCTTGAGTTTATAAAAGTTTCGTTTGCCGAGAAAAAAATTAAAAATCATTTGGTCTTTTATAGAAACTTACTGATATAGCTGGCCCTTTGTTTTCATAGTAAATCCTATCTCGCTCTTTGCTCGTGGAGTACGTTTAAGCTTTGTGCTTAGGCAGAACCACGTAAATTTTTGTATCCTTCTTTTCGATTGCTTGTTGGTTCGTTTTTCTTGACTTCTTGGTTGTCATAACACAGACATTGACAAGAAATTCTTTGATGAAATCCTCAATGAGATAATATGAACGGAGATCCAAATTGTTCAGTGGAATTCTTGGAATCCCATTGTCCTGACTTCTTGTGCCTCTATTATGCTTCAACATTTCTTGTAATGTGTAAAGGTTTGAACTTTACAGACTCCAACCAATTAGGAAAAGGAAACTCACTAAATAAGGGATTAGAAATAGTTGCCGCATCACATACGCGTCAGGCGCAGTTCGAGAGCGCCCCTGGCGCGTCAAAGGTGTGTCTGTTTTGATGTAGTTGCGCCCCAGGCGTATCCTATTTTCTCAGTTTTTGTAATGAGCCTCATTTGAATTGCGCTCCGGGTGCTTCCCATTTTCTCTTTTGATGTATCCAGTGCAACTCAAGCATAATGATCAGTTGCGGCCTGGGCGAATTTAGTGAAATTACCAAGGTCATTTTTCTTGCAAGTTCTGCTTATTGAGACTTCATTTTAGCCATTGCTTGACACTTTTAATCTTCCAAAAGAACATTTAAACTTCGTGAAATCAGCTTTCAAAACATATGCAACTATGGAAAACGACTTAATATATCAGAAATTAAAAGGGAAAGAAACATAACAAATGCATTTTGGATGTCTAAATGTGTGCATTCTGACACTTATCAACAAGCTCTTATGTCCATTTCTTCTTGGCTTCTGCAAATTAAGGATGAGTCTATCATGATAAGGAAATGAAAACTATCATTAATTTCGATAATGGGACCATTAAGAGCCGAAACAATTCAAATTAATTGGTTTACTTGGGCTTGAGAAGAACCAGGGAAAATGAAGAGGAAGTAGCCCGAGTAATTTGAACTCAGGGCCATTAGTTGTTCAAGATAAGGAGGTGTGTAAGATAGCTTGAACTGGCTGCTTCTGCCTCCCTTGAACAATCCTTATAATGTCTAAGAGTTTGCATTTTACAATCTCCAACCAATTAGGACTAAGAAACTCAGTAGAAAATGAATTTGAAATAGTTGCTGCATTACATACTCCTGAGGCGCAAATAGAGTGAGCCCCGGCGCATTTAAATTTTCTCTTTTGAGGTAATGCGCCTCAAAAGCACAGGAATTATGCCCCGGGTGCATCGTGATTTTCTCATTTCATTTTAGTTTCGCCCCGGACACATCTCATAAAATTACATAGGTCCTTCTTGTTGCAAGTTTTGCTCATTGTGAGTTGATGTTCGCCATTCCTTGAGACTTCTAAAGCTTCGAAAGGAATGTTAAACTTCCTGCAATCGGCTATTCATGGAAACCGACTCTTCCTTGGGCTCACTTTTTGTGGTTTCCCTGGTGGTCTTTTGTATCGATCATGGCAGGTTTTCCACTAAGAACAGCTTGGCTTCATCGGGTGATCTCTGAGGACTCCTGTGTTCTCTCCTACAAAGGGAAAGAGACTCATAGTCACCTGTTCCTTGAGTACTAAGTTTCGATCCATTGCAGTTTGGGGTCACCATTGCAGAAGTGAGGTGATGGTTCTTTTCCTCAGCAATGGTCAGAAGTGTGGTGAATCTAACCCCAGTATAGTGCTCAAGCTGGTGTTTTCTGCTACTATTTTCAGAAGTGTATGCCCTTATACCATGACCGTAACGATCCGTGGAAACTTTCAAAAGAGTTTCACCATCCTTTGTATAGTACAATGGCTCCAACGTATCACAATCTGTTAAGGTCAAATTCGATATGATAAACAGCAAAGTCCACGATTTTTTCATACCGTATTCCTTCTTTTTGTTAGTTTAGATGACTGTAGAACCCCGTGCTCCAATGATGAGTTTTTCAACATATTTTTTCCTCCAAAAGAGCAAATTAAGCCAAGTTTTCTTCTTTTTGAACTTTTTTTTATCGACCAAGTAATATGTACCACATCGTAGTAGGTCCATTAGTTTGTCCTCTAGGATGAACTCCAGTTCGCTGCTTTTGCTAATTGACAAGAAATAATTTGGTGATTGTTAATTTTTTGATAACTCAAGTATTCGGGCTGACTTACACAAACCTCGACTAATCCTGGGGGCAAAATCCTACAGCCCATTTGTTGGGAGCCCAATTAAATTGATAATGGCTAATTTTAAATGTTTATGAAATACTCAATGAGATAATTTAATTTGTGTCGGAGATTGGAATTTTTCAATGAATTCTTCGTGGATTGTGGCTCTATTATCCTTAAATAATCCTTATGGGCACACATTTTACAATCTCCAACGAATTAGGACTAAAATACTCATTAAAAGAAGTTATTAGAAATAGTTGTTGCATCACATGCTCTTCAGGCGCATATAGAAAGCACCCCTGGCGCATCGAATGCGCCTCAGGCGCGCTCTTGAATTGTGCCTCAGGCGCATATAGAGTTTGGCCTGGGCGCACCATTTTCTATCTTTTGGTAATGCATCTCAGGTGCAGTACTTGAATTGTGCCCCAGGCTCATATAGAGTTCGCCCCGGCTGCACCATTTTCTATCTTTATGTTATGCGTCTCAGGCACAATTAACTGTGCCTCAGGTGCATATAGAGTGTGCCCCGGGGCACTGATTTTTTCTATTTTTGTAATGCTCCTAGGGTGCATTTAAATTGCTCCATGAGCATGTCCTATTTTCTCTTTTGATGTATTGCGCGCACCTCAGGCGCATTGTAGTTGCGCCCTGAGCGCATTTAGTGAAATTGCCTAGCTCATTTATCTTGCAAGTTCTGCCCATTGACACTTCAATTTTGCCGTTGCTTCCAAAAGAATGTTAAACTTCGTGCAATTGGCTTTGGAAACGACTTAATATATCACAAATAACACCCTCTATCAACAAGCAGGGAACAACAATTTTAGGTTTGAATTTCAAGGGGTGCAGAGGAGACTAGAGTCACTGGTTGTTTTCTTGGATGGGCTTGACGTTGTATTAGATTGCTTGTATAATTTCCTTGCATAATTTGATGGTGGCTAATTTTACAATCTATATCAAAATCCTCAATGAGATAATTTGCTCGGAGATCCGAAGTTTTCAATGAAATCTATGCGGATGGTACTCTAGTTGAATCACAACGTACCGGCTGCTTGTGCCTCTATTGTCCTTGAACAATCCTTATAATGCTCAAGGGTTTGCATTTTACAATCGCCAACCAATTTGGACTAAAAAACTCAGTAAAAAAAATGAATCAGAAACAGTTGCTGCATCACATGCGCCTGAGGCGCGAATAGAGTGCCCAGGAAACAATTGTTGCATCACATGAGAGTGCGCCCCGGCGTGTTGAAATGTTCTCTTTTGAGGTAATGCGCCTCAGGCGCACTGGAATTATGCCCCGGGCGCATCGTTATTTTCTCATTTGATTTTAGTTTTGCCCCTGGCTCATCTCATGAAATTACATAGGTTCTTCTTGTTGCAAGTTTCATGTTCGCCATTCCTTGAGACTTCTAAAGCTTCGAAAAGAATGTTAAACTTTCTTCAATCGGCTATTCATGGAAAACAGACTCTTCCTCTTGCGCTTACTTTTTGTGGTTTCCCTGGTGGTCTTTTGTATCGTTCAGGGCAGGTTTTCCACTAAGAATAGGTTGGGTTCAGGGGGTGATCTCTGAGCAATCCTGTGTTCTCTGCTACAAAGGGAAGGAGACTCGTAGTCACTAGTTCTTTGAGTACCAAGTCACCATTGCAGAAGTGAGGTGATGATTCTTTTCCTCACAAATGGTGTTTTCTGTTGTTGTTTTCAGAAGTGTGGTGATGATTCTTTTCCATCCACGATGATTTCATTAAACGATTGGGATCTCTGATCGAAAGAACTTGCAGAGAAGAAGCCGGTAGGGGGGGACACATTTGAATTACCTTCTCCATCAGAACCAAATACATTTTGGACTGAATGTAGCCATTGTAGGATCCAATAGAAATACCTTGTTGTTTACAAGAATCCAAACCTTAGCTGCCCTTTTGGTAAACACCCGTTTCAGGCAACTGAGATAAGTGACTCACCCACGGGTCGACACAATTTATCAAACACTCATCCCCATCCTGCAGAATCAAAATATGTGAGCGGTTCTATTACAAAGAACATGTCTGCTGCAAGAGGGAAAAAAAGAGCTTCAGAAAATTTGATTTATTTTGTAGAGAAGGCACTACTACAAGGATGGTAGATCAGCTTCCAATTTGGTGTGGAAAAATCCTTGAAACTAATTTGACTCCTTCAAGACTTGAGATGTCAAATCTTTGGCTACCAAATTCAGTAGATCTCACCAAATCCTAGAAAGAAAGCTCTTACCATCAGTACACAATCTATATCAAGGACAACAAATATACAAATACATAATCGCAGATGCATTTACAAAATGCTAATATAAAAATGTACAGATATGATTGCTTACCAAGTCTTGGAAGCGCAAATAGCACAAGCTACTGATGAAATCCAACCAAATTTGTTTGGAACCTTATTGACTAGCCATGTCAAAGATTCAAAATATCGCCACATTCGGATCTTTTAGAAAACACAACTATTGAAATTGTTTTGTCTCTACTAGTTCTAAAAACTTGTCCAACACAAGCATGAACAAAATGTAGGATGGACTCCTTGTATTTATAGCAGACTGTTACCCAGAATCAACCTTCTTGGCATTGGGTTGAGACAAAATCATGCATGGCCAATTTTTCTACTCTAATTAATGAACCACATTGTCCAAATATGGACAATGAGTTATAGAGAAAATCTTCCAGCGCAATACCATTAATATTCTTGTCAATATTGGAAAAATAAATAACTCTCCTGGAAATCAAAACCAATTTTGAATTATCAGATGCTTGGTTTCTTTCTTGTCTAGCAGCAAACATGTTTTTTGCAATAGAAACACTTACATTTTGCTTCTGCAAGGATGAGGGACTAGGATTAGATAAATTCTGTTGACTCGTGGGTGAGTCGGTTATCGGAACTGCATGAAACGGGTCTTTACAAAACATGCAACGAAGGTTCTGGTTCATGAAAATAGTTGCGTATTCATACTGTACTTTGCAATGGTTGCATTCTGTCCAAAATGTTGTATCTGGTTCTGGTGGAGGAGGTAATTCCAATGTGTCCCTCTCAACTGACTTCTCCTCGGGAATTCCTTCATCCTTCGCAACTTCATCTTTGCCGCGCTCCATTCATGAAATGTCTTTTTCCTTTATAAATGAGACCCTAGCCAAAAATATTTCTCTATCTATAATTTGTAAAGTACTCTTCAATCTAAAACTCTTCTTAACGACAAACTGTAATGAAATGAACTACTAACTAACACCGAGAATTGGATAAGAAAAAATGGATTAGTAGTGATGAAAATCAAACAAAACGACGTGGAATACTACGAGTAAATGCATCTTCCTAGTCATGGAAGCAAAAACTGAATAGGAGAGACACTATTGATGAAATCCCTCCAAATTTGTGTGGAACCTTGTTGACCAGCCAGATCAAAAACCTCCAAATCAAAATCTAGATAGTATGAGAGAAGCAAATACTGTACGACATGATTTCGTGCCAAGTTCAAAAACAGCATTATCTGACAGCATCCGCATTGACTGATTCCCGTATACAGAAGTTTATGCTTCCTTCGATCTAAAACTCTTCCTACCTACCAACAGCTATGAAAATGATTCTAATTAGAATACCGAACTTTTGAAAAAGGGAAACGGATTAGTGGCAATATACTCAAACAAAACGATGTGGAAGACTATGGATTTAGGTATCTTTGTATTTATGGAAGCCAAAAAAAAATTCATCCCCGTGTAGTAGCCCTTATTTATGAGAAACCGACAAAACTAGGAAGGTAATCGTCATAATCATCTAACCAGAATACCGAACTCTTGAAAAACAGTATGGTTAGGTGGTAAGAAGTTCAAAGAACATTAAATTTTCACCATCAACATTGCTAATATATTATCTGCATTCGACAGCTTGTAAGTTGTAATGTATGATCTAAAACCGCCTTAACGACCAACATGTTGTGTTTGGTTCCGATGGGGGAGGTAATTCCGATGTGTCCCCCTCAACAGACTTCTCCTCGGGAATTCCTTCAGCCTTTGAAACTTCATCTTTGCCGCGCTCCATTCATAAAATGTCTTTTTCCTTTAGACGGGGACGAATCCAGGAATATCCCCTAGTGGGGGCACCTGTTAATTATAATGGCGAAAGTTTATTTTTTTAATTAACTATATGAGATCGTACAAAATTAAAGCATGCATTACCAATTACAAAAGTTTATAACACATTCTTTAAGTTAAATTAGGTAAAAATGAGCACAAAATCTCAGACAAAATATTTAAAGTAAGTTTTAAATGAACATCAACAAATTTTAAAATGATCGAGCTGGATTTGTTAATGCCTTTATTTTAAAATATTTCTCCTAGATGGTTACAAATAAAGAGAATCAAGAAAGAATAGCTCTAAATCTATAATACAACACGTAAAGTAACAAAGTATAAATGCACCATATGATGAAATTTAGGCATAAAACTAATTAATTTTATGTGTGTATTTTCGGGATATATAAAAGTGTTTATGTTTATATATTAGCACACTTTCATAATCATGCCAATTAGGACTAAAATCTGCAACCAATTAGGACTACAAAAACTCGATAAAAAAGGAATTAAAAATAGTTGTTGCGTCCTCAAGCGCAGATAGAGTGCGCCCCAGGCGCATCAAAGTTTTACCATTTTCATGTAGAGGCGCAGTTAAGTTGTGCCCCGGGCGCATCCTGATTATCTCTTTATGTAATGCGCCTTAGGCGTACTTGGATTGTGCCCCGGGCACATCCCGAATATTCTCGCTTGATGTATTGCATCTTAGGCGCATATAGTTTTGCCTCAGAGGCAACTAATGAAATTACGTAGGTCATTCTTTTTGGAAGTTCAGCTTATTATGAGTTCATGTTTGCCATTCCTAGAGACTTCTAACTTTGCAAAAAATGTTAAACTTCCTGCAATCGGCTTTGGAAACCTACAACTATGGAAACAACTTAATATATCACAAATACCAATGGTAAGGGCCACCTTACCCTCACCCGTAAGGTTGTACCACAACATGGTAGGTCCATTAGTTTGTCTTTTAGGATGAACTCCACTTCTCAGCTTCTACTAATTGACTAGAAATAATTTGGTGGTGGCTAATTTTTTTGATAACTCACGTATTCGGGCTAGCTTACACGAACCTCCATCAACTAATTCTGGGGGTTCAATCCCACTGCCCACCTATTAGGAGCCCAATTAGATTGATGATGGCTAATTTGACAGTATATATGAAATCCTCAATGAGATAATTTTATTCTGAGATCGGAATTTTTCAAGGAATTCTACGCGGATGGAACTTTTGAATCCCTTCGCACTGGCTTCTTGTGCCTCTATTATCCTTGAACAGTCCTTATAGTCTTTAAGGGTTTGCATTTTACAATCTCCAACCAATTGGGACTAAAAAACTTAGTAAAAAATGAATTAGAAATAGTTATTGCATCACATGCGCCTCAGGTGCAAATATGGTGCGCCCCGAGCGCATCTTGACTTTTCTCTTTATGTTCTGCGCCTCAGCCTTAGGTACGTTTAAGTTGCTATCCGGGTGCATTCTGATATTCTCTCTTTATGTCATGCGACTAAGGTGCATTTTTATAAATTGCTTCCCGAGCGCATCCTATTTTCTCTTTTGATGTATTGCGCACACCTTAGGCGCATGGTAGTTGCTCCCTGGGCGCATTTAGGGAAATAACCTAGCTCATTTTTCTTGCAAGTTATGCTCATTGACGCTTCATTTTTGCCATTGCTGGAGACTTCTCAGCCAAACTTCTCAACTTCGTGCATCTGGCTTTGCAAACGTACAACTATGGAAAATGACTTAATGTATCATAAATAACAATGGTTAGAGACATAACAAACAGATTTTGGATGTTCTAGATGTGTGGATTCCGACGCTTATCAGCATGCTCTTAGGTCCATTAGTTCTTCCTGTATGATACACTCCATTGCTCTGCTTCTGCTAGTTAAGGAGGAGTTTGTCAAGATAAGGAAGTGGAAACTATCATTAATTCCAATAATGTGACCATTAGGAGCAGCGGATCAAAAAATAAAAATAAAAACAAAGACCATTAGGAGCAGAAACTATTCAAATTGGTTTTACTTGGACCATTAGACATAGAGCTAAGAGAAATAAGCAATGTCACTGTCATTGTTTTTTCGAGCTTGAATGTTTTCCATGCCTACCTCTTTGATGTTGTGTGGAAAGCCCTTTGAACTTTGTGAAACTCTTATGGAATTGATGAATACCTTATAATTAGGGATGTGTGTGTTGAACGGAACTTAGAATGTGTAGATGGGCGCGGAAATATCTTTGAATCGTCCTCCTTTTGACCAACTTTTCATAAACTAAACCTAATCATTTTCATTGTTTGTTTTTAGTTACCTTTTAATACTTTGAAAACCTTATTAATCGTTGTATAATTGGTCAAGAACGATTAAAAATGGGAGAGATGCGAGCGTTTTATTAGAAAGAATAGTTTTTTTAACCCACTGAGAGTAAAATGGTGACATCTTTGAACGTATAAATATTTTATGATCCAAACTATTTGGATTGGAAAGTGCATTGAACAAGCTTTCTAGTGGTTCAAACCACGCACAAAACGGAGTTCGGGAGTGTCCGGTGCAAGCCCGGAAAGTTTGACTTGTTGTGCAGCTCTGAGGATGCGCCCGGGCGCATTGAAGTGCGCCTGGGGCGCATAACCTTGCGCCTAAGGCGCAATGAAGCTGCAAAACCGGTCAAACTTTGCGGACTTGCTCCGGACACTCCCGAACTCCGATTTTCGCGTGATTTGAACTATTTGAAAGCTTGTTCAATTTAATTTTTAACCCAATTATTTTTTTATCCAATAAATTTTGTACATTAAAAGACGTGATTATTCTATTCTAAGTGGTTCAAAAAAAATTAGTTCGTTAAAATTCTCGCATGTCACTCATTTTAAATCGTATCGAGACCCATTATATATCAATAAATAGAGTTTTTAAGGTACTAAAAGATGGTGAAATCCAACAACAAAGACATTTATGTTTTGTTTATAATAAAGGGGTAGAAAGAAGGCTACCAAAAAAATCGTTGGAGCCACTAGGCTAAAACACGTTCTAAGTTTAATTCGGTACTCAAATACCTAGTTCTTATGTATTTCTTCATTACTCAAGTGTTCTGGAGAGTACATAGTGCATCTACACTCCACCAAAGTGTAGGTGTAACCGAGAACATAAACAAAACTTAAGAATGTTTCTAAAACGAGAACACTGAAAATGCTTTGAGGATGTTCTAAATATTTTAATCTAACTCTACCACATTACAACGCATTGAGAATATTCTCTGCTCTTGAATATAAAAAAAAAATTATATTCCCATGGTTGAGATTCATCGCTACATCAAAACCACCCAATCTATCTAAAAGAATCATCAATCATTTAGAGATTGTGGTGCGAAAAATTTTAGAATTGAGAAAAATCTCAGTAACTTTCGGGCTTGGCTTTCTTTTTTAGATGGAGAAAATTTTCGTTCATTTTTTTTTGGAGCTTCTGTGGTGACCATCATGGCTAAGGTGGTTGTGAGGTGATTTGAAAAATTCTTAAAAATACAAAACGTCATATTTCTCGAACTTCGTTAAAGTAAGAATTTCTCAATGATTTTTATGCTGGTGGTGGTGGTCGTACGAATCGTGATATGGTGAAGCGAAGAAACTTGAATTGAATACTCTCAGTCTTCTAGAATTGAGTATATTGCGAATGCTGTTTTGGGGTAGTGGTAGTTTTGAAGTGTTGACGATGAACTTTAAGATTGAAAATACTCTAAATCCGAACAAATTAGGAAAAGTTCTCAACTTTTTAAAATTGTCAAATAGTCTACATGTGTTCTTTGTTAGTGGTTATTATGTCCCCGTAGTGAAGGCGGTAAATTTTAATATTGCAATCATTTTGAACTTATTTAGTGTGTTGGGTGGTGGTGAAATAAGGGTACGGTGGAAGTGACGGTGGTGTAGTACTTGAGAGGTTGTTGTTATGATAGTGTGTCAATTGATTGGGTGGAGATGAAGTAAAAATACAGTGATGAACTTATATCGGTCGAGGTGCTTGCGACTGTACTGAAGGGATGAAAGGGCGGTTGTCAAATTCCAATTGTGGTGGTAGCGTTGTACTCGAAATGGTCAAGAGACAGTGTTGCTGGCGTAGACGATCAAATTTTGCTTTGTAAATGTACAAGTCTCGCCTTGGGCAAATCCTTATGATGAAACGGTTTCTGACAATTTGATGATGTGTGAAAAGCCCTATGAACTTTTTGAAACTCTTATGGAATTGACGAATACCTTATAATTAGGGATGTGCGTGTTGAATGGAACTTAGAATGTGTAGATGGGCGCGGAAACGTATTTTAGCCTTTTTGACTCCGATTATCTTTGAATCGTCCTCCTTTTGACCAACTTTTCATAAACTAAACCTAATCATTTTCATTGTTTGTTTTAGTTACCTTTTAATACTTTGAAAACCATATTAATCGTTGTACAATTGGTCATGATCGATTAAATTTGATAGAGATGCGAGCGTTTTACCGGAATGAATAGTTTTTTTAACCCACTGAGAGTAAAATAGTGACATCTTTGGACGTAAAAATATTTTATGATCCAAACTACTTGGGTTGAAAAGTGCATTGAACAAGCTTTCTAGCGGTTCAAACCACGCGCAAAACGGAGTTCGGGAGTGTTTGGTGCAAGCCCGCAAAGTTTGACTTGTTGTGCAGCTCTGAGGATGCGCCCGGGCGCATTGAAGTGCGCCTGGGGCGCAGAACCTTGCTCCTGAGGCGCAATTAAGCTGCAAAACAGGTCAAACTTTGCGGACTTGCCCTGGACACTCCCGAACTCTGATTTTCGCGTGATTTGAATTGTTAGAGAGCTTGTTCAATTTACTTTTTAACCGAAGTATTTTTTATCCAATAAATTTTGTACATTAAAAGACGTGATTATTCTATTCTAAGTGGTTCAAAAAAGGAAGCGACCAGAGTTTTTCTTCGAGCCATACCAATGTAGGTTTCCATTTATCACAGGTCCTGATTGCACTGTACCAACCGCATAAGGGAATCGAACCATTCTCCAATTTTTGCTTTTGAAACTACCAACCTTTACAAATTCACCACCATAAAGTGGACTGTCATGCGAAAAAAGGGAAAGGATACGACAAAATACAAAAAAAATATTTTTCTCATTTTTAATACAACCAAACACCAGAAAATAGGTAAATTATTTTATACCCAAACAAACTGAGCCCTACATATTACCAAAAAATAAAATTTATGTATCTTAAGTCCGAATCTTTTTTTTCCATGAATATCGTTGGGTTATTTCCAATTTTTCTAAACTTTGTTCGGTTCAGTTGACTCCTTGTTAACCGACTTTTTCTCTCGAGAGCTGTGTTTGGCGTATGATTTTCAAGGGTTCTGGTGCCAACATAGTTGGGATGCATTCTCCTTGTTGTGATGCCTTTTCGTCACGGTCTTTTTAATCTTTGTAACAACTTCGAAGATTAATAAAATTATCTTTTGCCTTTCAAAAAACAGAATATCGTTTGGTGAGGTATCCAACTTTCGGTTGGATGGTCTTGTTATTGTTTAGTTTTCTTTCTTAATTTCCCCTTGTTGTACCCTTGAGTTTATAAAAGTTTCGTTTGCCGAGAAAAAAATTAAAAATCATTTGGTCTTTTATAGAAACTTACTGATATAGCTGGCCCTTTGTTTTCATAGTAAATCCTATCTCGCTCTTTGCTCGTGGAGTACGTTTAAGCTTTGTGCTTAGGCAGAACCACGTAAATTTTTGTATCCTTCTTTTCGATTGCTTGTTGGTTCGTTTTTCTCGACTTCTTGGTTGTCATAACACAGACATTGACAGGAAATTCTTTGATGAAATCCTCAATGGGATAATATGAACGGAGATCCAAATTGTTCAGTGGAATTCTTGGAATCCCATTGTCCTGACTTCTTGTGCCTCTATTATGCTTCAACATTTCTTGTAATGTGTAAAGGTTTGAATTTTACAGACTCCAACCAATTAGGAATAGGAAACTCACTAAATAAGGGATTAGAAATAGTTGCCGCATCACATACGCGTCAGGCGCAGTTCGAGAGCGCCCCTGGCGCGTCAAAGGTGTGTCTGTTTTGATGTAGTTGCGCCCCAGGCGTATCCTATTTTCTCAGTTTTTGTAATGAGCCTCATTTGAATTGCGCTCCGGGTGCTTCCCATTTTCTCTTTTGATGTATCCAGTGCAACTCAAGCATAATGATCAGTTGCGGCCCGGGCGCATTTAGTGAAATTACCAGGGTCATTTTTCTTGCAAGTTCTGCTTATTGAGACTTCATTTTAGCCATTGCTTGACACTTTTAATCTTCCAAAAGAACGTTTAAACTTCGTGAAATCAGCTTTCAAAACATATGCAGCTATGGAAAACGACTTAATATATCGGAAATTAAAAGGGAAAGAAACATAACAAATGCATTTTGGATGTCTAAATGTGTGCATTCCGACACTTATCAACAAGCTCTTATGTCCATTTAATTTCTTCTTGGCTTCTGCAAATTAAGGATGAGTTTATCATGATAAGGAAATGAAAACTATCATTAATTTCGATAATGGGACCATTAAGAGCCGAAACAATTCAAATTAATTGGTTTACTTGGGCTTGGAAAGTACCATTACCAAGAGAAGAACCAGGGAAAATGAAGAGGAAGTAGCCCGAGTAATTTGAACTCAGGGCCATTAGTTGTTCAAGATAAGGAGGTGTGTAAGATAGCTTGAACTGGCTGCTTCTGCCTCCCTTGAACAATCCTTATAATGTCTAAGAGTTTGCATTTTACAATCTCCAACCAATTAGGACTAAGAAACTCAGTAGAAAATGAATTTGAAATAGTTGCTGCATTACATGCTCCTGAGGCGCAAATAGAGTGAGCCCCGGCGCATTTAAATTTTCTCTTTTGAGGTAATGCGCCTCAAAAGCACAGGAATTATGCCCCGGGTGCATCGTGATTTTCTCATTTCATTTTAGTTTCGCCCCGGACACATCTCATAAAATTACATAGATCCTTCTTGTTGCAAGTTTTGCTCATTGTGAGTTGATGTTCGCCATTCCTTGAGACTTCTAAAGCTTCGAAAGGAATGTTAAACTTCCTGCTATCGGCTATTCATGGAAACCGACTCTTCCTTGGGCTCACTTTTTGTGGTTTCCCTGGTGGTCTTTTGTATCGATCATGGCAGGTTTTCCACTAAGAACAGCTTGGCTTCATCGGGTGATCTCTGAGGACTCCTGTGTTCTCTCCTACAAAGGGAAAGAGACTCATAGTCACCTGTTCCTTGAGTACCAAGTTTCGATCCATTGCAGTTTGGGGTCACCATTGCAGAAGTGAGGTGATGGTTCTTTTCCTCAGCAATGGTCAGAAGTGTGGTGAATCTAACCCCAGTATAGTGCTCAAGCTGGTGTTTTCTGCTACTATTTTCAGAAGTGTATGACCTTATACCATGACTAACAATCCGTGGAAACTTTCAAAAGAGCTTCACCATCCTTTGTATATATAGTATAATGGCTCCATCATATCACAATCTGTTAAGGTCAAATTTGATATGATAAACAGCAAAGTCCACGATTTTTTCATACCATATACCTTCATTTTGTAAGTTTAGATGACTATAGAACCCCGTGCGTTGATGATGATTTTTTCAAAATATTTTTTCCTCCAAAAGAGCAAATTAATCCAAGTTTTCTTCTTCTTGAACTTTTTTTTATCGACCAAGTAATATGTACCACAACGTTGTAGGTCCATTAGTTTGTCCTCTAGGATGAACTCCAATTTGCTGCTTTTGCTAATTGACAAGAAATAATTTGGTGATGGCTAAGTTTTTGATAACTCAGGTATTCGGGCTGACTTACACGAACCTCTACTAATTCTGGAGGCACAATCCTACCGCCCATTTGTTGGGAGCCCAATTAAATTGATGATGGCTAATTTTAAATGTGTATGAAATACTCAATGAGATAATTTAATTTGTGTCGGAGATGGGAATTTTTCAATGAATTCTTCGTGGATTGTGGCTCTATAATCCTTGAATAATCCTTATAATGTTATGGGCACTCATTTTACAATCTCCAACGAATTAGGACTAAAATACTCAATAAAAGAAGGAATTAGAAATCGATGTTGCATCACATGCTCTTCAGGCGCATATAGAAAGCACCCCTGGCGCATCGAATGCGCCTCAGGCGCGCTCTTGAATTGTTCCTCAGGCGCATATAGAGTTCACCCTGGGCATACCATTTTCTATCTTTAGGTAATGCATCTCAGGTGCAGTACTTGAATTGTGCCTCAGGCGCATATAGAGTTCACCCCGGGCGCACCATTTTCTATCTTTATTTTATGCGTCTCAGGCACACAAGAATTGTGCCTCAGGCGCATATAGAGTGTGCCCCGGGCGCACTGATTTTTTCTATTTTTGTAATGCTCCTAGGGTGCATTTAAATTGCTCGCTGAGCACATCCTATTTTCTCTTTTGATGTATTGCGCGCAAGTGTATTGTATTTTTGCCCTGAGCGCATTTATTGAAATTGCCTAGCTAATATTTCTTGCAAGTTCTGCCCATTGACACTTCACTTTTGCCATTGCTTCCAGAAGAATGTCAAACTTCGTGCAACTGGCTTTGGAAACGACTTAATATATCACAAATAACACCCTCTATCAACAAGCAAGGAACAAGAATTTTAGGTTTGAATTTCAAGGGGTGCAAAGGAGACTAGAGTCATTGGTTGTTTTCTTGGATGGGCTTGACGTTGGATTAGATTGCTTGTATAATTTCCTTGTATAATTTGATGATGGCTAATTTTACAATCTATATCAAAATCTTCAATGAGATGATTTGCTCGGAAATCCAAATTTTTCAATGAAATCTTTGCGGATGGAACTCTAGTTGAATCCCAACGTATCGGCTGCTTGTGCCTCTATTGTCCTTGAACAATCCTTAAAATGCTCAAGGGTTTACATTTTACAATCGCCAACCAATTTGGACTAAGAAACTCAATAAAAGAAATGAATTAGAAACAGTTGCTACATCACATGCGCCTGAGGCGCAAATAGAGTGCTCGGGAAACAATTGCTGCATCACATGTGCCTCAGGCGCAAATAGAGTGCGCCCCGGCGCATTGAAATTTTCTCTTTTGTGGTAATGTGCCTCATGCGCACTGGAATTGTGCCCCGGGTGCATCGTTATCTTCTCATTTGATTTTAGTTTTGCCCCTGGCTCATCTCATGAAATTACATAGGCCCTTCGTGTTGCAAGTTTCATGTTCGCCATTCCTTGAGACTTCTAAAGCTTCGAAAAGAATGTTAAACTTCTGCAATCTGCTATTCATGCAAAACCGACTCTTCCTCTTGCACTCACTTTTTGTGGTTTCCCTGGTGGTCTTTTGTATCGTTCATGGCAGGTTTTCCAGTAAGAATAGGTTGGGTTCATGGGGTGATCTCTGAGCAATCCTGTGTTCTCTGCTACAAAGGAAAGAGACTCGTAGCCACCAGTTCTTTGACTACCAAGTCACCATTGCAGAAGTGAGGTGATGATTCTTTTCCTCGCCAATGTGTTTTCTGTTGTTGTTTTCAGAAGTGTGCTGATGATTCTTTTCCATGAAGTGTGCTGATGATTCTTTTCCATCCACGATAATTTCATTGAACGATTGGATCTCTAATCGAAAGAACTTGCAGAGAAGAAGCTGGTAGAGGGGGATGCATTTGAATTATCTTCTCCATTAGAACCAAATACATTTCGGACTAAATGCAGCCATTGTAGGATCCAATAGAAATACCCTGTTGTTTACATGAATCCAAACCTTAGCTGCCCTTTTGGTAAACACCCGTTTCATGCAACTGAGATAGTTGACTCACCCATGGGTCGACACAATATATCAACCCTTCATCCCCATCCCTGCAGAATCAAATTATGTGAGCGGTTCTATTGCAAAGAACATGTCTGCTGCAAGAGGGAAAAAACGAGCTTCAGAAATTCCGATTTATTTTGGAGAAAAGGTATGAAGAGTCACAGCCACAAGGGTGGTAGATCAGCTTCCAATTTGGTGTGGAAATATCCTTGAAACTAATTTGAATCCTTCAAGACTTGAGATGTCAAATCTTTGGCTACCAATTCAGTAGATCTCACCAAATCCTAGAAAGAAAGCACTTACCATCAGTACACAATCTACATCAAGGACAACAAATATACAGATACATAATCACAGATGCATTTACAAAATGCTAATATAAAAATGGACAGATATGATTGCTTACCAAATCTTGGAAGCGCAAATAGCAGAGGCTATTGATGAAATCCAACCAAATATGTTTGGAACCTTATTGACTAGTCATATCAAAGATTCAAAATATCGCCAAATTCGGATCATTTAGAAAACACAACTATTGAAATTGTTTTGCCTCAACTAGTTCTAAAATATTGTCCAACACAAGCATGAACAAAATGTAGGATGGACTCCTTGTATTTATAGCAAACTGTTACCCAGAATCGACCTTCTTGGCATTGGGTTGAGACAAATCATGCATGGTCAATTTTTCTGCTCAAATTAATGAACCACATTGTCCAAATATGGACAATGAGTTATAGAGAAAATCTTCCAGCGCGATACCATTAATGCTTTTGATGTCTTCTTCCAAGTTCGCTTACATAGTACTACTGTATTTCAGGAGGTACCATGAGGTGATTACATACTATGAGAAAGCGCTTGCACTATCAACCAGAAGTTTGAGCACCTATGCAGGTCTTGCCTACACTTACCATTTGCAGGTACATATTATTTGCACAGATTTTAATTATTTTCCACATCTGGTGTTAATATGACACTGAAGAGGAAGTTCCACATAAATATATCCTTGTATTCTTCTGCAATTGACTTGATCAATTGCATCAAGGAAACTAGTGTTTTTCGACAGGAAAGTACCCTTTTCTTTCTATGGGAACTGAGAATCACCTGTTTCATTGTTAACTAGAACAAAATGTTAGTTTTTGGCATGTTGTGAATCTGCATTTTATATTGCAGTGCTCTTTGGTTAGTTTGTTTCCAGGATGATCTGCACCAGAGTGAAGTGATAAAAATCATATGGCCTAAAATAAATATGATGTTTCAATTACCAAATGAAAAAAAAAGGGGTTATTCGTACACTTTTTAGTCTTGGACTAACGTGGTTTGTTGTCTCTTAATGCATGGGATAATTCAGCTCCAAGTAACTTGTATTTTTGGCTAAACGAGCTTTTAAGGGAATGCTAAGGTGTCATGTGAGAAAGTAACCAAACTATTAAGGCCCGCCAACTCTAGATTAAAGTCCTAGCTTTGTATCTGCTTGCCTTTTGTGATTAATTTGTCTTGCTGAAGACTTCTGCGCTTCTGCAGGATAATTTAACTGCAGCAATTATATACTATCACAAGGTATGTTACTCCCAACTTGAGTGCTGGAATGAAAGACATCACATATTAAAACCTTCTATCCATTCCATTTTGTGTCCTTTTTGGAAAAAAAATTACAGTATATGGTTTTCCCATCTTCCCCTCCTCTTGACCCTTCAATTGAAGTGACAAGTCCAACTTGAATTGAAGGGCTTTTTAGAAAGTTCAAGTTTGTAAAGTGCAATAAGTTTTCTTAGCAGTCAACATTAGCAAACACATTAGCATTTTGCAGGAAGATTTTTTTTCCATGGTTTCCAATCTCAAAAGACGTCCCAACATAAAAGCATTCTATTATCTGTTGACGCATTCTAAATGTCCTGTTATCCTTTCTATTTATCAGGCTTTATGGCTTAAACCAGATGATCAGTTTTGCACAGAAATGTTGACATTAGCTTTGGTAGATGAATGCCGCCATGGTGTAGAGCCCAAAAGCGATTCCCATCAAAACGATGTATTTATATATTGAGAACATGAAAATTACAGCCCAGGTTGTATTTTATGTAGCCGATATATAAATTAGACACGATGAACTAGGTATATTTTCTGTTGTACCAGTAGAAGAAATATCTGGCATTTTACTCGTTTATTTATTTGCAACCTACTGGCATCACCATTGTTACAATGAATCCTCTTTCTCATTATATAGATTCTTTCCCCAGAAATTTATGGGATCTTTGTATTGGGTTGGCTGGTGATGGTTTGTGCTTCTCTTCTACAATAGATAGTTGGAATTATAAGGCTGAACTTCATAAAGTTGGAATTGTTCCATTGCCGCCTTAATGTAGTAGTATAAAATGGTGTGACATTATCAAACCAAACCGAGCCTTATGTCCCAATCACATGGGGTCGGCTAGTATAAATGGTGTGACATGCAGTTGCTAAATGTTCTACCATTAGTTGGAAATGAAAGAAACAGCAAATAAAGTTGCCCTCGTTTGAATTTTTTTTTCCTGAAAATGGTACGATAGTTTTATTGATACAAAAAAAGCCAATACATCAACAAAGATGGCTAAAACATAAACGAAACATAGTATGGCAATGAGCCAGTTTCACGCTTTTTACTCAAAAAGGACAACGGACAAGTTAATCCAATCTCTGAACACTACCTTAAACGCAATGGAAAAATGCAATATCGACACTGTATCCATTTGTTGTATTGCCATTGAGTTTCAGAACCTCGCAACTAATAGCAAAGCTCCACTACTGCTAGATAACTTAAATTGCATTTTTGCGATAACCATGACACCCTAACTGCAGAATACATATTTTCCATGTAGTTTTCAATGTCTCAATCCTCCTTCCCCCGGGCTATATCAAGAAGAATTTGGTTCAGATGCTGGCCAAAAATCTTGGTAGAAAATGGCTCAACGACATGTCGAGCTTCAGAACCCATTCTCTCTGCCATTTGGGGGTCCCTTATGAACTTCTCCATGGCTGAAGAGAACTCTCGAGGGCTAGGACCACAAAGGAACCCTGTCACGCCATTCTTAATCGTCTCCACAGGACCCCCACCGTTGCATGCAATTACAGGTTTATAGGCTGCCATTGCCTCAGAGGCATTGCAAAAGCAGCATATTTCTTTCGGCTGTTGAGCAAGAGGTCATGAACTTAACCTTGTGAGACACCCCTTTCTGGTCTGCTAAGCTTTTCAATTCCTCCAAATATTCAACATTCTCTCTTAGCCGTTTATCAAAGCCACCTGAAGAAAATACATAAGGTGGTCAAATTACTGAGAACATGTACCAAATTCTACATCCAAATGGGCAAAAGCATATCTTGCATGTGCAACAAAAAGTGTACCCCCATTGCTCTGAAACATAAGCTGAAGATTAAGCATAATCTAGCATTAGTCCCTTGTGTAAACAGGTGGGGGCAAATGCTTTCTCAGATTGCCAAATCGGTTCCTAGGGGGGGAGGGGGAATGCTTTTCCAGATTGCCAAAAAGCCAACTATAGACAATTGCAGAAAGAGTCAAAATTATACTTTGCAGCTGGCGATTACTCCCAAATTAGAAAAGTTAATAAGGGAGGCACAAGTAGCCCTTTTATGCTGCATCAAACAATAATGTCAAAGGAAGAAGAATAATCACCATTCGCATTGACAATGCAAGATACAAATGGAACATAGATAATAGTGCATACTGCATACTCCTGATTGCTCATCAAACTGCTATTTATATTGCATGGACTCTTCTAAATCTGTCAAGTGTGTATATGCACTCTACGTGTCTAGTTGGCCATAGTACCATCAAGCTGTGTAGTACTCCAAGCTTACCACATAATTGCACATGTAAAAAACACCACCGTTGACGCTTTTGATTCTTTCCGTGTTTTTTCATAAATTCCAAGATTGATGCTTATGTTACATGAAAATATCTTTCATCTCAGGAAAAATAAAACAAAAATAGATCAAAAATGAATTTCCATCTGTACCCTAGAGGCTCTTGAACTTGTATGATAGATGATTCCGGCACTAACACTGTATGCCAATGCAAGAAATATGGCACACAACTGATGAAGGAAGACGCATTTTGTACAAGAGACAGACTGGGTAATGATATACAACTAAGAACTAGAAGGGATATATCAAAAACCAAGATGAATCAATGACTGTACGTCTGTACTCAAGCTGGAAGTACAGAGACTTGCCTACAACTGTCAACGTAGCGTCAGCAACATTAAGACCTTGGACATCACCTCCAAGAGTTTGCAACAAGGAAAAAGCACATATTGCTAATTCAACATTCTTTTTCTTTTCAAAGCGGTTGACAGAGAGAGTTAAACCTGCAATAGATTAACCAAATAAACTCAACATCAGTGCAGGAAAGGGCAAGGGATAAAAACTGCTAAGCATATGTTTAAACACAAAAATTCTAAACCATGCCCAAAACTAGAAAGATACCAAGAACAAGGATGTTTGTTACTTAAAAGCTTGGGGTTTATCAAACTACACTACATTCACTGTAGGGTAAAGCACGGCTGGCTTGATTCCTCTCGCATGAAGATGCTTAAATGTACGCGCAAAAGTAGATGCAGTAAATCTGCTGTTAACCAGAATCAAATCCGCCATACCTGTTAATCCATAGGTCAATCCATTAAGCTTGTCAAAAGCACATTACATTAATTCAACAAAGGCATAGAAGAGGTATGGAGGATGATTGGATCACTTGTTCTTACATTGTCGTTTGGCATCACCTATTCGGATCATAGGATATTTGTTGGGTGGCATCGCCTTCATTAGCAAAATTGCTTTTGATTGATACTATCAAGTTTTTTGCAACAAAAAGAGAGATGATTGTAGTCCTGTATCTTATTTTCACTTTCTTGGGCTATTTGGTTTGGAAGTGCCTGCTAGAGGACAAGTTCGACAACATCGTTCATTATTAGCATAAATTGTGCCGTTTGTCATCTTTGGGCCTCATGTTCTCTTCCGTTTAGGGAGTCCTCTCTTTCTTTCTTTTTCCCTCAGAATTTTGAGAGCAATGTGTGATTTGTAGTTTGTCTTTGATTAACCTTCTCCTTTGCACTTTATTCAAGCGGACATGTGTCCTCCTTTCTTGTATTTGGTTGATTTTTAAAATAGAATTTCCTGTGGTGTGATGGAAAAGAAAAGATATGGAAGACAATTTATAAGACACTCACAAAGCCAGGATCCAGAGAAGTACCAGTCGTTACGTCTTCTATAAAGTCTATGGGTTTTCGATATATCTGCCGAAGAATGGTTGTGTGTTGAGCCAGCAACAAATCCAGAAAATGGCAATAGAATACAACCTGGACAGGAAGCAGACAACATGAGATATCCAAAAACTGCTAATGGTGAGTTTTCTTTCTAAAATAAAGAAATAATTTTTTTTTCTAAAATAAAGAAAAGAATCACCTTAGTTGCTTTCTTTAGTTTCATCAACGGAATGACTACAGAGACCTGATCAGCGAGCACAACATCGAATGATGGCCACATGAACAACACACAGACAACAACAAAAATGCACCTGATATAGGCACATACAGCATGTAGATGTTAGAAAATATGACGGGGTAGGAAAGCACCATATACAGTTACTTGAAAGGTTCCTACACATTGTGTTTGCATTAATGTCACATATCGTTGAGCTATTACAAGGAAGAATAGATGCAGAGTACCAAAACAAAATTGTTTAAAGGGGAAAAAAAACATCCAATAGCTATCACGTGCAGATATTCAGAGAAGCTGCAAAGAAGTTCTTTTTCAAGGATTACACAAATGGTGGTGATTTTACACATGGGTTACTAATGAAACAGAATTGAGAAGAGTGAAGAGCCGGTTTAATTACTAAGTCGCCACTTCTTTTGTTTCATAAGGATTGCAAACATAGAAATTAGTATTCAACCAGCCCATGATCTTCGAAATTACCAATCATCAATACCGTACCAAAACTCACTTTTATTTTGCCATGTGCTCATGTGAAAATACTTTTAACTAACCATTTCTGCAGTGAAACAGCATGGTTATACAAAATTTCTTTAGATTGTGTTACAGCCTATATTACATTACAATTGTTCTAGTGCAAGTAAAATAAACCAGAACCTGGTCTATAAATGTCACTGTGCAAGTTTTAGGGAACCTTTTTTGCCTTTGCTTAGATAGGGAAATGTGGCAACCTTACACAACTCTCCAAGATATGATACAAATGTAAGTGTGATAAACATTATACATGTAAGTAACCAGACCAAGTCAAGAAAAACATCTCAAAAA
Source organism: Rhododendron simsii (assembly GCA_014282245.1). Classification (NCBI taxonomy): domain Eukaryota; kingdom Viridiplantae; phylum Streptophyta; class Magnoliopsida; order Ericales; family Ericaceae; genus Rhododendron; species Rhododendron simsii. The sequence goes on from CM024964.1 coordinate 26,082,927, forward strand.
GATACGACAGTTTCTTTAATCTGAAAAATGCACGCAAGTTCAACCAAAAAGTACTAATTGATAGAGCAGCACAGTTGAACAACTTATTAGATAAAAACAATACGATTTCCTCACCGGCAAGAGTCTCCTCAAAACATCGAGTTCTGTCGTGGTGAGCTGTAAAAATATGAACCTTGTGACCATGGGATGCAAGTTCCGCCTATACATAACACCAGCCAAGGTTTAGTTAGGGGTTTTAGCAAATTTGCATATAGTCCTACGTATCTTAGAGTGCAATAGCCTTTTTCTTTTCATTTTGCATCGCTTGCAAGGTACTAATAGTTTCTGCATGAATCCATTTTCTTTTCTTTTTTTTTCCTGCTTGAAAGGTAAGAGTCGTAAGACTCAATAAATCCCCATCTCTATCTGTAATTTGTTTTGTGGAAAAATTTGTTGTTAATTAGGAGGGTACACTCTTATCATCAGCCCAAATAACTCCATTCCACCTAGACCGAAGCCATCACCTTTCACCTCCATCATCAATTTCTGGAGCCAAAATCATACGAGTCAAAAGATAGAAAAGTAAAATCTCAATTATACCCGAGGTCCTAAGCTCATAGCTGCACATTAACTAATAAAGGTGTTGGAGTTTGTCCCACATCGGTTAATTATCTCCTCCAAAACTAGTATATGAGCCTGAGCGGCCTCTCTATTCTTTGCCAATTAGTTTGGAGTTTAATGCTTTAACATGGTATCAGAGCTAAAGTTTTGGAGGTTTTTCCCCTTTGTTTGTGCCATAGTTGCACTTTCTTTCGTTGTGATCCGTGTGTTTCGGATCTTTTGTTTACCTCTCCATGTGCGAATCGGAGGTTGCATGTGCGGGGGAGTGTTGGAGTTTGTCCCACATCGGTTAATGATCTCCTCCAAAACTAGTATATGAGCCTGAGCGACCTCTCCACTCTTTGCCAATTGGTTAAAATAAAATTAGATTTTTAAACAGATAATTTGTCATCTTAACACCATTTCGACAATGAAGCTCTTCAAAAGTGAATGCAATAACTAATTCTCAGAGCACTTGAATTTTATTCATTCCTCCAAAGGAAAAAAAGAAAACCGTCTTCACAGAATGTTGTAAATTATAGATTCATCCTCTTGAGTCTTGATACAATATGACCGAAACAAAAATAGAATGACATGTTGGGATTTCATTTCGCGGAAGTTTGGTGATAACCCACAACACACTCATATTGAGATCCAATACTTAATAGGTATTGTCACAAAGAAAAACAAGAGTGACACGAGAGATTTACATGGTTCGACCCAAAACCGGCCTACTCCATGGGAGAGAGATACTCCACTATATGAACAATATAGAGCTTTACAACACCAATACCCAAGCCCTGAAGTTACACACTTCCCCACTCACCTGGTGTCCATGATCCCAAAATCTCATGGGTTACCGGCTCATTAGTATTTTTATCTTTACCCTCACAGTGTTATCACCACAGCACCAAAGGGTGCTGCCCCATCTCTCTAAATCTCCATCTCTATACTACATAGTCTACACTGGTATTTCTCTCTCATTCGTTCACATGTACATACACGAAATGAAAAGACGAAAACACAAGGCTGCACAACTTGTTGGATTTCCAACATGACAGATAAGTACACAATCAAGAGAGATAAGTATAAAATAGAAGTTACCGATTCCGAGATCTGGATGAATGAGGGCGATGTTGAGACTGGAGCTTCCCTTCTTCTCCATCCCTTTGTCGTCTCCTCTCTCTCTCTCTCTCTCTCTCTCTCTCCAAAAGAGTATTCTTTGCCCTTTACGATCAATCAATCAGCTTATGGCTGTGGCCAATTTAAAAAAACCCTGGTAGTTAAGTCGTGTTTCCGGGATGCGAGACAGCCGCGCGTGGGTAACAATATTGGGTTTGATCCTCTGTGACCAAATCTATTTGCGTGAAAATAATTTCACACAAATCATCTACGATTACAAACTAATCAGAATTCGATTCACACGATAATCAACATGATACATCTTCTTGACACGATCAACAACTTCAACAGTTTAGATCATAAAAAGAAACCGGAATGAGTTCACAATTTACAAATTACACATTGCCAGAGAACCATAGTAATGTTGGCTTTGATCCAGTGAAGCCAAATCTATTTTATTAAAAATAAATTCATACAAATCAACTCCGATTATAAACTAATTAACATTCGATTAACGTAATCTGTAGCAACATATATCTTATTAACAAGATCTACAACTTGAACAGTTTCGATTATGTAAATAAATCAGATTGAGTTCACAATTTGCCAATTACGAACTTTCAACATACTTCTCATGTTCAACCTGAGAAGTCTTAATGAACCGGACGACGTCGTTTTTACGGACCTCGCGTCTGATACACACGAGTTCGTGTTAACTTCCTTGTCCTTAGAATGCAGGCCTTAAAATTGTCTTCTGTTTCCTTTGCCCAAAAAATAGCGAGGAGAGAGAGAGATGACCGGAGAAGAGGTGGTGGGTCCCGCCGGCCCAAAGCTCGTTCGGCTGCTCTACTTCGTCGGCGCCGGATGTAATGATCTTCTTCCTCTTCTTCTCCCTTACGCCTCTACTATCGATCAATTCGTATTGATTTTTGTGTGTGTGGTTGGATTATGTTGATAGTATTCAGCATTGTTGTAATTAGAAACCCTTTTGGGCGATTTTGTTTCAGTCATTTGCATGGCGGCGATCAACAAGTGGGGAGATATTCAACGGAATTCCGTTCAATTACCGGAGAAGCCGTCCAATGCGGTACAGAAAGCAGTTGAATGATAATCAATCGCCTCGTGTTTTAGGGTTCCATCAAAGCTCAGTGAGTAATTAATACATGATTCAGTGGCTTCTTTGCTGCAGAAATTTGTATTTGGAGATTGAAATACCTAGTAGTTTTTTTTTGGTAGACAATTCGTGATCCAATGCAATTAAAGTCTGGACTTTTTTTCTGTGATTTATACTTATCAAAAAAAAAAAAAAAGTCTGGCCTTTTCAATGCGCATATGTCTATATATTTGCTCAAATTTTCAAAATGTTGATGAGGGTTGGGGGAAGTTAGTTTAGTTGGTGTGGATTTAGATGTTTCGATGATGTTTAGGTAATGTAAATCTAATGAGAATGAGGGAAGCGGTTGAATGTGAAGAATTTTGCCATGAAGTTGTGGAATTATGCTTGGTGTCCGCCTTGCGGTGCTACTTATGGTTAGAATGACCTTAACTATTTGGTGAAATTATTAGGTGAGACTAACCAAAATAAACATATAGGCTTCGTTTTGATGGATCATGGATGGATGTGGAATTGTGGACCTATAGGTGGCTTGTGAGAAACAGCGGAAGATGGACTAGAGGTAGAAGTGGCGGTATTTTATCGAAATCTTATGTAACTACGATCCCTGTTTTTTTTTTGTTCAACATCACTGCAATCCTTAACATGAACGGTTTTAATTCACTCCTATTTGATGGTCATTTCAAATCAGATTTCAGAGCGATAAAGCTCCAAAACTCAATCTCTAATTGTCAATTTGAGCTATTGATAATGACAAATCCCTCCTGTTGAAATCCACATTTATCAGAACAAGCCTTGAACTACATGATCCAGATCATTCTAACAAACATAGATGTGCTCTCCGCTGTGGTCTTTTGTTCGTTTGGAGCTTGGGTTAGATTCATTTGTAACTTAGGTTTGAGGTGGAAGTGATCCCAAGACCTTCGGTGTCACTCTGGGGAAGCCCACCAAAGCTATATTTTGGGCACGGGTGGGGAAATGCCTGAGTTAGTTCATGCGATGATTGATATCCTTTCGGTTGAATAGGGAAATGGATCCTTTTTCTGTTGCCCTTATAGATATGATGTGTGCTCGAGTTATGTTCTTGTGGGCAAAAATAAAACTTCAAATGTGGACTCCTAAATGTGTATGTGTAGTGTAGTGCTTGATTGTGTGAGCATGTGTGAATGTGCATGCTTAGCTGGCTGTTCTCAAATGCGAGCCCGGATGAAAGAGAGATTCTTTGGGTATGTAATGCATACCAGGAACCAGGAACATATATGTAGTGAGCTGAAAAATACCAGGATTACCGGAGGAAAGACAAGACAAGACCATGAAAAACGGCTTCCCCATGAGTGCAATGTAAGTAAATATGTACACTTGCCGTCTTTTTTTCATGAATCCCTTCTCTCTTAGGGTAATTTCCATAGAGCTAGATGAAGAGACTTCATTGTTTTGAAAACAAATCTGCATCTGACTCCACCAGTAATTACCACAGCACTTGCACATCTTCACATGAGCATTAGTTTACATCCTCATACAGAATATTCGGTCTCGAACTAAAAAAGAATTCATCAGACAGGATAAAATGTATTTGAAATGGAAGGGAGAACCTATTTGAAATCACAACGCCAAGAATAAAATGTGTGGATGAATTAAGCCGCAACTCATGACTCCCTCTTTATCATTTGGTCTAGAACAACTTTTGCTTTCTGTTTATATGCAGGAAACAACTTAACGAGCTGAAAAAGCTTATTTTCGAGATGCTCTGAATCTTAGATGTTTTTTTGCCTGTAATTTTGAATAATCAAGTACAAGGAGACCTCTATGAGAAGACCTTTGGAGAAAGAGATGAAAGAAATGATATCCAAAGGTCAAAAAAAAAAGAAAAAGAAGAAGGAGATTTCCAGCAAGGGCAAGTGACACAGATAAAATAAGGCAGAAGAGGATTTGTGTTAGAGTAAAGCCAAAAGACGGACGATCCGAATTTTCTGCCGAGTAGGTGGTCTGCAAAAGGCAACATAATCTGTATTTAAGATAAACTAGCCGTCTCCTGGAATCAAATAGTGAAATACAGAGTTGAAAAAATCCTGGAAAAATCATAGCACTGTGATAAGTGTAGTGCCTACATTTTTCCTCGCACAACCGGCAACTTAGCTCTGCAGAGCCAGTTGCATCACCACTCTAACATGTATTCCCACCAACCATGCCACCAAACTTGCAAGAAGTCACCGGAAGGGAACTTCTGCAATGCAAAGGAAAGAATGATTATCGCGTTGGCCGATAGAGAAGCCTTGCACTTAAAGATTTTGATACATGCTAATCGAAATTAAATTTCTCTATCCGCACAGCAGCAGAGACATTACTCTGCCGAACAAGCACTGCAAAAACATTACATAAGTGAAACCCAACTGCTTTTTAGACAAAATTTGATTTGGATGCCCAGAAAAACTATTTGTGGCCAAGAGTATTTTTTTGCGGCTTAGACTAATTCTTTTGGGCGAAAATTTATTCTTTACGTAATTCTTTGCGAGAGCAATTATAGTGTGATTAACCCCTAATGTTCTAGGAGAATCAGATAAAATCATCAAACTCTCATCTCTCTCTAATGTTCTTCTCTGCTGTTTCCGTCTTTTCACGTCTGCTTCTGGTGCTGCTTCAATCAGTGTGTTTTAGTTACCAAAATACAATGTGCATCTAAGTAGCATTCTCAGTTGAACTTGTTATACTGCTGGAGATATTCCTATTGCTAGTATAATATGGACATTTTTCTTCACAAAAATGTCCTCTGCATTTGTTTTGTTGATATTTAAGCAGCTGCTTTCATTATCATAATTGCCATTTAAAGCTATTGCAGGTATAAAAAAGCCGTGCGGTGGTTTGAGAAGACTTTGGCTCACATTCCGTCATCTTTAAGTGAAATATGTGGGAACCAACCGTGGTTGATCTGGACCATTAATTCATTGAGAAAATTAAAGTACATTTAATTGGCTTCCAATACCTATCAGAATCAGTATTCCATTGTGGTTCCCTTAAATTTATTCTTACTCTTCGAAACTAAAAGGGTGTTGGATTGGTAGCATTAATACCAGCCAGCATTTTCTTCTTAACATTTTATTGTGTGATGTTGGTCCATGACACAATTCACCTGACTTGTTTTGTATTATCATCTTATAATCAAAAGTTTAGCTGGCTATAGAATACATTCTGGTTAGGTTTTGGCAACTCCGATCCTATTTAGTATTTACTTAGCCATGCTTTTTTTTAGACCAATTTATGTCCAAATATGTGTGTTGGTTGTGCACATTGTCGTTTTGGTTTCACAACAGAAAAGGTCGTGATAGGGGAGGGAGTTATCTGAATGCCTGCAAAACAACCAAGTCTTGGCCACCCGTTGTGGTTTGGGCGTTCGACCTCTGGTGCAGGCCCCTTGGGCACTCTGTCGTGGTGTCACTCTTTAGTGGCGAGGCTCTTGGGCCTGCGTCAGCTGGGCTAGCTCCCACATCGAGAGTTTGGGTATTGTGTGTGTGTTTAAAGGATCCATTATGCCTCTCCCTAGTTAGCAATTGCCTATGTGAATTGGTATGTGGAATTACCCTCTTGCCCTCATTCAAAAAAATCTGAATGCGTGCAAACTCTAGTGTGATGGTGGTTACATTGGTGAGGACGAGAGACAAAATTTTCATCAGCAAAGAACTTTCTAGTTTTCTGAGGAAAAAAGAAAAAAGTACTTACTAGCGAAATTGTTTCGAAAATGTGGAGTTTGTGGGAGTCTGAAGATGTTGAGGATGCTGAGAACACTATGTTTAGATCATTCCTTGACTTCTCTTTGTAAGGTGTGATTTTTTTGGACATATTTGGAGATTAGGGATATTGAATAGCTTGAGTTTGAGCTTAAGCTAGAGCAAATTGATCATACTCATACAGTTCTTCATTCTTCTTTATTTTGACAAAGTAGATGGCCTCTTCGTGACGTTCATGCTTTTGATGTCTTCTTCCAAGTTCGTTTACATAGTACTACTGTATTTCAGGAGGTACCATGAGGCGATTATGTACTATGAGAAATCACTTGCACTATCAACCAAAAGTTTGAGCACCTATGCAGGTCTTGCCTACACTTAACCATTTGTAGGTACACATTATTTGCCCAGATTTTAATTATCTTTCGCATCTGGTGTTAATATGATACTGAAGACGAAGTTCCGGATAAATATATCCTTGTGATCTTCCGCAATCGACTTGATTAATTGCATTAAGGAAACTAGTCTTGTACTAACGTGGTTTGAAGTCTCTTAATGCATTGGATAATTCAGCTCTTAGTAACTTGTTTGGTTGGCTAAACAAGCTTTCAAGGGAATGCTAAGGTTTCATGTGAGAAAGTGACCAAACTAGCCCGCCACCTCTATATTAAAGTCCCGGCTTTGTCTCCGCTTGCCTTTTGTGATAAATTTGTCTTGCTGATGATTTCTGTGCTTCTGCAGGATAATTTTACTGCAGCAATTACATACTATCACAAGGTATGTTACTCCTAACTTGAGTGCTGGAATGAAATACATCACATATTAAAACATTCTCTCCGTCCCATTTTGTGTCCTTTTTGGAAAAAAAAAAATTTACATGGTTTTCCCATCTTCCCCTCCTCTCTTGACCCTTCAATTGAAGTGACAAGTCCAACTTGAATTGAAGGGCTTTTTGGAAAGTTCAAGTTTGTAAAGTGCAATAAGTTTTCTCAGCAGTTAGCATTAGCAAACACATTAGCATTTTGCATGAAGGTTTCTTTTTCCCTACTTTCCAATCTCAAAAGACATCCAAACATTAAAGCACCCTATTATTTGTTGATGTCTTGTTATCCTTTTCTATTTATCAGGCTTTATGGTTGAAACCAGATGATCAGTTCTGCACAAAAATGTAGACATTAGCTCTGGTGGATGAATGCCGCCATGGTGTAGATCCCAAAACGAATTCTCGTCAAAACGATTTATTTTTATATTGAGAACATGATAATTACTGCCCATGTTGTATTTGATGTAGCCAATATATAAATTAGACGTGATGAACTAGGTATATTTTTTGTTGTATCAGTAGAAGAAATATTTGATATTTTACTCGTTTATTTATTTTGCAACCTGCTGGCACGTATTGAAGTCTTTGAACTGAAAATTACCTGCTAGCACGTATTGGAGTCTTTGAGCTGAATACTTTTCATCACCTTTGATTTATACAATGGTCCTCTTTCTCATATACTAGTAATATTCTTTCCCCCCAGGGTTCTGGGATCTTTGTATTGGGTTGGTTGGTGATGGTTTGTGCAGCTCTTCTATAATCGCACAGTTTTTACTCTCTCTGCTTTGACATGAAATATGTTTCTATTGTTGGGCACATATGCCATTGGTGGAGTTAAAAGAGGAGAGAAAAGCAAATGTTTTTTTGAGATTTGAGCAACTGAAACCCGTTGAATTGATACACGAACTTGGAATTACATGTAAACTGGTTGAGTTTGCAGAGGCACTTCTGAAATCTCGATTCAAGTGGTTAGGTTCATAACCGATATATGAACTTAGAATTACATGTAAACTGGTTGAGTTTGCAAAGCCACTTCTCGATTCAAGTGGTTAGGTTCGTAACTGATATATGAACTTGAAATTACACAGACTGGTCGAGTTTCAGTTCACAATGCCACTTCTTGATTCAAGTGGTTAGGTTGGTAATTCTCTATCCGTTAACTAGCTTAATAAAGAAGATTTCAGAATACCAAGGAAAATGAAGAGCAATTCAGCGTTCTAAACCTAAGTGTTGAATTGGTTCCAAACTTTCATCCGAACATTACCACCCAAAATATGCTAGACACCCGGTCGAAGAGAAGCCCACTGCAACAATCTACTAGCAATAGAGTAGAACCTTACTTTCCGTTTTGCCATAACCATGACACCCTATCTGCAAAATACATATTTTCCATGAAGTTTTCGATGTCTCAATCCTCCTTTCCCAGGGCTATATCAAGAAGAATTTGGTTCATATGCTGGCCAAAAATCTTAGTAGAAAATGACTCAACAACATGTTGTCGAGCTTCAGACCCATTCTCTCTGCCATTTGGGGGTCCCTTGTGAACTTTTCCATCGCTGAAGAGAACTCTTGGGGGCTAGGATCACAAAGGAACCCTGTCACACCATTCTTAATCGTCTCCACTGGACCCCCACTATTGCATGCAATTACAGGTTTATAGGCTGCCATGGCCTCCAATGGAACGATTCCGAAATGTTCATCCTAAAATCATTAAGCATTAGTAGGTAACTTTGTTTCAAAATTACAATTTTGTTGACATTTGTAGCACTGCAAGGGATTTCACATCGCAGATAAGGGAGCGTGTTATAGATCTCGAAGCTCCTATCAGGAGAAATTTGGGGACTTGGAGGATTCAAATCTGTACCGCGCAATACTTTTCCTAACCTTTAGGAAGGAAATGAACAAGGGCGCGAAGAAGTTGATAAAAGACTTGAAGCAAATTGACAACAAAATCGCATCCCTGCCGCTGTTGGATCAACAGCTTGAAGATGATCACCATGTGACCGCGGTGATTAGAGTTCCAAAAGCAGTTAGTTCGATCAGCGTTTCTGTTTATAATTCCCTCCAGTTGTTCTTTTCCCCGCAGATTTTGAAGCCAAGAGTTGGTCCAAATTGTTGGACAAAGGTAGAGTGGCGTGTGAAGAACAGAAGGTGAATGGGAAAGAGTTGCAAAGAGTGGATGTTGCATTGAGCAACATATGGCAATGTGGGAGTTCAAGTGAAGTGGGTGAAAATATGAAGATGGCACAAAATGGGCTTGAGGAGTTGGAGGCCAGTACTGAGTCTATCGAGAATGGTTTGGAGTGCTTGTTTAAGGGATTGATTAAAGCAAGAGCGTCTCTTCTAAACATAGTCTCCCTATGAATTCCTTGTAGGACTTGTTTAGAGTTAAGGATTTGAACTCGATCTGAGTTCAACAGCCTTGTACATGAATTCATTGTATAGGTGTATATGAGAAAAGGCACATAAAAATTGTGAAACTCTCTCTCTCTCTCTCTCTCTCTCTCTCTCTCTCATTGAATAACAAATGTCAATCCTGGTTAAACTTTGGGTGTTAAATTTAGAGCTAGAGGGAGGAATTTAACTTGAAGAAATATGTCGAAATGGAGGAGGCCACATTCGCAGAAATGATCAATGCTCTTGACAATCTTGAGGAAGATGATTTTTTTGGAGGAAGATTACGAGATAGAGGAAGGAGCCTCCCTTTCCCTGGAATTTTAATTCTGGGATTTTGCAGTGCTTTTGGTTGTTTCGCTTGGCATTTTTGTTTCCTTTGGGTTTTAGTTTGTTTGGTGTTATGTTGTGGGGTCTTTTAGCGGTTGTAAGGCTTTCACTTTGGTCATGGTGTCTTGGTTGGCTTCCTACTATCCTTTTTGGCTTGATTCTCGCGTGACTTTTTGCCTGTGTGCCTGATATCCGTTTAATCTTTGTATCCCTTCTCAAAGATTGATGAAATCTTTTTTGCCGATCAAAAAATAATAATAATATATCACCCTTAGCCTAGGCCATGTCCAAGAATCACCATGGATTTTTGGGAAAACTTTAGCAACAAATTAAGATCTAGCTACCCATATTGAGCCTAACCCTGCTTCGAAACTTATAATATTAAAGTCCCAAATCATGCCAATCATCAAGCCTAACCCCACAGATTGGCCACGCCCTACCACCCATCTGTCATCAAAGGCTGGAGAATAAATTGAACCATTTCCTCAGAGGCCAAGATATTCGATCAGTAACCCAAAATATAATGGCCAACACTTTTGTCCATCTTCGTCCTCGTAGGCATATTCCTCACAAGCTTGTATGGATCCCTAATTAATGCTACTAGTTTACACAAAATTGGAGTTCAGGAGTAATCGAAGCAAGCTTGCAACGTTTGGTTAAAATGTGCCTGAGGAGCATTGAGCTACGCCCGGGGCGCATAACATTCCGCCTGAGGCGCATTTGAATTACACAAGTATACTCAAGTGGCTTGAATCATTGAAAAACTTGTTGAGTCAACTTTATAACTCAAGTGGTTTGAAAAAATTATTTATCAATTAAAAAACATGACAATTTTGCCCTTAACAAGTTGAAAAACAAATCATTTTGGGAAAATCATCACATCACTCTCATTTTATATCGGATAAAAATAAAGAGTATCAAACGTAACAAAATGTTGTGAAGTCAAACCATAAAAGAATAAAATTTCGTTTTAAAATGTTGATTGAAACCAAATCAATTCAAATATCGTCGGAACACCGTAGACTAAAATACATTTTCGTGCCCTTTCATTCATTGTATGTTTCATTATTTACTTAAATCCCCTACGTTGGTGATAAAGTTGAAATATGGTGCTAGTTGTGGGGTAAACAAAAGATGTCTACGGGGTGTAGTAATGGTGGTAGAGTTGAGGTGTTAAGGTGGTAGCGTTGGTGGTGGAAGGTTTGTGGTAGTGTGTAGAAGATTTTTGTAGTTAATGACGGCTCTCTACCCACTTTTCATTAGTGAAATTTTAGTATTTGTATACTTAGAGTCCATCATCTTGCAGAACTTGGAAAAACCTTTTTCACAACATATAATAATCCTTGATTCAGTTTAAAATAAGCGAGATATTAGCATCTTAAATGAATTTTTTTTTGACCCACTGAGGATAAAAATGTCATCATTTTTATTTACATACAATTTTAAATCCAAACAACTTAGGTTATAAAATACATTTAACAAACTTTTTAACAGTTAAAACAACAAACAATTTAGAGTTTGGGAGTGATTGGAGCAACCTCACAAAGTTTGGTTTGTGGTGGAATTTCAAAGATGCGCCCAGGGAGCATTGAGCTGCGCCCAGGGCGCATGACATTGCGCCTGAGGCGCATTAGAACCACACAACAAGTCAAATTTTGCGGGCTTGCCATTAACACTCCCCAACTCCAATTTACGCGTGGTTTGAACCATTAAAAAGCTTGTTAAGTATACTTTATAACTCAGGTGCTTTAAATCCAAATTTATTTATCAATTAAAAGACATGACAAATTTGCCTTTAACAAGTCAAAAATTTGAAAAATCATCTCATCACTCTCATTTTAAATTGGATCAAAATAAAGAGGGTATTAAACATAACAAAATGTTGTGGAGTCAAGCCCTAAAATAAATAAAATTTTGTCGAAATCACTAAGACTAAAATATGTTTCCACGCCCTTTTACTCATTAATTATAAGTTTCATTATGTACTTAAATCCCTACGATGGTGATAAAGTTGAAATATGGTGGTAGTTGTCAATATGCAAAAGATGTCTATAGGGTGAAGTAATGGTGGTGGAAGGGAGGTGTTACGGTGGTAGTGTTGGTCATGGAAGGGTGGTAGTGTTCCAAAGATCTTTGTAGTTGATGATGGCTCTTTACCCACTTTTCATCAGCGAAATATTATTATCTGTATAGTGTTTTTTTTTTTGATCCCCTATTATTTGTATAGTTGCATTACATCATCTTGTAGTACTTGGAAAAAACTTTTTCACAACATATAATAGACCTTGATCCAGTTCGAAATGAGCGAGTGAGATGTTAGCGCGCATCTTACAGAAATATTTTTTTTGACCCACTGAGGATAAAAGTGGCATATTTTTTTATGTAAAAATAATTTTCAATTCAAACAACTTAGATTATAAAATACATTTGACAAGATTTTTAACGGTTCAAACCAAACACAAATTGGAGTTCGGGAGTGAACGGAGCAAGCTCGCAAAGTTTGGTTTGTGATAGAATTAATTCAAAGATGCGCCCGAGGAGCATTGAACTGCTCCCCGGGGCGCATAACATTGCGCTTGAGGCGCATTCGAACTGCACAACGAGTCAAACTTCCCGCATTGGCCACGAACACTCCCAAACTTCGATTTGCATGTGGTTTGAACCGTTGAAAAGCTTGTTGATTATACTTTATAAATCAAGTGGTTTGAATAAAAATTAGTTCTAGGCGATTCGTTCATCCCTTTAGAGGTCGACAAAATTCAAAAGGCTTTTGACACTTCATCAAAGCACACAAAAACTGTTTCACCATCGGAATTCGTCCAAGGCAACCATCGGAATTCGTCCAAGGCACCCAAGGCGGGGCTTAAACATTGAGCAAATTTGGGTTTCTACACCAACACTATCACTTGACAAGGATATCGACCTCATAGAAACTCAATCTCCCGTATCACACAATACATTTTGAATATTTGGCCTCTAAAATTAATTTTGTTGGATTCTACTGTAATTGCCTGCTAGTTTATCATCAAATCAAAATCGCATCACTGCCGCTATTAGATCAGCTTGAAGATCACCATGTGACCGCGGTTTTGATTAGCAGGGGTGGAATTCATGGAGTTGTCTTGAATTCTCACACAATGGTCTTAGTTTTCGAGGATGCGCCCTGGCGCACTGAGATGCTTCCGGGGCGCATGGAAACTTCAAAATATGTTAAATTTCGCAGGCTTGTCACGGATACTTCCAAACTCCAATTTGCACGTCGATTGAACTGTTATAAAGTTTGTTAAGCCTACTTTATAACCCAAAGTGATTTGCCTCCAAAAAATTGCGAATCTCTCTCTCTTTCTCTCTCTCTCTCTCTCTCTCTCTCTCTCTCTTATTGAAGAACAAATGTCAATCCTGGTTAAACTTTGGGTGTTAAATCTTGAGAGGGAGGCACTTTAACTTGAAGAAATATGTCGAAATGGAGGAGGCCACATTAGTAGAAAGGATCAATGCGCTTGACGAGCCGGAGGAAGATGATTTTTTTGGAGGATGATGATGAGCTCGAGGAATGGAGGATCATGATGAGCTCGAGGAAGGAGCCTCCTTTTCTCTGGAATTTTAATTCTGGGGTTTGGCGGTGCTTTTGGTTGTTTCTCTTGGCGTTTTTGGTTTCCTTTGGATTTTAGTTTGTTTGGGTGTTATGTTGTGGGGTCTTTTAGCGGGTGTAAGGCTTTTGCTTTGGTCATTGTGTCTTGGTTTGCTTCCTACCATATATCCTTTTTTCTTTGGTTCTCACGTGGCTTTTTGCCGTTGTGCGCGACATCCGTTTAATCTTTGTATCCCTTCTCAAAGATTAATGAAATCTTTTTTGCCGATCAAAAAATAATAATAATATATCACCCTTAGCCTAGGCGATGTCCAAGAATTACCATGGATTTTGGGGGGAAATTTAGCAACAAATTAAGATCTAGCTACCCATATTGAGTCCAACCCTGTTTCGAACCTTATACTAATATTAAGGTCCCATTTCATGCCAATCCTCAAGCCTAACCACACAGATTGGTCACACCCTACCACCCATCTGTCATCAAAGGCTGGAAAATAGATCTCAAATTGATCCATTTCCTCCCAGGCCACGGGATTCGATCAGTAACCCAAAATATAATGGCCAACACTTTTGTCCATCTTCGTCCTCATAGACATATTCCTCAAAGGCTTTTATGGATCCCTAATTAATGCTACTAGTTTACACAAAATTGTAGTTCGGGAGTAATCGGAGCAAGGTCGCAATGTTTGGTTAAGATGTGCCCGAGGAGCATTGAGCTGCGCCCGGGGCACATAATATTGCGCCTGAGGCGCATTCGAACCACATAACAAGTACTCAAACTTAACGGGCTTGCCAAGAGCACTTTGTGTGGAACTTTGTTGGCCAGCCAGGTCAAAAACCTCCAAATCAAAATCTAGATAGTATGAGAAATAAATACGACATGTCTTCTATTTACCAAATTTCCCGACGGAGACTATTGAAACGAGTGCCGGAATGTGGATATGGAAAGGTGGAGTTTGTTTCTTTGCCATTTTCAATACTTCTTTGGAAGCAAACAATGACGTGGATGAAGCATGAAAGAAGAATAATAAATGGACTTTATTAATCTTCAACGTAGAAGTACAATCGACTAGAACAGTCGAGTAAACAATTACAAGTTATAACTACTCCTAGAAAAGATAACAAACATAAGCCATTTGGCGATTGGGTGTGTCTTACAATGAGGCCTAAAAAGGCTATTTATAGGAAAACAAAGATGTGCAGAAAATAACTTCCTAACTTCTTCAATACTCTTCATTTTCCTTTGCTTCCACTTGTCCAAATAACTTCCCACTAACATCAAACTGTGTAGTAGCATACCAAGTGTTCTTTTCAACCTCCAAGTGTGTAGAATAATGCTATGTGTCCTTTAAACTTCTAAATGTGTAGGAGTAAGCCAAGTGTCCTGTACTTCATTAAAATACAAGCAAATAAAGGAAATACTAAAACTAGTTATATTAATACGAATTAATAAAATAAAATAGGAAGCATTCTCATAATCGCCATTTTCCGGTCGATCATTGGCAGGCGGTGAATGTATGGTGTAAACAATTTCGTGCCAAGTTCAAAACCAGCATTATTTGTCAGCATCCGCTTTGACTGATTCCCGTAGTATTAAAGCATCCAACTTCAAACCAATTGGCAAAGAGTGGAGAGGTCGCCCAGGCTCATATACTAGTTTTTGAGGAGATAATTAACCTATATGGGACAAATCCCAACACATATACAGAAGTTTATGCTTCCTTCGATCTAAAACTCTTCCCAGTTGCGTATTCATACAGTACTTTGCAATGGTCACATTCTGTCCAAAATGTTGTGTCTGGTTCTGGTGGAGGAGGTAATTCCAATGTGTCCCCCTCAACCGACTTCTCCTCAGGAATTCCTTCAGCCTTCGTAACTTCATCTTTGCGTAACTTCTTCCAAATTTGTATTTGGGACTTGTCCACAAACAAACAGCGATTTTACGTCGGTGACAACTCCATTCCACTGATTTTCTGGATAGGAGAAACTCTTAACCCTTTCCGTAACCCAAACTCCCCCTTGACTATGAGGCTTATTTTCACAGCCCGGCTTCCTTTACCAGAAGCACCATGTGACTCCTCACACCTTTTCTCCAAATCTGAATTCCTGAAGCCCATTTTCCCCTCTTGCAATACACATGTTTACAATAGAACCGCTCACGGTTTCATTCTGCAGGGACGAGGGAGTGGGTCAGTCAACTATCTGAGCTGCATGAAACGGGTGTTCACGAAACAGATAGTGAAAGTTTTTATTCATGTAAACAGTAGATTTTTTAAAAAGAATTCTTCAAGAGCTGCATTTGTGCAAAATG
Source organism: Rhododendron simsii (assembly GCA_014282245.1). Classification (NCBI taxonomy): domain Eukaryota; kingdom Viridiplantae; phylum Streptophyta; class Magnoliopsida; order Ericales; family Ericaceae; genus Rhododendron; species Rhododendron simsii. Next base: position 26,098,911 of record CM024964.1, read on the forward strand.
TGTTTGGTTTTGATGGAGGAGGTGATTCCAATGTGTCCTCCTCTATCAACTTCTCCTGTGTAATTCCTTTAGCCTTAACAACCTCACCTTTGTTGCACTCCATTTCTAAAATGTCTTTCTCCTCTTCCCATGCAACTCTAGCCCCCTCCGGTGTCAAAAAGAACTCATTTCCCTTCATCGTAAGTTGAGTTAAAAATTTTAACTCTAGTACATCCTCTGGTTAATTAGGGCCTGTTCAGATGGAGGTAAGTTGAGTTCGTTTTGGCACCAGAGTGGGCTAGACTCACATCGGAAAGGAAAAAGACATTTTACAAATGGAGCGCGGCAAAGGTGAGGCTGCTGAGGAAAAGAACTTGCAGAGAAGAAGCTGATAGAGGGGGACGCATTTGAATTACCTTCTCCATCAGAACCAAATAAATTTTGGACTGAATGCAGCCATTGTAGAATCCAATAGAAATACCCTGTTGTTTACATGAATCCAAACCTTAGCTGCCCTTTTTGTGAACACCCGTTTCATGCAACTGAGATAGTTGACTCACCCACGGATAGAGACAATTTATCTACCCCGCATCCCCATCCCTGCAGAATCAAAATATGTGAGCGGTTCTTTTGCAAAGAACATGTCTACTGCAAGAGGGAAAAAACAAGCTTCAGAAATTCTGATTTATTTTGGAGAAAAGGTATGAAGAGTCACAGCCACAAGGGTGGTAGATCAGCTTCCAATTTGGTGTGGAAAAATCCTTGAAACTAATTTGACTCCTTCAAGACTTGAGATGTCAAATCTTTGGCTACCAAATTCAGTAGATCCCACCAAATCCTAGAAAGAAAGCTCTTATCATCAGTACACAATCTATATCATAATATCAAGGACAACAAATATACATATAAATAATCACAGATGCATTTACAAGATGCTAATATAAAAATGCAAAGATATGATTGCTTACCAAGTCTCGGAAGCGCGAATAGCAGAGGCTATTGACGAAATCCAACCAAATTTGTTTGGAACCTTATTGACTAGCCATATCAAAGATTCAAAATATCGCCAAATTCGGCTCTTTTAGAAAACAAAACGATTGAAATTGTTTTGCCTCAACTAATTCTATAAAATTGTCCAACACAAACATGAACAAAATGTGGGATGGACTCCTTGTATTTATAGCAGACTGTTACCCAGAATCAACCTTCTTGGCATTGGGTTGAGACAAATCATGCATGGTCAATTTTTCTACTCTAATTAATGAACGATATTGTCCAAATATGGACAATGAGTTATAGAGAAAATCTGCCAGCGCAATACGATTAATATTCTTGTCAGTACTAGAAAAATAAATAACTCTCCTGGAAATCAAAACGAATTTTGAATTATCAAATGCTTGGTTTCAAATCTTGGGTATGAAAGCTAAGTATTACCATCTGTCTATCTTTTTTTTTTTTTTTTTGGAGATAATTGATTTAGGGAATTAATTTTGCAACTCTCCTTTTCTCTAACGGCACTCCCTTTCTTCTTTCACAAAACAAATCACCTAATAGAGACACAAAGGGGATTGTCATTATAGAAAAGGGGAGTGGCAAAATCACTCCGCTTGATTTAATCTTAATTCTCATAATGACTTAAACTTTGTGTAGCCTACATCAATGAATTTCTTTTGTAATTTAGGGGGAAGAACTAATAAATGCATATTATAAAGCTGATTTTCTAAGATTTTGTTTCCCATTGTGTCTGTACGTATTTGCCTAAATCTTTAAAAAGACAGCAGAGAAAAATCCATGCCAAATTTATTAGTATCAATTTCCTGCCAAATTTATTAGTATCAATTTCCTATCCCTGTTGGCATGGATTGCTGAAATGGGTCCTATCTGGATTTGCAATTGTGAACAGAGTAGAAATTTATTTCCTTCCTTGAGTTCTATTCAACCAACATGACAGTTCAATGCATGTGGAGATGGTCCAAACATATCTTGTAATCTCACTTAGATCTTTGCAATCTTTTCTTTCAGCAAATCAATTCATCAATATTTTTGCCCACAACTGAATCTCTTAAAGATTCCTGGGCTGGGCTGAGTTCTTAGTTTCCACCAGCAGCATTTGCATTTCCATCTTTCTGCTTTTCCATTTCAAACTTGGCCCGGATTTCGATCCGAGACCTGTTGGCCAGCAGATTGGTATTTTCCAACCTTGACAACTCCCTTCCACTATTCCCCCTGACAGTTTGAGAAATACTAACAACCCTTTCTGTACTCGAGCTCCAACCTTGATTTCCATGCGCAACGCCCCCACTTCCCGTCTCCAATTGACTACGAGCTTCTCTTGAAGTAACATTCGCCTCGAGCCAGCTCCTTTTCAGAGGCCGCTTTCCCTTTCTGGAACTAGACTTCACATTGGAAGCTAACCCAACACCCTTTCCCTCTGCAACGCCTTGTAACACTAATTCCTCACAGCTTTTCTCCAAGATTTGAACTCCTGAAGTCCTCCGTTTTCTTCCTCGTCTAGCAGCAAACATGTTGTTTGCAATAGAGACACTTAGATTTTGCTTCTGCAAGGATGAGGGACTAGGAGTAGATAAATTCTGTTCACTCGTGGGTGAGTCAGTTATCAGAACTGCATGAAACAGGAGTTTGCAAAACATGCAATGAAGGTTCTGGTTCATGAAAATAGTTGCGTATTCATACTGCACTTTGCAATGGACACATTCTGTCCAAAATGTTGTGTCTGGTTCTGATGGGGGAGGTAATTCCGATGTGTCCCCCTCAACCAACTTCTCCTCGGGAATTTCTTCAACCTTCGCAACTTCATCTTTGCCGCGCTCCATTCATAAAATGTCTTTTTCGTTTAGAAATGAGACCCTAGCCAAAAATATTTCTCCATTTGTAAAGTACTCTTCGATTCTAAAACTCTTCTTAACGACAAACTGTAATGAAATGAACTAACTAACACCGAGAATTGGACAAGAAAAAATGGATTAGTCATGGAAGCCAAAATATCTATCCTTTGTAATTGCCTTCTTAACAAGAAATCAACCAAACCATAAAACCACAAACGTGATCATCATAGTCGAGTAACCAGAGTACAAACTTACAGTAGTTGTTCACCATCAACACTAGTAGCACATATTTTCTACATCCAACATTTTGATATCCTGATCTAAAAACCGTCTTTACAACCAACCGTTTTGCAAATGAAGTAACTAAATACAGAACTTTTGAAAACAATTCAAAGAATACTGCTTTCATGATCATCACTTTGATTAGTCATTTTTTACACCTATCCAGGGATCCAAATTAACCTAGAGTCAATCTATAATTCAAAAGAGCAAAAATGGTCTGGTCTATGTAGTCACCATTAAATTTTACTCAATAGAATACTCAGCCGGATCCATCAGTTAGAATTACTCTTGGCCGCAAATAACTACTTCTGGCCGTAATTCTTGGCGGCCAAGAGTAATTATTTGCGGCCATGAGTAACTCTACCAAATCCTTGAAAAAATCCGTTATCATCAGTACACAAATCTAGAATCCAAGCATCTACTAGAATGACGTACATGGAAAGCACAAATCAAATACAACACATAGGGATACAGAAGTGCATTATATGAACAGGATGTGGGGATACAATGGGTAATCCAATTATAAGAAAACAGAATAGCAGAGACACTATTGATGAAAATTCCTCCAAATTTGTGTGGAACCTTGTTGACCAGCCAGATCAAAATCTCCAAATCAAAATCTAGATAGTATGAGAGAAACAAATACAACATGATTTTGTGCCAAGTTCAAAAACAACATTATCTTACAGCATCTGCATTGACTGATTCCCATATACAGAAGTTTAAGCTTCCTTCGATCTAAAACTCTTCCTACCTACCAACGGCTATGAAAACGATTCTAACTAGAATACCGAACTTTTGAAAAAGGGAGAAATGGATTAGTGGCGATAAACTCAAACAAAACGATGTGGAAGACTACAGGATTTAGGTATCTTTGTATTTATGGGAGCCAAAAAAATTTCATCCCCGTGTAGTAGCCTTATTTATGAGAAACTTAGCCGACTAAACCAGGAAGGTAATCGTCATAATCATCTAACCAGAATACCGAACTCTTGAAAAACAACCGTCTTAACGACCAACAGTTATGAAAATGAACTAACCAGAATACCGAACTTTTGAAAAACACAAATCAATTTTTGATCTAGAAATTCCAAGAAAACTACTTTGATCCAAACCTAGAGTAGAATTAACACAATCCATAATTCAAAAGAGCACAAAACTTATGTGGAGCCACCACTCAATCTTACTTAATTACCAGCAAGCTCAGAATCTTAGAAACTTGAGATTTGAGATCTGGGGTTGAAAAGAAAGCCCTTATCATCAGTTCATAGTCTCAATCAAGGGCAACATAGATAGAGAGATACAGAGTTTCAGAATCACATATATATGTAAAGACTACAGAATGGAGATATAAAAGGAGAGATAAAATTGCTTACCCAATCTCAGAAGTGTGAATAATAGAGCACTATTGATGAAATCGCACCAAATTTGTTTGAAACCTTAATGACTAGCCAGATAAAAAAAATCCCAAAGCAAGATTTGGCTCAACAAATTCTAACAAAACCTTTTGGAAACAAACATGAGTAGAATGAGGATGCACTCCTTGTATTTAAAGCAATCTGTTACCTCTAACCATACATTAGGCATTGGTTGAGACCGTGAGCACCCTGGTTAATGAACGATTTTGTCTAAATATGGACAATGAGTTAAAGTGAAAATCTTCTAAAACCACTAGAAGTTTAATCTTTTTGTCTTTATTAGAAAAAACAATACCTTTATGCTTTGTAGGATGGATACGGACACAGACACGGCGGGAGACGCGGACAAGGATACAAATAACAACAATTCTAAAAAAATGGGAATACAGACACGGCAGGAGGACACAATAATATATTTTCAACATTTGTTAGGTATGCAAACCAATGAACACTAAACATTTGGATTATGATACCTATTGAATGCATTATCGACCGATGGTGTATACCTATTCGCACACATATGTTTCATGTAACTATTTTGAGCCAACACTTTGGAAGTTAAAAATATTTTACCCCGAAAGAACTATTTAAATTCATAAAAGTCACATTGTTTGTCCTGATGTGTCTTGCCGGCGTGACCCTCCCGTGTCCCCAGTTATAAATATTATAATATAATGGACACATCATGTGGTGTGTCCTATACGTGTCCCGGCGTATTGTGTGTCCGGGAGTGTCTGACATGAATACGGGATCTCTGTGTTTCATAGCCTTTCTAGGAAATAAAAATGAAGTTGAGAAATAGTTTCCTTGTTATTTTCCTGCTATTCTTTCTTTTTCCAAAGCTGATTTATCAGATACCTGGTTTCAAATCATGAGTATGCAAGCAACATATTGTCCCTTTGTCAATCTTTTTCTTGAATTTAAGCCTAAGTGTCACAATAACTTTAACCTTTCTTAGGGCTTGTTTGATAATATAAATTCAGCACTTAAAACTGAATCAATTAAGTAATAAGTGATTCAGTAGATTTGATAACGATATTATACATTGCTTAACAAATTAAGTGCTACTTAAAATGTAGGCTAAAAAATTGAAAAAAATTAAGTAGCTTTGACCTACTTAATTCTAGCTGAATTCTTGTGTACTTGCATTTAATCACCATACCACCACCACCACCACTCCTCCACTTCACCACCATCTCCACCACCACCACCACCACTTCGCCACCATCACCACCACTCCACCACCACCACTTCACCACTACTTCTCCACCACCACCACCACTCCCCTATCACCACCACCACCATTACCACACTGCCACCACCACTACCACACCGTCGCCACCACCACAATGCCACCATTGCACAACTATCAATCCACCGACACCACTCATTGTCACCATTACACCATCACTCCACCACCACCATTACACCACTATCGCCAGCACTCCAACATCTCCGCCGCCGCCGCCGCCACCACCATTTCATCACCACCAACACACCACCACCAATCACCATTCCACTATTATTATAAGTATATTATGACCATTAGTAAATTAAGAGAGAATCAGAACTAAAATAATTAATTTATTATTTTTTTAATTCAATACTTAATATGTTTACCAAATAGCTTTTCAGCTTAAAAAATTCAGCATTCAGCTTTTAGTACTTAATTTTTCAGCATTCAGATTCAGTTTTCAGTTTTATCAAACAGGTCCTTAGTCTAAGACTCTAAATCAATGAATTTCTCTTTAATAGTAATCGATAAAAGAATATCCCGCAGTCAACGAACTAATAAAACCATATTAGAAAGCTAAATTTCGTAGAACTTGTTGGCTAATTCTTTTAAGTAAGGCTAGATGAAATTACTTCAGTGCAATTTATTTAAGACTTGACTCAAGCGCCCTCTAAGTCAAGATTGGCCTCATTTTTGAGCTTCTGTTTTTTTTTTTAATCTATATTCTTTATTTGTTTGTATAACAAATGATACTAAAAGGCGATTTCCACATGGAGCTTTGCTCTAGCTTAAATTGGGCTTTCACTAATATACAATGAGATTGGTCCCACGGGATTAGTCAAGGTGGGCGTTAGGATACCCGAGTTATCAAAAAAATGGTTACCTTGGTCCACAATAATTATCACTGTCGGCATGGATTAGTGAAATGAGTCCTCTCTGGATTATTTCTTTCATTCCTTGTACTGTAGTCAATTTATACAGTTCAACGCATGTGGACATGAATTAAATATCCAACCATATTTGTAATCTCATTGAGATTTCAAAGTTTCTTGAAGATTTTGGCAATCCAAAGTATAAATACTAAACAGATTTCAATTAAACGTTCATAGTTTTCTTCTTTTGTCCTGTCCATTTCTTTTATTCCCGGATGTGAGACCTAAACATAACCCCAAAAAAACTAACGGTGATGATGGTAAAGCTCATAGTGTAATTAATTGTCGACTCACTGGGAGTAAATTGGTCAAATTTTTTCGGGTTCAAATAATTTTAGATTCAAACTACTTGGGTAGGAAAGTTCACTCGACAAGCTTTCTATTGGTTCAAACCTTGCAAAAATTTGAGTTCGGGTGTGTCCGGGACGAACCCGTAAATTTTGAAAAAATGTTGAGCTTTATTGCGCCCTAGGGGCAAATGCATGCGCCCCAGGCGCAATCCCATAAGCCCGGGCGCATCCTTCAAGTTTAGAAATCGACCAAACTTTGCGTTCTTGTTACGGACTCTATCGAACTCCGATTTTTAATTGGTTTGAACAGTTTAAAAGCTCGTCAAGCCAAGTTACTAACCAAATTAGTTTGGCCCAAAAAATAATTACACATCGAAAGAGATGATAATTTTGCCTTCACTATGTCGAAAAATAAAATACTTCGAGAAAATCATTGAATCTCAATAATTTTAAATCGGATCTAGACATATTTCATATCGATAAAGAGGCTATTAAAAGTACTACAAGATGGTGGAATCGAACAATGAAAATAATAGAATTTGGCTTACGAAAAGTTGGTCAGAAGTAGACCAACTCAAAGATCGTCGAAGCCATTGAGGTTAAAACACACTTTTTCATACACAACTAAACTTTATTATTTTCAAGATCAGATTCCACTCACTTTTAGTAGTTTCAAAATTCCCTTTATTGATACATAATAGGTATTTATCCCATTTAAAACAAGAATGATACGAGCATTTTACTGAAATGATATTTTTTCGACTCACTGGGAGTAAATTGGTCATATTTTTTCAGGTTCAAATAATTTTAGATTCAAACTACTTGGGTGGGAAAGTTGACTCCGCAAGATTTCTATCGGTTCGAACCTCGCAAAAATCCGAGTTCGGGTGTATCCGGGATGAAGCCGTAAAGTTTGACAAAATGTTGAGCTTTATTGCGCCCCAGGCGCAATCCCATGCGCCCGGGCGCATCCTTCAATTTTAGAAATCGACCAAACTTTGCGTTCTTGTTACGGACTGTATCGAACTCCGATTTTTAATTGGTTTGAACTGTTTAGAAGCTTGTCAAGCCTAATTTCTAACCAAATTAGTTTGGCCCAAAAAATAATTACACATCGAAAGAGATGATAATTTTGCCTTAACTATGTCAAAAAATAAAATACTTAAGGAAAATTATTGAATCACAATAATTTTAAATCGGATCCAGAAAAATTTCATATCGATAAAGAGGGTATTAAAAGTACTACAAGATGGGGAGTTGAACCATGAAAATTATAGAATTAGGCTAACGAAAAGTTGGTCGGAAGCAGACCAACTCAAAGATCGTTGAAGCCATTAATGTTAAAACACAATTTTGTCATACAGTACTAAACTTTTTTAATTTCATGATCAGATTCCACTATATTTTACAACTTTGAAAATTCACTTTATCGATTTATAATAGGTATTTATCCCATTTAAAACGAGAATAATGCGAGCATTTTACGGAAATGATTTTTTTTCGACTCACTGGGAGTAATTCGTCATATTTTTTCGGGTTCAAATAATTTTAAATTAAAACTACTTGGGTAGGAAAGTTGACTCCACAAGCTTTCTATCGGTTCAACCATGCAAAAATCCAAGTTTAGGTGTGTCCGGGACGAACCCGTAAAGTTTAACAAAATGTTGAGTTTTATTGCGCCCAAGGCGCAATCCCATGCGTCCGGGCGCATCCTTCAAATTTGGAAATCGACAAAACTTTGCATTCTTCTTTCGGACTCTATCGAACTCCGATTTTTAATTGGTTCGAAATGTTTAGAAGCTTGTCAAGCCTAATTTTTAACCAAAGTAGTTTGGCCCAAAAAAAAATTACACATCGAAAGAGATGATAATTTTGCCTTCACTACGTCAAAAAATAAAATACTTCTCGATAATCATTGAATCTCAATAATTTTAAATCGGATGTACACATATTTCATATCGATAAAGAGGGTATTAAAAGTACTACAAAATGGGAAATTGAACCATGAAAATTATGGAATTAGGCTAACGAAATGTTGGTCGGAAGCAGACCAACTCAAAGATCGTTGAAGCCATTGAGGTTAAAACACACTTTTTCATACATAACTAAACTTTATTATTTTCTAGATCAGATTCCACTCACTTTTAGTAGTTTCAAAATTCTCTTTATCAATATATAATAGGTATTTATCCCATTTAAAATGAGAATGATGCGAGCATTTTACCGAAATGATTTTTTTTTCGACTCACTGAGAGTAAATTGGTCATATTTTTTCGGGTTTAAATAATTTTAAATTCAAACTACTAGGGTAGGAAAGTTGACTCCGCAAGCTTTCTATCTGTTCAAACGTTGCAAAAATCGGAGTTCAGGTGTGTTCGGGACGAACCTGTAAAATTTGAGAAAATGTTGAGCTTAATTGCACCCCGGGTGATAATGCAAACGCCCCAGGCGCAAATCATTGTGCCCGGGCGCATCCGTCAATTTTAGAAATCGACCAAACTTTGCATTCTTGTTTCGCACTCTATCGAACTCCGATTTTTAATTGATTTGAACTATTTCGAAGGTTGTCAAGCCTAATTTCTAACCAAATTAGTTTGGCCCAAAAAATAATTACACATCGAAAGAGATGATAATTTTGCCTTCACTATGTCGAAAAATAAAATACTTCTCGATAATCATTGAATCTCAATAATTTTAAATCGGATGTACACATATTTCATATCGATAAAGAGGGTATTAAAAGTACTACAAGATGGGGAATTGAACCATGAAAATTATGGAATTAGGCTAACAAAATGTTGGTCGGCAGCAGACCAACTCAAAGATCGTTGAAGCCATTGACGTTAAAACACACTTTTTCATACATAACTAAACTTTATTATTTTCTAAATCAGATTCCACTCACTTTTAGTAGTTTCAAAATTCCCTTTATTGATAGATAATAGGATATTATCCCATTTGAAACGAGAATGATGCGAGCATTTTACCGAAATGATTTTGTTTCGGCTCACTGGGAGTAAATTTGTCATATATTTTCGGGTTCAAATAATTTGAAATTCAAACTACTTGGGTACGAAAGTTGACTTCACAAGCTTTCTATCTGTTCAAACGTTGCAAAAATCGGAGTCCAGGTGTGTTGGGGACGAACCTGTAAAATTTGAGAAAATGTTGAGCCTAATTGCGCCCCGGGCGAAAATGCATGCGCCCCAGGCGCAATTCCATGCGCCCGGGCGCATCATTCAATTTTAGAAATCGACCAAACTTTGCATTCTTGTTTCGGACTCTATCGAACTCTCATTTTTAATTGCTTTGAACTATTTCAAAGCTTGTCAAGCCTAATTTCTAACCAAATTAGTTTGGCCCAAAAAATAATTACACATCGAAAGAGATGATAATTTTGCCTTCACTATGTCGAAAAATAAAATACTTCTCGATAATCATTGAATCTCAATAATTTTAAATCGGATGTACACATATTTCATATCGATATAGAGGGTATTAAAAGTACTACAAGATGGGGAATTGAACCATGAAAATTATGGAATTAGGCTAACAAAATGTTGGTCGGCAGCAGACCAACTCAATGATCGTTGAAGCCATTGAGGTTAAAACACACATTTTCATACATAACTAAACTTTATTATTTTCTAGATCAGATTCCACTCACTTTTAGTAGTTTCAAAATTCCCTTTATTGATATATAATAAATATTTATCCCATCTAAAACGAGAATGATGCGAGCATTTTACGGATATGATTGTTTTTCGACTCACTGAGAGTAAATTGGTCATATTTTTTCGGGTTCAAATAATTTTAAATTCAAACTACTAGGGTAGGAAAGTTGACTCCACAAGCTTTCTATCTGTTCAAACGTTGCAAAAATCGGAGTTCTGGTGTGTCCGGGACGAACCCGTAAAATTTGACAAAATATTAAGCTTAATTGCGCCCAAGGCGCAAATGTATGTGCCCGGGGCGCAATCTCATGTGCCCGGGGGCATCCATCTATTTTAGAAATCGACCAAACTTTGCATTCTTGTTTCGGACTCTATCGAACTTAGATTTTTAATTTGTTTGAACTGTTTAGAAGCTTGTCAAGCCTAATTTCTAACCAAATTAGTTTGGCCCCCAAAAAAATTACACATCGAAAGAGATGATAATTTTGCCTTCACAATGTCAAAAAATAAAATACTTACTCGTTAATCATTGAATCTCAATAATTTTATATCGGATGTACACATATTTCATATCGATAAAGAGGATATTAAAAGTATTTCAAGATGGGAAATTGAACCATGAAAATTATGGAATTAGGCTAACAAAATGTTGGTCGGTAGCGGACCAACTCAAAGATTGTTGCAGCCATTGAGGTTAAAACACACTTTTTCATACATAACTAAACTTTACTATTTTCTAGATCAGATTCCACTCACTATGAGTAGTTTTAAAATTCCCTTTATCGATATATAATAGTTATTTATCCCATTTAAAACGAGAATGAAGCGAGCATTTTACCGAAATGATTTTTTTTCGACTCACTGAGAATAAATTGGTCAAATTTTTTCGGGTTCAAATAATTTTAAATTCAAACTACTAGGGTAGGAAAGTTGACTCCGCAAGCTTTTTATCTGTTCAAATGTCGCAAAAATCGGAGTTCGGGTGTGTCCGGGACGAGCCCGTAAAATTTGAGAAAATGTTAAGCTTAATTGCGCCGAAGGCGCAAATGCATGCGTCCCAGGCGCAATCCCATGCGCCCGGGCGCATCCGTCTATTTTAGAAATCGACCAAACTTTGCATTCTTGTTTCGGACTCTATCGAACTTTGATTTTTAATTGGTTTGAACTGCTTAGAAGCTTGTCAAGCCTAATTTCTAACAAAATCAGTTTGGCCCAAAAAATAATTACACATCGAAAGAGATGATAATTTTGCCTTCACTATGTTAAAAAATAAAATACTTCTCGATAATCATTGAATCTCAATAATTTTAAATCGGATGTACACATATTTCACATCGATAAAGAGGGTATTAAAAGTACTACAAGATGGGGAATTGAACCATGAATATTATGAAATTAGGCTAACGAAATGTTGGTCAGAAGCAGACCAACTCAAAGATCGTTGAAGCCATTGAGGTTAAAACACTCTTTTTCATACATATCTAAACTTTATTATTTTCTAGATCAGATTCCACTCACTTTTAGTAGTTTAAAAATTCTCTTTATCGATATATAATAGGTATTTATCCCATTTAAAACGAGAATGATGCGAGCATTTTACTGAAATGATTTTTTTTTCGACTCACTGAGAGTAAATTGGTCATATTTTTTCGGATTCAAATAATTTTAAATTCAAACTACTAGGGTAGGAAAGTTGACTCCACAAGCTTTCTATCTGTTCAAACGTTGCAAAAATCGGAGTTCGGGTGTGTCCGGGACGAACCCGTAAAATTTGACAAAATGTTAAGCTTAATTGCGCCCAAGGCGTAAATGCATGCGTCCCAGGCGCAATCCCATGCGCCCGGGGGCATCCGTCTATTTTAGAAATCGACCAAACTTTGCATTCTTGTTTCGGACTCTATCGAACTTTGATTTTTAATTGGTTTGAATTGTTTAGAAGCTTGTCAAGCCTAATTTCTAACCAAATTAGTTTGGCCCAAAAAATAATTACACATCGAAAGAGATGATATGTCGAAAAATAAAATACTTCTCGATAATCAATGAATCTCAATAATTTTAAATCAGATGTACACATATTTCATATCGATAAAGAGGGTATTAAAAATACTACAAGATGGGGAATTGAACCATGAAAATTATGGAACTAGGCTAACAAAATGTTGGTCGGCAGCAGACCAACTCAAAGATCGTTGAAGCCATTGAGGTTAAAACACACTTTTTCATACATATCTAAACTTTATTATTTTCTAGATCAGATTCCACTCACTTTTAGTAGTTTAAAAATTCTCTTTATCGATATATAATAGGTATTTATCCCATTTAAAACGAGAATGATCCGAGCATTTTACCGAAATGATTTTTTTTCGACTCACTGAGAGTAAATTGGTCATATTTTTTCGGGTTCAAATAATTTTAAATTCAAACTACTAGGGTAGGAATGTTGACTCGATAAGCTTTCTATCTGTTCAAACGTTGCAAAACTCGGAGTTCGGGTGTGTCCGGGACGAACCCGTAAAATTTGACAAAATGTTAAGCTTAATTGCTCCCAAGGCGTAAATGCATGCGTCCCAGGCGCAATCCCATGCGCCCGGGGGCATCCATCTATTTTAGAAATCGACCAAACTTTGCATTCTTGTTTCGGACTCTATCGAACTTTGATTTTTAATTGGTTTGAATTGTTTAGAAGCTTGTCAAGCCTAATTTCTAACCAAATTAGTTTGGCCAAATTAGTTTGGCCCAAAAAATAATTGCACATCGAAAGAGATGATATGTCGAAAAATAAAATACTTCTCGATAATCAATGAATCTCAATAATTTTAAATCAGATGTACACATATTTCATATCGATAAAGAGGGTATTAAAAATACTACAAGATGGGGAATTGAACCATGAAAATTATGGAACTAGGCTAACAAAATGTTGGTCGGCAGCAGACCAACTCAAAGATCGTTGAAGCCATTGAGGTTAAAACACACTTTTTCATACTTATCTAAACTTTATTATTTTCTAGATCAGATTCCACTCACTTTTAGTAGTTTAAAAATTCTCTTTATCGATATATAATAGGTATTTATCCCATTTAAAACGAGAATGATCCGAGCATTTTTCCTAAATGATTTTTTTTCGACTCACTGAGAGTAAATTGGTCATATTTTTTCGGGTTCAAATAATTTTAAATTCAAACTACTAGGGTAGGAATGTTGACTCGATAAGCTTTCTATCTGTTCAAACGTTGCAAAACTCGGAGTTCGGGTGTGTCCGGGACGAACCCGTAAAATTTGACAAAATGTTAAGCTTAATTGCGCCCAAGGCGTAAATGTATGCGCCCCAGGCGCAATTCCATGCGCCCGGGCGCATCCGTCTATTTTAGAAATCGACCAAACTTTGTATTCTTGTTGCGGACTTTATCGAACTCTGATTTTTAATTGGTTTGAACTGTTTAGAAGCTTATCAAGCCTGATTTCTAACCAAATTAGTTTGGCCCAAAAAATAATTACATATCGAAAGAGATGATAATTTTGCCTTCACTATGTCGAAAAATAAAATACTTCTCGATAATCATTGAATCTCAATAATTTTAAATCGGATGTGGACATATTTCATTTCGATAAAGAGGTATTAAAAGTACTACATGATGGGGAATTGAACCATGAAAATTATGGAATTAGGCTAACGAAATGTTGGTCGGAAGCAGACCAACTCAAAGATCGTCGAAGCCATTGAGGTTAAAACGCACTTTTCATAAATTACTAAACTTTTTTGAATTGATGATCAGATTCCAATATATTTTAGAACTTTGAAAATTCACATTATCGATATGTAATAGGTATTTATCCCGTTTAAAACGAGAATGATGTGAATATTTTACCGAAATGATTTTTTTTCGATTCACTGGGAGTAAATTGGTTTTTTTTTTTTTTTTCGGGTTCAAATAATTTAATTTCAAACTACTTTAGTTGGAAAGTTGACTCCAAAAGCATTCTATCTATTCAAACGTTGCAAAAATCGGGTTCGGGTGTGTCCAGGACGAACCCGTAAAATTTGAAAAAATATTGAGCTTTATTGCACCCAAGGTGCAAATGCATGCGCCCCTTGCGCAATCCTATGCGCCCAGGCGCAATCCTATGCGCCCAGGCGCATCATTCATTTTTAGAAATCGACCAAACTTTGCGTTCTTTTTACGGACTCTGTCGAACTCCGATTTTTAATTGGTATGAACTGTTTAGATGTTTGTCAAGCCTAATTTCTAACCAAATTTATTGGGCCGAAAAAATAATTACACATCGAAAGAGATGATAATTTTGCCTTCACTATGTCAAAAAATAAAATACTTCGGGAAAATCATTGAATCACAATAATTCTAAATCGGATCCAGACCAATTTCATAATGACAAAGAGGGTATTAAAAGTACTACAAGATGGGGAATTGAACCATGAAAATTATAGAATTAGGCTAACAAAAAGTTGGTTGGAAGCAGACCAACTCAAAGATCGTCGAAGCCATTGAGGTTAAAACACATTTTTCTTACATACCTAAACTTTATTATTTTCAAGATCAGATTCCACTCACTTTTAGTGGTTTCAACATTCTCTTTATCGATATATAATAGGTATTTATCCCATTCAAAACGAGAATGATGCGAGCATTTTTTTTTTTCCAGCTCACTGGGAGTAAATTTGTCATATATTTTTGGGTTCAAATAATTTTAAATTCAAACTACTTGGGTACGAAAGTTGACTTCACAAGCTTTCTATTTGTTCAAACGTTGCAAAAATCGGAGTTCAGGTGTGTTCGGGACGAACCTGTAAAATTTCAGAAAATGTTGAGCTTAATTGCGCCCCGGGCGATAGTGCATGCGCTCCAGGCGCAATCCCATGCGCCCGGGCGCATCCTTCAATTTTAGAAATCGACCAAACTTTGCATTCTTGTTTCGGACTCTATCGAACTCCAATTTTTAATTGGTTTGAACGGTTTAGAAGCTTTGCAAGCCTAATTTCTAACAAAATTAGTTTGGCCCAAAAAATATTTACACATCGAAAGAGATGATAGTTTTGCCTTCACTATGTCAAAAAATAAAATACTTCGGGAAAATCATTGAATCACAGTAATTCTAAATCGGCTCCAGCCAATTTCATATCGATAAAGAGGGTTTTAAAAGTACTACAAGATGGGGGATTGAACCATGACAATTATAGAATTAGGCTAACAAAAAGTTGGTCGGAAGCAGACCAACTCAAAGATCGTCGAAGTCATTGAGGTTAAAACACATTTTTCATACATAACTAAACTTTATTATTTCAAGATCAGATTCCACTCACTTTTAGTAGTTTCAAAATTCCCTTTATCGATATATAATCGGTACTTATCCCATTTAAAACAAGAATGATGCAGGCATTTTCCCGAAATGATTTTTATTCGACTCATTGGGAGTAAATTGGTCATATTTTTTCGGGTTCAAATAATTTTATATTCAAAGTACTTGGGTAGGAAAGTTGACTCGACAAACTTTCTATCGGTTCAAATCTTGCAAATATCCGAGTTCGGCTGTGTCCGGGACGAACCCGTAAAGTTCGACATTTTTTGAGCTTTATTGCTCCCTAGGCGCAAATGCATGCCCTCCAGGCGCCATACTATGCGCCCGGGCGCATTCTTCAAATTAGGAAATCGACCAATCTTTGCGTTCTTGTTACGGGCTATATCGAACTCCGATTTTTATTTGGTTTGAACAGTTTAGAAGCTTGGCAAGCCTCATTTATAACCAAATTAGTTTTGCCCAAAAAATGATTACGCATCGAAAGAGATGATAATTTTGCCTTCACTATGTTGAAAAATAAAATACTTCGGGAAAATCATGGAATCACAATAATTTTAAATCGGATGCAGAAATATTTCTTATCGATAAAGAATGTATTAAAAGTACCTCAAAATGGGAAAATGAACCATGAAAATTATAGAATTAGCTACGAAATGTTGGTCGGAAGTAGACCAACTCAAAGATCGTCGAAGCCATTGAGGTTAAAACACACATTTTCGTACATTACAAAACTTTTTTAAATTCATGATCAGATTCCACTATATTTTAGATCTTTGAAAAACACTTTATGGATATATAGTTGGTATTTATCCCATTTAAAACGAGAATGATGCGAGCATTTTACCGAAATGATTTTTTTTTGACTCACTGGGAGTAAATTGCTCATATTTTTTCAGGTTCAAATAATTTTAAATTCAAACTAGTTGGGCAGGAAAGTTGATTCCACGTGCTTTCTATCTGTTCCGACGTTGCAAAAATCAGAAATTGGGTGTGTCCGGGACGAACCCGTAAAAATTGAAAAATTGTTGAGCCTTATTGCGCCCCAGGCGCAATCTTATGCGCCCGGGCTCATCCTTCAATTTTATAAATTGACCAAACTTTGCGTTCTTGTTACGAACTCTATCGAACTCCAATTTTTAATTGGTTTGAACTGTTTGGAAGCATGTCAAGCCTAATTTCTAACCAAATTAGTTTGGCCCAAAAAATAATTACACATCGAAAGAGATGAAAATTTTGCCTTCACTATGTCGAAAAATAAAATACTTCGCGAAAATCATTGAATCTCAATAATTTTAAATCGGATCTAGACATATTTCATATCGATAAAGAGGGTGTTAAAAGTACTACAAGATGATGGAATTGAACAATGAAAATAATAGAATTTGGCTAACGAAATGATGGTCGGAAGCAGACCAACTCAAAGATTGTCGAAGCCATTGATGTTAAAACACACTTTTTCATAAATAACTAAATTTCTTATTTTCAAGATCAAATTCCACTCACTTTTAGTAGTTTCAAAATTCCCTTTATCGATCCATAATAGGTATTTATCCCATTTAAAACGAGAATGATGCGAGCATTTTACCGAAATGATTTTTTTTGACTCACTGGGAGTAAATTGGTCATATTTTTTCAGGTTCAAATAATTTTAAATTCAAACTAGTTGCGTAGGAAAGTTGACTCCACAAGCTTTCTATCTGTTCAAACGTTGCAAAAATCGGAGTTCGGGTGTGTCCGGGACGAACCCGTAAAATTTGAAAAAATGTTGAGCTTTATTGCGCCTAGGGCGCAAATTCATGCGCCCCAAGCGCAATCCCATGTGCCCGGGCGCATCCTTCAATTTGGAAATCAACCAAACTTTGCATTCTTGTTACGGACGCTATCGAACTCTGATTTTTAATCGGTTTGAATTGTTTAGAAGCTTGTCAAGCCTAATTTCTAACCAAATTAGTTTGGCCCAAAAAAGAATTACACATCGAAAGAGATGATAATTTTGCCTTCACTATGTCGAAAAATAAAATACTTCGGGAAAATCATTGAATCGCAATAATTCTAAATCGGATCCAGACCAATTTCATATCGATAAAGAGGGTATTAAAAGTACTACAAGATGGGGAATTGAACCATGAAAGTTATTTAATCAGGCTAACGAAAAGTTGGTCGGAAGCAGACCAACTCAAAGATCGTCAAAGCCATTAATGTTAAAACACAATTTTGTCATACATTATTAAACTTTTTTAATTTCATGATCAGATTCCACTATATTTTTGAACTTTGAAAATCCACTTTATCAATATATAATAGGTATTTATCCCATTTAAAACAAGAATGATGCGAGCATTTTACCGAATGATTTTTTTTTTACTCACTGGGAGTAAATTGGTCATATTTTTTCGGGTTCAAATAATTTTATATTCAAACTACTTGGGTTGGAAAGTTGACTCCATAAGCTTTCTATCTGTTCAAACGTTGCAAAAATTGGAGTTCGGGTGGGTCCGGGACGAACCCGTAAAATTTGACAAAATGTTGAGCTTTATTGAGCCTGAGGTGCATTAGAACTACACAAGAAGTCAAATTTTGCGGGCTTGCCACGAATACTCCCCAACTCCAATTTACGAGTGGTTTGAACCATTGAAAAGCTTTTTGAGTATACTTTATAACTTAGGTGGTTTAAAACCAAATTTATTTATCAATTAAAAGACATGACAAATTTGCCTTTAACCGGTCAAAAATTGGAAAAATCATCACATCACTCTCATTTTAAATTTGATCAAAATAAAGAGGGTATTAAACATAACAAAATGTTGTGCAGTCAAACTGTAAAATAAATAAAATTTTGTCGAAATCACTAAGACTAAAATACGTTTCCACGCCCTTTTACTCATTGTAAGTTTCATTATGAACTTAAATCCCTACGGTGGTAATAAAGTTAAAATATGGTGGTAGTTGTCGATATGCGAAAGATGTCTACAGGGTGAAGTAATGGTGGTGGAAGGGAGATGTTACGGTGGTAGTGTTGGTGGTGGAAGGGCTGGAGTGCTCCGAAGATCTTTGTAGTAGATGATGGCTCTTTACCCACTTTTCATCAGCGAAATATTATTATTTGTATAGCTTTTTTTTTTTATGTGATCCGCTATTATTTGTATAGTTACATTACATCATCTTGTGGTACTTGAAAAAAACTTTTTGACAACATATAATAGACCTTGATCCAGTTTAAAATGAGCGAGCGAGATGTTAGCGCGCATCTTACCAAAATATTTTTTTTGACCCATTGAGGATAAAAATGGCATATTTTTTTATGTGAAAATAATTTTCAATTCAAACAAGTTAGATTATAAAATACATTCAACAAGATTTTTAACTGTTCAAACCACACACAAATTGGAGTTCGGGAGTGAACTGAGCAAGCTCGCAAAGTTTGGTTTGTGATGGAATTAATTCAAAGATGCGAAGATGCGCCCGAGGAGCATTGACTTGTGCCCGGGGCGCATAACATTGCGCCAGAGGCACATTCGAACTGCACAACGAATTAAACTTCCCGCACTGGCCATGAACACTCCCAAACTCCGATTTGCACGTGGTTTGAACTGTTGAAAAACTCGTTGATTATACTTTATAAATCAAGTTGTTTGAATCAAAATTAGTTCTAGGGGATTCGTTCATTCCTTAAGAGGTCGACAAAATTCAAAAGGCTTTCCACACTTTATCAAAGCACACAAAAGCTGTTTCACCATCAGAATTCGTCCAACGCGCTCAAGGCGGGGCTTATACATTGAGCAAATTGGGTTTCTACACCAACACTATCACTTGACAAGGACATCGAGCAGAATTAGCACAATCCATAATTCAAAAGAGAACAAAACTTATATCCAGTCTCCACTCAATCTTAATTACTTAATTACCAGCAAGCTCAGAATCTTAGAAACTTGAGATTTCAAATCTGGGGTTGAAAAGAAAGCCCTTATCATCAGTTCACAGTCTCAATCAAGGACAACATAGATAGAGTGTAGTGGTCCAAATATTCTGGTTTGGCCACAGTCGCTATGTTCGGCGGAAGCCCATGATCCTCCCTCAAAGTTCGGCCAAGCCCAGAGCTAGGCAACTAGGCTCGGCCATTTCTCCCACAATGCTCCCTTGAAGCTCGGCTCATCCCGGAGCTAGGCAATTAGGCTCAGCCATGTCTCCAACGATGCTTTCTCGAGGCTCAGCACGGCCCGGAGCTAGGCAACTAGGCTCCGCCATATCTCCCACTAGCTCCCTCAAGTCTCAGCTCGGCCCGGAGCTAGGCAATTAGGTTCGGCCATGTCTCCCACAACGCTCCCTCGAAGCTCGGCTCGGCCCGGAGCTGGGCAACTTGGCTCGGCCATATCTCCCACCAACTCCCTCGAGGCTCGCCTCGGCCCGGAGCTAGGCAACTGGGCTCGGCCATATCTCCCACTAGCTCCCTCGAGGCTCGGCTAGGACCGGAGCTAGGCAACTGGGTTCGGCCATTTTTCCCATAATAGCTCCCACAAAGCTCGGCTCGGCCAGGAGCTAGGCAACTAGGCTCGGCCATGTCTCCCATGACAGCTCCCACGAAGCCCAGCTCGGCCCGGAACTAGGCAACTGGGCTCGGCCATGTTTCCCATGATAGCTCTCACGAAGCTCAGCTCGGCCCGGAGCTAGGCAACTAGGCTCCGCCATATCTCCCACCAGCTCCCTCAAGGCTCGGCTCAGCCTGGAGCTAGGCAATTAGGCTCGGCCAGTTCTCCCACAATGCTCGCTCGAAGCTCGGCTCAGCCCGGAGCAAGGCAACTGGGCTCGGCCATATTCCCACCAGCTCCCTCGAGGCTCGGCTCAGCCCTGAGCTAGGCAACTGGGTTTGGCCATGTTTCCCATGATAGCTCTCACGAACCTCGGCTCGGCCCGAAGCTAGGCAACTAGACTCGGCCATGTCTCCCATGACAGCTCCCACAAAGCTCAACTCGGCTCGGAACTAGGCAACTGGGCTCGACCATGTTTCCCATGATAGCTCCCTTGAAGCTCGGCTCGGCCCGGAGCTAGGCAATTGGGCTCGGCCATGTTTCCCATGATAGTTCCCACGAAGCTCGGCTCGGCCCAGAGTTGTCTTGAATTCTCACGCAAGGGTCTTAGTTTTCGAGGATGCGCCCTGGCTTTTATGGATCCCAAAATATAATGGCCAACACTTTTGTCCATCTTCGTCCTCATAGACATATTCCTCAAAGGCTTTTATGGATCCCTAATTAATGCTACTAGTTTACACAAAATTGGAGTTCGGGAGTAATTGGAGCAATCTCGCAATGTTTGGTTAAGATGTGCCCGAGGAGCATTGAGCTGCGCCCGGGGCGCATAACACTGCGCCTGAGGCGCATTCGAACCACACAAAGAGTACTCAAACTTAACGGGCTTGCCAAGAACACTTTGTGTGGAACCTTGTTGACCAACCAGATCAAAAACCTCCAAATCAAAATCTAAATAGTATGAGAAATAAATAAGACATGATTTCTGTGTACAAAATTTCCCGATTGATTGAAATCAACGGAGACGATTGAAACAAGTGCCGGAATGTGGATATGGAAAGGTGGAGTTTGTTTCTTTGCCATTTTCAAGACTTCTTTGGAAGCAAACAATGAAGTGGATGAAGTATGAAAGAAGAATAATAAATGGACTTTATTAATCTTCAAAGTAGAAGTACAATCGACTAGAACAGTCGAGTGAACGATTACAAGTTATAACTACTCCTAGAAAAGATAAAAAGATAAAAAGATAAGCCGTTTGGCGATCGGGTGTGTCTTACAATGAGGCCTAAAAAGGCTACTTATTGGAAAACAAAGATGTGCAGGAAATAACTGTTGGGTCGAGACCCCGAGCCCGATTCACACCTTTAAGCACAAGCACGAAATAAGCCAAGCACAAACAAGAGATATTTGAGGAAAAACTCCACTATGTATAAGTCACATATGTACAAGTACGAAAAAACCTCGCCGGGATAGCCACAATCCGGCTTCCCCACTCCGCTCTCTCTCCCTCACTTCGGTGGCTCTCTGACGGAGTATCCGAGCATCTCCGAGAAGCACTGCTCCCCGGGACGGGGAGCCACACACACACACCACAGTGCACACACTGCACTTTTACACCAAGGGGGAAGAGATCCCCTACACTCACACCCATCACACTAGGGTGTACCCCAACAATAACTTCCTAACTTCTTCAATTCTCTTTGTTTTCCTTTGCTTTCACTTGTCCAAATAACTTCCCACTAACATCAAAGTGTGTAGTAGGATGCCAAAAGTTCTTTTCAACCTCCAAGTGTGGAGGACAATGCTATCTTTCCTTTAAACTTCCAAATGTGTAGGAGTAAGCCAAGTGTCTTGCACTTCATTAAAATACAAGCAAATAAAGGAAATACTAAAACTAGTTATATTAATACGAATTAATAAAATAAAATAGGAAGCATTCTCATAACCGCTACCTTCTAGTTGATCATCGGCAGGCGGTGAATATATGGTGTAAAAAATTTCATGCCAAGTTCAAAAACAACATTATCTGATAGCATCCGCATTGACTGATTCCCATATACAGAAGTTTATGCTTCCTTCGATCTAAAACTCTTCCTAGTTGCGTATTCATACAGTACTTTGCAATGGTCACATTCTGTCCAAAATGTTGTGTTTGGTTCTGGGGGAGGAGGTAATTCCAATGTGTACCCCTCAACTGACTTCTCCTCAGGAATTCCTTCAGCCTTCACAACTTCATCTTTGCGTAAATTCTTCCAAATTTGTATTTGGGACTTGTCCACAAACAAATAGCGATTTTACGTCGGTGAAAACCCCATTCCACTGATTTTCTGTGTCACGCCCTCGGTTTTCAACATAAATAAATAACCAATTCGAGGAAAATTCTCGCATAATATGAATAATACCCAAAATGAGATTTCCCACCTGCTTAATTACAACAAGGTCCACAAGTTTATGAAATTACAAATTTGGCACCACGGCCCAAATTAAGGTAAGTACATGTACAAAGTCTTAAGTATATTACAATGCTTTGTCAAAAGATCAAACAACGAAAAATTAGTTACAATACCATCTCTATCCAAAAGTAACCAATACAGAGATGGATGAGTAACTAAATCATGTTAGCTTCCAAAAATCTTCGTTTCCAAACACACCAAGTCATGCAACCTACTGCCCTGCGTTCGAACCTGAAAAGAAGGATTTTGTTGAGCTATACAAGCCCAGTAGGAAATTCTCTACAAAATCTACATGTAATGAGATGATGAGCATGAATGCAGCAAACCGAATTTAACATCAAATCCAAATGAATGTACGTTAACACCACTTACGAAATATCATAATATGCTCACACACACACACACACACACACACACACCTCCCAACAGTCCTCCACCCTTTACGAAATTGTGTTTCCACACCTAGCGACACAATAAACTTCACTCCTCGCGACATTGTGTTTCCCACACCTTGCGACACAATATTTTCCACCCCCTCGCGTAATTGTGTTTCCCACACCTTGCGACACAATATTCTCCACACCCACTTCACATCAACAACCAAATACGTCACATATAACTCATGTCCATAATACTACTTTCAAAGAGTATGCAATTCTCGAGTCATAAAACATTCCATTCAACCATTTATGGCAAGTAAACACTTAAAATCACGCACAATCATCGCAAAACATGTAGAAGAAGAGAGAAATCCCTACCAAAATGGGTTTTGAGCAAAACCCTAAGTCTACCGAGAACAATAAGCTCGAATCCTCCAAAGACAAGCTTCACCCAAACTTGGACACAAGATCTAGAGCAAATAAAGCCCAAAAACGAGAATAACAAGCAAAGATCAACAAATAATCGAGGAGAGAGAGAGAAAAACGTGTATAGGTATCAAGGAGTGAGAACAAGAACACAAAACTCACCCTTGGTTCACCAAATGCAAGAATCTTGTGATTTTGAAGAAGAAGACCCTTGGATCTTGGAGATTTGAGGTTGAAATCAAGAGTTTTGGGTGAGATTGGAGTTGGGTAGGTGAGAGGGGGTGTTTCCAAGTGTATTTCGTGGGTTTGGGAGTGAGAAACTGGCCTGTCGTTTTCGTACCAAAAATATAATTTATAAAACAAGGAATTAACTAATATTCCGAAGAATAGCGGTTAAGTCCGAGATTGTCCACGGAGAGTAAAAAGCTAAGTTGCAATACGTTCAATTTATTTCTAATTTAATTCTACAAAGGAAAAGGTTTGGATTTGAGTTTGATTTGATTAAACTAAAACTAAACTAGAAAGCAGATTAAAGGAGTTGTGGAACAAATGAGAGAAAGGACTAGGGTTTCCGATTCAGTCTCCCCTTGTAATGCAATTATTTCGAAACCTAGGATTCACATTCAACATTCAACCAGATCACCGTAGGGTAGCAATTCCTATCGATAATCCCCAAAAAAATATAATCAAGTTTCGTACTCCGTATAGGTTATCTCAACACGGCACGGATCGTCTCATTGAATTTAACCACGGCACGATCCGTCTCACATCGTATAATCTATCTCAAAGCCTATCTCGAAACATTCAAAATCATTGCATGACAGTGCTTGAAACCATGGATACAAACACATTCGAATATTGGAAAAATATAAAACTTCATAAAAAGTAATGAATCGATCGAGTCATACAATCAAGTTGAATATAGAACCCTAGAAATCTAACAACTACACTATTTGGAGAGACATCCTCGTTACCCTAGTCGAGTAGATTAGCCACTCATGGAGCGAGAACAAATAAGCAAGCAAGAATAAAACTCCATTGGTAACTCAAAGCTTTGGAATGAAAAGCAAAGGAATAAAACCCAAAGTTGCTGACTGGTTTGGTGCGATCTGCGTTGCAGCGCCGTAGCTCTTTGCTTGTTCGTGAACCAAGTCTCCTGGCGGCAGCTCCGTTCTCTTCTGTTTCTGCCGTGGGAAAATTAATCCTGATGGCCGCCCCCTTTGATCTCTCGTGGGAATTAAGATATCCAGATGGCACCCCCGTTCTCAGTTTTGCCGTGGAACGGAACAATCATCCTCCAAAACCCTTTTTCTTCCTTCCTTATATAGTGGACCAATCCACCTGTAATCAGCCGAGATTTTGGCTTCTAAGAGTATATCAATTCCTTCCAAATTGTAATCAGTGGGCCCCTTTATAATTGTCCAATTTCCAGTCAATCATGAATTGGACACCATGAGTTTTTGACCATATAAGATCATTTCACGCCATATACTCATCAATTGCCACCTCGAGCTTTAATTAATTTTGACAACCGATTTTGTTTTGACACGAAATAAAATCCGACTTTGCGATTTAACTCCAAATGTTATCCATCGGCTCAAAGAGTCCTGAAACATAATTAACAAGTATCAAACTCCAAGTAGCGCACTAAACGGACATAACAAGCCTAAGTTAGGGGGTGTAAATAGGCATATTTATGCACCTATCAGAAACAACCAAAGGGGGGTATTTATAGAAGTCCAAAAAGCGTGCTGTAAATTGCAGAAAGAACGCAGTGGGTACCGGTACTGGGCGACTCCCAGTACCGGTACTGGAGCCTTCAAAAATATCGATTTTGAACACCTTCTGGAGAGTGGGTACCGGTACTGGGGAAAAGCCAGTACCGGTACCGGCTAGGCAGAAAAGTGAAAAATGTTCAACGGACTCCGGAACGAACCCAACTTGATACCAACACCCCCAAGCAACATTATAACATCAAAACTTACATTTTACTAATCTCCGAGAGTCCGACACGCAACCGGATACGTATTTCCATACACCCCCACAAACATACGCACGACTTTAATAATAAAACTATTCTCATGTACAACAAACGATTTTCAGAATTTGCATTAATTTTATGGATCTTTACATTCTGGATAGGAGAAACTCTTAACCCTTTCCGTAACTCAAACTCCCTCTTGACTATGAGGCTTATTTTCCCAGCCCGGCTTCCTTTACCAGAAGCACCATGTGACTCCTCACACCTTTTCTCCAAATCTGAATTCCTAAAGCCCATTTTCCCCTCTTGCAATACTCATGTTTACAATAGAACTGCTCACGGTTTCATTCTGCAGGGACGAGGGAGTGGGTCAGTCAACTATCTGAACTGCATGAAACGGGTGTTCAAGAAACAGATGGTGAAAGTTTTTATTCATGTAAACAGTAGATATTTTAAAATGAATCCTTCAAGAGCTGCATTTGTGCAAAATGTGTTTGGTTTTGATGGAGGAGGTGATTCCAATGTGTCCTCCTCTATCAACTTCCCCTGTGTAATTCCTTTAGCCTTAACAACCTCACCTTTGTTGCACTCCATTTCTAAAATGTCTTTCTCCTCTTCCCATGCAACTCTAGCCCACTCCGGTGTCAAAAAGAACTCATTTCCCTTCATCGGAAGTTGAGTTAAAATTTTTAACTCTAGTACATCCTCTGGTTAATTAGGGCCTGTTCAGATGGAGGTAAGTTGAGTTCGTTTTGGCACCAGAGTGGGCTAGACTCACATCGGAAAGGAAAAAGACATTTTACAAATGGAGCGCGGCAAAGGTGAGGCTGCTAAGGCAAAAGAACTTGCAGAGAAGAAGCTGATAGAGGGGGACGCATTTGAATTACCTTCTCCATCAGAACCAAATAAATTTTGGACTGAATGCAGCCATTGTAGAATCCAATAGAAATACCCTGTTGTTTACATGAATCCAAACCTTAGCTGCCCTTTTTGTAAACACCCGTTTCATGCAACTGAGATAGTTGACTCACCCACGGATCGACATAATTTATCTACCCCTCATCCCCATCCCTGCAAAATTAAAATACGTAAGCAGTTCTATTGCAAAGAACATGTCTACTGCAAAAGGGAAAAAACGAGCTTCAGAAATTCTGATTTATTTTGGAGAAAAGGTATGAAGAGTCACAGCCACAAGGGTGGTAGATCAGCTTCCAATTTGATGTGGAAAAATCCTTGAAACTAATTTGACTCCTTCAAGACTTGAGATTTCAAATCTTTGGCTACCAAATTCAGTAGATCCCACCAAATCCTAGAAAGAAAGCTCTTATCATCAGTACACAATCTATATCAAGGAAAACAAATATACAGATACATAATCACAGATGCATTTACAAGATGCTAATATAAAAATGTAAAGATATGATTGCTTACCAAGTCTTGGAAGCGTGAATAGCAGAGGCTATTGACGAAATCCAACCAAATTTGTTCGGAACCTTATTGACTAGCCATATCAAAGATTCGAAATATCGCCAAATTCGGCTCTTTTAGAAAACACAACGATTGAAATTGTTTTGCCTCAACTAGTTCTATAAAATTGTCCAACACAATCATGAACAAAATGTGGGATGGACTCCTTGTATTTATAGCAGACTGTTACCCAGAATCAACCTTCTTGGCATTGGGTTGAGACAAATCATGCATGGTCAATTTTTCTACTCTAATTAATGAACGATATTGTCCAAATATGGACAATGAGTTATAGAGAAAATCTGCCAGCGCAATACGATTAATATTCTTGTCAGTACTAGAAAAATAAATAACTCTCCTGGAAATCAAAACCAATTTTGAATTATCAGATGCTTGGTTTCAAATCTTGGGTATGAAAGCTAAGTATTACCATCTGTCTATCTTTTTTTTTTTTGGGATAATTGATTTAGGGAATTAATTTTGCAACTCTCCTTTTCTCTAATGGCACTCCCCTTCTTCTTTCACAAAACAAATCACCTAATAGAGACACAAAGGGGATTGTCATTACAGAAAAGGGGAGTGGCAAAATCACTCCGCTTGATTTAATCTTAATTCTCATAATGACTTAAACTTTGTGTAGCCTACATCAATGAATTTCTTTTGTAATTTATTGGGAAGAACTAATAAATGCATATTATAAAGCTGATTTTCTAAGATTTTGTTTCCCATTGTGTCTGTACGTATTTGCCTAAATCTTTAAAAAGACAGCAGAGATAAATCCATCCCAAATTTATTATTATCAATTTCCTGTCACTGTTGGCATGGATTGCTGAAATGGGTCCTATCTGGATTTGCAATTGTGAACAGAGTAGAAATTTATTTCCTTCCTTGAGTTCTATTCAACCAACATGACAGTTCAATGCATGTGGAGATGGTCCAAACATATCTTGTAATCTCACTTAGATCTTTGCAATCTTTTCTTTCAGCAAATCAATTCATCAATATTTTTGCCCGCAACTGAATCTATTAAAGATTGAAAAAAGAAGTACTTTTTTCCTGGGCTGGGCTGAGTTCTCAGTTTCCACCAGCTGCATTTGCATTTCCATCTTTCTGCTTTTCCATTTCAAACTTGGCCCGGATTTCAATCCGAGACCTGTTGGCCAGCAGATTGGTATTTTCCAACCTTGACAACTCCCTTCCACTATTCGCCCTGACAGTTTGAGAAACACTAACAACCCTTTCTGTACTCAAGCTCCCACCTTGATTTCCATGCGCAACGCCCCCACTTCCCGTCTCCAATTGACTACGCGCCTCTCTTGAAGTAACATTCGCCTCGAGCCGGCTCCTTTTCAGAGGCCGCTTTCCCTTTCTGGAACTGGACTTCACATTGGAAGCTAACCCAACACCCTTTCCCTCTGCAGCGCCTTGTGACACTAATTCCTCACAACTTTTCTCCAAGATTTGAACTCCTGAAGTCCTCCGTTTTCTTCCTCGTCTAGCAGCAAACATGTTGTTTGCAATAGAAACACTTACATTTTGCTTCTGCAAGGATGAGGGACTAGGAGTAGATAAATTCTGTTGACTCGTGGGTGAGTCGGTTATCAGAACTGCATGAAACGGGAGTTTACAAAACATGCAACGAAGGTTCTGGTTCATGAAAATAGTTGCGTATTCATACTGCACTTTGCAATGGACACATTCTGTCCAAAATGTTGTGTCTGGTTCTGATGGGGGAGGTAATTCCGATGTGTCCCCCTCAACCAACTTCTCCTCGGGAATTTCTTCTTCAGCCTTCGCAACTTCATCTTTGCCGCGATCCATTCATAAAATGTCTTTTTCCTTTAGAAATGAGACCCTAGCCAAAAATATTTCTCCATTTGTAAAGTACTCTTCGATCTAAAACTCTTCTTAACGACAAACTGTAATGAAATGAACTACTAATAACACAGAGAATTGGATAAGAAAAAATGGATTAGTCATGGAAGCCAAAATATCTATCCTTTGTAATTGCCTTCTTAACAAGAAATCTACCAAACCATAAAACCACAAACGTGATCATCATAGTCGAGTAACCAGAGTACGAACTTACAGTAGTTGTTCACCATCAACACTAGTAGCACATATTTTCTACATCCAACATTTTGATATCCTGATCTAAAAACCGTCTTTACAACCAACCGTTATGCAAATGAAGTAACTAAATACAGAACTTTTGAAAACAATTCAAAGAATACTGCTTTCATGATCATCACTTTGATTAGTCATTTTTTACACCTATCCAGTGATCCATATTAACCTAGAGTCAATCTATCATTCAAAAGAGCAAAAATGGTCTGGTCTATGTAGTCACCATTGAAGTTTACTCACTAGAATACTCAGCCGGATCCATCGGTTAGAATTACTCTTGGTCGCAAATAACTACTTCTGGCCGTAATACTTGGTGGCCAAGAGTAATTATTTGCGGCCATGAGTAATTCTTTGAGGCCAAGAGTAACTCTACCAAATCCTTGAAAAAATCCCTTATCATCAGTACACAATCTAGAATCCATGCATCTATTAGAATGATGTACATGGAAAGCACAAATCAAATACAACACATAGGGATACAGAAGTGCATTATATGAACAGGATGTGGAGATACAATGGGTAATCCAATTGTAAGAAAACAGAATAGCAGACACTATTGATGAACTTTCCTCCAAATTTGTGTGGAACCTTGTTGACCAACAAGATCAAAAATCTCCAAATCAAAATCTAGATAGTATGAGAGAAACAAATACAACATGATTTTGTGCCAAGTTCAAAAACAGCATTATCTTATAGCATCCGCATTGACTGATTCCCATATACAGAAGTTTAAGCTTCCTCAGATCTAAAACTCTTCCTACCTACCAACGGCTATGAAAACGATTCTAACTAGAATACCGAACTTTGGAAAAAGGGGAAATGGATTAGTGGCGATAAACTCAAACAAAACGATGTGGAAGACTACGACTTTGGGTTATCTTTGTATTTATGGGAGCCAAAAAAATTTCATCCCCGTGTAGTAGCATTATTTATGAGAAATCGACAAAACCAGGAAGGTAATTGTCATAATCATCTAACCAGAATACCGAACTCTTGAAAAACAACCGTCTTAACGACCAACAGTTATGAAAATGAAGTAACCAGAATACCAAACTTTTGAAAAACACAAATCAATTTTTCATCTAGAAATTCCAAGAAAACTACTTTGATCCAAACCTAGAGTAGAATTAACACAATCCATAATTCAAAAGAGCACAAAACTTATGTGGAGCCACCACTCAATCTTACTTAATTACCAGCAAGCTCAGAATCTTAGAAACTTGAGATTTGAGATCTGGGGTTGAAAAGAAAGCCATTATCATCAGTTCATAGTCTCAATCAAGGGCAACATAGATAGAGAGATACAGAGTTTCAGAATCACATATATATGTAAAGACTACAGAATGGAGATATAAAAGGAGAGATAAAATTGCTTACCCAATCTCAGAAGTGTGAATAGTAGAGCACTATTGATGAAATCCCACCAAATTTGTTTGAAACCTTAATGACTAGCCAGATAAAAAAAATCCCAAAGCAAGATTTGGCTCAACAAATTCTAACAAAACCTTTTAGAAACAAACATGAGTAGAATGAGGATGCACTCCTTGTATTTAAAGCAATCTGTTACCTCTAACCATACATTAGGCATTGGTTGAGACCGTGAGCACTCTGGTTAATGAACGATTTTGTCTAAATATGGACAATGAGTTAAAGTGAAAATCTTCTAAAACCACTAAAAGTTTAATCTTTTTGTCTTTATTGGAAAAACAAAATACCTTTATGCTTTGTAGGACGGATACGGACGCAGACACGGCGGGAGACATGGACAAGGATACAAGAAACAACAATTCTAAAAGAATGGGGATACAGACACGGCAGAGGAACACAATAATATACTATTTTTCAACATTTGTTAGGTATGCAAACCAATAAACACTGAACATTTGGATTATGCATGATACCTATCGAATGCATTATCGACCGATAGTCTATACCTATTCGCACACATATGTCTCATGAAACTATTTTGGGCCAACACTTTTGAAGTTAAAAATATTTTACCCCGAAAGAACAATTTAAATTCATAAAAGTCACATTGTTTGTCCCGATTTGTCTTGCCGGCGTGTCCCTCCCGTGGCCCCGCATAAAAATATTATAATATAATAGACACATCATGTGGTGTGTTCTATATGTGTCCCGGTGTACCGTGTGTCCGGGAGTGTCCGACACGAATACGGGGATCTCTGTGTTCCATAGCCTTTCTGGGAAATAAAAATAAAGTTGAGAAAGAGTTTTCTTGTTATTTTCCTGCTATTCGTTCTTTTTCCAAAGCTGATTTAGCAGATACCTAGTTTCAAATCATGAGTGTTAGCATAATATTAAGAAATATTATGTTGCCATGTTTTGTAGGATCTATTATTCATGTTTCCTAATTGGGTTGATTTCTTTATAATGCATGTTTCCTATTTGGTCACTTAGAATTCATATTATGAGTATGCAAGCAACGTATTGCCCCTTTGTCAATCTTTTTCTTGAAATAGCTGATTTAAGCCTAAGTCTCACAATAACTTCAACCTTTCATAGTCTAAGACTCTAAATCAATGAATTTCTCTTTAATAGTAATCGATATAAGAATATCCCGCAGTTAGCGAACTAATAAAACCATATTAGAAAGCTAAATTTCTTAGAATTTGTTGGCTAATTTTTTTAAGGCTAGATGAAATTACTTCCATGCAATTTATTTAAGACTTGACTTAAGCGCCCTCTAAGTCAAGATTGGCCTCGTTTTTGAACTTCTGTTTTTTTTTTTTTTTTTATCGATATTCTTTATTTGTTTGTATAACAAATGATACTAAAAGTCAATTTCCACACGGAGCTTTGCTCTGGCTTAAATTGGATTTTCACTAATATACAATGAGATGGGTCCCACGGAATTAGTCAAGGTGGGCGTTAGGATACCCGAGTTATGAAAAAAAATGGTTACCTTGGTCCACATTAATTAATTTATGCTGTATCACTGTTGGCATGGATTAGTGAAATGAGTCCTCTCTGGATTATTTATTTCTTTCCTTGTATTGTAGTCAATTTATACGACAGTTCAACGAATGTGGACATTAATTAAATATCCAACCATATTTGTAATCTCATTGAGATTTCAAAGTTTCTTGAAGATTTTGGCAATCCAAAGTATAAATACATAAACAGATTTCAATTAGAGTGGTGCTATTTGCACCGACTGGTTTTCTACCGACGGTATACCGACGGCCGCGCGCGGCCGTCTCCGGCCACCGGACGGCCGATCCGATCCGTCCAAAAATTTTAAAAAAAAAAACCGAGGGGCCCACCGCGGGAATCAACGGCATCCGACGTGTGTAGGGTACTTGATCTAAACACTCTATTTTTCGTGTATATATGTAAATACATATATACACGAAAAATAGAGTGTTTAGATCAAGTACCCTACACACGTCGGATGCCGTTGATTCCCGCGTTGGGCCCCTCGGTTTTTTTTTTTAAAATTTTTGGACGGATCGGATCGGCCGTCCGGTGGCCGGAGAAGGCCGCCGGCGGCGATCGGTACGATTTCCCTACATTTTTGGTCGGTACACATATCATTTTCGTTTCAATTAAATGTTCATATTTTTCTTCTTAATTATGCCCTGTCCATTTCTACCTTTCTTTTATTCCCGGATGTGAGACCTAAACATAACCCCAATAAACTAACGGTGATGATGGTAAAGCTCAGTGTGTAATTAATTGTCAGTTACTGCAAGTGAAACGGCAACAACTTTGCGAATCTCAATTTATCTGACATGACAGACTATAAATTAACTAAAAAGCTTGCGTGATAGTGTAGAAGAGTAATTAATTACTCCTGTTTGGGCGTACAAACAAACCAAGCTGGGAGCCTTGGAATCATTTGAAAATTAGTTGATCTTAAAATAAGCAACGACCAATTCATAAGCACACAAATTGCTTAGGGTGTAGAAAGAAACTAGCTAGCTGGATTTGGCATGGCTTAAATGTGTTGTAATCTGACCTAAAATTAGTTACTTCCCTTTTTTGCTTGTCATGTTTTTATTTTAAAGGAAAAAGGGACCGAAATAATATGCAATGAGAATAAAAAGGAAAAGAGGAGGAAAATAAGAATCTACATTATTCTTTCTTGGGTATTGTTTGTCTTTTACTTTGTTACTAATGACTAAGTTCCACTAAGGGATTTTTTCTCTCGTCGAGACAAATCAATAGGGGTAAAAAAATTTGTCGCAAAACGAACAAACGCGAAAAATCCAAAATCCCTTAGCAGAACTTAGCCTAAGAACTCTTTTCCTCAAGTTCCAAACAATCTAAAATTTTCACACAAGTTCATTTAGGGGGAAATATACTGTATTTTTGAAAAAGATAGGTTTTAATACCCAAAACCGAATCGATTATCCAAGTGGATCCCAAATGAGCCCTACACAATCAAAACTCGACCGGTCCTATTTTCTCCCTGACTGGAGAGCATACGTTTCTAACTTTCTAGTGGAGTAAGAGATGTTTCCAATACACAAATGAGGTTTTTTTTGGAAACATCTCTCAAACTATCCATTAGGTTTTTACTTAGTCTTCAAACTATCAAAATTGTTTACTTAGTCCTCCAACTATTGGCTTGCATTTTATGTTGTCCTTCTTAACAACTTCTGTAAAGTTCCAAACGCAAAAAAAACATGTGGACAGCACATTCTACACCTCAAAGGGCAGAAATGCCATTCCACACCAATCCACCAATCTGGCGCCAAACTCTAATTTGGGTTCCCTCCTTTTTGCCTTAAATATAGATACATAACATTCAAGGAAAAAACAGAGTACACCACCAGTGAACTTACCTCCATTCCTTGTGCGTGGAATCAGAGTATATGAGAGAGAGAAAAAAAAGAAGACAGCGATGGGGGTTTTGGGACCCGGGGGCTCTGCTGCCCCACGGGCAAAGTAGGGCCTACCGCCTACCGAGGAGGCCGTTTTAAACGGCAACGTTTTGTTTTAAAAAAAAATTTCTACCACCAATTTGCAATCCTATGGAGTAGAAACGAGATTATGAGAGCTTTAGAGACAAAATTTTATTATGACTCTTTAGAATAATATGATTAAAATAATAAGATCTTCACATCCATTTAAACGGATTAAAATTTGAGCACTTAATTTTTTGAGACGGTTTATCTTTCTTGGGTATTGTTTGTTTTTTACTTTGTTACTAATGACTAAGTTCCACCAAGGGATTTTTTCTCTCGTCGAGACAAATCAATAGGGGTAAAAAAATTTGTTGCAAAACGAACAAACGCGAAAAATCCAAAATCCCTTAGCAGAACTTAGCCTAAGAACTCTTTTCCTCAAGTTCCAAACAATCTAAAATTTTCACACAAGTTTATTTCAGGGGAAATATACTGTATTTTTGAAAAAGATAGGTTTTCAATACCCAAAACCGAATCGATTATCGAAGTGGATCCCAAATGAGCCCTACACAATCAAAACTGGACCGGTCCAATTTTCTCCCTGACTGGAGAGGATACGTTTCTAACTTCCTAGTGGAATAAGAGATGTTTCCCATGCAAAAAATATCGATTCCATGGAAAATGTGATCGATGCCGAAACCCAAAAACAGAGAAAGTGCAAAGTTCACTGATACGACTCGAATTGGCATTTGGCACATATCAAGTGCAGGACCTGTCCTGAAAATGTTGAACGATGAACAAATAAACAGCAACACTTCACAACACCTTGGGGCTTCTGAATCCAAGTTACTTCTGAGAATGGCGAGGACCATCCCGAGCCAACTTCAATGATGTCATTGTATTTTAGAACTCGTCTGGAACATCAATCATTTCAAAAATTACAATGATCGAATACCATTAATACATGATAGGAATCCAATTATGTTGTGAAAATCGGGTGCCTATTCAATGTGCCAAACTATTTTTTAAAGATATAAATATCGTATCAATCCATGTGATTTTTGGTATGTTTGGGAGTTCTCGACAAGCTCTAAAATAAAATATGACCGGTGTTGATCACTGAAGCGGCCCACAAACGCCCTTAACAGGACAGGGTCCAGGTGGATCCTCTCCCACCAAAATAAGTAGGAGCAAGATAAAAGCATCTTCCGATACATGAAATTAGTTTTCAATGTAAGCTTCATAAAACGTATTTCATGAAGTAAATAAACAAGGAATGTTCGGCACAAGACTGCGAAATTTTAAATTCACCATTTTCTACAAATAAACCATATCGTAAGTTAATGGCAGAACAAATTAGTCTCAGACAACCTTTTTTCTTCAGTATCCATCCAACTTTTACCAACAAGAAAACTCTGGTTTCCAAATTACTCAACCTCCTCCAGGTAATCAGCAATTTCAGATGGTGTTAGGACTCTGAAATATGGAAATAAACAAGTCAGAATAGTCATTCTTACTGAGCATCTCATCACTACAGAATAAGGGCCAAGGGAAAAAGGTATTAAAAACAAAAGCTTGCCTGAATTTTCTATCATTGCCGATTATGCCAATCTCGATGTTCTTTTCAGAGATCTGTCCTTCAAATCTGGAAAGATACACAGAATGACAGGTTTACAAGAGCTACAACAGAGAGCTCCATCAACAACAAAAATTTAGGAGCAAGCACAATTTATTTAATCTATAACGGTACATTATTAATGTAACTTATTGTGTAGGGTCTTCGATAGTTCCTTGCGCATTCATAGGCACGTGAAAAAGGTCAGATTCTTACCCCTCCTTCAGAGTCAAGATTGCTGTGTGGACAGCATCATCAAGCTCCATATCATCTGTGTACCTGCAACAAACACTCAAATTGATTCAGCACTCCATCAATTGCATATCAACACAAGTGGAATCTGGAATTGCCATGATACATGGACCGGTGCAGATTTGTATCTGGCATCAAACCAACCAAACCTCAAAGTGAAGGGTAAGGCTATGCGAACTCGAATGAAAATATTGACATTTGTTAAATCTGATTTGTGGAATAACACAGTATTCTGGTTCAGTTAAGAGAGTCAAGTAGAAACTTTACTCAGTCTCACAAAAACAAACATATAATTACAGTATTTCTTCGATCACATAACAAATGTCCAGCGGCAAGTATTGGATAAATATCCCCAACATTTCTCCATGTACCAAGTGTTGGACGTGGGTACTTGATTTATGTTGAGACTCCATGTAACATTAGTTGGAACTTGGAAGTAAATAGTACGGAAAGCAAGATGCTCGAATGGTTTAACCCCATCCACAACTGCATACTAATCAAAACCAGTTCCCATGGCAAAATGCCATTTTAGCACTTAAGAAGACCAGTTAGTTCACATCTAATCTTCACACAGATTAGCTGTCATTTGCAGTCCAACAGAATGAAAGAATTTGTTGAAGCTTAATCATAGTTGAATGAGGCTTGTGGATATAGAGATGGTAATTAGCAGAATGGCAGAACCCAAAGATCCAGTAAAAAACAAACATTCAGGGGTGTTACTAATAGAAACTAAGGAGCAAATACAAAGTTTTGCAGAAAGTTGTAATCAATGAAATTAACTCACCTCTTCTCAAGAAATGTTTTCGCATTAGACACATTCTTTCCCATTGCTGAAGCTTTCCAAGAGAAGTACGAACCTGATGGATCCACCTACAACACACAAAATATACACATACACAAGGGTTAAAAAAAAAAAAAGGAGGAATGAACAAAAAGGAAGGGATCTTACGAAAATCTACATCTTAATAACTTGAGAAACAATAAAAGATGAAGGAGAAAGTATTCAAGGTAGTAAAACAAAAATTGGACAGGAGTGCTAATCAATGTTCAACATCAAACACCAAACAACAACATGCACCAGAATCCAGTTAACTCGTTAAAGTTTTGCACAATATGTGTAATTGACAAGCCAAAATACGACAAACAGGCATTAATGATGAGCAAGGTACATCTTATGTTAAAATGGCAAATAAATGATAGATCTAAAGCCAACCATAGCTCATATAAACAGGATGGATCATCCAAATTCGCAAAATCACAGTTGTAGTAGACACCTAAAGGGGTTTTTTGTCCCTTTATGTCAGTTACAAAATATATATAAACCACCTGAAAACTTTAGATTCTTCTAAAAACAACTAATACTAACAGTATCATAACTGGTCTATGCGAAACCATGAAATAAGAACTGCATAACATGACCTGTTTGTGGAGACCAAAAAATAATTGAAGACATAGTACAGGTAAATAGGTTGTACGGTCATATAGAAACAACCAATCAAGGGTAAAAAAAGAAATAGTTGATGGACTCAAAGAGATACTTTATTTTATTTTGTGTGTGTGGTTTTGGATGCTAATGAAAACCCCTAACTTATAAGTACGCGCTTTGGTGAAATATCCTTAAGAAAATTCTGTTTACAAAAATATAATGCTTAGTCACAACTCCGCAAGAGCAGAAGAAAGTACTAACCCTGTTTCATGAGACTGGCCCCATGTGGAAAAGAATGAAAACTGGGCATGTACAAAAATCTCAAACTACAACAAAGAAGGTAATCCAACCACTGATGGAAATGGCCGAATCAGGGTCATAGGCCACATGCACCAACAATAAGGTTAACATCAGATCAGGACCCAAATGGCATACCTGATACAGTTGGGGACCCTTGTCATCAAACCCAGCAACTAGCAGTGAAACGCCAAAAGGCCTTACACCACTGCAAAGAAACATAAGGGTAAGTAATGGCAACAAAAATAAGCATTTGCCAGAGCCAAATCTAAATCCAAGCCATGATTCATAACAAATAAAACAAGTGGAAAAGGACAGAAACAAAAAGGTTCATATGTAGGCCCACGTCCATTTTGACTATGATGAAAAGGCCAGCCTAGTTCAAAAAATCAGCTTAACATTGCTTCAAAACCTTTCAACCTTTATTTTTGCTTTCAAGTTTCTCTTCCAAACTCCCGAGTTTTCTGCAAGGACAGGTCATTTGATAATACTACTTTTTAAGTTTTAAGGATCACAATGTAACGATTTTTATTGGCAACATCAGTGAATTTACTTAATTGCCTCAAAATGAGGTTTTACCGTTAAAACCCCACCAGCCATGTTTCTTGGAACCAGCAGTGCAAAGATATACTACACCTGCTTATCTCCTAGCACTCCATCAAGATTATAATGGTCAACAAAGTTACTTCGTTAAGTTTTTGACTCGCTAAATTTAGGGAAGGTATTCAACTTATACATTTTCCGCTATTTTTATCAAAGAACCTTTCAAGACACCACCATCTTTAAGGTACAGTACTACAGTGACACGCAAGTGTTTTCCTGAATTCAATATCAGAGACTTTACTCCCTTATCTCAATCCCTGAGAGAGAAAGCGGGAGGGAGGGGTATCATTATCTGAACTTGTGTGTTTGCTAGCAATAGTTGGGCCAAAACTGTAGGGGATGCATTAAGTTACATATTTGCAAGTTGCAACTAGCAGGGTGAAGATAATGCTGCAAAGCTGACCTTCAAGAAAAAATTTCAAGTATGATAGTCAAGCTCTCTTGCCAAAGAGGGAAACAGGAACCCGCCCATATGATAGTCTTTATGAGATGTACAAACACAAAATGCGAGAAAATAGTTACCCTGACTGGGTGAATTCCTGCATAACAGCAGCAGTTTCCCTTACAAGTTGAGTTACAGGGATCGGTTCCTGCAGATTACCATCATCAGCATCATCAGAGACAGAGTTCTATGGTGAGAGGAGTAATACAGATAGCATAAATAGAAATGCAAGGGCAGGATTGAATTGTGATATCATTAATGACTTGGCAAGAAACAGGAAATGAGGCAAATACAGGAAACAAACAACGAAAAGGAAAATGATTGTACCTTGTATAATCGATGATATTGTTCAGCCTGCTTCCTGCTTTTTCTAACCAAAACTCGAGCATCAGGGCCCATGCCGCTGCAAGTGATAAGACAGTCAAGTGAGAGAGACGCAAGGTGCTGGGGAAATATCTGAGAACAAAATAAGGAACTAAAAATGCAAAACAAAATTAGAAAACTCATTATTACGTCAAGGCAATGTTTGGCTTGAACAACGAGGGCTACATGCACATCTAGAAAGATGGGTCCTCATTAAGTTTCCCATACACCACATTTTAATTGGACTAAGTATTAGGATGTACCAGTTACCAAGAGATCAAACTCTAAATGCACTTAAGATATGAGAACATAATACACTTCCATATCATGACAACCAGTCTAGTTGTGCCCAGTGCCCACTCAAGGAAAAGTAAAGCTGGTAAACTAGAGTACTGAGCTAATGAGGCATGGAGGCTAGTCAGAGAAACCAACTCTCAATCACTCAAAGACTTCCTTTAGAGTTCAAGACCAAAATAAACTTTTCCGATAGCGCTTTTCTGCAATTTTCAGTTCCAAGATTACTACAGGCCAGGTTATATGGTGTTAAAGTTATGGCAATAACAAGATGTAGGAGCATTAGATATTCAAACCTATATACAACTCCAATATTTGGGGTCAATATCTGAATCTTTTGCACCTGCAATCCAACAATTCCAAGAATTAAAGCAAGCCTCTCTAATTTCTCTAGACATAAAAATAACGAAGAAAAACTGCAAACATACTTAATATTAATCAATCTACAGTACAGTGCAATAGTGAAGTGATGATCGTAATTACAAGAAAAGTCAAC
The DNA here is from genome assembly GCA_014282245.1 of Rhododendron simsii. NCBI lineage: Eukaryota > Viridiplantae > Streptophyta > Magnoliopsida > Ericales > Ericaceae > Rhododendron > Rhododendron simsii. The sequence continues at coordinate 26,138,898 of CM024964.1, forward strand.
TAAATTAGAAAGAAAGTGAAAACTCTTGGCACAGGGGTCACCTTTTGAGCTTACTAAATAAATGGCAAATTTGTTTAATCACACAATTAGAGATTTTGATAGCTGAGTTATGTCATGGAATTGTGATAAAACAATTTGCAATAGTAAGTTAGTAACATGCTAAATATTAGTAGACATCTACTAAGAGAAAGGGGGAAAAAGGAGGAGGAGAGAGCCATAGAATTGGTTGATTTACTAAAAAATCAAAGAAAATATTGCATAAACTCCAAGTCATGTCTCGACTAGGACCGTAGAGCCATGGAAAAATGTTTATACTAACCGATGCTTCATCAACCAAGATAGATGGTAGTTTCTTCTCTGTTGCAATGACGACACCATTAGCAGCTGAAAACACCAAAACAAGAAAATTATACCAAAAGGATCACTAAGATATAATTATCTCAGCATGAATATAGATGTCTCCACTATGCCTACGAAGATCGATAGCCAAAAACACTCTAAATAACTACAAGGGTCAATAGTCAAGACCAATGATTAGATAAGTCCAGACCACTTCAGCTCACAAGTAAAGTTTCCGTAGAAAAAAGAGAATAATAGACAACATAGAGGAAAGGAGCAATATTGGGAGCCCTTTCAGAAATTGAAATACCATGTTCCCTCTTTTCAATGTCTCACATGCTACTCTCAAGGTAACTTTGAAGGTGCTAAACGGCTCAAACCAACTTGGTCAACTTTTAAATTGGATTTGAAAACCAGCTATACAGCTTTTATCATCAATATTTTCCTTCCCACAAATTGGCATAAATTTAGATTTTGACTCACTTCAACTAACTGTAAAACACTCAAAATTCTTGGTCACAGAACACGATAACTTTGCAGGTATTAAAAAGCTCTAACAAAGTTGGTGAACTGGTAAATTGGATTTCGTTCTAGTTATACAAGTATCAAAAAATATCAACAGCCTGGTAAAATAAAGGAAACAAAAACTTATGAAGCACAACCACTAGTACACAGAATGTGAGCGGTACAAGACCATTCAAATTTCAAACCACTTCAATATGCAACAGAACAGAAAATTGCCATATGCCATAGACCTAAATATGCTTTCACGTGCAAAGAGAAGTTGGTGCACCCAACACTACCAATGAGACTCACAAGAATTCTCACCTCTACTATCTGCCTCTCCTCTTCCAAATAAGGAGGCATCTTCATCAAGATATCAAATTTAATCACTTCCCCTAAGATCAATGAGGATTTCCACGTAACTGATGACCCATCAGCGAACACTAAAGAGGGAGAGGCAACACCTAGTCTTAAAACATACTATATCCAACATGGCCCTAAACGCGTCTGTTTCCTTATCTAAAAATGCGTGGCGTGTTTGTGTGCGTGCTTCGTAGATGGCAAAACCCTAACATCCACTACGCTGTGAACTTATAGTCTCCCACTACCTTAGTACCATGCTTGCCAATGGCCTACAAACGAAAGCCAATACTTTTACAAAAAAACACTTAAATATCGACATTTAATAGAAGGGAAACGTACTAAATAAAACAATAACCATCACACGGAGTAGTAGGTTTCGCATTACCTTTAATCCCCAAGGACGTTTGACCCGATCCGACAGCCGTTAAGGCGTGTTCGATTTGAACAAGCTTCCCAGAAGGGCTGTTCCACATAACACCAATGGTAAGTAAAAATCAGAAATTTGTGGGAAAAAAACACACAAATACGGATGTATAATACTTTTGACGAATACAAAAAAAGGAAATTGAAAACTTTAATATCAATTAAGTGAATTCATACCTGAATGTGGTGAGAGAGAATGAATACTGGCTGTCGCCCATGGTGTTTTCGTTGGAAGTAGCAGAAATATCACTGCAGGACACAAAGATTGAACTAGGGTTTAAGAGGAACAATTGCCTTAGATAGATCTAAACATAGAACCGGTGGAAAAGTTCACAGCTTTTTTGAATAAACAGCACAAACCACAAAATTGATCCATCGATCGACTGATCTTGCGTGAAACAAAGAAGGAAGCGGAGAGAGAGAGAGAGAGAGAGAGAGAGAGAGAGAGAGAGAGACTTACAGAAGAGAAACAGAGAAAGAAGCGGCGAGGGGAAGGGGTGGTGTTCTTCGATGGTGTTTTTTGTTTTGTTGGGCTCGACTTGTGCTGCAAGAAGGGACTGAGAAAAGCGATTTGAATAGGCAGAGGAAAAAATGAAATATATTTATACTTTGATCTAACAAAAACAAAAACAAAAAATTTCCCTTGTTTATTTATTTATTTATTTATACTTAAGCCCTGCTCTACTAAATTTTTTTACTTTTTAAGTACTTAAAAGCGAGGCACTCCTTTTCTTTCAAAAGTGCTACACACACAACGGTTGTGTAAAACACAATACACAACCAATCTCTAGCCATCCATTGCTATAATAAATGGTCAGGATTCACTCAAACACTTCCCCATAAAAATTAAACTTATCCTTGGAAGAGTTTTTTTAATCGGTCACGGTCAAGCCACACTCGATCAAAGAGGCGAGGGACTTTAAGTGACTCTTAGAGGTAGATTATTTATTTTTTGGCAATTCAAATTGAGAGAGGAAACATTAAATAAAACTGAAAATTTTATATCTGATCAACTAAATAATTTATTGATTTCCTCTTTCTAAATGAATGTGTATTGTTTTACTTTTCTCCTACTTCGGCAAATGATTATCGGGATTTTTTTTTCCGATTGACCGGAAAAAAAATTTGATTATCGGGATTTTTGTTATTTTAGTTTTAGAAAATGCTTAGGTTTTTTTTCCCTCCAGTGGAACGCCTATTTTTTATTAACAAAATACTCCAATTGTGTAATTTGATAGTGTACGTAGTACCTATAATTTTCCATGTATTTATTAGTATAAGATCCTAAATGCCAGTGATCACGTCGAATAAGTCGATATGTCCGAGTGGTTAAGGAGACAGACTTGAAATCTGTTGGGCTTCGCCCGCGCAGGTTCGAACCCTGCTGTCGACGTTTTATACTCTTTTTCTCTTCTCTCTTTTTTTCTCTTAGTAAAAGGGTGAAGATTTTTTTCTTAGTTAAAGGACACAGGAGCAATCCTTTTTTGGGCGTAATCACGATCATGAACCACAGGCGAGTTTTGCAGGAAAACCATTTTCGAAAGCGCGTTAGCATGATTCCAATATCCTAACCCAACTCCTAACTCTTTCCTTGGTGTGATCACGAATCATAGGCGAGTTTCGTAGAAGAACTAAATTCGAAAGGATGGCATTAGCATGATTCGAATCTTCCTAATCCAACCCTTTCTTGAGCATGATCACGAATCAAAAGCAAGTTTCTTTGAGAACTAAGGTGGTGTTCCGGTTTTTAGAAAAAAGAACTTTTAGAAAAAGAAGGTAATTTCAAGCTCAAAAATCACGTGTTTACGCAAAAAAATTTCTAACCAATATGGATCTTGTTTGATAGATTTCATTGAGATCTTTTATACAGTGCAAAAAAAATTAAAAAATTATTTTTCATTTTCATTAAATTTGAGTTTGAAAATTGAAGAAAAAGAATTTTTTTAAAAAGAACCCTTATTGGAAACCAAGTCCGAAAGAGTGTTGTTAGTCTGATTCAAAACTCGTAACTTTCTGACCACCACCCTCGGGTTTAAAAAAATTAAGGAGGATAAACATAATTATTCTCTCATGTAGGGTGAAAAAAAAAAACCTCCCCGCCCCGCCCCACTCCCCCTCTCCTTCCTTGCTCTCACGTTCTCGTTTCAGGGTTTTCCCGTTCCTCTCTTTTCCAGCTCCCCTTTTCCTCATTCAAAAAAACCCATATCCAAATCAATGGAACCCAACACAGCAATCTCGATACCAAAAACCACCCAGGAGCTAGCAATCGAAGGCCAAACCCATTTAGAAGCAACAATCGAAGCAGCCTTCCAGATACTCTCCTCCATGAACGACGAGCTCTGTAACCCTAATCTGTGGTCCACCACTCCTTCTTTCTCTCCTAACAACAGCAACAACAACACAAGTGCTATGGGAAATGGGCATCACGTGAACGGCGACGTTTCTTCTGATTCGGGGCATCATTTCGAGATGGGGGGTGGAGCCCTCGACGAGGCGAGGCTCCGGTACAAGTCTTCTGTCGCCGCTCTCCGTTCGGTTCTCGCCGCTATTCCCAATTCGCAGAAGGTAATAGAAATGGGGTTTAAGTTCGTGGCTTTTGATGTTTTATACTGTATGGACACTGTTTGGTTGGTTAGAAAATATGGGAAATAGGGGGAAAATAGAGGTGATCTAGATTGGATTATCTTGATCAAAATATTAGTAAAAATTTGAGTAAAATCTTCACAATTGGCAAACCTAAATCTAACCATAAATTTGAGTAAAAAGCTTCTTTAATGGGATTGTTGTAAATTTGGGAGGGGAGAAATAGGCTTGCAAAATTTGAGTAAAAATTTGAGTCTTACTCAATTTGAGTTAAAGCTTGAGTAAAACTCAATTTGGTATAGGTTTGAGTAAAAGGTGGAGTAGATTTTTTGGGGGTTATACTCAAATTTTGAGTTCCAGTATAAAAAAAAAAAAGAAAAGAAAAGAAAAGAAAAGAAAAGGGTGAGATGCTATTGTGCTTTATAGCGTCTCCAGAAAATCTTTATTGGGCTACCTTAAAGTCGAACTAAAAATTTGAGTAGAAGACAATTTGGTATAGGTTTGAGTCACAAGAAGTGAGTTTTTACTAAAATTTAGTATAGGTTTCAATCAAAGAGTGGAGTGGGTTTTCAGAGTTTTTACACAAAATTTTAATTAGTCAAAAAAAGGGTAAGCGCCATAGATGCTGCTCTTACGATGAACATTAAGCAAAAGAAGTTGTGTAACACTTCACACAGCATGCTTATGGAGACAGTTATTTGTATTCCCTGCAGGAAGTTTTTTCTTATGGAAATGTTTTTGCATTCATTTGACAAGAGAGGTTTGAGAAATCACTGCACCTCCACAACAAGGAGAAATTTTCGAAGCTAGAATGACCCATCTTCCGAGAAATCATGTCATATTCTTCAGCTGAAACATTTTCTTGCTTTCTCTTGACTTCTCTAAGTCAGCTATAAAGATCACTAATACCATCATATATGATGGGGCTCCTACTGTTTAACGGCTGATTTATCTTCTCTTATCACAAAGTCTCAGGAATGTGTTAATTGACAGACTCACTGTGAGCCATATATAGTTGAACTATTTGAACAAGTCACTTCTTTTATGCCTTGTAGATATTCTAACTGTTGAATGAAATGCTGCTGCTGCCATTTTAATGCTTCTATCGTAAAGATTCCAACGGTTTTGTGACATTTGATTGTTGCCTCTGCTGAAATTAGAGAAATTTGGGCACCCTTAGAGATGTTTGTGCCCAATGCTGAACTGTTTCCCATAACTCATTGATAGCACCAGTAATTTTTGACCCATGATAGGCAAGCCCTTATGACACTGGTTCCACTATAAGCAGTTCGGTATCCCTGCCAGACCAAGCTGAAATTGAGAAGTTGGAAGAGCAAAGCTTCTGTTTTGAAACAGGTATTCCTGTGAATCTAATGTTTCTATGATTTACCTTTTGTTCTTTCTCTGTTTTGCGATGTTGGGGAATGGGAAGGTGATCCATGGAGTGATGATTTACTAATAACCTAAGGTTTAGAAATACTTATCATGACTGTTTGGAATCCATATTTATTTATTCCTTTCTTTAAGGGGCAGGGTTGCACGCATACAGACGTGGGACACAGACACAAACTTGGCATTTCGATTATCTAGACACATTGTACTTGTTAAAGTAAACAAGTAATATGTATAATTGAGGTATCTATCTTGAAGTAATATAGATAATAGAATATTATTTCTGTCATGCAACATATCAATAAGAATTCAAGAACTAACAACTAAGTATCCATAGTGATGTTGACCTGGCCTAAACTTGCTAACATAGCATTCCAACCTCCTGACGTGTCCCCAACAACAAGCATACTTTTAAATTTATGTCGGACACACATTTGTCTGACATGTGTCTGGATCATTTCCGTGTCTTAGACTTGTTGGACACAAGTACGAGTCTGGTTAAGTGCTTCTTAGGTTTGAGTGGTCACCTTCTAGTGCCGTTGGGCAGTCAAGGTGCTACCATCTAATGAAGAAAAGACAAGAGTACAGCACTTGTATATAGACTAGGGATCCCTTATTGGTTTTGTTTTGGTTATATTGTATGCTTTTTCAGAAATTGCATTGCATGTACATGTTTGTTTTAGCCACCTATAGTGGTTAGATTTCATTTTACTTTCAAAAGAAGACTATTCTTTTGGAGGAAAAATATCTCTCGCTTCTTGTGATAACTTCATATATTGCTGAAAATTTCGATTGATATGAGTTTCTGATATTGTAGGAGCTTGCAAACAAAAATAAGCATCTCAAGCTTCTCATAGATCAGCTACGAGATCTTATAACGGACATCTCAACATGGCAAAGTCCTTGTTCTGTCTAAAATTCAAGTGCAGATAGTGATGCGTCGAGAATCCAGCCAATGCAACAATAGTTCATCTTTACCTTGTTGGTTCGGGGAAGCTGCACTTGTTCATCAAGGTGGTCTTTTATCAGCCGTCAGTGATGAGGTTCTATTAGACAAGGCATCAATGAAGAAAGTGAAACGCTATGGGATAAATGGGGATCCATCTTTACGGATCTTGAATGCCTTAATGTGATTAAGAAATCTCGATACCATTATGGTCATTTAGGTGATGAAAATTCTGTACTTTTACGGATATTGAGAGAGACTGTACTGTTCTGAGTGATTGCATCACCATCAACACGGCACTCTTTCATGTTCCAAACACTGTATTCAATCTATCCATCCTTACGGATCGCTTTTGTTCTCCTAGTACTTCGCTGACATCCTTTCCCTTAATCATTCAGAGTTGACTTACCCTGGTGTAAAGCTATTGGACATTACCGAAGGTAGATTACGTGAATTAAAGGTTGATTGAACATGGAGTCTTTTACAGGGAATTCAATCACATGGTACAACATTGGTTCGGTTATTTAGATGGGTCTTTGTCTTTTCTCTGTTAGTTGGTTTTTTATTGCTTCTTGAAATGATCTTGTTGCAATATATTTTCTTGTTATCAATTAAGTTTACCTTTCCTAAAAAAACACTTAGGATCCAATGAGGGATCCTGCACGGCCTTACCGTGCGGGACTCCCCTTTTCCGATCGAATTGCGACGGTCCGAGTCTCTCAATGTGTTCAGAACGTGATTTTAAGGGTACCCTCGAGAAATCAGCAAAAAAAAATGATCGGGAATGGCTTGATCCGAGCAGTTTTTTACTGAACAGTTCAATAAAAAAACTGTTCGGATCAAATCCTTCCCAATCATTTTTTTTTCTGATTTCTCGCTAGTACTCTTAAAATCACGTTCTGATCACTTTGAGCGACTCGGATCGTCGCAATTCGATTGGGAAAGGAGAGTCCTTACCGTGCGGGATCCCTCATTGGATCCGGACTGCCTAAAAAAATATGTAGGCATCTTTTTTGAGTCAATCGTTCTCCCTTTTTGACTTTGGTTTGGATCCTTGATGGCAGTAGGATCTGACATTTTCTGGTGCTCTCTCTCTCTTTCTCTCTCATAATGTCAATTGTTGATACAAGTGTTGGTACTGGAGGAATTGAAGGCCGAACCGTAAGAGTTGCTCATGTATGGTTTTAACGGTTTTGGATGAAGAATGTATGGCAACAAATGCTATGGTTGCCGAGCAAAAAAAGACAAATGCCATGGTAATTTTTGTAGGGATAACTCAAGCCAATAATTCTGGGGAAAAAAAAAGAAGAGAAGGTTTGAACGTCTTCCACAATTGAGAACTGATAAAACAGGTATTAAAAACTCAGAATTTTCGCAGATCCAGAGCTCAGGAAACAGGCCATTCTCGGAGAGACATCTTAAAAATTTCAGAAGCTGCCATTTTATTCATTTTTTACAGAGACTAAGAGTTCCAGAAGTCTTAAGCAACCTCTGTGATAACGAATTCTTGGCACTTTGGGAACCAAGCCATGGACTAACCAGTATGGGAAGAAGAAAAATCACATTTCCTTGTATGTATGAAACTACAAAAACACGTTTCAATCATGAGAATACCTCCTAATCAATTATACTTTGGCCTTTTTCGTCATCATAGAGAAACAGTTTTCTGCTGCTCCGAATAATTCACTTGCATACTGTTCAGTACTAGACAGCTATGAGTTCCCAGCCCTCCTCAAGAAAGCTAGCACGCCTAACCCAGTGACTAGCGCAGCCCCAGCAGCGACAGTACTGTACGCGGAAGCCCATGAATCTGATTGAGCATAGTCTAGACCCCCAGATCCTGATGAACCCCTCCTACGACCACTTGTTCCAGAATAGTCCAGATGCAGTTTCAATCCCTGTTAAAAAAGACATCGATTCACACCTGTTAGGCCTGGTTCATTTGGAGGGTGGAGGGTGATAAAACAATGACCAAGCTTGTCTCCAGACTCCAGTCCACTCAGAGGATGTGGAAAGGATGGTATTGTTTGGGCCAGCGGACCTACTACATGATCCGAACTGTTAAAAAACAATGTTGTTTTTCACATGTTTTTCTAAATATAAATGAGAACATATCATGAACGTAATTATCGGATTAATCTAGTTTTTTTCCATGGATGATCTAGATTTACTCTATGAAGGACTCAGATTATCAAAGTAGGGCCCATGGTGGGCCTGGATAGCACCCTCTCTCAGTCCCCTGTGTGAGTGGATGGGAGACAATGTAGCCACTTAAACACAGGAATCTAACTTCGTTTGGAAGAGAGGACTTGAGGATTCAGTCCGGCTTGATGGGCCCACTTTGATGACATTGTCTGTTGGATTTCGAAGTCCTTGTCTGTGGATTATCCACGAATTAAACTACAAATGATCAAGACACAGGCCACATGACTATTCTCTTACCTTCCAACCGGCTAATCTGGCATGGTCCACAGCTGCAGCAAGATCACTATCAGATGCAAGTACAACCTTGTCATGGTCTTCATCTTCGTACTACAAATGCGATCAAAAAAGAACTTAGAAGTCAACACAAAGAAAGCTTAAAAAATCCAATTCAGCGCATGATACTGATACATACCAAAATTTGAGGCAGGTTGTTGCGGTCAATGTCATCCCCCACCCTCTGAAGAATTGCGGTTATGAGTTCTGTCAAACTCCGTGTATCTGAACTCAGAACCAGCAAAGAGAATACAGCAAGTCAAAAATACTTTCATAGAACATGGCTACTGAAGGTTCAAGTTAAGATGAATGACAAGACCAGAATGTAAAGTTAAGATGAATGTCACACCCATAAGATTTGCCCAACAAAAATCCTGATCCCATAATGATACGTCTGGGCCATATCCAGTCATGACTAAGATTTTTGATCAGAATACCTTAAATTTTAAGTGAAAACTTAATTTGGTATGAACTCCAGGGAAAGTTAAATTTACTCAGATTTGGAGACTCGCCTTCTCTGTTCATACATACCCAAAATTGGTGATTCAAGGGCAGTGGTGGTGCGACCCTGGTAAGATGACGACATGATAGAGGTGCTACCGAGTTGTGAGACAACGATGGCAGTGGTGTATGAACATGTGTGATTTACACCGGTGGTAGTATGAAGTCGGGGGATGGTAGCAAGTGGACATGGTATTCCTCTGATGGTGGTGGTCCTGGTGGATGGAGGTGGCAATGGGAATGATATTTCCGTAGACAAATGAGACTAAACATGACCACTGAAAGTTCTGTACACAACTTAGTGAGTTCACTTCATCTTGGATGCAAGCCAAGGGCAGGAGACGAATTCTGAGTTATTTTCACCCAAAGTTAAAACTTAACGGTGGGTCTGGGTAAGGAATGAGTTGCTCTCTTCTATCAGTAGAGGGAACCTCAGACCCAGAACTCAGGAACATCTGAAGGCTCCAAAATAGTAATGTTGGCTCATAAAGACATATAAGCTGGAATCAGGATATTTGAAGGAGCTAAATGGATGGCATGCCACAGAAGACCCCCGACCCCATGTTTACAACCAGTTGAGCAATGTGAAAAGTAGAACAAAAGGTATACCACAAATGAATCGATGCATCCGGCCCTTTCTATCTTGAATCTTGAAAGCAAAGGCACTAGGCAGACTCGATGAAGGATATGGAAGAGATCTTGCTGTCTCAGCACCTTCAGAAGCCAATTTCAAGGAACTTTCACTGAAAGTGTGATCTGCATGTTAGTAAATAAACATGAAAAACGGAAGATTGAGATGTTATACATACTAAGAGAGAGTCTACAACCTTCGAGTATCTTCATCATCCAAAGGAGATAATGCCATGGCAGAATCCCAAAAGTTTTGCATCATATTGCTTGCAGCCTCATTAGTAACCCCAGCAGTGCTTCCCACCTGGCGAATGCAGGGAATGATGAATAACGAATACAGAAGTTTGCAAAATTTCTTTACAATACCTCAATGATTAATTACCATACAGCATTGGCTATTTATCTGTTTGTGGTAATAGAATTTCTAGTGCTAACGGTTTCATGAATACAACAAGGAACCAAAGAGTTGCATCACTGATCTGCAGGACCGATAAGGATTTTTATCCGAGTAAGGTCCAAAAGTTTGATAGATGGATCATGGATACAACGTAAAGCCATCTGGAGACTATGGGTGGGTACAGAACAAGGCACACGCATCCGTGATTGAAAAACTACTAAAATTTCAACAGTATCCAGATCACATGTGCAACTTGAGATTGTGGCATTTCTTGCCTAGCATTAGAGCACAAGTTAGGAATAAATTTTAATTAGTAGTCCAATAGTTTTGCTTACTTCTTAGAGAAGCAGATGTGTGTGTGTGCGTGTGTGTGTGTGTGAGAGAGAGAGAGAGAGAGAGAGAGAGAGAGAGAGAGAGAGAGAGAGCGAGAGCGAGAGATATCATCCGTTTTCAGATTTTCCTCTATGTGTACCCATACTTGAAAATAGAAACGAGTAAAGCAAGAATCACAAAGGTAGTAACCATGTGTACAACATTTTTGCATATAAAACTTGAGTGCAAGACGAACAAGCAAAGTATTAACCTATGCACTATCTTATAATTTTGATAACGCCAATAAAGACATGACATTGAAATGAATTTCTGAAAATCAAAAGGATAAACTCCATAAGATTCCCCTGTTCCAAAATTTTAGCTGTTTACAGTTAGATAATCAATGGTTTACCATACTTGAGCTTCTTTACTAAAAGACATTGAGGCATTATCCTAGCCACACCCATATCCAATCCTAACTAGTCAACCTATTAACAAATGATGGTCCCAGAAAGATAGAAATGTGACTTACTGTAGCTACAGCAGCATGAGTGATATGAAGTACATCAATAACAGCAACAACAACTCCATCTGTAATGGACCATCCATAATCGTTATGTAAAAATGGCAAATCATAATGACGTCTACACAGCCTTTTGCAGTGAATATGATGATGAATTACCTTTATCAGTGACAGGAAGGTGTAGAAACTTTCCATCATGCATGGTATGCAGAGCATCAACAATTGGGGTATCCACAGTTGCACATTCTGGATTTGGGGTCATCACCTGGAATTAAGTTGCAAGCATGATGCACAAGTTCAAGGCTCACTAAATAGTAGTATTTCATAATAAGAAAAGTATACGTCAATAATCTAGAGGAAACTTAAAAAAATTTGAGAAAGGGACTATGAAGTGATCCAACCGAAAATAAGTCCCATGAGAATGATCATATCACCTTCTCCACTAGAGTAGACTCTGGAGGAAGATTTTGTGCTATTACCCGCATCAAGATATCTTTTGACCTGACAGATAATTAGAAGGCACCAATCACGATTCCATATTATGAATATATGCCTATTTGCTTTCTTCGGCCAAAAAACATACTTGTAAAGTCAAGTTAATGTAGTGGAAACTCACGTTAAAATTCCACGTGGTTTGTTTTCTACTATTACAATAGCAGAGCTTATATGACATTCAAGCATCTTCTTTGTTGCCGCTAATACTGTGTCAGTTGGTGAGACTGTTACAATCCTGACAATGCAATGGTAAAGGACTTTGTATCATGCATAGCGTTGGGAAGAATTAACAACAGCCACATAACATACCACATCTAGAGATAAACAAAAACAAAGAAGATATTACCTACTTTGAATTCTCGGAAATGATTGTAGACAAAGATGGCCTAAACATCCGCTCTCGAAGTGTTTCTATGAACGTATTAGGACCTGTTTATCAACCAAAACATGAATAAACAATGCAATGACAGACTCCTGTCCCACAGGAAAGACAAGTAAGCTAACATCATTCAACTGAGACAATAAGTATGTCTGCCAGATAGACAATATTTAAAATATGGACTCTCAACGAACCGGAACTGGATCCCCCCCAGTGTTTTTCAACACCTTCAACAGCAGCTGCAATGGCTTTTCCCTTTTCAGCTGCCCTTTCCATACGTGCAATAGCATCATACAAACACTTTGCTATATCAAGTAAAGCAATGACCTCTCCATTCTCCACAACAGGCAAATGCCTGAATTTTCCTGAGGCAAGATATCAAGAACCATAATCACCGGGCAAACCAAGGGAAGTACACTAAACAATAATGATGTGGACTTTCTGATTATTACTGACCTTGCACCATTTTTTGCAAGGCTTCAACAGCAAGAGTGTCAGAAAGTACAAAAATTGGATTCTTAGTCATAACCTTGGAAACAGGTGTCTCCTCAAGATTCATTTCTCGAGCAATAACTCTTGTTGCTATATCCTTCAACCATAGAATAGGGACAAGACAAACCGAAATTAGAAATAAGACCAACATGAAATATATAGCAAAAGGTCTCAAAGTCACACCTTGTCTGTCAGGATTCCACAAAGTAAGGCATTTGAGTCGGTCAGTAACAAAGCATCAACTCTACGAGCGACCATCCGACGGCAAGCTTCATGGATAGTTGTAGTTTCAGGTACAGTCAAGGCTTTTGACAGCCTCAATCGCTTCACCGTTCGCTCTCCGGTTAGGCCCCTGTTCCAATCAAGTGGAAACAAATAAATTTTATTCAATTTTTGTAATTTCAAAATTTCCAATTTTTTGTTTGTTTTGGTTTCTCTGGTCTGGCAGTGTGAGTTGCTCACAGAGCACCCTACCCATGGTTTGTAAGATCTATTAGGAACTCATCTGAAAAGCGAGTCATCTGACTTAGGCCTTATCTGGTGCTGCAGTTGATTTAAGTGTTTTTGTGACCATTAAAGTTCTTTCAGACAAATTTGGCTGCAACTTTCAAAGCACTAGACTTTCTAAAAGTTTGTTGCTAAATATCATATCTCAGTGATTAGGGTAATTAGGCCAAAAGAAGAAATTGAAAACTCTTCTCAAGATGCAATAACTAACCGGTACAAACATCTTTCAGCAGTCTCACCTAAAAAACCCCTTTCTTTTGCTCCAAAGTCTTGTCTACAAAGATCTTATATGAAAAGCACTTTATTGGAAGTCACGAAAACACCTAACAGGACCTCATATACTTAATCATCTTGTGTTCCAACTTTCAAGAATGTTTCTGCTTAATGACACTCCCTTTTTCTTTGGCAAAACGATCTAACACTCCACTGTTAATGACACTCCTTTTTTTTTATGTCATTAAATTACAGAGTTATTCGGTATATATGAGTGATATTGTAAAATATACTCAAGAATAGACGAAAAAGGATTGTGGTTGTCCAAAAGTAGAGTGTCATTAACAATGTTGCAAAAAGCCCAAACTTAATGGCTGTACACTAAACAATGTTGCAACAAGGACAATTTAATGGCAGCCCCATGTAAACAATTGAGAGAAAGGAAAACAAACAAACAAACAAGTTGATGGCAGCTCCATGCAACTAAAGACTAAAGAGTAAAGGCTACGTATCAGTCGTTTTGCGCACCCAACCCGACTGGGGAATACTTCATATTAATTTAGTGGGAAAGCCTACGGAAGCGTAAAGGATTCCAGCTGATGATAACTTCTTGCTAAGTTCTGGTTGACAAATTTGTCAAGTACCTTGATAAACTAATGTGCCACTCCAGATTAGCAAAGTGCATAAAGAAAACTAGGATTGGAGGGATTAATTTTTCTAATTTATTGCCACATATTGCTCATACAGTTAATTTATGTTATAGTAAAGGTAATCTTGAAGTTCCAGTTTTATCAGGGTAAGATGGAAACTACTTTTGTGACACAGCCTCAAAATGTATCCACACCAATCAGTGCTCTCTTTCTATAGAATTTATAGAATAGATGAGAGAGAGAGAACATACATGGAACGAGAAGTTAGAGACTTTTGTGTTGCATCGGGGACAAGGTCACCATTCTCCGAAGCTTTCTTCTTCGCCTGAGAGTTTGAGCTCGTTAACGACATACTTCTTCTTCTTGAAGAACCTCCTTGACTTGTGGTCATCATCACGAATTCCTTATGTACCAATCAAGCAGAGAACAAAGAATCAGCATCAAAGCACATGATGCGAACTTCAAAAGAGAATGGAAAAAATTCCAAAATCTCTATCTTCATAATCAAAAAATTAACTGATAATTCAAATTTGAACCGATTATTTCTCAATCCCCTATCAAGCACTGTAACGACCCACTCCTGCCTTGTATAAGGTACAATATTGTCCACTTTAGATGCCCAAGTTCCATGCTCCACAGAGACTTCCCAGGAGGTCACTCATCCCAACATTGCTGCAAGGCGAGCACGCACTGTGAAGTTCCAATGAATTTTGACACCCTCGCGGCTTTAGAAGAGCTTGTACAAGATAGGGCATGATCGATTATAAATCACTCAACTTTCCTTTCACCAGGCGATGTGGGACCCGTGATCACCCATCCATACGTCTACTACCGGGACTAGAGTCCGGTCCCAGCCTGGTTATGGGCGTCACAATCTAAGAACGAAGATTCGACACCAAAAGCACACAACGCGACTTCAAAGAAAACGGATTAAAAAAAATAAAATCAAAAACTCATCTTCGTAACCGGAAAATTACCTGACAATTCCAATTTTAACCGGTTAACAACAAAATCACACAACGCGGATTTCAAGAAGAAAACAGATAGTAAAATACAAAAAAAAAAAAATCTTATCTCCATAATCGTAACCGTTAATTACCTGACAATTCAAAGTTGAGCCGATTACAGCTCGACGACAAGGGATGGAGAATTGGAAATTCCGATGGAGCAGCGGATGAATTGACAAGAGCGGACCGATCGGAGGACTAGATTTTCCGGGGAAACGGATTCCAACTTTCCCGGAAAAATTCACCGACCGGGGGGTCGCGGTTTGGCCGTTTGGGTGGAGAGAGAGAGAGAGAGAGAGAGAGAGAGAGAACCCTAAAGTTCTAAACAATGGCGATGGATTGTTCTAAACAAGTTCGGAAAGATTCGGACGCTGGGAGTGCAGCCAATAAGGCTCTACCACGTACGTCAGCTGATTCTCTAACATAGGGGCGAGGAGGCTTCGATTTTAGTTTAGGAAGGAAATCGTGAGGCGTTGAAATAAGTGGTGGTCAAATATTATACTCCACTGGGCATTTTTGGAGAGAGAGAGAGAGATTCCGTTCATTCCAGATGTTTGATTTTTGAGTAAATTACAGTAAACCCCCCTCAACTAACCCAAATTTTTACTTAACCCCCTCCGACTACAAAACCCAACAGTGTGCACCCTCTAACTATCCAAAATTGACACTTAACCCTCTTTTGTTAGGTCTCCTTAGGAAAAATGCACCGACGGCCGTCTCCGGCCACCGGGCGGCCGATCCGAGCCGTCCAAAAATTTAAAAAAAAAAAACCGAGTGGGCTTACACGGGAATCAACGGCATCCGACGTGCGTAGGTGCTCGATCTAAACACCCCATTTAAATTCTTGGGATGTTTGGATCGAGCACCTACGCATGTCGGATGCCGTTGATTCCCGCGTTAGCCCACTCGGTTTTTTTTAAAAAAAATTTTGGACGGGTCGGATCGGCGGCCCGGTGGCCGGAGACGGCCGTCGGTGCATTTTTCCTACGGAGACCTAACAAAAGGGGGTTAAGTGTCAATTTTGGATAGTTAGAGGGTGCACACTGTTGGGTTTTGTAGTCGGAGGGGGTTAAGTGAAAATTCGGATTAGTTGAGGGGGGTTTACTGTAATTTACTCTTGATTTTTTATAGAGAGAGAGAGATATAGAGTTCCGTTCATTTCATTCCGATGTTGATTTTTCAGATCTCGCATAGTCGTATGTATTGATCCAATATAGTTTGATACTCCCACCGTTTTTGTAAAAAAATTATCCCAACTGAAAAAAGTTTTGAATTAGTGTATTATTAAATTGTATTTTCTACTTCTTGAAACTTAAAAATATTTTGAAAACATAAAATTAGTATTTGATTAACATAATATTTTGATGTATCTTAACGAGATTTGCTCCGATCTGTTAAAAGAAATAAGTGTTTATTTTTTAAATAAATATTTATTTTTAAATTAAATGTGATATATTGTGAGAGAATAATTTGTCTAGTAGATCGAGAAATAAGTAAAAATAAGAACCTTAGGGTTAGGGATCCGTTTGATTCGAGTGAAAATGATAGAAAACGCAAGAAAGAGAAAGAAAAAAAAAACACTCTTTTGGTGTTTGATTAGGATGAAAATGGTAGAAAGTGCTAGAACTTGAATTTTCTTGTACAACTCATTTAAGCATGGTTGGATGTTGGGATGGCAAATTAAACCCAAATCCATTAAAAAATCTAAACCCATCTATTAAAAAATAAATCCAACCCAACTCATTTATTAGTTGGATCATAATGAAGTGCCCAACCCATTCAACCCATTTATTAATTGGGTTTTATTGAATCTGCTTAAATGACCCATAAAGTCACTAATATAACCCATAAAAAAAAATAAATAAAAAACCCCTCCGTCCAGTGTCGACAAGCAATCTGCCAATAAGTTAATGACCCACAATGGCAGATTGCTTTTCGTCAAATTTTGTTTTTGATCCGCGCTTTTCGTCAAATTTTACTTCTGTCTCTTTGCGTCTTCTCTCTCCTACTTTATAATCTCTCTCTCTCTCTCGCTCTCTCTCTGAATCTCAAAACCGTCTCCTCCCTCTCTTCTCTCTCCTCACACAAATCTGAAACCCATTTTCCTCTTTTCTTCCCAATATCTCATTGTCATTTTTTTTTTTTTGAATTGTAAATTTCATCTTCAAAAAGCAATCACCCCTTGCAACTCATAATACTGAGAAAATGTGCAGCTTAAGTGAAGACTGATGAAGCACATTGACAATTGGAACTAATTTTTTTGTGTATTTATTGTCCAGAACTTTTTTGGTGTGACGACATAATTAATTTTTTGCATTAAATAAATCAACGATCAAAAATAATATTTTTATTTTGGATAATAATTATTATTATATTTTTTAAAAAATATCGGGTCTTTATTGAAAATTTGTGAAATAAACTTCAAAAAATGAAGCTCACAACAACTCGTTTTTGAAGGGGGAAGTGAAGCTTTCTTTCTTCGTAATTAGACCAATTATTGTCCACATGTCTTTTTTTTTTTGATAAACAATAATTGTAAACACATGTCTATTTGTATGGTAATTTTAGTATATAGGGGTATTTTAGTCATTTAGATTTATAGGGTAATATGGTTATTTTAGTTTAAATTAATATTTTGGTCATTTTAAATTTTAGTATATAGTATGTAATTGGGTTAATGGGCGGGTCGGGTTTTATTTCAAATAAATGGGTCACGTTCGGTATGGATAATTATTGAACTCATGATTAATGGGTTTTAAATGGGTCAATGACCCATTAAAGACCCAATTCACTAGCAATTTACTTATTTTGGCCCAAACCCGCCCATTTGCCACCCCTAGTTACATGGCTGTCACTTTCTTGCTGAAAATACAAAAAAAATTATTTTCTTGTAAAAGTTGCTACTTTGTATGACACTTACCATTATGCCTATAATTTTTTTCCATTCCCAATAAGATGCATGTTGTATTTTAAGGGTAAGTAAGTAACTATAAGCACTTTCTTACAAAAATTTTCAAACACATGAAGAAAATAAATTTTCTTGTCATTTTCTTTTCTTTTATTTCACTTTCTTTCATTTTCACTTTCTAGCATAAATTTCTTTCTAATCAAACGGATCCTAGCGGAACGAGGCCTAGAAAATAAACAACCTAGAAAGAGCCCACAACTGAATAGATTGTCCGTGCAACCCCTCTATTTTTGTTTTCGTTCTTTTGGTGCCAACCGAATGATTTTGCATGTGTCTGAAAGTCATGAAAAGAAGAGAAAAAGTATTTTTTGTTCCTCAATTTCGTGTTTTTTTTTTTTTTTTTAGGTTTCACATACACACAAAATTATTTTGTGCTACTGAAACAGTGGGTCTGGGTTACCCAACACATATTATCACATGTAGTATTATGGTAATATTATGTCTTAATACTTAATAGATTTTCAAAATAAATAGATTTTTGGTTTGTATGTATATTTTAAGAGTCTTTTCTTTGCCTATTTTCTTTGCATTTAACATTTTTCATTTGGAAAACCTCCTTGTTCTTTTTAAAGTTTCAAGAAAGTTCATTTCCATTGAAAGCCGCATTAGGCCCAAGTTATACAAGTTCTCGAGTACATGGATTGTACATGGTTTGTGCAAGAAGCTCACCGTTGTTCCAAAACCCGTCAAGGGAAACTATTTCAGGAATTGATCCAACACTAAACTGTTTGATCCAACAACATATCACGTATCGTATGTCTGAAACGGTCACTGAGGACAGCAATTGCGACCCGGATAGTACAATTATACATATCGTATCCCTCAACGCCGTACTTTTCATTTGATTTTCTTTTATCTCTTGTTTCTCACATTTGTTTTGCACGTGTTTGTCGTGTTTTCCGTGTAGTCGGGGAGGGTGGCTATTTCGTGTGGCTTCAAGGTGGACTGTAAGTATATTTTTGAGTCAAGGGTTTTTTTCCTATGAGGTGGTGACCCTATTATGTGATTAGTTAGCCTTTCGATTCATTTGAGTTTTCCATACAAATGTCTTAACTGGGTTGCCGGTGTGATTCCATTTGTTAGAGTTGATGAAATTATAGAGTCGAGTAAATTAGTAGGAAGTGAAATGCGTGAGAGAGTTTTTAAAAGCATAAATGTACTTTTCAAATGTTGTTACTCTCCAAAGTACAACGATCTGTTATTCTGTTAAACTCACATTTTTAAACTGATATAATAAGAAGCACGAGATTTTAAAACTAATTTAAGAGAAAAACAAGTGGTAAGATGCCAAATGAATAGAAAGAAAAGCTAATGCTTGACTTCCCAACAAAAACATAATGCTATATTTTTTTGTCATTAAACTAATTCCAAAATACTTCTT
Organism: Rhododendron simsii; assembly: GCA_014282245.1. Lineage (NCBI taxonomy): Eukaryota > Viridiplantae > Streptophyta > Magnoliopsida > Ericales > Ericaceae > Rhododendron > Rhododendron simsii. The sequence continues at coordinate 26,158,381 of CM024964.1, forward strand.
GTTTCCGCTAAAAATACCCAAAAATACCATGTAGTCCATTTAGTTAAGGGAATGGAATTATCTTGAATAGTGAGTATTTTTGAACTAAGAATGAGTTCATGCTATATTGTTTTGTCTTCCGGATAGACGGCAAATATCAATTGTTTTCTGCTAAAATTTTTGAAAATACCATTTAGAAAACAAAGTAAAGGGAAAATTAGTTGTCTTCAGTAGTGAAATTTTTTGGACTAAAACACCAAAAATATCGTTTAGAAAACAAAGTAAAGGGAAATTAGTTGTCTTCAATAGTGAAATTTTTTGGACTAAAACACCGAAAATATCGTTTAGACAGCAACGTGAACTCATAAATATTGCAAACACCGTTTAGTCAATCGCACAAACTCACGCTAAATACTTACTCTCTCTATTTTTTTCTGGAAACTTTATGATTTTATAAATGCATTAAACTTCTTTTTAGTACTTTTTTTTAGATCATCTTCGTTATAAATGCATTAAACAAAAGAGATTTAAAAGAATACATTTTTCTCGCAACATCTGCGACAAACACAGAACCGACTGGGCAAAAAAGATGTAATTTGAGACAATTGACAACTCACAAGGCTATTAAAAGGCTTAATGGTTTCTAGGGGGAAACCAAGGTAAAGAATCTTTACAACTGATACAAAGTGTAATGGACCTGGCTTCGCTTTAATAAAATCATATACCGTTCATCTCAACGATCAATAATTCAAAATTGTTAAAAGTGTCTTACGGGTAAGATACTTGTGCAAATCTAGACCATTAAAGAGAAAACATGTCACATCAGCCAATAAATTGGAGTAAACAGGTTACAAAAGACAATAAATATGAGTAAATAGGTCACAACAAAATTGTTTGTGGCCCTCAAATCAAAACGAGATGAGAGAGAGAGAGAGAGAGAGAGAGAGAGAAAGAGAGAGAGAGAGAGAGTGGGGCCGTTTTTGGCACATCTGCGTGTCTGTGAAGAATTTGTGTGTGATATATGTGCGGGTAGCATTATTGTTATCGTAATTTTCTTCATAAGCGAAAAAGACCCAAACTTGAGTTTCTTGGGGATGTAACCTAAGCCACTGGGTGTCCCTGTGTCCTCTAGGGTTCATGGATTGGATCGATTAGACATGATATTATTGGGTTATAACTTCTTGATTATACCAGTAGCGTATGTCAATAATCTCGAGGGCCCTTCTAAATCTTTTGAGAAAAGGGACTATGAAGTGATCCAACCGAAACTAAGTCCCTTCTCAGCTACTAGTATGTTGCACACCTACTCAAAAACATCAATACTTCCCCAATTCACCCTTTTGTAATCAGAAATCCATAGAAAATATTGCGTCTCTTTACAGCCCCTTTCGATTGTGAGTAATAGCGACATAAGAAAGGCGACCACTTTCTCACCAAATCTCACTTCTTCTTTTTTTGGTGATATGTAGTAGAAAATGTAAGTGATTTTGCAACAAACTCTAATCCTTTCTTTTCTTATCAAATTCTGAACACGAAGTTGCTTTGGTGACCCAGCAGGAACTCTAAATCCACACATAGGATAATGCAAGCGTATTATTCTACAAAGCGACGAAGTCGAATCGTGTACATATACACAATAATACAAAACAATACTGGCTTTTTTAACCCACCAAGCAGAGAAATTTTTTGGTGCCGGGTCGGTATATTCTACGCGGTACCCACTCAGCACATCCGAGCTGTCCAAAAGTATACCCACCTGGTATTCGCTCAATACATCTAGGCCGTCCAAGACACTTTTAGATAACTCATATTGAAACCCTCTCTCTCTCTCCTCTCATCCCAACACTTTCTCTCTCTAAATCCAAGCTATCCAAAAATGAAATGGATGGCTCGAATGTGCCGAACCTACTAGGCCAGGCCTTTTATATAGAATTCCTATCATTTTAATCTGACCATATATCGGTGCTAAATCAAGAGGAGAACATCAGAAACGAACAACAACAACAACCACCACCATACATGAAAATATATGCATATGGAGAGAGAGAGAGAGAGAGAGAGAGAGAGAGAGAGAGAGAGAGAGAGCGTGGTTGTGGTGGAGGTGCTGCGTTTTCTTCAGAGGGAGAGGGAAATGAAACGCTATTTGGGAAAATATATATACGTTGTGCCGAAGGGCATTTTTGGGCATTTGTCAATGTGAATTGGGCCTTTTGGCGGTTAGGGCATCGTGAGCTGACGGATCGGGCCTCGTTAGAGATAAACGCAGACATGGGTTTTTTGGTAGGGCCGGGTATTACAAGCAAGCCTTTTTTTTTATAAATGGAATAAAGAAAATAGTAGTAACAAAAAATTAATTCTGGAAGAATGTTTTCTACTAATTTTATCGACAAAGAGGAATTCCATTTGTTAGAAATGATGAAATTATAATATCGAGTAAATTAGGAAGTGAAATGCATGAGAGAGTTTTGAAAACATTAAAGGATCACCACACCATTTTCATCCTCTTTTCCACCGCTTCATGTGGGGCACACTCAGGGCCCCATTTTCGTTCTATGAATTTAGAAAACATACCTATCATGATATGTATTGAACTGATTTTTTTACAGGACTCCATAAAAAAATATTTTAAAATCTGTAAGTATTTTTTTTGTATTTTTGTAGCACATGGAGTGGTGGAAATGATGCGGTGATAGTAGCACGGAGCATAAATGTACTTTTTCTAGTGTTGTTTTGCATAACATTTTGCCTATTTTTTTAGTCGTTTTCTGTTAATTCTTATTAGATTAGGATCAAATTTTACATCTCATTGTCCCTATAGATGCGATGCAAAGAAAAAATACAAAAATATAGAGCAAGACCGAAAACAATTCATATAAAATGACGAAGAACACCCCAAAAAAAAAAACAATATCTCCCATTAAAACTGACTCTTTTAGTCTTTCCCGACAGAACACATAGGAAGTCTTTGACCATTTTTTGAAGAGAAAAAAAAATTCCCCTCCGTTCCATATTGCTTGTCATGTTCCACAATATTGCTTGTGACGTATGGGGAATCGAACTTTTTAAGACGGCATGCAAGTAATATATGTCCCCTTAGAAAATTTGTTAAGATTGGCGACCCTACCCCTTGTTCTTTGCTTTCGAAATTACTTTAATGATTTACGAGGGTTAATTTGTGTAAATCTAAACACTTTTTCTTTTGACTTTGTTGGGCCCAGAGTGCCACCATGAATTTGGTTACACAAAGTCACTCCATGCGACAGCTCAAAAAATAGACTTTTGGGTGCGGTTTCGAATATCATAAATATTTAATTGAAACTCTCCCTAATACCAATTGATTTTAGAATAGGTGATAGAAAAGCAGTCCGACAAGTGGTAATCAAACCCAAGAAGTCATGGGTTCTAGTCGCGGGAGCGTCATCGTGAGGGAGGGATTGTTGGGCTCGGAGTGCCACCATGGATTTGGTCACACAATATTACTCCTTGCGACCGCTCTAAAAACAGACTAGTGGGTGTAAGAAATTTCCACCAGGTGACAAGTTTGTACCGTGCGACTCGAATTCATTCTCTCCATTTTGGGCTTCTTGATTCTTCTTCCTCCTCCTGTAGGCCAAATGACGGATTGAGGTCCGGTAAGGGTGGCGTTGGCCCTCTCAGAGTCTCAACCAATGCTGTCCATTAACTTGACCTTTTCGCGGCATGAATAATTTATTAATTAGCAACGAGATTGGATAATTGAGATTTGGGAGTGTACGACGGTGGGAGACAACTAGTTGGTTAATTCTAGTTGGCTACCTACGATACAAGAAGTAGTATATTGACGTTAAAATCGTTCATCTTGGCAAGGTTAATTTGATGATCCCTTGATCCCTCACTTGAGAGTGTATCGAATTCAAAATTCGAACTCATATGCATACATACATACATATATATATATATATATATATATAATTAATTGAATTCAAGATCTTCAGATTATTCGATAAAAATCCGCAAATGCAAACATTTATACATTAATAACAGCTGAACACATGCATGTTAATTTTCTCAGGTTAACTACAAACCGATAACAGTAAACAGTTTTTTCATACCAAAAAAAAAAGAGCATGCATACAAATTAATACAGAACATGCAATTAATACATCCTATATTGGATAATATTTGAAAGTTGCATAATTACATGCATTAATTATATGATGGGAGCTAGACCCCATGTGGAGTTTTTTTGGCATGCAATTCCTGTCTAGAGTGCGGCTTCTTGATCATAATTAAATTAACCTGCAATATTGCAACATGCATGTTGTGAGTTTATGAAAATAAAGATTTCTTATAAAAACTAATAATAATTTATTTATCCCTAGCATTAATTAACGATCTATATACAAGCAAGTCCACTGGTTGGTGCCAAATAACTTTGTCAATGTCAATTTTTGGCTTGTTCAGAATAAGTCCACCTGTAACAGTGTCAAGGCAATTAAGCTCAAACAAGCTACTATTCGGCCCTTGGATTTAAGATGTATGTGTTCAAATTTTGAATTATTGGAGAATATCTACTCAACTCAATTAAAGTTCATTTGAGATCGGCTTATTTTTTAGGCAAGCTACACTTGACCACGTATTTGAAGATCATTGAGTTTTCAAACCAAATTTGATCAACCACCTAACGATCTGGTTCAGCTCATTTATCACCGTAATTATGGTTATGTGTTGTTGACTTTAATGGAGATTGATTAATTGTTATAAGTGAAATCGTAGTGCTGTAAAAACGTTGATTGACTAATTCAGAAATTTCATATAGAGGGCACTTATGTCGTATTATCTCCTCTCTCTTTTTACAACCAAGTTCAATGTTGCTTTCGGTCATTTATTTTATTTTATTTTGAAGATAATTCGTTTTCAACACCGAGGCATAAGTATTGAATAATCATGTGAGAAACATAATCATTTATCCTATAGAATCAAATAGATTGAGGAAAAGTAATTTTTAGAGAGAAAAATGATGGAGCAAATTAACCTAGAGGTTAGTACTTGAGAGACTTATGACAGTTGGTAGTTTGAATAGTGTAGCTTTTTTGCGGCGAAATGAAAAATCATACAAGTTCATAAGGATCTAAGTGCAAGGCTAGATAAATTCAGGAGCCGAATGTAACCCCATAATAGCTATCCGCCACTTTAATTATACTAGCTAGTGCTTTTTGGTTATTACTAATCATGCATTATATATTATTTTGTCGTGCTAATTCGCGTAAGACCAAATTATAAAGCCTTGACCTTTTTCTTAGGGTTTGTTTGGAACCTAATTAAGGAAGAGAAAGGAAAGGAAAACAAAAAAAAAAAAAAATTCCTCTTCCTTTGCTTGTTTTGAGAGGAAAAGATTGACAAGAAAATAATCAAACTATATATAAGGCTTATGGACAATAAATTTTCCTCTGAACTTTCCTTAAACTTTTCTTCTCTTTTCCTTTCCTTTCTTTTTCATAGGTACCAAACAGAGTGTTAAACTTTTCAATTTCAACATCTTTATGCCCCAGCACTTTAAGTCATAATATATGATGGTCCCATCTTCATGAGTGTGAATGATGGGTCATGCTATCAACGCTGATTTCAAGAAAATTTTTGTATTTGTTATTATTTCAGTTGTACTTTTTTTTTTGGTTATAATGTTAGTAAAACAAATTTAATTAGTAAGTAGTAGTACTACATTATTAATTACCTGTGAAGTGAATTGATAGTGCCGGGTCCCTGTATTCTTGAGCTTCCATTATCTGCCTCCCCTCGTGCAACTCATGAAGCTTCACCTCAAATTAACATTCAAAATATTCAGTTTGATTCCATATATCAGGACTAAGGGAAAATGCTGCAAAACACGCCCGGTTTTAATGTGTAGGCTATGCATTAATTCCTTGAATCGTCTTATATTTAGAACTTCTTGCTTACAAATTCATAAAATCAGTCTAAATTTATAACTTCTGTTTACGAATTCATAACATTAGACCTCAAATCGTAGCATTATTCTCAACTCATAACATTTGTATGTTTTTATCTTTACATTACAAATGTTAAATGTTACAAAATTAGGATGAAAATGTCATAAATTGTTTATAGAAATTATATATGATTTTAGTACAAAATATGTATGCATTTTTGTACAAACGAACGGTACACGCGAATTGAATGCAAGCCGTGCATATCCAAATATAGGATTTGTATTGTAGCATTAATGATTAAGAAAACATTAGTGAAGCAAATTAGATACAAAGTTTAGATCCTCACTCTTTTTAGGAGGTGAACGTTCTCCTCTTGCAGGGTCCTCTGCTGCATTTACCACAAAATCAAAATGTTATTCAAATTTAAGTATTACACAGTCTCTAGTTTTCAATTTGGATCCGGCTTCTCCACCGGTCTCAGAGAAGCCTATGCAATTCAACCTCGACCATTTTTTTTGTTAATTTATGGTCCAGATTGCATAAAGTATCCCACATGTAAAATAAGTTGGTTATTAAAAATACTTTTAGACGGTTAAAATTAGGCAAACGGCCCTTTGACAAGCTGGATTCTTTCAGTTTTAGAAAACCAGTTTGGAACCTTTTAAATTACAGTTATGAGAGAGAAGATCTCATCCTTTTTCAATCCGCTCATTATTTTTGTTGGTTATTTCCTCGACGTATTAAATCTGAAGTCGTGTTTCAATTATGTGAAACGAGTCCAGTTATAAGGTCATTTCGCAATTTGAAATTTATCCAGTCATTTAGTTGAGGTGCTGAAATTATATAGTTGATGATCAGGTGCACGCAAATTCTGCATGGTACGCACGAGAGAGGGGATAGAGTCTCACCTTTTTCTTCATGGAGTTGATGTGCTCTGAAAGGATGCGTCTCTGTAAGATAGAGAAAACCCATATTTTGTTGGTATTTGCAGAATAATGTACTGTAAAGAAGTCCAAATATTGGGTAAATTTTAGTCTCAACCCAATATATTGGTCCGGATTCGCAATGGTTATTTTGTAGAAGTTTATTTTGCAAAGCGTAGAAAATTTCATGCACGTTTGGGAGAAAAATACGTTCTTTCCTATTTTACGTTCTTTCGTATAATGTCTTGTGAATAATAAGGTTCCGTTTGTGGTGATAATTTTCAGATTGATAATTTCATGCCCACATTAATAATAGTCAAGTACAATTTTTTTTAATTAGGGGACATTGTGAAAATTATATTTTGTGATCAACTTCCCAAATTTATCCACACCAAAAGAGACTCTTCCTTTCTACATTAGAATAGATTAGCACACACTGGATATATATGCTATTGAGAAATTATTCAAAATAAGCCTGTTTTGGCTTAGTAATCCCGCAAGGTTATGTTTTTGGTCTTTATTTGATTTTTTTTTCTCCGAATTTTTAAGTGTTGCCTCAATTTTTTTTAGATTATTGTTCGTTTCAATGAGAGAAATTTAAAACTTAAAAACTCTGTTCAAATTAAAAAAATTCACTAAAGACAAATATAATCTAAAACAATTGTCGTTCTTTTTTGATTATTTTTTCTTTAATAAAAAATAGTTTGGTTCATACTTTTTTTTCTGGCTTCTTTTCAAGACGAACCAATAATCCACAAAAATGGACGCAAAACTAACAAATGCAAAATAAATTGAATAAAGAAAAAAAGAGAGACAATTTGACTTAATTATTAAGCCAAAACACCTCATGAAATTACGTACCTTTTGAGATCGGACGCGTTCGACTGCAGTCCGCATCTGGCGCTCCAATTTCTGTAATTCTTTCATGCCCAACATCAATAGATCTTCCCCAGCAAAGTGCCTGCAGAAATATCAGGGAAAAATATGTCTATCTCCATACATTTTTTACAGTGTTTGATGAAATGGGTTAATTAAGAACAAATTAATTACTTCTGTTGTGCTTCCAAGGCTTCTATGGTTCTTTTTAATTCTTCCATTTCAGTCCTCCAAATCTGGCATGATCAATAAAAAAAATAAAGCAGAAAGAAAATTAAAGAAATAAAATGAAAATGAAAATACATCTACACTTTGCTTTTATCTAAAAATAAAGCTACACAATAAAACAAAATAATTACCTCCATGGTTCTAAGCCCTTGGTTGTTAGATTGCCAATTAAGTCCAACTTCATTCCTGTACCTTGCAATGGTCCTATCCATGCTGCACCAATTAATTAATTGACGTAATTAAATCCTCAAAAGCTCAAATTTTATGGTGCTATATAATATATATATATATATATATATATATATATATATATATATATTGCAACTCTCTCTCTTGCAAAATACATTTAACTATCAGGTAACTATCTCGGACTCAAAAAAAATATCAAAACCGTTCTAGAACTCTTGCATTCTGGAATGTGTGCATGTGCGATAAATCATCTGGATTGAAAGCCGTTTTCAAATATATATGCACAAATCGTTTAAAGATAACGACTTCAGCTCAAAATCATATTTGTTTTGCCGAGAAAAAAAAAAGCTCAAAATCATATTCGTTGTCCACTGTAAACGATTTTTTCCATGCATCTGCCGACGCTTATAAAACAAAATATTCTGGCGGGTATTGGCCAGCCCTAATGGGCTATTTGGCATTGGTAGACAGGGTGATAAAAGAAATGATTGTGTTTTCGCACCAAGATGGTGAGATTTGGTAACAAAAAAAATAAACAATGAAAATTCATCTTTTTTCATCCATTCTCACATCTTTTGTTATCTCAATAGTGACTTTAGGCTCCGTTTGTTTCGATGTAAAATATTTTACAATATATAATATTTTCCATGTAAAATATTTTTTCAGAAAACAAATTTTCAACTTTTATTTTTCGGTGTTTAGTTGATATTTAAAAATATTTTCAGAAATCAACAAAATAGTATAGAGGGGGAGGGGCCTTAAACGGTAGAGAGATTTGAGAATATTAGCCAGAGTTGAACACGGGTCAGAACTGACGATTAAGGAAACTGGGCAACGATAATTGCAATAGAAGGCAGCGGATTTATTTCGGAAAATAACTTACGAAAGATTTAAGGGTAAGTTATTTTCATCCAATTAATGAAAAATGTTTTACACGTAAAATATTTTTCTCATTTTTTATACAACCAAACACCGGAAAATAGGTAAAACATTTTACCGAAAAACATTTTACGCTCAAACAAACGGAGCCTTAGTTCTCTTTATTTTACCTCCATTTCTCACGATCCCCTGTGGCTGTAAAATATCAATGCTATTGAAGAATTGACTGACATTTTTTTTTTTGAACGGCACAAAAAAAAAATGTTGCTGTATTAATTTTTGAATGATGAGACACAAAGACCAAATGGATCATGAGCACAGCAGCATCAAAACGAGAAGCTAGAAAACATTCCAACTATGGTTCTCAATTTGCCACTCAATCCCTTGACAATCATATGCCCACTCAGACCCTAAAAAAAGGAAAATTTTGACTAATATAACGAACAACAGTTATTTAAGTTGGTACTAAAATGAAATTAAGAAGTGCTGATAAAAATTTAAAAAAAAAAAAACTGAAATGAAGTAGTGAACAGATAATTGCTCAAGACAGTGAATAGATTAAAACTGATTAAAAACCCTAAATAAATAAAAGTAGAATAAAATTACTCGTGACTGGAGAAGTGGTAGGCCTTTCCCGAAGGAGAGAACACGAGAAGAGCAACCTCAGCATCACAGAGGATAGAAAGCTCATAGGCCTTCTTCAGAAGCCCATTTCGTCTCTTTGAGAAGGTTGCTTGCCTGCTTGATGGATTCTCTATCCTCTTTAGCTCTACTTTCCCTCTCCCCATTCTCTCTCTCTCTCTCTCTCTCTTTCTCTCTCTCTCTCTCTGTGGTATTAAGTACTTTGGTATTTGAAGGCAACCCCTTTTAAAGAACAGACAAAGAAATGGGGGAGTGCATGTTTAAGGTCCCTGTTTTTTTCTTCTTTTGTTGATCTCATATAACCGACAGCAAAAGCAGTCTACGCAATTTACGAAGTAGACGAGCTTCGCAGAGGTATGACCGTATACTATTAGGTGATGCAGGAAACCGTATGACAACGAAACTAGTTGCAACAAAAGAATTAATCACGAACAAGTGTGAACAAGTTGCGAAAAGTCTTTGGGGTCATTCCATCCGAAAAAAACCCTTTGGGTTAGTAAAGGCTGGTGGAAGGTTGAAGAGATTAGTCCTGTGGTACTTGCAAGCTGGTGCGAAAAACAATCTTCATTATCAAAAAAAAAAGTATGAACAAGAGGCACTCTCTCCCTCTACGAACACCCAATAAGGAATAAATCTCAATTTTTTTATTAATTCAATAACAAACAAGTTTTGCCGTAGGCATTACAACAATACTTATGCCAAAAGAAATCCTAGACCAATTAGGAAACAACTTGACTTCCTAATCAAGTCGAAATTATAGAAAGGTAAAAGTACATAAACACCCCCCCAATTATCATTATTTCTTGTAAGCACCCCCTCACATTTAAAAGCGCTCATTGAGACCCCTTTAACTATTGGAAACGAAATAAAGACAAACTCTATTAATGGAATGGATAAATTGACGAATATACCCTTATTATATTATACTCTTTCGAATATACCCTTATTATATTATACTCTTACATGATAATTTTAAAAAAATCTTGAAATTATTTTCCCCACCATTTCCTAGTTCTGGTTCGGAGAGAGAGAGAGAAAGAGGAGGAGGAGGAGAGTGATCGGCGGCCACCACCGCCACTGGGAGCGCCACCAACGGGGAAGCTTCGACTCCGGCCATCCCCACTCTCTCTGTACTTATTAATCTCTCCTCTCCTTGCATTGAACAACAACCATCCTCCGACCACCCCCTGGCACAGCACCAACCCTCGCTGCCAAGTCGTTCCGCCAAACCACTGTTCCTACCACCAAGACTCAAAAACTGCCATCGCGACTGGCCTCCTCGCCGCCAAGCCACAGATCCTCTTCACCGTCAAGCTTCGCTTCCACAATCGAAAATTTCCCAAATTCGATCCCGAAGACATCGTTTCCCAGTTTGCACTTCAATTGGGTCCGGCTTCATTGCTTTTGTTTCTCTAACCAATTGGTAGAGTTTCCCATTTCATGTTGCTCTGTAAAATTGATTTTGAGTTTTGTATGATGATGATGAATTATTGGGAGAGAGTTCTGTTTTCTCTGTTTGAATCAGGCACCAATTGCAAACCCTATACGACTCTGCTTTTGAATATTGGTTGCTATAGTACCTGAAAAAATTGGATAGCCCAAAAGCAAAAATTGTCAATTTTTTTTGGTAATTTGAGGTGAAATCTGAAAACCTAGATAAGAAAACAAAGGAATCAAAGGAATTCGGGGATTTGGATTTGAATCTATTCAAGATTTAGAAAATCAAAGATACTATTTGTTGGGTTATTACCTGTGCTCCTAGATTGACAAACTTTGCAATCGAATAGCTCATTGGAAATGCCATAATCTCCACACATGCAGCACTCAAGACCAAGTGCAAGACCTGCCTTGCCTGTTGTCATCTTGTACCATGTAATTTTTAGAGAGAGAGAGAGAGAGAGAGAGAGAGATGAACTGGCATAACAAAATGGTTCTTTATGAGAGGGCATTTTTGTCCAAAAAGGCCCAAATTACTAACATGTGACCTTCTAGCAAACGGTTCTAAGACGGAAGGGTTTCACTTGGGTAACGGGAATAGTTGAAGGGGTCTTCATGGGTGCTTTTAAATGTAAGGGGGTGTTTACGAGAAACAGTAATAGTTGAGAGGATATTTATATACTTTCACCTTATAGAAATTACAAAAATTATCAAAAATAAAATTTAGAAATATATTGCAGAATCACATACTAAACGACTAAAAAAAGTGTCAAAGCAAATGGCAACTTAAACGGATCTTCCTACCAAAAGTTATAAGATGAATGATTATTTCTCAAAATGATAAATTAGGTCAAACAGAGGTCCAAACGATGGAATTAGGCCGAAAATCACTAAGACCTATGGTTCCATAGAATGATGGGCCTTGTTTATTAGGGCGTTTCACTTCAACCATGGGACTTATGGGTTTTTTTGCCATCATTGGGTCACACCCATACTAATGCTGCTTGGGCCGCGAACGGTCCAGACGATCAAGGAACGTGTATGCGATTCACTCGACATCATTACGCCACTGTCACGTGGTGATCTAACATTTTGAATGATCGATCATCCATTTGCGTAAGATCAAGGAGTGGGTGGTGGTTTGAGAGCTCTTTCCGGGTTGAAACCGTTCGTCTGTTCTCCTCCACCAAGCAACCTGCAAAGCAAATTGTAGGGCTGTGACCAACCAAACGACCGAGGGTCCGGGTTATGGTTGCTCGGTTAGGGCCGAACAGAATGTGTGGGCCCAATAAGTATCCGTTGGTCTATCGTTATTAGCATGCACACTTAACCGTTCCGTTTGGGTTCGACTCGTATGGGCGTTCGGGTTCGTACAACTACACAAGGATTAATTATCTGGACCATACATGAAAGTGTCATCATAGAGACTACTGGTAGAATTTAATATAGGACCCCGTAACATCCTCTCTTAATTAAAGGTTCTTTTTTGCATTATCTTGGCTAGTAAAATTTACATGTTTGCGTGCACCTTGTCTATATGACCGAACAAACCTCTAGCTAGTGGTTTCAAAACTTGAAATGTCTTGCTTTTGTATGATTCAAACTCGCGACTTTTGGCTAATAAGCCTTAAATTACTTTCTAATACTCACTCGACCAAATCCCTTGGGATAAATGGAAAAAAATGCATTAAATCCATGCAAGCCAAGCCACATAGGTAACCGATGTCTCGCACTTCCATAACAAAGGCGTGTGGTACCCAGACGTAAATTAATCAAGTGTTAACCAACAGAGAAAAGTAGCACATAATTATTACGTGAAAAAAGCAAGATAAGATAATGAAGAGCATATATACATAATTTGGAATTTTTATATTTTCAGAGGGTACGTATTTGCCCTCTCTGTTATTTGTACTCTGCCAAGAATTGTCAAAGTGAGAGCTCACTCACTAGAAAAACGTCTAGAAATTGTACCCGACCCTATATTTAAATTGCATTCCGACGTGTCTTTGGGTATGGGCATTGGTTAGTGTACATATACACAACAGCACTTTAGCAAATTGCAAATCATAAAGTACTATCAACGACAGTAAATTGCAAAATTATAAAGAACTATCAGCGAGCGATAAACACGCGGCGCTTTTGTAAATCGATTGTCGACGAAAGAGAGGTCGACACGTTTCGAATGAAATGATAGATGGACTGATTACATGTTTGAGTTGAGAAAATGGAGGATATGATCATGTATACGACCCATTGAATAAAAGTTAGACATATAGTCCCTTCCCCCTTCCCCTTTTGGTTGTCTTTCCACAGCAATGGAGAAAATGGAGACAGTTGTCGAGTTATCCCCTCGGTTGGCAGTACAATTTGAAGGTTGTCAAACACCTCTGCTCCCTTCACGTTGGCCCCCCCTTACTTTAGAGGTGTGCTACGTGCACAGCAAGCTGTGAACAGCAGCTGTGCACAGATCTCTTTTTCTCCCGCCTTGGGTCGCACAAAGATGATCGGAGCCGTTTATTTTGTTCGAAATATATCGTTTAAGGTCTCTGTAAAAAATGAGCTTCGTTCGATACCGTTAGAGGAGCTAACAAAACACCTAAAATCACTTCAGAATGCTCCAATCATCTTTGTGCGATCCGAGACGGGAGAAAAAGGGATCTGTGCACAGCTTGCTGTGCACGTAGCTTTTCTGCTTATTTTATGGTGATGACCATATTCAGTCACATGATATATTAAAAAAAAAAAAACCATATTCAGTCACAAACCTAAATTGACCGGTTTGGATTTTGAGGGAAGTTTTTAAGAATAATGAGTGAAGAGATCGAGAGACAAAAAAATGTTATCGAAACCGTGCATAGGAGTTTTAAGAGCCCAAATGAACAAGCCATTCTCTTCAAAGCCAAAATAAAAAATTCAACAAAAGGTTCTTAGAAATATCCTAGCTAGAACAATTACTTTTATTGTACTAAAACTGCTGGAATTTTTGTAATTTTTTTTTTTGCATAAAGACGATTTTCTCTTTGCATAGTGGTCTTTTTATCTCTCTTTTGTCAATTCAATTGTAGTCCGATGCACTTTATCGACATAGTGACTTTTTTAATCGAATTTGCAATGATATCGCTTTTGGCAAAGTCTTCATAAGAAAACAAATGCAACTAAATTACAATTGGGTTAGCTCAGTTTGCGACACCTCCATACTTCCAATTGGAAGGTAATTAGGTCAATTTTCCAAGGATGAGAATTGATCGAATATATGTTTGTCGCGTGGAAGATCAATACTTCTCATAAGCTAGCCTTTGCCTAGCCTTCTGATCATCCAATCTCCCTTGTCAGAGATCTAATAATTGCATAAAGACACCGATGCTAGCTCGATCAAGGACACTTTGATGCTCGATGTTGGCTCGATCAAGGACACTTTGATGCTCACTTCAAACTCAACTCATCAAGAAAGTATTAGGGTACGTAAGTGGATAGAACGCATATACATCTTTATGATTACATCGTGTAACTTTACAAGATGGATGACTTACTTTCCAAGTAGAAAACCTAGGTCACCAAAAGATTCTCTCCTATGATACTAAAATGATCAATTTTTTTTTTCAGCTTTTTTAAAATTTTTGGGTGGTGCTTTTTCTTTTTGGATAAAGAGATTTTTTTCTTTGCATAGAGGTCTTTTTCTTTTATCTCTCTTTTGGCTAATTCAATTGTAATTCGGTGTACTATATCGACATGGACATGGATGCAATCAAAAGTGGGCTTCTCTCATTGTTTCCCGACAACATTTTGTTCAGTCCTGCAATACCAAACAATTGAAATTGTTCGAACAATAAAAACCGAACAATTAGAAATTATAGAAAAAAAAATTTGAGTTCTGAACTGTCTCAACTTTTTTAGAAATAAAACTTGAAATCAGAACAATGGTTTGGACGTAGAGATTTTCGGAGAATCTTGAACACATCGTGAGTGGTGGTGGTGGTGGTGGGAAGGGATATTGCGAAAAATGGTGGTTAAAAAGAGACATATATCCATGAGGATTTGGACAGTGATAAGAACAAAATTGGACAATCGAGGAGGATAAAGACACAAGATAAGGTAGTAATGGATGTCGATGGTGAGGTGGTGGAAGAGGAACTGCGGTGGTCTGAAGGTGGAGGTCGGGTTGGTAGGTGGTGGAGGAGGGCGGGGGAAGGAAGGAGGAGTTGTGTGATGAGTAAATGAGTGTTTAGGCTAAACACTTGAGTCAGATTAATTTGTTTACAATCATCGCATTTGTTAATTTTTAGTCAATTTAGTGAATTATTAGTTCATCCCAATGTGAAAAATCTAAAGAGTAAAAGATTATGACAATTTTTTTAAAAAAAAATTCACTAAAAGAAAAAATAATTCAAAACAGTTGGATTATTTTTATCATTATTCTAAAAATTACTAATTTGGTTCACAAAACATCAAAGCGCAACTAATAAATGCAAAAAATAAATAAAGACAGAAAAATTATTTTTGTTACCAGTCGTTAATTACAAACAAGCCAAAAATACCCCCCCGACAAACAACCCCCCACCTCTCTCTCTCTCTCTCTCTCCTCCCTTCAATGGCGACTCTGGCTCGATTGTCCAGAAAAGCCCTAGCCTCCTCCCCTCTCACCTCCCACCACCACCACCACCTCCTCCGCCGCACTCTCGCCGCCGAAGCAGCAGCAGCCACCCCGAAGATCACAGAATCGCCAGATCGAGTGAAATGGGACTACAGAGGACAGCGCAAGATCATCCCTCTCGGCCAGTGGCTCCCCAAGGTTGCCGTCGACGCCTACGTGGCTCCCAACGTCGTCCTCGCCGGCCAAGTGACCGTCTACGACGGAGCCTCCGTCTGGAACGGGTCCGTCCTTCGGGGCGATCTGAACAAGATCACTGTCGGGTTCTGCTCCAATGTCCAGGAGAGGTGCGTCGTCCATGCAGCTTGGTCTTCTCCCACAGGTTCGGCGTCGTATTGTACTGTTTTGTTTCGTTTTTTAGGGTTTCTTTTTATGTGAAGATGTGTTTGGTTGGTGAGAAATTGTTGGTAGATTGGCAATAGGAAAATGAGGAAGAGAAAACAATTACGCAAAAATTCCAAATACCTATATTGATAACAAGTGTCCAAGTAAGCTTACGCGGAACAACTAATCTAGGACCAAGGCCACGGCCCCACTGTCCACTAGCGGGGCCCAAGTATGGCCGGGGCAAATGGACTGAGACCTAAGGTGGGAGCAAATCCTAAGTGCCAGCCTTGACCACCGGGCCAACCCCTAAGCAATGCACGGATCCGATAATTATGTATGGGGTGCCAAACCCTTAATAAAGTTCAAGCAAGGGAAATAAACCAAAAATAGAAAGACTGCAATTCCACACACTGAAATATAAGGAGTTGTGGTTAACATGAATCTAGTTTTATGTTAACATTTTAAGTAGGGTTTGGACCTTGGGGATGCCAATATCATAAAAACTTGATACATAAGTTTATATATACAGTATGATGTAGTGGTATTTGCCAAAACAGGGGGTGCCATGACATGTGTCCACCATTGCCCCAAAGTCCCAGGAGTTGAATTGCATAACATTGTAACATGTTACACTTACGACTGAAACAGAGAATGTGGTGATCCAAAGTGGTCGCACTCCCTTTGACATTCTAAGTAAAGTAAACCTAATGAATTTAAAGAAGGAGAGAGAGTGGAGTATTAGCATGACACGTTGTGAGGGCAATAAAATGGAATAAACTCAATGAAAGCACGGATGTCTATCACGCAACTCAGACAGATATAATTTTTCCCGTTTATGTTCTGAATTTGCATAAACCTTGCTCAGGATTTAGGGGATAGGTATGAGAGATTATTCGGTGCTTATGAGCATTGCTCCAGGGCCTTCCTCACCAGGCATTAGTTGTTGGGGGGGGGGGGGGGGGGGGGGGGGGGGGGGGGGGGGGGGGGGGGGGTGTACACACACTTCACCCCAATGTGTGGTAGAGAAGGCCTCTAGAGCATGACTGAATAATGTTTCTTTACGAATCCAGAAATATAAAACAATCGAAAGCAGAAGCTGTAAGGATACCAAATCTATGGGTTTACCCAATGTGGGCTTGGTCTGCAATCACTTCAGCTGTTTTACTGAGATTATGAAGAATACTAGAGATACATAGGCGTTTCCCTATTGCCATGATATGTAGTTTGGGTTATAAGTCTGTTGATTTGTTGAAGTACCGAACCGTTATATAAAACACCTCGGGGGTGCAAACCTGCTCTCTGCCACCTCATGGGCAAGAGGCAGCGCGCACTTGCAACCCTCATGACAGGCAAGGTTAGGTGAGCAGACCGTCAGGTCCACACTCTATAATAATCCAATGTTATCGTCTTTCAGGAAAGAACAATCATAGAACGTTTCTCATCAATATGATCACTAAATGGAGCTCTGAAGCCATGCCTTCACCAGTTCTGAAGGTTGGCGATAAGAGATGAGTTGATTAGAATTGCTGTTATGAGTGTGCAATACCAGTTCATTTTGTTGATTCCCCCCATGTGTATTTTCCTTATGCCTGGGAAAGTGCCTCACCTTTCTACCTCACTTTCTATAAGAAGTCCCTCGACAGTGCCACAAACTTGTTACGGGAGCTGAATAGGGGTCTTTCAAGTATGTTTCTTGCTTGGATGATGACTTTTGGATAGTAAATGCAGCGTAGAGAGCCTCAGTTACTCAAACTAAGATTTAGTTAACAATGCTGGTATTTGAAACTGCAAAAATGAAGGAACAAGTGTCTGCAGTATACCTCTGAAAGTCAGGTTGAAAGTCTATTCCTGTTTCACCGGATTCCGAAGACCCCTTACCCTATGCTTTAAGCTACGAACAAGCAGGACCCTCAAGAGCATGTGTACCTTCTGTGAATTCAATGGTGTCACAAGGGTTCTTCTTGATAGAGTGGTAGGCTGGTAGCTTAACCACCTAGAGAGAGAAATACAATCATACACACGCATGTCCCCATCCCCACATATTGACAGGGTGTCCTGTTTTGAAGAGTTCAAAAGTTATTGGAAAAGTAAGACAGGTGCCGAGGAGTGTCCTAAGGTGTGGGTGTTTAACGAGAGTCTGAGGAGTGTCGGTGCTTCTTAGGTTATGATTGCTGGTGCAGTGGCAAGTGGAATCAGTGACTTACAGTGTATTTGGTACTCCATAATTGTACTATGCCAAATGAATAAACTATCGCTCAAAAGAAATGGGTTCTTTTCTTTCTCTTGATCAATTATCTTTCTTTCATTATTAGTCTATTATTTTACTTCTCCTTCTATTATTCCAGGTAATCTCATTGTTTTGCAGCCAGATATTAGCACTAGGTGTAGTGACGTTTAGTAATCTGGGTTAGGAAGCATCAAGCTAGTCATTAAGCAATGAAAGCGCGGAAGTAGGATATGAAAAGGTAAAGTTGGCATGCTAGGGAATCAATTGAGGAACGCATGTTCTTATATCATGGTTGTGTCCTTTCAAAAGTAAAAATAAAAATTCATGGCTGTGAAAAAGTCGTATGGGTGTTATCACATATGTTGAGTTTTAAAAAGACAATATAAGGTCCTACAATAGGTAACAAAGGGTTCAATGGCTTTTCTACTATAGTTTGAGGTATTGAGAGTAGATCATGCACTGGATTGAGAGATGACTATTGTAGATATATAGGTCTAGAATGCATGTCGGGAGCCACATCATTGATATGCCATCTTCTTCATGTGCTTTGATCCCATGCTTGGGCCTATAGGTGACATGTAAACGCAGAGTTTATTGTTGCCTGTTGGTTCTACAGTGCTACCTTATTAGGTCAAGCCATGCTGGGCTAGACTAATGGGTGCGGTGCCTCGACATGCAGAGACGCTTTGGTAAACTTCCCTAGATTCACTTGACCTCCCTCGACTTGGATCAACCAAGTATATTTGAAGGTGTGGTTCCTTTACTCATGGACATGCCAAAATGCCTAATCCCCCTTTTAGAGAGGTAGAGCATTGATGCTCGAGTATGTCTTTCCTATGCCCAGTGGTCATCCACCGTTATATCTAACAGGCCTGTGGCTGTGGTGATCTCATGCCAGCTAGGTTGGGTGAAGGGCCCTTCTCACAAGGTGGCCCGATTTAGGAAGTCTGTGAAGATTGTGAAGTGGTCAAAGGTGGGATTCAAAAAATTAAAAGCTGACAGCCTGACACTTATGTTATCGTATATGTTGAGAAAGTAATAGGAATAAGATGAGAGCCTTTTAACAATATGAATCATTGAGCATAAGAAAGAAGAGACACCTTTCCTATTTATTCGAAATCCTTTTGACTCCGAGGCAGCTCTTCTAATTTTTTTATCTTCCACTACTTGTCATAGTTAACTAATTTGTAACTAAAGCAAAAAGATAAGAACTCGACGCTAATCCTTTGTGCATTTCTGCAGTGATTGGAAATTCACTTGTGTCTCTGGTAATCTAATTTAAATCATGGCCTATCGTACATGTCCTTTTGTCATTTCCATGTACAATTGGTCACTCCATTTCCCTCCGACACCCACCATGCTGGAAAACTTGCCTTTTTTTTTTTTCCCTAGAACGTAATGTAGACATTTATCACTGAGGAGTGGGGACAACATCCAAAACGGATAACTTACCTTTTTTTCCCTAGAACGTAAGGTAGACATTTATCACTGGGGAGTGGGGACAATATCCAAAACGGATTTAGCAAGTATATCCAGATATGAATGCATTGAGTAGCAGGGCAATCCCTCTTTTGTAGCATTCAAGGAACTCCAATCTCTCTAAAAGAAACTATTTGATCCAAAAGGGTTCCATAAGAGTGGGCCTCAATGAAACACCACCCTTGATAGTTGTACCAACTACCAATACTATTGATACTGTACTCTCTACTACTCGGCCAATCAAAATATTAATTCTTATACAAGCTTCCATATTAATTCGTCTATAAGCTTTCATGACAGTTGAGGATCTCCCGGCCAGATGTATACATAATAACATTTTGGTTTATCAAATTTGGACTATTAAGGGCTTGTCTCTGTGTGTGTGTTGCTGCTTCTTTGTCGCACCTTGTATCCCTGTCTGTGTTCTTCTTTGTGTAGCATCCAGGTCCCATGTCTATGCATTTGCAATCCCCGAGATAGCTGTGCTTTTATGATATAACCATTTTTTGCTGCCTGGTAGTTAAAAAGTGCGTCATAGGACGGTAAAACACTGTCATAGGGGGGGTGAATGCAATTTTGTTTTCAAGAACTAGATTGGTGTGTTTTTAAAATGCATGCTCGTGGCTCAGAAACGATTGCCATCAAGCATGATTCTTTGTTTGTGCAGCTTGTCTGATGAGAGAATGTTTACTTTTTTAAGTCTCATGTTGGCTCAGTACTTATGTTACTATTGGAAGATTTCAGTTAATGTTTATCCCCAATAATGGGTGATTATTGGGGGATAAATATGCAATTCTATACCTCAATTTTAGGAATGTTAAGCGTCTAAAAATTAGAGGATAATGGGCATCACTTCATTCCAAAAACTTCCATCTGTAGAAGTTGCTGTCAGCTGATTACTGAACAAACTCACAGAGAGGATTTTCTTATTTGTGGTGGTGCATTTGTTCAGACGTCTCAATCCCTCCCACACAGACACATACACACACACAGAGCCCACCAAAAAAAGAAGAGGTAATTAAAATATGGAATAAATAAATAAAATTTTTGTGGCCATGCTTAGATTTGGAATTTTGTGGAGAGGCTTTTGATGCGGAAAGAAAAAGTTGGAATTTTGATGGGAAAATTTTGCGGCTCTTCTTTTTCCCCTATAATCTAGTAGAATCCCTTAACTTTTGTTTTCCTTCCAAATCGAAAAACACAAGGATTTCCAGATTGTGATAGTTTCACTTTTATGTATCAGGACTGCCTGCTGAGACATCCATCGAAAGGTTCGTATCAATCGGAGCTTCTAGTCTTTTGCGTTCATGCACAATTGAGCCAGAGTGCATCATAGGGCAACATTCCATCCTCATGGAAGGTTCTTTGGTGGAGACCCACTCTATCCTCGAAGCAGGGACTGTGGTCCCGCCAGGCAGGCGGATCCCAACTGGTGAGCTTTGGGCTGGCAATCCGGCGAGGTTTGTTAGGACCTTGACCCACGAAGAGACCTTGGAGATTCCTAAACTCGCTGTTGCCATCAACGACCTGAGCAAAAGCTATTTCATGGAGTTCCTCCCTTACTCTACGGTGTATTTGGAGGTCGAGAAATTGAAGAAGAAATTGGGGATTTCCATTTGATGATTTTGCGTTTTCATACTAGTGTATTATTGGTGGCTATAGAGTTCTGCTGGACAGAGAATAAGAAAGTCTCGGACTCTGAAAGCAAGATCATTGTTGCTTTGGTTTGTACTTGATTTTGATTGCAAGAGAAGGAACTGGTTGCAAGTTCAAAATATTTGGGACTAATAAATTTTTATAAGTGCCAAAATGTTTTCCTTCTCCTTTTCTTTTGTGGGATTTTTTTCCTTCCGGATCAGGTGTTTTTCCTTTGTCATTTTGGTGAATCCATACCCCAGGGTTAATTAGGTTGGGGGGGGGGGGGGGTGGTTTGCTTCCCATGTAATTTATCATGGTTCGATTCTTGAGGTCGTGCCACAAAAAAGTTACTATTTGTGAATTTTCTAGTTTTGGCGTGGATGGCCGGCCTTTACTAGACCGAGAGGGGATTAGATAATTTGCTCGTAAGTCAGTTCAAACACCCCTTGACTGTGGAACCCAAAAGTAAAAATAAAATGAGATTATTATTGTTTTCTTTCTCTTACCTCATAAATACCGTTTCTTTAGGAGCTGCTGTGTGATTTTCTCTTGTGATTTCTTCTTTTAGGAGAATAATTTTTTGTTCAAAAATACTACTGTAGATATTTCTCACAGTCACAAAGCAAACCCGCAATTCGCAAAAGCAATTGCGGGGGAAATATCAATATATACCGATTAACCAAAGCTATGGCTTAAAATTTTTTTTTTTTGTGTGTGTAAAAATGGAGAGATATTATTAATCTGAAGGGCGAACAAACCTAAACATCAAAAAGTACGGAACCTCGTGGGGGCATAGCAATAGTTCACAAGTCGGACATCCCGGCCACTAGAGAGGGCTTTCTTTGCACTCAAATGTGCAGCCCGATTACAATTACGTTTAACAAAATGAAAATCACATGAAAAGGAGGAGTTTTTATAAGCCAAACAATCCTAAATCAACACCGCAATATCTGAAGCCGGAGTCTTAGTAGCCTAACAATTCTTAATAATTGTCTCCACATCTGATTCAATAATAACCTTTGGAACATTTAAGGTAATACCCGACTGTAACCCTTCCCGGATGGCCAGATCGCCTCTGCAATGTTCCTGGGCAAGTTGAAGCCATTGTGTACTTTAATTGCAAGGCCCAGCACCGCACCATTGTCTCCTCGAGCAATAGCACCAGTCCCAACCATATTGTTCCTCTTCGAAACAACCGCACCCACGTTTATCTTAATTAGACCATCCTTCGGCCGAGTCGAAGACCGAGCGGGTGAAGGGGAGTTGCTGGACTAACTCAGTGGTTGGGGCCTTCTTATTTTTAGCATCCAAAAAACTCATGGAAATCCACATTGGCTCTATAGCTACTCAACTGAAAAAGATGAAGTTGAATCTTGAAAAGCTTGCTAAGGGGTAATATTTCCAAATTTCAAATTGGCCCCATAATATGAACATAAATGATACTCCATACTGAAACAAGTTCGAATCCTAAAAAGATTCGATGCTTGACGGGGAAAGAAAAATTATAAATTGGCCCCATACTATGAACATAAATTATTACTAAAACAAATTCGAATCCTACAAGATTCGATATTTGACGGAAAAAAACCTTTAAATATTTGTTGAAACTAACTAGTCATGTAGGGGAGTAGTTGATATAAATATCCAGATGCGAGTAAAATTGAGCTAGACTAAAGAATTTTTAAAAGAAACAGAATCTAATTGACAGTGGATAACGTTGGAATATGTGTGAAAAGTATTTAAAAATACGTAAAATACATATAAAAACATCAGAATTGTTTATTAAAAATCCTTATTATTGTTTTACATAATTACATGGAACCTGAAGTATGACTGCCCATTCTCTAGCATTACACTAAACAAATTAAGTTTCAAATAATTTTTTTTTGGTAGAAGAATTGCATTCAAAGAGTTACGATAATGAGCATGACAACATCGATCGATCATGTGAAGTTTGCATAACTAAATTCATCCCTTTACAAAAACAACCCAAAACATTGTCTCACACAAGCAGAAAGAAACTGACAATGAAATTAAGAATCTTATGTGAGAACAATTAATAGTTTCATGCCTACGATAAGATTCGAATCCTTGACGTCTTGGAGAAAGTGCACAAGGGGCCGGCTAAATTTTGTAACACATTTTGAAGATGATTAATTTTCAGACCTCAAATTTGATAGCCAATAAGCCAATTTTTCCATCTTTATTAAAAAAAATTAGATTTCGATTATAGTTTTTTACTTTTTAGATTCCTCTTATCATGAAGAAGCAATAATCCCTAAAAAATTGACGAAAAATTAACAAATGCCAAAAAAAATTAAATAAGAACAAAAAAAATAAGTCAAATGACTTACTTAGCCGAATGCTTATAGCAAAAAATATTAAGCTCGACAAGCTCGTTTCAGATCAACTCTCTCTCTCTCTCTCTCTCTAAATCAATAAGCTAAACTCATTGTTGAGTGTCCTGACCAACTCAAGCGATTAAAATATTTTTAAATACCTTGATATCCGCGAATCTAGATCTCTTGGTGGGACCGTATCCAACTCCAGTTTATTTCTAACATTTTCATACGTTTTCTTCCAATAAAATTAGGTCAAGGTCATTCAATAATGGAAGGTGATGGGACACTAGATTAGGTATACAGTTAGCAAACACTAGATTTAGGGGGGGAATCTTTGGTTTCTTCGTTTACTATTTAGTATTTAGTTTGAAAGAAACCAATCATTGATAAGAAGCTCGATCCCCCAACTAGGAAAATATGCTAAATTAAATAATAGTGAAATAGTTGAACAATTTACATTTGGTTCCGCAATATTTTTTTGATACGTCGGAAATTACATCAGTTTTTCTAATTCTATTCATTGCAGATAAGGATTTTACCCCGTTTAAACCCCAATTACATGCGGTCTCACATCTCACATATGTTGGGTATAGTCTTGGAAGATATCCGGAAATTATCAAGCAATTTTTGAGATTCGAGATCGTAAATTACGCTTCATATAACCTAGCTGATCTCAATGACCCTTGTTGTGAAGAAAACTACTGATCCCTATGTATGATTTTAATTATTAATAATGGTCATCACCCATCAACAAATATATCATATGAATGTCGACAAATATAAAAGCATGGTGGAAAGAGTTGGTCTCAAATACATAATTTCAAAGTATGACATTTCAATGTCCACTAGAAAAGAAAATGTGTGAATGGCTCCTTAGTTTGTGGGTGGGTGGGTATGCAGGAATATTCCGAGATTTGCCATGTAGAAAATAAGTCCAAAATAGCTCAATCATAGAGAGGTTGCTCTGAAGTTTTGCTTCCCCGAGAGAGAGAGAGAGAGAGAGAGAGAGGGGTTCCTTGTCATAAAAGCAAAGAAAAAATAAAATAAAAGCATGACCTTTCAGTGTCCGATAGAACAAAACTTCAAGGCTCCAAAACTATTCGGGATATGTGTAAATTGATTCGGACATTTGGTTATCAGAGAAAAAATGGAACACGAAACACTGAATGGTTCGTGAATGGTTGCAAGTATTTGAGATTTATCATATAAAAGTATAAAAGTGAGTCCAAAAATAGCTCTGACTTGCCGCACTTCCTTTGTCATGAAAATTGAGAAAGCAAGAAGAAGAAAATCCAAAATTAAGACCTGTTAAGTGAGGTTAGAGGGGGGTAAGTGGTGACCTAATCTCATTAATGTGGAAATTAATTACCTACCACTAATCATTATTATCATTCCAACCATAATGCATGTGTTGTGGAGCACTAAGCATATGGCTTTGCACTTCAAGCACTTGGTTGTAATTTTTATTAAGTTTTTGTCCTTAGCGGTACTTTAAGCACTAATTATTTGTCATTTTTATTACTACGTTATTTGTTCGTTTTGGGGTCTCCTAACCTCTGAGCACGATTTTCGATAAATTTTCTCTATCTCTCTCTCCACCCATTACTTATTTGTATGCATTTCAAACAATATAAATTGCCTCTGGATAAGTTGGAAGGCTCACGAAATAGTTCATAAAAAAAAAAAAGTTTTCTAGGAAAAAGTACTGAATTAACAGAAATTCTTAGCTAAATGTTTACGGAAATATGACTTTAATTTTTGTGTGGTGAATGTAGAACCAATTTTTTTTTTTTAAGAAAATGGAATCGTTGCTATTCGTGAGTCAAAATTTCCCAAGAATTCTTAGGTCTGTTGAGCAAATAATAAAGGCTTTTCATGGGAGGCAGTTGCCCCGCCCGCCCCCCTTAGTCAGTCCTGTCAATTAACTAGCTCTATGAAACTAAATATTTTGTTAGTTTTAAAGCCAATGATGAATAGACGATGACGATAACGTTTGTAAAAATTAGGTTAGAGAAATGGTAATGAAATATATTATATGCGAGATGGAAATGGAAAATGTCACAGAGGGAAATGACCTTGTGCACTTTGTTGAAATGATCAACCACTACATTAGTCATGGTCAATCCTGCCAGCTAGCTGTATGAATAAGCGATGACGATAACGTTCACAAAAATTACGTCAGAGAAACGGTAATTGAAGCGTATTCTGCGAGATGGAAATTTGAAAAATGCCACAGAGGAAAATAAACTTGTGCACTTTGTTGAAATGATCAACCACTACATTTGTCACGGTCAATCCTGTCAACAATCTAAAACCAACGATGAATAGACGATGACGATAACGTTCATAAAAATTAGGTTAGAGAAGCACGGTAACTGAAACGTATCATGCGAGATGAAAATGAAAATGCCACGGAGGAAAGTGACCCTTGTGCACTTTTGTTGAAATGATCAACTGCTACATTTGTTATGGATAAAAATTAGTATATAAATAACCACTCTTCCAATGAATCATAGACTTGGGCATCTCAACCAATTTTTCCTCTTGTTTGCTTATCCCCTCTTTCTATTTGGTCTACTTTTTTCTCCTTCTTTCTCTTGTATATATATACTCAATCTAAGTACCCATCCCCCCAAAACCAAGGCAATACCACCATGATCATTTTCTTTTGTTAATTGAATTTCTTTTCTTCTATCTAGTACTGATCTATTTCTCATCCATCACCGATGAAGGAGTTGAATCTCTACAAGAAAGAAACTGATCATCTCAAGAGATACACAACCCTAACTGGAGGTGAATTCCTTCTCCCTTCGTAACCAAACGATTTTATTTACCATAATTTTAGCAGCTTTTCTTTCGATTGCTATGTGAGGAGGGATATCTGCTCGTTAATCAATCAACACCGGCTACTTGTTACTACGCTCTTTGCGAAGCTCTGTGTTTCCGGATGCATCTTGATCTCTCTTGTTCGGCTCTGATCAGTGTGTAGAGGCTCCTTTGATCACGCAGTGTAAGAATTGTTATATGCGTTAATTGATCCCTCCTATACCCTTTTGTAGTCATTAAGAGATGATGTTGGAATGGCTCAATCAAATCAAATCGCCCATGGGTTTGGGTTCTTTAATTTGATTGAGCCGTGCCAATATCATTTTCGTGATTTTGGGTGGCCTATGTTGCTGGTCATCCCTCCCTCCCTTCCTCCCTCCCTCTAGGCTCCTACCAGGTTAGCATTCATGAGCCAAAACCCACCGAAATGTCTTTTTTGGTCTGAAGGAAAAAACAAAAACAAATATGATTGCTTTAGGGGTAACTTTTTTTTTTTAAACATTTGCATGTGTCCCGATTTAGACCTAATTGTGTGAACACAAAATAAGAAAATAAACTAATTTACGGGATAACCAAAAAGGCTCATATATAACTACATTCATATTGGATTCATGACATGGATCACATGTCTTTTTTGTAACGTCGCCCCGAAATCTTATACTTGATATATAAAATGACACATCTTACTCGTCTAATTAGACATATGCTTCAAATTTAACCCGGCCATATTATGCATATATACACACCTGAATGGGATTTACCATGCATGCAAAGCTTTTTAGTATTACAAAAATAGCCTATATGATTAAATTAATCACAATAAATAGCTCTCCAGTTCGGCTTTTTAAGACGTATTCATGCTTTGCCAGTTGTGTCAGGGATGGAGTTCAAACTCAAAAGTTTCAATTTTTTTTTTTTGCTCGGCAACTCAAAAGTTTCAATTTTGTTCAGTAATTAAGCCGATGGAGCTAGCTCCAGTATTTCCGGGATCAATTTGAATATGCTTTGTGAACACAGGTTTTAACATATCATGAGCTCGCTCGCTCGCTCTCTCTCTCTCTCTCTCTCTCTCTCTCTCTCTCTCTCTCTCTCTCTCTCTCTCTCTCTCTCTCTGCGCGCGCGCATTACGTTTAACATTATTTTGTTTGTTTGTTCGAATTTGCATGTTTGAGTACAACACCCAAGGTTATGACAAGCACCAAGTAAAAGAATTAGTCGAAAGGCGTCTAAGCTGGCCCGGACAAATGCGCTTTCAGAAAGAAAGAAAAAAAAAAAAGACAAGCACAAACTAATCATACCATTGCCGAGCCAATAATAATAATCATACCATTTGAAAAGGCTAAAAGCTGTATAATACATGACATCCGAATATATATGAAAATTAGGAAGCAATAACAGCCCCACTTTTTTTCTTTCCAAAAAAACAATGTCTAAGGTGATGTGTTGACAATAATATAATCCGTTCTGCTAAGGAAAATAAGTACTTATTTTTTAAATTAAATGTAATATATTGTGAAAGAATGACTTATCTTGTGAAGTGAAAAATAAGTACTTAAAAAAAAGAACCTTAACGAAACGGACGTTGCTGTAACACTTTTTCATGTTGTAACAATTTTCACCGAGCACTTTTCTAGAGAAAAAAAAATTTCGGGGTCTATATCATTAGAGCATATCCAACCCTTACTCTCTTTTTTTAATAGAGTTAAAATCTCCTAAAATCCACCCAGTCTTTGACTCAAACTCATATCAAGACATAATCAAACTCATACTTGGACTTAGAAAGACCATTTCTTCCTCTCAAATTTAACGAACCACGTACTCAAATTTATGTTAAGATTTGGATTTGATCATTGGAACGCGTCATTACAATATGAAGCTTTTATTTCAAAAAAAAAAAAATTTGCTCAAACTTAAATAAAATTCAAGTAAAGGCTGGATCACTGGCAATACATGTCTTCTTGGGTTTGAGAGTGGTCCATTTTTCTTAACAATAGGCCCATCAATTGGAAAAATTATTGATTAATTGCTTCTAGAGTACCGCCACATTGTTCACCAGAGCCATTTCGCACCACACAATGGTGTGGGAGCCACACACATTATAATGACTGATGAAGTAGTCCACACTGATGTGTGGTAGAGAATGGTCCTGGAGTATACATAGCGATGCTCGAGTACAGTGCTCTGGGAGTACTGATCAATAATCGCTCCATCGATGGTTTCTGTTTTTGATGGTGGGTAATTGATCGATCATATGTTCCTCCCAAGTTTCAATCCAGGTGACCCTGTAATTCCCTAGCTAGCTTCTGGTAATAAGAATCAAGAGGGCTTTTAGCTTGATCTCCTTGACAAAGCTTGGAGAGCTCAATGTTGCATTTCTCAACAGTTGTGCATTCTTTTGTGAGGCTAATATTGGCTTGGAAATTAGGATGGGATGCATGGTTTCTTCTCAATTGCCAGTAACCCTCCCTAATTTGTACTCTTCTTTCTAAAAGTAGACCCAAAAAAAGGGTTGCTTGCTTTGCTGTGCCAAATGTACCTAGGCTCTGCAAGCGTCAAGTGAAAGTGAGTCCTTTTTCTTTTTTTGGCAAACAACTCGAGGCTCGGCTAATTAAGAGGGCACAGCTTGGTTCATTTAGAGCTCGAATTTGATTAATTTTTGGTTCGTTCAAAAAATGAGCCAAGGTCAAGTTATTCGTAGCTCAGCTCGGATCTTATACAGCTTACGTTTCTAATCAAGTATCAAAACTAAAAAGTGCGATTATTTAAGCTTACTCTCAAAATTCAACGAGTTTCAAAACTCAAAAGCATTTTCCTAAGTTGAACGAACCGGGTATTATCTTGTTCAAACTTAGTTTGAAAGCTTAACGAGCTTCAAAAAAATATCCAAACTTGATTTGTTTGATGTAATAAATCAATGTCGAACAAGCTTTTGCCAAGCCAAACATGTGCTCGGAGTAGAACAGCTTGGTTCATTTATCAGTGGAAAAAGAAAAAAAATGATCAACGAGTCCAGTGGGCTCAGCCCACATATCGTCGTATCTGCCAACTAGTTGGCCATCACCCATGAGCCCAAAATACAAGGCCGGCCGGCCCAATTGGTTTCCCGTCAGATGCTACAAGGTTCATTTCAGAAGTTGGGAACCGGATAGCCATTTGGGCATCAAAGATGAAGCAAGGACGGAGAAGCGGTGGCGACCATCATCACAACGATTTTAAAATTTTTATTGTTACATAAATTTTTTTTAGTTTTACTTCCAAATCTTTATCGAACCGCCATTACCAAGTTTTTTCAAATTTTTTTTTTTTTGGTTATGTGCTGACTCTTTAGTCATTTATAATCGTTTTTTTTTGGTAAAGGAGACCCGATAAAGAGTCCAACCTCAAATTCAATGGCCTAGTAAAATATTACTAAACATGATGTCTAAATTAAAATAAAACAACCTGCAAACTTTGGCTTCAATGCAAATTTTATGGCCAAAGGAATGGAATACACCCTAGTAATCTAGATTAGTACCTAAAACATTGGTTAGAATGAAATCATATGTTTTTTTTTTTGATATCCATATATTTAGACCGTCATACGTGCATCTTAACTAGTTCTAACTTGAATGGAATGTTGTTTGTTTAAAGTCATTTTGATTTTCGAACACCACACCCATTTATATACTCACTAGCGTCGTTCCCGTTCGATGCACGGGACAAACAATAAATTTTTTATGAGCTCGATATTTTTTAGCGAACCACACAAATATTTTGTCCCGTGCATCGAACGGGAACGACGCTAGTTGATAGAAAAAAAATCCGGGGTTCGTGCACTGTCCATGCTCAATAATGGACGATTTAGATTGCAAGAAATATTAAATCAAATTAAATTACTTCACAAAAATTAAATCAAATTAATTTGTAACAAAAAAATCAAATATTGTACCCGTTCAATGCATGGTATAAAAAATTAACATTAGTTTTTTATAATTTAATATTTTTTTTGTCTCATGTTCGATGCAAGCTAGCAAAAGTCTCATTCTGTACACTAAAAGACATGTGTGTGGCGTAAAATGAATTTAGAGTACTACGTGATGGTATCTCTGCTGGGACATAGAATAATTTTTCCTAAGCTTCTCTCTCCATCTCCCACGTCCCCTCTTTCTCTCTCTTCCCTTCTCCCCACTCCCATGTTTTTCTCTTCTTTTTTTTTTTTTCTATAAAAAAAGAAAACTCTAAATTCTAAGAATTTAGGATTGAGGGTCGGTAGCTTTTTGGCTTCAACTACATTCCTATAGGATATTGATAGATTCTCACACCCACACTCATAACAAGGATGCGGCCCACACACAGTACATACCAGTGTGTAGTGTGTGGGCGTGTGTGGGTGTGTGTGGGCCCCACCCTTATTGTGAATGTGGGTGTATGAATAGATGTGTAAATGGATGTGGTAGTAGAATGATTGTTTTCTATTTGGGACCATATAATTGCTTAGGTCCCACCAAACCAGTACCACCAGCCAAAAAATTGTACCCATCACTGCACCCAAACCCACCCACCATGCATTTGTCAACATCTATTATGGGTCGTTTTTTTGGATGCTTTGAGTACTTGGAGATAGAATGCACCAATAAAGTGGATGAAATAGTTGGGAGTCTTGGACTCGAGGAGATAAGAAAGTAAAAAGCTCTGTTGGATTGTCTAAAATAAATTTCATAGTACTTTTGGAAAAATTATTTTTTAAACAATAACTTTCATTGTTTCATTTTCTATTTAGTGGAGTCTCTTGATTTCTCCAACGTTAGGCGCTTCAGAATTGCGTTTGCAAGTGATGGACAGAATGGGGATGCTGCCGAGCATTCATGCAGACCAATCGGTCCGGTCGTTCATCTCGACAATCGACAACTCAAATTTTAACCGAGCAATGGACGGTTTAGATTTGTATGCGCTCAAATTCAATCCGAGCCGTCTATGCCGAGATGAACAGCCGGATTGGCCGCTTGGCACCGCTCTACAAGGAGATGCTTGGACATCGAATTTAGTAAAACGAGGGGTCAAATGCAAAATTATTCTAGTGTGGAGGGATAAAGGTAAAAAGAAAAAGGTCAATTTTGAAAGGGCTACAACGAAATCTATAATTTTGAAGGAGTCAAAACGCTAAACTTTATTACGGTTACCAAAATATACACAGACTAGGGGTTTTTTTTTTTTTTTTTAAATTTCTTGATAACTCATTCTTTCAGGCCATCTTACGCACACCCCAACCAAAAATCGATTCAGAAACCATCACCCAAATAAATCCTATCAATTTTCAGAAATAGAAATTCATAGATTAGAAAAGTTTCCTCTATCCCACGAAGTTAGTCCATTACGAAATAATGTAGAATTATCGGACCAAAAAATGACATACTTTATTCGCACTTTTTTCAAAAAAAATCGAGCAACCTATAGAACTAATTAAATCTTTAAGATGGTGCAATAAAAACCTAAAAGTCATGTAGGAAAATAAATAATGGACCCTTTTTCTGTGATCATTATTGTACTTAAGGGATGGATGGGTGGGGTTATAGATGTGTATGGGCCTCATGCCCTAAAACATGTCCTACTAGTATGGGGCTCCACCATCACATGCATGGCCTATCAAATAATTTTACCCATGCTATGTTGGGCTTTTCCCTGACAATTGTAGGCCTCTAATTCTGGCATCTCAAGATGCCCAAAATCCCACGAATTTAGACTGCACGAAGAAAAAACACAGAGAGAGAGAGAGAGAGAGAGAGAGAGAGAGAGAGAGAGAGAGAGAGAGAGAGAGAGAGAGAGAGAGAGGGGATAGGAGTGGTAGGATTGGTTAAATTCAGCAAAGTGTAAGGTTGAGTTTGCCCAACTTTTAGGGCTTTTTGGTTGCAGGCCGGGCGGCGGAGGAGAAAACATAAGAGATTACCGATTATGCAGTAGTATTGATGCACCACCACGTGGTGACCTAATACTACCTCTTAGCACTATGTGTTCATGTGGGCCAGGTTTATACACGTAATGATGACCCCACATAAGTGTGTAGTGTTGAGGAGTATCGGGCATCACGTGATGGTGCCCTAAGAGGGCGGAGTAAATTTTCGAAGGACATACACACACAAGAGAGGGACGAGGAGTGGTACATTGGTTAATTTCAGCCGAGACAGTGACTTTTTCGGCATACATTTTCTGTAGTCTTCGCATTTGCGTTTAAATGTGGTTTTCATTTTTTTGCTAGTAATTGACAATGCTATTGCCAAAAGAATATTAACCGAGTAGGATATAAGAAAACTACTGGGGGATTGTATAACAATTAAAATGATTCTGATCATTCACAACCGTACTGCCTTATACATTAATAGTTCTAGGGTTAGATAATTAAAAATAGGAATATTAAAGATTAACTTAACATATTTAGGTTAACATACATATGTTTTCTATAGGCGGTTTAATCTCGCAAATCTTTTCTCTAATTCTGGCATCTGAAGATGCCCAACATTAGACGAATTTGACAGCACCAAGAAAAAACACTCAAATAGAGAGATTGGGGGCAGAAAAGATAGGAGTGGTAAGTTGGTTAAATTCAACAAAGCGTACTTTTTTGGTATACTACTTATTTGGTTTAAAAAATGCACTCAACCACTTAAAATAGAGAGAGGAGGAGGAGGTAAACACGAGAGATATAAATATTGAGGCAGCGCTACGTGGTATAAATTATCCCTACAATTGTTTAGAGGTAAAGTGGCCAGAGAGGAGGAATGTCTTCAAAACGAGACAACTCCTAAAACCTTACCAAACGGTCGCTTGAAATGATTAACCCTAAAGTGTATTTCAAGTTACCGTTTAATCCCTTTCACATGTTTATAAGAAACCATGATGGCCATGACTGAACATGACATGACATCTTTATAGTAGGTGACATGACATTAAAGCCCATCAGCAGTGCTCCGCCCACTGCTCAATATTCACAGCTCAATATTTTACTGTCCGTCTCGGCAATAAATGATCCGAATTTTAAAAAAAAAACCTCTTCTCAAAAAGGGTTAAACTCTTTTTTTTAAGAGTTTTTTAAAATCCGGACCTTTTAAATACTTTTGGATGGTAAAATTGAAAACGATGGAAAAAATGATGAATATTGAGCGCTAGGCGTAGGCTTTCGGTAAGCCCATGGTCTATTGTCTACTCATTTTTGTCAACCAAGATTCGTGTAGCATTTGTACATTTACGTGTATCTATTCATGATGAAGGATTTGTACACTATACAAATAACAAAATCATAAACTAGACAAGGTACGTAGTTGACTACTATATATATAAAATAATATATTCTTTTTGAGCGTGGAGGTGTATTTGGAGTCGTTCAGTTTATGTGAATTCACTAACGTACTATTGAATCAACATAGTACATCGGACAATTGCAAATATAAATGTGCATGGATCTCTTTCTAAATGTTAACGTTTGATGTATTATTGCTGCAATATCAAAGCAAGATTATTGTTGCAAGATTAATAGGATACGATTTTGAATTCGAGATTTCAATTGTAATCAAAATCTATGTAAAGTACTGTTTAAGAGTACGATATGAGCAAAAGCTAAATCCAGGTTTCATTCCATAACACAGTCATTGACTTGTAAGCCGTAGTCTTCAGGCAAAGGTAGATTACTTCCATTGCTAATTGCTGAATAATTAATAAAAGAAATACTGAATAAGAAAGGAAAATTAAAGCCAGTAGTAGAGCTACGATCTTTAACACAGGGCAACCCAATGGCGGCAAGAAAAAGAGAGAGCAACCTTTTCGGATTGCGGGTAGAGAAAAGCGGACATGTCTTAATTCTTTGTGTTAGTCGACCTAAGCCGCACTCTTACTATTGGGGGTGGGGCTCAGCCTCAAGATCAGTTTGCGAAAGCGTATTTCAAAATGCATTTTAACATAATAGATTCTTAGCTAGCTGACTCCCAAATACCAATAATTGGAAATTGCATAATGAACAACCAAAAGGCAGAGATCCCAAACATGCATCCCTAACTGGGGGGATACAAAAATTGAAAATTTTTCTTTCTCTATCCGACATCTAACAAATACCCATTTTTAAAACTTCAAATGGGTTGTGTTTCATTTTATCTTTCATTTGATTTTACTTATAAAAATAGAGATAGAGATATATATGAAGAAAAGTATGCATGATAATTTGGTATATATAGGAATGCATGCATGATACATTGATACCCCTACTTTAAAAGAAAAAAACACTTTCTAGCTAGAGCAGACCAACTTTCAAGAAATTATTTGCTGATCATGATTGCAAA
Organism: Rhododendron simsii; assembly: GCA_014282245.1. Taxonomy (NCBI): domain Eukaryota; kingdom Viridiplantae; phylum Streptophyta; class Magnoliopsida; order Ericales; family Ericaceae; genus Rhododendron; species Rhododendron simsii. The sequence continues at coordinate 26,193,251 of CM024964.1, forward strand.
AAAATACCATATATCTAGCTAGGGAATTATCTTATCTCCAATATTGTCCTTGCCCCCAACATTATTAATCTAGCGTACGTACGTACTACTCATTTCACAAAATGGGGCCTTCAACAGATTTTGACCCACACACGAGATTGGATTCCATTTCATGCATCGATCCAATTATGGAGAGAAATAGAGCTAGGTACTTCAACATGAACAATACTACCATTTAAACAATACACTAGTTAATTTAATAGGAAGAAGGAACAAGATCTTTTTTTATTCTGGTTCTCTTCTTTGGTGTCTCCTGTTTGTGGAATTTCTTCCCGTTTGTGGCGCTTCTATCACCCCCGTGTAGGAGTTTTTAGTTGTTCTTTGTAGTGCTCCGTCTGGTTGGAGCAGTGGGTTTAGTTAGAGTTGGGTATAGTCTTTGAACTGAGTCTGCTTCTGTTTGGTTTCTTGATCTCTTGTTTAGGGATGAAGTTTTCTCTTGATGTATTGTTAGATCTATAAAATCACCTATCATAATTTTGACCAAAAAACAAAAATTGTGGGAACAAGGAAACGGCGACATTATTTTGTATTATCGATCAGTCATGGTTGGACATATTTCAGCAAAACAAAAAAGTCTAAGTAGTAGATGGAAATTAAGTGGGACTTTGGATTCTATTTTTCGTCTACAAAGGCTAAAAATTGACGAACACGCCGAGAGAAACGCGCTAGTCTCAACCAGTATTAACTAGGGCTGTCCCCGGATCAGTTTGATGCGGATTGGTCCGGTTTTCAATCCGATCCGCTTGCGGCAGATTGTTGTTTTCTCAATCCACCAACTGTCCATGAGTTTATTTGGTTGGTTTGGTTTGGATGTGGTTTGTAAGGATCGGTATGGACGATTTTGGCGAATTTGAGTATGCAATTTATTTTTTTGATATACACCTAAAAATTGAAAAATAAAGCTCCAAAACTTCAAGTCCGCCACAAATTCGAACAAGTCTAAACCAACATTACTTCTAATTAAGTTATATTCATCCACCCTAAAGTCTAAAGATAATTAAACTATTACATTTTCCAATTAAGTTACATTCGTCCATAAAAATTTTAAAAGTCCAAAATGACATTATAATAGAGAAGGTTATTAACATTTTCAACATAAAAATATCATAGAATACATGTTTATTACTTTATTATCTCTGGAATTTTGTTTAAATTGGTCAATATCATTCATAACCTTCCGTAGAAAAATAAGAACATTGCAAATTGGCAGATTGGGCGGAATCGATCCGAAACAGTCAGAATTAGTATTTTTATATCCATGTCCGTCCATAGCATGTCTCAATTTAGTTTGGTTTGGTGCGGATTAGACGGATCGGTTCATCCGCTGAACAGTCCTAGAACTATTAACATTATTTTTCTTGAACCTACATAGCGGATGTTAATTACAAATATTTTCATCAATAAAGACATGCTATTAATTAGGTCTAATTTTCCAAAATAAGCCCGGAGTTTTTTTTTTTTGTTTTCTCCTTATTCATTTTTTTTGTTTGTCTCGGCGAAATAAATCAAAAAAATAAAAAATTATGACTTTTATCCTCTTTTTATGAAAATATCCAAAATTTAGCACTTTTAGCCCAAAAAACCGAGCTAAAAGTGTTAAGTTTGAATATTTCAAAAAACATTTAGGTAAAAGTCACTGTAATTTTTTACTTTTCTGATTCTTCTCGTCGAGACGCACCAACAATTGACAAAATTAAAATTTGATGCAATCGAAAAAATAAAAAAAGTCTGACTCTTATCCATTTTTTTTTTTAAAATATCCAAAATTTAGCACTTTCAACCACCCAAAATTGAGTTGAAAGTGCTAAATTTTGGATATTTCAACAAATATTTAGCTAAAAGCCATACTCCGTAATTTTTTACTTTTTTCGATTCCTTGTCGAGTCAACCAAAAAATTTTGATACAAAAATTTAAAAAAATGAAGTAAGAAAAAAACAAAAAACAAAAAAAATCAGACTTATTTTGAAAAAACTAGGCCTTAACGAAGACGCAATGACGGGCTAACCCTTGCACCAACCTTAATTAACGTTAAGAAAGAGGATGTTGATTCGCCGAGTCCGTAGAGCAATTATTCGTTAAACGTGGGCCATTTTTTGTCTCATGTCAGCTCTCAGTCATTCCAATTAGACACATCACCGTCCACTTCTCTCTGTAAACAAGAACCAACAACGTCTCTTCACAGACCCGATAGCACATTTCTGTCTTTTTTCCCCCAATAGAACTCCCTTTTTCTCCCTAGCCGATGATTATCCCGGTTGAGTTTAAATTCTACTCTACACGGACCCTCCGTATACTCCGGATCATAGTTTTTAATATCGGCTGGTACGAACCGTATCGGCCGGTTCGTACTGGAATTTGAGGGGTCCGGTTCGGATATAGGCCGGAATTTAAAGTTTCAAGTTTTATACATGTTGCTGATGATTTTTGAAAATTCACAACCGCGACATCCGATTCCCGCGACGTACCGCGACCGATACCGCGATTTAAAACTATGCTCCGGATTACACGACCAGCCATTGAAAACCTTACACACCAGCTACTGCTTAATGACTAGATCAAAGAAGTGCTAATAAATATAGGCAGCGACCCGGCCGGCCAGCCAAAACACTTCACCCAATTAAATTGTTTAGGAAATATCCTAAATTTTTGGACTTTTTTTTTTTAAAAATTTTCCAAAATACTTGTATAAGAAAACCTGACGAGTTTTCAAACCGCTAGCAACTTCTCAAGTCCTCCTCACTCCTCAAAGATCTACAATTACTGCTTATATATATGGAAGTTAAGATATTGTGCAGAAATTCCATCACTAATTAATTTTCAATTTAAGCTTTGCCGGTGGAAGAATATTTTCTCCCAGACTAGGGTTTTTGGTCGCTGTATTAGAGAAGAAGAGGAACAGAACGTATATACGAAACTCATGGTTAAACCATGGGTATATATTGCTCCGCTTTTGACAATGCACCGCTGATGCGTAGAGTCTTTTTTGGCCACCCGTGTAACCTAGACTACACGAAGGGTCCGTGTAGAATTTAAAGTCATTTGTATTGATACGAAAACAACAACTAAACAAAAAAAAACATCCAATTTAAAAAATAAATAAAAGGCGCACGGATCAGATCAGCAACGATGTCGGAAACCATCGCTCTGCTTGTGGAAGTGGCTGAATAGTCCATGGAATCCAGAGTGGTAAGTTTGTTCTCTCCTCAACAGCGGAATCAGAGTAGCTGAAGACGTCTTTATCGTTGCCGTCGGAAAGCCCAAAATTCCGTCCATCAGGATACCAAAGTCCTATTAAGCAATGGCATTTGGTAAACATTAAATTCACACCGCGATAAAACTAAATCACATAAGTTGTGTGCGCGAGTAGATGTGATAACGAACGTGCAAAAACGTGAATGTTGACAACAACTGTAGTACATAGTGCATGTCTTCTTGTTTCCCACTTTTTCACTGCGTAGGCGTGAGCAAAAAATTAATGGCGTGTGCGGTGTGAGAGCGGGCTTATTAGGACTTGTCGCGTCCAACGTAAAGGACTGAGAGTGCCTTTAATCTGACTTTTTATGTAGTGAGATTGCGTGTAACTCAAAGGGTGAGACCACAATGTGGTTTGTGTTTTTGCCACAATGAGAATTTTCCGACCGTGTGAGCAGTGGCGTAGCCAGAAAATCGCACCAATAGGGCACAATTCATACACACGACTTAATTGTGAAAAACAAAAAAATCATCTATCTCCGTTTTACGACTTGACATGCCTTGATTTTTCTTTTGCACTATTTATGTTGGGAAAAAATTCGGCAATAACAGAAATTCCAGAGAACAATTTCATTGATAACAATCACATGATCGAAACAAATTACAAATACCGAATGGTAGACAAATTGTAAGTACGAAATACAAACAAAATTTCCGGATCAAGAACCGAGTCCTGTGTGATACCACAGTCTCCTTAAGAAAGATTCGCCGCCTACCATGGGTGTTGTAGGATGCGTTGGCGTCTTCCTCCCAGGGTTAGCTCGGCTAAACCGCAAGCCGTCGGAACACCACCGTCGACTGCCTTGGCGAACTGAACAACTGTCTGTCTCTCTCTCACAAGAACAATATTCAGATTATATGGAGCAATACGAATCTCTGGTATATCTACCAAAACGTGATACACCAATATAAAAGGAAACCTCCTCCAATGAATTCGGGAATTGAATTACATGTAACTCCTGCAATGAATTTGAGAATTCAAATCTGCCATTAACCTCATAATGGGGAGGAGTAAACCAGGTTGTAACTCCTGGTCCTTAGAACACGTCCAGATTCGTTGAACCAAATAGAGGCCTATCGGTTGCCTCGAGAGACCCTCCGTATGCCTCGATTTTATTCATCCGATTTTCTGGAAAATATCCAACAATCCCCCCCATGAATGAAATTGGCAGACAAATTGACACAGAGTACAAAGCTGATTCGAGAGAGAGACAACGGATAATCCCTGCATAGGATAGGTGGCTTTTGGCCTGGAACCTTCCCTTGTGATAGCCTATCGGGTTTACTGGCAAACCAGTGTGCGGTCCCGCTTTGAACTGTTCCGCCGCCCATGTAAACCGAGACAATAGACGTCACACAGGACTTCTCCTGACGTAGTTCAGTTCTCACTGTTGGGTTCATTTTGGCCATGACACCCCCTTCCTGGTTCTGCGAGTATTTTCTCGAGAATTTTGCCACAATTCTCAAAGAAGCGGCCCCACTTCATACTAACATAGGTGACCTTCCTTTAAAGGGTATCCTGCTATACCCCGCCTGGCAACCCAGCGCATAGGAGTCATTAAAAGCAATGCTTAACCTCTTTCCATTAGCAGGTATCACTGTTCTACACCATAGGAATGGGCAGGAGACCAAGTCTTCTCAGTGATCATTCTCGGCTACTCGCGAAAGATAGTCTCATTGAACCTAGATCTTGGGATCTCCAGTCAGCTAGGTTGGCTACCCCCACGGTAACTATGAGCGTAGTGGCTTTAGCCCCATCCTTTTCGATGCTTTCTCAACTAACTCTCTGTTTAACCCTTTGGTTAGCGGATCCGCAATATTGTCCTTTGACCTCACATGGTCAATAGCGACAACACCACTTGAGAGTAGTTGCCTAATGGTATTATGTCTACGTCGAATATGTCTAGACTTACCATTATACATATTACTTTGTGCCCTACCAATTGCAGATTGTCAGTCGCAATGGATGCTAATTGGTGGCACAGGTTTTGGCCATCTTGGAATATCCTCCAAAAATTGACGGAGCCACTCGGCCTCCTCAGACGCTTTATCTAGAGCAATAAACTCTGATTCCATCGTTGAACGTGCTATATACGTCTGTTTGGAGGATTTCTAAGAAACGGCTGCACCACCAAGTATAAAGACATATCCACTTGTGGATTTTGAGTCTTTCATATCTGATATCCAGTTCGCATCACAATACCCTTCCAGTACTGCTGGATATCTGGTGTAGAGCAATCCCAGATCATGAGTGTACCTTAAATAGTGCAGAACCCTGACTATTGCCTTCCAGTGAACATGACCTGGATTACTCGTGTATCTGCTCAGTCTGCTGACTGAATAAGCTATATCGGGCCTTGTACAACTCATCAGGTACATCAGGCTCCCAATTATTCGAGAATACTCTAACTGAGATATGCCTTCCCCCCCCATTCTTGGATAAATACAGACTTAAATCCACAGGGGTTCTTGCGATACTGGAATCAGACGAGTTGAACTTTTCAAGAATCTTGTCAACATAGTGTGTCTGAGACAACGCAAGTCCAACAGATGTTCTAGTGATTTTGACACCTAGAATGACATCTGCAAGGCCCATATCCTTCATGTCAAACTTTGAGTTTAACATATCTTTGGTAGACTGAATGACTCTTTCATTGCTACCAACAATGAGCATGTCATCAACGTAGAGACACAAAATGACGTACTTTTCGTCTGTGTCTTTGACATAAACACATTTGTCACATTCGTTGATCTTGAAACCACTTAACAACATAGTATTGTCAAATTTCTCATGTCATTGTTTCGGTGCTTGCTTTAGACCATACAGAGATCTAACAAGCCTATATACTTTCCTTACTTAACATGGCACGGAAAAACCCTCAGGTTATTATATGTAGATTCCTTCATCTAAATCGCCATTTAGGAAAGCTACCTGACATCCATCTGACTCATACGTAGCTCATCGGCTTACTGCAGAATGGAGTCAATTTCACTCTTGATAGCCTCCTTTCACAAAGGACTCTTAGGAGAGCTCGCTGCTTTCTTGAATGTCCGAGGCTGACTTTCTAACGTAAAAGTTAGGAAGTCTAGACCAAAGGATGTTATGTTCTAGCCAGTTTGCTACGCCTAGGCTCAACATCAACTTCTTCCTCTTGGTCAACTTCTTCCTCTTGGTCTTGACTGCTTTCACCTGCAGTCTTCAAAGTTCGCTTAACCGAACTTGACTCCTCTATGGATCTATGTGAAAATATGTGTTCAAGGAACAACACATTCTTAGATTCCATGTTCTTATTCTTGTGAATATTTGATATCTCATATCCATGCACAAGACATAACACAAGTTGCTACTGTGCGCACACAATCAACAATCGTGAAGCCTATTCTCACCTTCTTAGGTATAGGAACAACCACTTTTGCAAGAAACCTCCAAATTCCTTCGAATTTATCGCAAGGCTTTCGCCCCAATATCTTTAGGGTTTTACCAACTTTCTTGCATGGTATCTTGTTCAGGCCACCATCTGCGGAGCAAAATGCTTTACTCCATAAAATCTGTGGATAACAGAATTAGTCAACCATAGCCTCTTAGGCAAGATATGGCCTTTAACAAATCCATATTCTTGAAGCGAATAAGGTATAGTGGTTTGGTGAAATAGCTAGACACAAATTTCACCACCGGTAATTTGAATTTACCACCTCGGTCACTATCCACCATAGGGATGGCAATCTCGGCCGCCCTGTTCGAATCCGCCCCGTTCCCCGCCCCGAAAATCCCCGAACTTCGGGGACCCGTTTGGGGATTGGGTAGGGTATGGGGAATTTTTTTTTAAAAATTCGGGGATCGGGTAGGAGTCGGGGATAGGTATGTCCCCGCCCCGAACCCTACCCGTCCCTGTTCCCCGTTCGTTACCCACCCCGCCCCGTCCCCGAATCCCCGAAATATACATATTTATATATAAAAATAAATAAATATATACTATATTATATATACCTCTTTAGTAGTATGTTTTTTTAGGGTTCTCATAATCTCATTTTTTTCCATTCATGTCGTTTGTTTTTTTCGACTAACTTTTTGGCACAGTCAATTTTTTCATCCCGTGATACTGTGGCGGGAGGGGATTAATAATTTTCACAGAGAAGTTTGTTTCCTTAGCCCTTTTCCCTAGAAAAAAAAAAATACAAAACAATCCAAGTCCTTTCGGCTTTCAAATGCTAGTATATGCTGTTAGGTGCTGAAATTGAGAAATTCAAGTGCCCGAATCCCGAATCCCCGTTTTGGATCCCCGTTCCCCGTTTTGGATCCCCGTTCCCCATTCGGGTCGGGGATGGAGGAAAAAAACAAATCCCCGTTGGGGATCGGGTCGGGGATGGGGATGAGGCAGGGGGTAATGGGTAGGGGGTGGAGGTAGTATCCCCCGTCCCCGACCCGTCCCCATTGCCATCCCTAATCCACCACCTTATTCTTAGCTAAGTTGATGTCCAGCTCCATTCTTAACAAGAACGAGCTTTATCCACTATTGTGTTCATGCTCTTGAGCTAGTACACGTAGCAATATTTTATGCTAATATTGACAAAAGTAACAAAATACTTATTGCCACCTCGTATTTGGACATAACTTTGAAATTCCACACCTCAATGTGAATTAAGTTAAATGGTTTAGTGCTTCTTTCAACTAATTGAAAAGAAGTCTTTATCACTTGAACCTTCACAGAAGCAACCACTTGTCCATCCTACTCATTTTTCACATGAGAGGAACATATTCCCGTAGGAACCACTGTTGGCGCACCAGACAGTTGTACAAACCACTCAGGATGCTTAGGTAGAACAAGATCTCATGTTGACACCGCTTCTCAGCATGGTTCATAAGAACCTCTGTTGGCGCACCAACAAATGTGATCAAATCACTTGGGGCAATACCATCACCAGTATTCCCATTGTTAAAACCATTTGAGATCTTCAATTTTCCATAAAAACAAATGCCCAAATAAGTCCCGTTAAAAATAAATCCAATACAAGGAAAATCAGTGGAGTCTCAACCACAAAAATCAAAAAATTGCTAATATTGATCCTTTCAAAATAGCAATTAATTTGTACTGATAAAGCTTTTAATGACATTTGTCTGTTTCTAAAACTTTGATCTCTTTGAAACACAGTAAACAAATCAAAGCCAAGAAGTTAAAAAAAAATGTAATCAAAGGCATCCACTGCCTTTGAATGTTATCAACGCAACAACTTCAATTTTTTTTTTTCCTTTAAATACCAAAAGGTTCTGACTCAAGTTGGGAAACGTTCGGTTTTGGTTTTTTTTTTTTTTCCTTTTCCCCAATACCAAACAGATCATATCCAATCTGATGTTTAAAAATTTCCCAAGTCAGAAACCAATTTTATGTTTCCCATCTGCTCTAGTCCAAAACCGAGAACAAGTTTTCCAAAACAATTGACCGCGCACAGTCCAAGCCGAGCAGATCTTACGCAGGACTGAGGCTGAGTACAGTTTTACCACAAAGCCAATTCGAAGTCGAGTCGCGCATGACTGACCGTGGCCGAAGCCAAACATTTACCCCAAACCAGAGGTCCAATCGCACACGATTGATCGAGGCCGAAGCCAAACTGTTTATCGCAAAGTGTCCAGTCGCGCACGACTGTCCGAGGCCATAGCCTAACAGTTACCAACATCCGTGATCGAGTCGCACATGACTGATCGAGGCCGAAGCCAAACAGTATATTTCAGAGCCAATGCCAACAAATTGCTCCGCATAGCCAAAACATCATCAACCTGCGGTAGCAATCACCGAAAACAAAAACTTCCTCCAAGAAAGGTTAGTTCGAAAATGGCTCTGAATAATTTGTTCTCTAAGCAAGTAATCAGCAAAAACTATAACGAAATAGGATAACTCCCCGTGAAAGCGCGTAAGCGGTATATCCACCCAACATATCACTGTTTAACTACAGTATATAAAACACATTAAGGGGATTTAACAAGAGGACCACCAAAACAATGCCTCATTGAAGTCTCAATTCATTTCTAGAAGTTGACAGGTTCTCAACCCGAGTAATATCTCACATCAATATCTAAAGCACCATAAAATATTATCAATGGGAATTTTTGGAGTCCAAAACAAGAGATATTGAACTTGATGAGATATCACAAAGTTAAAACTAGGAGAACATATTTCCTCATTCGGTTTTGTCTACTAATTTGAATCTAACACAGAATCAAAATTTTTTTCCTTCCAAAATTTACTCAAACCAAAGCACTGTCCAAATAATATGGAAGAAACACAGTCCATGTATGCAATCAAGTCTCAAAAAGAGACAGTAGCTTAGCTAGTAAATCCTCCGTCAATTATCAAACCAGAATACTCTATTCTATGTAATAACAAAACCAGACAGTAGTTTACCCAAAGAAGATTGTTATGTTATCTTGTATCAAACAACAACCAGTCGGCAGATTGATTAATTGCCATACACCAGCGGTACTCCACCATGGAAACTAATCTGTCATGTCTGTTCTTGCAACCCAAAAGTTAGTCCAAAACAGAAACTGTTTTCTGGAATTCTTTTGCCGAGTAGAGATCAAAAATCTTTCTTAAGCTTGTTGGGAAAAAATTCGGCAATAACAGAAATTCCAGAGAACAATTTCATTGATAACAATCACATGATCGAAACAAATTACAAATACCGAATGGTAGACAAATTGTAAGTACGAAATACAAACAAAATTTCCGGATCAAGAACCGAGTCCTGTGTGATACCACAGTCTCCTTAAGAAAGATTCGCCGCCTACCATGGGTGTTGTAGGATGCGTTGGCGTCTTCCTCCCAGGGTTGGCTCGGCTAAACCGCAAGCCGTCGGAACACCACCGTCGACTGCCTTGGCGAACTGAACAACTGTCTGTCTCTCTCTCACAAGAACAATATTCAGATTATATGGAGCAATACGAATCTCTGGTATATCTACCAAAACGTGATACACCAATATAAAGGAAGGAAACCTCCTCCAATGAATTCGGGAATTGAATTACATGTAACTCCTGCAATGAATTTGAGAATTCAAATCTGCCATTAACCTCATAATGGGGAGGAGTAAACCAGGTTGTAACTCCTGGTCCTTAGAACACGTCCAGATTCGTTGAACCAAATAGAGGCCTATCGGTTGCCTCGAGAGACCCTCCGTATGCCTCGATTTTATTCATCCGATTTTCTGGAAAATATCCAACAATTTATTCAATACTTATTTCTATTTAAAAGTGTTTAGCTATCAGATAATATTAAAATAACAAGGAAAAAAATTAAAATATCATATCCTGCAGATAAATTTATAAGTTTAGTAATGGTCTAAATGAATCATCTTCAAATACAAAAGAGAGGGGTCTTATTAAAAGATTTAAGAAGAAAAATAAAGAAATAAGGGAACAGGCGAAAAGGAGCGTCGCTTGATTTGCATTTTCTGATAAGACAATAATTCATACTTATAATTTCTTGAACACGTGGTGGTTTGGAGGCAAATGTTCAGTGAATGGAGGCTTCCATATGAGTAATTAATTATTTAGTGATTAAGGGACCTTACTAGGTTGTGCCCCAACACCCTTCTCCATCACATATTTATACTAGATTCATAGTATTTATTCTTGAGTCTCACACGAATATGTGTTGGAAAAGAACATATTGAGGCACCACGTGGTGATACCCTCAATGATTTTTCCTTTTTCGAACGTGATACACTAAAACTTCTAAGGTTTTTTTTTTTTACAAATGCAAAAAAAAAAAGTAGAGAACAAGAATAAAAAATAAGAACTTTATTACATCAGAATAATAAAGTTGGATTTTATTTTTCCGATGTCGGTGTGGATCAAAAAAAAAGAGAGTAGAGAACAAGAATAAAAAATAAGAACTTTATTACATCGGAATAATATAAGTTGGATTTTATTCTCCGATGTTGGAGCAGATCAAAAAAAAGTTGGTGCGGATGAAAAAAATAGAATAACAAAGTTGGTTTGAAAAAGATAAAAAATTCAATTTACTTGATGAAGTAAACGGATTAGGACAACTAGAAAAGTAAAGATAAAAAAAAATTACTAAAAGTTTGAGTTTGATAAAAGCGTTGGGCTTATGTGGTGTTGGAACCCTTTCTCCATCTTCAATTCTCATATTTATAGACCAAGGTGGTGCAGAGAAGAAAGAGCAGTGGGATATATTGTAGGGGAGTAGTAGCCACATAAGTTGAAATCATGGGGAGTACTAGCTCAGACTAACACTACGATTGGGCATATCTCCCGTTCGGCCAACTAATGCGCCAACTACCTTGTTAGGATGGGAGCGGAACACACAAAAGCCCTCGTGTTTGTTATGGACATGCCTATCGCGATGAGGGAATTTGTAATTAGAGATAGCCTGAATATCAGGCAAGTGCTTGACGAGGTTGCGAGCTCTTATGCTCAAGTGCTCAAAACTTTGGTTGTACTCTTAATGTGGTACTCTCTTCTTTAAGTTTATTGAATTTCCGTTTGACCCAAAAAAAAAAAAAAAAAGAGAACTCATGTGGAGTGGGGTTCTTGGATGTTTGACAAGTGTCCCATGGCAAATATAACTTCCCTCCTTAACTCTTTGGATGCCATGTGTCCATAATTGCTTCCAATATCAAGTGTTTCTTTCGTTCTAAAATGAGTGATCTATTTGAGATTTTGTGTTATTTTTAATTGTTTATATCTTTCAATTTATAAAGTTTTATGTGATTTTAAAATTTTTGTTTTCAATAGAAAAAATCTATTAAACAAGATCCATATTGCATATTTTTTAACATTCACATTGAAAAGTATAAGTAATTAAAAATGAAAATGACACGTTTTTCTAAAAAAATCACTCATATTAGATCTGAGGGAGTAAAAAATTCAATTGTTTTTTACATCGTGGAGCACTCTACTTCTGTAGCAACAAGCTACACATGCCCATGTTCAAAAATGGATTTTAACTTCTCCGAATAATTTAGTTTCGAGGAAAATTATCCGGTGTAACCCGCTTCACTTGGAATTTAATCAATTGAGCCTTGCTCCGAATCACAGAATTAATGTAGCCCATTAATTTTTTAGCCCGAGAAACTCATAAAAATCGGTCCAATTTAATTAATAATTCATTAAATAGTCCTTTAGCGCTGATCCAAGATTTGGTGCCAAAGACGGAGTTAAAAACTTCTATCATGATTTCTACGGAGTATATTTTATGCCTAAATTTCTCGGCAACAACACTATTTGTAATTAAAATGGCGAAAGTATATAAATACCTCTTCAACTATCACTTTTTTCCATTGAAATCCATTCACATTTAAAAGTGCTCATGCAGACCCCCTCAACTATTGAAAACGAAAAACATGCTAACTCCGTTAACGGAATGGAGGAAATGACTAAAATACCCTTTTTTTATAAGGTAAAAGTACATAAACACCCCCTCAACTATCACTTTGTTCCATGGAGACCCGCTAACATTTATATTATATTCTTGTTCTATCAGTCGTTGTTCTAGTCGTTTTTTTCATTTTATGCAATTTCTTTTTTCCTTACATCAATCATTTTAAAGAGAACCTTCTGTATATAACCATAAAAATAGCACGAAAACTGTGGTGTGACGGCGGCAGGTGTCGCAGTGGTTCTTTTGCTAATAAGAAATGAGAAGGGAAGATGAGGAGCGAAAGGAGAGAAGTGTGGGAGAAGAGAAGTCAAGAAGAATGGTGGTGGCAGTTGACGACAGCTGCTACGGTGTTTTTCCCATCTCTATTTTTTAAACTTTTCTTTAGAGAGGGTGTGTGTATGTATTGGAGGAGAGAAAAAAAAAGTCACCGAAACCAGTGGTTAGTCGGTTATGGTATAGAGAGAGAATAGCTTAAATGGAGAGTGACAGATTACCTGTGAAGGTTGTGATTAAGAGGGGGGAAGGAGAATACAATCCTTCTAAGTTTTAATCCAATCATTGATTTTAATGGTTGAGATAAAGTGTATTTTTTTTTAAAAATTATGTGGGTGGAACCGGTCCCTATATATATATATATATATATATATATATATATATATATATATATATATATATATATATATATATATATATCAAAGTTCAGGTTTGTTTGCTAATTTTGGGTTTTGATTGGAGGCTGTTTGTAGAGGGAATAAAGAGAAGGGTTAGAGGGGATGTGTGTATGTAATTCAATAAGGGTATTTTTGTCCAATTTATGGATGAGAAGGTTCATCACAAACGGTTTAAGACGGAAAGGTGCCATTTGGGTATCGGAGAGTTTAGTTGAGGGGGTCTGTATGGGCGCTTTTAAATGTAAATGAGTCTTCGTTAGAAAAAGTGATAATTGAGTAGATGATTATGTACTTTCGCCTAAAAAAATTTTATGTTCTATTTTACCAAAAAGACAACAATATGAATTGATTCGAAACTTGTCCAAACAGTACAACATTTACCAACCACATAGAGGTAATAAATAAGTTAGATATAAAATTACAAACTAGATTTTGGACATTCTACATAAATTATTGATGCGTCATTTGATGATATTTCAACTTAATATATAATCGTTAAAGTTCTCATCCTTCTAATAATGATTTCATATATATTATTGTAGCTTTAATATATATTAATTTTCTAGGAAATACGGGTCATCCAATCCTTTGAGGGACTGCAGGACGGTTCAGTCCGACTTGTTTCCGGACTCTAAAAATGAGCGGTTCCAATTATGAGAATCAGCCCAGAAAGGGTTGGAAAATGCATTTTCGGATTGGATAGTCCCTCCAAATTTTCTTAGTGAAAATTATCCACCACCAATATGCATTATTCTCCGTTATTTTCTTCTTCTTTTTTTGCAAAATGACGTGAAAAAGTTTCCATTTACATCCCTCAAAACTTCCCTACAAATGGAATTTGGAAATCCTGCGGTGCACCCCGCACTACAGGGGCTGTAGAGCGGTTGATCTGGCTGTCCATTTTGATACTGACAGCTCGGATTTAATCTGAGCTCCTATTAATCCTAACCGTCTATTGCTCGGATTAAAAATCCGGACCATCTATTGTCGAAATGAACAACCGGATCAGTCGCCCTACAGAATCTCCATGTCCCTACAAATGGCCAACTGACTCTATAGAGTGCACGTTGCCCTCCCTAAAAAGAAGGGTGTCTGTATGCCTTTCTTTGTAGGTACTGATGTCACTTTGTTCTACGACATTTATTTCACAACCAACCTTTCACATTGAAATTTATTTCCGAATGATACTGGAATAAGGGCTGAATAAGACTTCTAACAAATCTAAAAATAGTGGCGACGGCAATCGATCCCTTTTCCATTTTACTGCGACATAGAGATCGATCGTTTAGTCATGTTTTTAAAAAGGGTATTGTTAATTCCACAGGAGGTTTTGTCAGTGCCACGGAAATTAATTACACATGAAGCTAATATGTCTTAATTCCCCTCCCTAGTAATCAGCTTTGTTTTGACTTCTCAATAGCCATTGCTTTCCTAAGATCCCAAACAAAATTCTTTCTTCTACAAGGAATTAAAAGCATCAAATAATAATAATTATATTATATTTTTGCTCTCCAGATTAACTGCAAATCACCACATAACCAGAACCATTAAAAATTAAAATTAACATTCTCGTCCGTCATTAAAGATGCATTCCAAGAAGCATTAGAACATAACGAGAACATGTACTATGAAGTTCCAAGAGAGGGGGAAAAAAAGAAAGAAAAGGAAAAGTTAGTCATTACAAGAAAATTGGGATCTAGAATTGGTCAAAAGTATCACTAAAGAACACAAAAAACGTCGCTAAAGGCTATACCTTCACCAACCGTCGCCAAAGACAATCTTTAGCGACGCTTATAACCGTTGCCAAAGACTTTTTTTTTTTTTTTGAAAAATCACCATTGTGGAATGTAATGTCCACGTGTCCTCCATGTGGTGCTGACGTGTCAACCCCATGTCACTGATATGGCACCCATGTGTCGCCCGCATGGCGCATACGTGGCGCCCGCGTTGCAATGTGCAACAAATTTTGCTCCTCCTGGAATCGAACCCGGGACCTCACGTTCTTGCGTGTGTGCGCGAACCATCTGGGCTAGCACAACACTTGTGTAAAATGAAGCACCCACTAATATTTATCCTATATTATCCAGATTTTTCTTAATCCATTTTTTTATTAACAATTATTAAAAACCGTCGCTATAGTCCGGTTTATAGTAATGGTTATTGGAAACCATCACTATAGTTTAGTTTTTAGTAACGGTTATTAAAAACCGTCGCTATAGTCTTGTAATCTAGTAACGGTTGCACAAAAAACGTCACTATATTCTTGTATTTTTTTTTTACAAAATACATAATCTTTATTGAAACCTATCTCTTTTCTTCATAATCTGTATTTTGTAAAAAAAAAAAAAGAAACAAAAACAAAAACATGCTCATGGTGCCTGTTTTAAAAAATATCTAAACAAAAACAAAAAGCTGGAAATAAAAACTTTTCTAAACAGAGCCAAAAATTTACATATTATCGAAAACGGGGACAAGCCGAAGTTTGGGAAAATTCATAAATGACTAAACAAAGCTTGAATTTTCACCTTTGTCTCGTCTCTAAAAGAGCTTGCCATAAAATTTATAAAAGGCTTATTCAAAATGAAAAGATCCTTGAAAAAGTTGACTTTTTGAACCTCCCATGTACGCATTCTTCAACTTTTATATATATCCACATAGTTATATAAGTAGGAAATTTCTTGTAAGGACCTTAAATAAGAACCTTAGGTAAGGACTCATAGATCTCGATCAAATTTTATAATTCCAACTGTTCAATGTTTGCAGAATTTAGCAGAAAATATGACCAGAAAGTGCTTGTTTTGAGCAGTTTTAATTAAATTGTTCAATAAAAACTGCTCAGATCAAACACTTTCCGATCATATTTTTTGCTGATTTCTTGCGGGAACCCTTAAAATCATGTTCTGATCATTTTGAACGGTTCAGATCATCAAAATTCAATCGGAAACTATGAGGTTCTTATTTAAGCTATGTAAGGGAGTCCTTATGGAAGCTGATTGGTTATGGAGGTTTACCAGTAAAAGCACAGATCCAACATACCTGATTACAATAATATGATTATCAAATCTACTTCATTGTTACTAACTCAGAGCATCAACAGTAGAATAAGCAAATGTAAATAATCAAAATATGCCACATCAGATTTTGATTATTCATTTAGAGGTTGTTAAACTTAACAATGTCAATTCTCACATTGGTTATTTTTTGCCCATAATCAAAATCAATGAGCCCTCCAAACTTTTTCCCTTCATTTCACGCATATTTTTTTGAAAAAACAGTTCATTAAATAGTTTTTGAAGAAAAACAAAATAGTTTTATTAAAAAAAAAAAAACAGTTGTGTAAAAAAAATCGAAACAAAAAACAATTTTTCAAAAAATACACATTTTGTTCACTTAAAAAACTGTAAATACAATTTTAAGAAATTTTGAAATAAATGTATTTACACAAACAATTTTGAAAATTTAAACACTATAAATACAGTTTTTTAAAGACAGATTTGTGTAAAAAAACAATTTTGAAATCTCAAAATCTGTTTACCAAAAAAAAAGTATTTTAAAAAGAGTTTTGTGTAAAAAAGTTTTAAAATTTCAAAAACAGTTTTTTAAAAATACACTTTATTTACTTACACTTTATAAAATTTTTGAAAAAACAGTTTTTTGTGAAAAAAAAAAAGTTTCTGAAAAATATAGTTTTTTAAAATTAGTTTTTGAAAACATTGTTGAGAAAGAGAAAAAATTGAAGAGAGAGAGAGAGAGAGAGAAGGTTTTTGTGTATTGATGGTGTACTTGATTGAGATAGATCGAGAAAATTTGGTTATTGGCAAAAGGTTGCTAGTTTTAATTATTTAAAGACTAAAATTTAATGAATTACTAAGAGGTTGCTAAGTTTGATTATTTCAATGTGAGTATTTTTTTAAGCAAATATTGCTAACCTTAACAAAATTTTGGTTTTGATTATTTCATTGTGAATGCTCTCAATGCATTCAATTTCAAGTGTTGAATTGAGTTAACAAACAACCCATTTAATTAATTCGAGTAAATATCTTTATAACATCTCGATTTATTTACATAAATATTACCCCAAATGGCCTCTCCTCATGGTTTACTCAAATTAACGACGATTTTTTTCTCTTTAATTCAAGTTTCTCTACGATAGTCCATGGTTTTTAAACTCGCCATGCACGATGCCCTTACTAATGGTTTTACTCAAATTTAAACTCAAAATATGCTTTGAACATTTAGAGAGTGGACAGTGGGCTTATGTAAGGCAAATGTTTATTACATCTAAAGAAAAAATTGAATTTCTTTTTTCTTTTTGCTCTGAATTTGATGAATTGAAAAAACAATGAATTAATGTAGCATCAGACGTGGGCCCGTATTTAATAGGAGCTTACTAATGATGACGTGTAGATTAAATGAACCAAATCGTAACCGTATTAAATGTACTTTAGCAACAGATATACAGTGCTCAGGCAATCATTTAATCACATTTACCCATTTTTCCTAACTATACTGTCACACAGAAGGGTGTGGGGACAAGTTGTTGGAACGACTTAGATTCATTTGATCCAAAAACTGTAGTGCATCATCTCATTTCCAGGTTAAGTGCTCATAGTTTTCACCTAAATTACACAACTGTCATCTCTTTCTAACAAGAATGAGTAGTAACAAGAATGAGTAGTGCCGTAGGCACGAACTAACACTAGTTACACTATATAACAATAAATTGAATTGCTCACATTTGTCCTCTGTATTCATTATAGTAGGTAAGTAAATAAATAAAATGAATCAATTTCAAATGCTTTAAATGAATTGTGGACCCACACTCGTTTTGTTGCTGCAGGTCACACTGTTTGTTGGTTTCCTTTTTCGAACTAGAAAACAAATAATTTCCTCAAAGAAAGACCGAACTTCACTTCTGAATTAAATATTTTTTGTCAAGGAAAAATAGTGGATCAGTTTTTTTTTTTCTCTCCTCTATCAAAATGGACTAGACGATGCAATTTGGTCTCGTGGACCTTTTTTCCCTACCAAGTTGTGTAAGGGGATATTTATACATCGTTTCGAACTACCGTCTTTAAAATTACTCTTTCCGTCTTCTTTTTTAGGGCTAGTATTTTATTTTGGACTGTCTCTTAATAAATGTTAATTTTGTAAAGTTAGTGAGTAAAAGTTTGTACATTTTTCATTTTACCTCTAAAAGTAGATTCCATTTTAAAAAGTTAATGAGTAAAAATGTAATGATGATATCTCCATGGAAGGTAAGTAGAGAAAGTGGAGATAAAAATTGATGTGAAATTTGTAATGATGATATATTCTTAATAAGTTGAAGTTATGAAGCAGGATACTTAAAAAATGAATGGAGGGAGTATTTTTGTTCTACTTTTTCTGTACATCTTAATGTGTAAGAGACCGAATTGCTGATTCTAGCTATCACATGTATCGATCTTAATGTGCAGAGAGGAGGCCGAAACTTAGGATCTAAAATTTCACAGATTTACATGATTGTTGAATTTTTGAGTTTTTCTTACATACAGTTTGAAATTCAAGTGTGAAATATAAATTTTGACCTTGTATAAGAAAAATATCCATTTTCTATTCATACTAGTCGAAACATGCCTACACACATAAGAGGAAATAATTATTTTCGCCAGAGTCACTTTTTATTTTCGAATTTTTTGAACCCGGGGACTATGTTGTCCCTTATTATTGGTCTAATCCAGGCTGTTCATATCCGGCAATGAACGGCTCAGATTTTAACTTGATTGGATGGCCGAGATTTGTTCGGTTGAAATGAAATATGAGCTATCTATTGCCGAGTATAAACAGACCGGATGAGACCAACACCCAAGGCACAGTAGGGTCCCCCATTTGGTTTTTTTTTTCTGAGTTCGAAGGGCTCTAGCATTTTTTATACTCCAATAGGAAAAATTATACGCCGCCTCTAGCAGTACTCCAAACCTTTTCTCAACCACATATTTTTATAAGGCTTTAAGAGATCTTTCCTCTAATAGAGATCTCCGTATAATATTAATAATTTAATATGACAGTTCTCAAAGGAGTGCAGTAGAATTTTCCCGTACCGTCAACTCTGTAAATAATACTCATCTTGTGGTGCACCGGAGTAAGTACTTATTTTATATTTTTAAACTCAAAAATAATGTAAAAATAATAATTTTTTTGGTACTGTATAAAAGATCTAGGTAAGATTTATCAAACAAAATCCATATTGCTAGAACAATTATTTGCGTAAATAAATTATTTTTGAATTTGAAATTGCCTTTTTAAAAAACACTCCGTAAGTACTTATTTTCAGTTCTGGAACTGGACCTAAAGCAAAACCTGGACCTTATGCCGACACCTAGTGCAGGTCTGTTTCAATAGTAACACGTCATAGAGCCTGTTAGCTTGTAGTGCTTTATGCAGTAGTTCATGTCTTAGATGTTGGTAATTTTCGTTTACTACTGCTTTTGTGATGTAATCTTTGCGTTTGAGCTTTCTCCGGAGTCAGCCTTTTTATTGGACTATTATAAGGGGTAAAATGGAAGGAGGCCCCTGAAATTTAAATTTTTTTAAAAACTTAAAGCGGTCGCAACACAAGCTGTAACTCAGGGCCGGCTCTGACTTTTGCTTGAAATGAAATTGTAGGAAAATCCATGTTCACAAATGTACTGGGAAATGACAAATCCACTTTTAGTCCTCAGAATTAACACAATCTCCAAAAAGGGCCGCAAATACCAATAGTAGATCTCAATCACAGTGCCGCCTTCTCCGTTGCACGTGCCACCCATATAAATGTCCACGTCGGTTACATGATACCCCAGAAAAACCCACTTGCGCTACAATCTCTAGCAGATTTTTAGAGAGAGGAAAATAGTTTCAGAGAGAGAGAGAGAGAGAGAGAGAGACTCTGCCAGTCTCTCACGCACTTTTAAGCTTATCAACAGTTATCTTCAGCTCATCTGATTTTTTCAGCCCATGGGAGAGGTCTCAAATCTAAAATCTAAAACCAATTTCGCACATTTCTCATTCATTCTTCTTCTTTTTATGTGAATTTGTTAACTTCTTGATGGTGGTGATTAATTGTGTTTTGGGTGGTGTTTGTACAGGGAGAAAACAAAGCAGAGGAAAAGAAAATGGAGGAAAAGAAAGCAGGGGAGGAGAAAAAGGAAGAAACCAAAGCAGAGAAGGTGAGTGAGGAGAAGAAAGAGGAGAAAAAGGCCGAGGAAACCAAAGATGCCGCTGCGGCGCCACCTCCTCCTCCGCCGCAGGAGATTGTGCTGAAAGTATACATGCATTGCGAAGGTTGCGCTAAGAAGGTCCGCAGATGCCTCAAAGGCTTTGAAGGTTAAAATCGTCTTTCCAACTTCTGCCTACCCTGATTCTCTCTCTTTCTCATATGGTTCGTTATGCTTTCTTGGCATATCCTAAAAAGGTCCTCTCTTTTTTTTCCCTTTCCCGAAATCTCCTTCGGATTATCGGTTTTTGTTCTTTGCTATTAACAGAACAGTTGAAAATTAGAAAGGAAAAAAAAATTCATTTGATGCTGAAAGGAATTCACCAATTCGGAAATCCTGACTGACTTGTGGTGTTTACGAAAAATTCTAAGAGTAGTTTTTGAGATTTGAGCTATAAAAATTTGTCGTCTTTGTTGTCTATCTTATATCTGAATTTTTGTAACATTTGCGTTTAATTTGTCATATTTATGTTAAAGTAAAAGTGCGATAAAAAGTTTTTTTTTTTTTTTACAATGAGGGGTGCCCCACGCAACTAAAAATTCTTTTTGGGAAAGACAACGTACTTTCGCTTTTAATAGACTTGTTTGTTAAGAGGATTCATGACATCTAGATCAAGAAAATGTCCATGAAAGTAAATGAATGATTCAGATCATGAAAGTGTACATGAAAGTAAATGAATGATTCATATTTATTTTAGTAGAATTGTTTGTCAAGAGGATTGATATAATTCATGACATCCGAACCATAAAAGTAAATGAATGGTCCAAATTCACCGTGCGGTAGACTTGTTTGTTAAGAGGATTGGTACAATTTATGACATCCGGACCATGAATCTTGACCATTCATTTACTTTTATTAATACTTTTATGTTCCGGATGTCATGGATCCTATCATTTTTGGTTTGTCAATTCATAGTTTTGATAATTGGACTTGTCTCATAAAGGAATATATTACTAAGTTAATGTAGAAAAAGGTTTAGAAAAGAAAAAAAAAACATGTAAAGAAAATTGAATTTCCTGGCTAATCTTGTTTTTTTAAAATTTTGGTTAATATTTTCTATGAGTTTTTAGATTCGGTTTAATTTATGGGTAATTTTTCTGGACAATTTTTGTGGATCCGTAGCATTTCTAGAATGGGCATTGAAATTGAGTCTTGCTATCAGTACCGACTGAAACAGTAGGGAAATCGTATTGACGGCCGCTCCGGACCGTCTCCGACCATCGGACGGCCAATCCGAGCCATATAAAAATTCAAAAAAAAAAAAAAAAACAAGAGACTCATGCAGGAATCAACGGCATCCGATGTATATATGGTACTTGATCTGAACCCCCTATCTTTCGTGTATATATGTATATATATTCATGACCTCGGAGACGACCCAGTGCGGCCGTCCGTAAGATTTCTCTACGATTTTGGTCGGTACCTATAGGTTTTCTTATTGAAATTTAATATTTCATTTTTGTACGGCTGATAGGAGTGGAAGAGGTTCAAACCGATTGCAAGGCACACAAGGTAGTGGTGAAGGGGGAAAAGGCAGATCCGGTGAAGGTACTAGAGAGGGTCCAGAAAAAGAGCCACCGGCAAGTGGAGCTCATCTCTCCGATCCCGAAGCCGCATCCGGCAGAGGACGAGAAAAAGAAGGAGGAGAAAGAAGTTGCTAAGCCGGAAGAGAAAAAAGAGGTCATTTTTTACTTCTTTTCTAGATACTAAAGAATTGTAGAGCTCAATATTTTAATGGTCTAGGGGTTAATCAAGTTGATCGGACAACGATAAGTGCTCCTTTTTGGACCACAATTGCCAAAAGAACAATAAACAGTCGGATTTGACAGGGCAAGTATGGGCTCCTACCACTAACCATTTTTTTGTATTGTGGCAATCATATTTTGTTGCGGTGACCATTTCCGACGGATAGCAATGTATAAGTAAAACCGTGGTGGGTCATATCTTGGATCTCATAAGGGTGACATGAGAGGATTCACACTGATTTGGATCTCATGCATTACAAATTGCTCGTTTTTAGTTTTTAATTTTATGGATCCGTTTTACCTTTCTCTTTTTAGGTCTCATGTGTTTGTTGTTTTTTTTTTGCTCTGTTATACAGCCTCAGGTGATAACTGTAATCCTACAAGTTCACATGCATTGTGAGGCTTGTGCTCAAGAAATCAAAAGACGTATTCTCAAAATGAAGGGTAATTTCTATTCCTCTTTCTCCTTTTTGTCATTAATAGAATTTTTCGCCAATTAAAGTTTTAATGAGTCTACGTACATTCATACCGACCACTAATCTCTCACATATATGTGGATCCTACTCCACAATTAAAAAAAGAATTTTCAACTCAAAAAACAATCATTACTCTTATTTTCAATTATTACTCTCGAATCATTATCCTTATTTCTAATTATTATTCTCATTTCTCTCTTTATCTCTCTCAACTCATTACCTCTACTTCCAATCATTACTATCATAATTTTTTTTTCCAAAACCTCATCTAAACGCAACATTAACCTTTCTAGCTGTTCTAATCAAGAAAACACGACAAAGAAAACCCAAAAAAAAAAGTCTGCGGATTCTTTTATTCTATCTTTACATTCTGGTCATTTTTAATTCCCTTCAATTCAATTCAAGTCAATTCTGCCTTTGTTGACAGCAATAGTAGTTAACTTGTCGAATTACCATATTCTCAAAATTAGTCGATATGCATATAAGTCGGTCAAAATACTATGTTATCAAATTTTGTTTTGTTGAATTACCCAAATCTTGGATACCCTTTAACATCAGATGCGTAGGAGTATTACTTTTCGGCTTTTAGGTACCCTGTTTCTGTTGTAATCTGGAAAGTAGTTAATGATCTCTCTTTTGAATCTCTTAAAATAAAGCCCTCAAGCATTTCTTTTGATTCTTTATTCACAATGATTATGTTTTACAATCTGGACATTCTTTACTTGGAATCTAAAAATTAATTAATCTGTTTAAGATTCTACCAAATTCTTGTCTATTCAATTCAAGTCAATTTCCCATCTTTTGACAGCAACTTGTTTAGATTACTTCTTATTATTCTTATTATTAGTATTAGACCATTTTTGGGATAATCGAAATTCCATTCAAGTCATTTTGTTGACCATTTTCGTCAATTTGTTTACTTTGAGAGTTACTGTTACATTACCCAAATCTTGGACTGCCATTACCATGAAGTCCTTGTTCAGTTAATTCACCAACTTCATTGCATTATGCAGGGGTGGAAAATGTGGAACCAGATCTAAAGAGCTCTCAAGTTACTGTAAAAGGCGTTTTCGACCCACCGGATTTGGTGGACTACATTCACAGGAGGACCGGTAGGCACGTGGCGATAGTGAATCAGGAACCGGAAAAGAAAGAAGAAGAGAAGGGCAAGGAGGAGAAGAAGGCGGACGACAAGAAGGCCGAGGAGGCGGCCAAAGAGAAGAAAGAAGGGGGTGGAGACGCGGCTGTGGCGGTGGCGGCAGAGGGAGGCGAAGAGGTTGTTGATGTGGTGGAGCTGAGGAAGAATGAGTTTTACTACAATTACCCTCAGCACTACCAGATTTACCACCCCTACCCACAAAGGTTTGATCAATTGCCCACTTATTTTCCAGCAGCAGCTCCACAGATGTTCAGTGATGAGAACCCTAATGCCTGTGCAGTTATGTAAAAAGAATGGAAAGTTGGGGGGTAAAATGGGGAAAACTGTGCACATGGGCTATTGCTCTACATGTGCTCAGAGAATTTTGTGAGTCCTTTCTTGTACTTTTTGTTTTCCTTTTCTTTTAAACCGGTTTTATATATAATTAATAATACAATGGCATATATAAATATTTGAAATTTCGTACCTGATCTAATTTGTTCTGCCCAGCAATCTTTAGGTGGTTGAATTTTTGGTTTATTAATAGTATTCTCTGTTTGAATTAGTGGATTGGATTGTTGGATGTGAAAGAATCTTGAGGCCTCATTCTGCTAAGACAAATATTGTCAGAGAATAACTTGTTTCGTAAAACGAAAAATTACTATTTATAAAAATAAAAACTTTAGCACAACGAAGCCTAAATTTGGTGAATAAATCCACTTTTGACATTGTGGAAGGATAAGAGAAACACAAAAAGGGTAAAAAAATTAAAAATTGAATACCCAATGACGATCTGGTTATGAAGTTAACACCCTGTTTGGAATTTGTGGAAGATCAGGTTATCAATTTCGACCATTTAGTCAATTTAGTCAATACAAAACTCATGGTAGATTCTCTTTTTACGATTCGAGTCTTTCTGTGGGCTCAATTTGTTTATGAATCATCCAAAAAAAAAAATGGAAATCAATTTGTTTATTAATCATTCTCAAAAAAAAAAAAAACCGTAATGAAAATCTATAAAAAAAAAAAAAATGAAAATGACATGAGTTTGAGAATTTACTTTTTCAGTGACAAATTTTGCTAATGAAGCAACCAAATCAATTTAATAACTGCCTTGTTCATTTCCCTTCTCAAAAAGAATTTTTCAAAAAATTCTCACTAAATTCTCAATACTTTTAACATTTTTTTTTCTATCTCTTTCCACTTATTACCCCTACAATTTTTCAAAAAAAATTTTAAAACACAAACTAAACAAAGCATAAAATGATTCATATCATTAAATAAAGGATTGTGATTTTAGTACTTCAAAAATTGATGGAGTGACTCCAAAACTAAACTGTATTGATACACAAAATGACGTCGTTTCAAAATCCCTCCATCAATTTATGAAGTGCTAAAATCAATTTCCTTACTTACTGTAAAATACTGTGGAGTACTTTCTATTTCGCGTCACAAATTTGGATTATGTTACAGGTAAAGTACCTTGTTTGGCTGTCACGTCACTGTAAGTTGGTGGTCTCCACAGTTTTCCACCACTCTCTCTGTCAAACTTTAATTGAACTTCAAATTAAACGACCATCAACAGCAGCCCCGGCCCCCTCCCTCCTATCAAAAGTAGGTGAGGAGGTAGCTATTTGAGCCGACACTTGAACTATATTGCAAGGGACAAATAAACTCCATACTACTACCACCGATGGTGGTAGCTAGCTTAGATGGCGGCACAGTTCACACCCCAGTAATGGCTCAGGTTCGAGTCTCACTAAAAGGGGTAAATGGATTATCGCCATTTAGTACTCAAGTGTTGCTGTGGTAATGGTATGTTCTCAGAAATAATAGTTATGGTTTAAATCGAACATTCTATAGCAGAGCAAGAGCCCTTATGACGCCCAGGGATTGCTACTCTGATTGCCTTCCCTCACCATTTTTTCAGTTTAAAAAAAAAGAAGGAAAAGAAAAACGCCATACTTGTAGTGGACCAATGTGCTTTCTCTTTTCACCTAAACAGTGAACTCGAAATAGCCTTTTCGATCCCCATCATGTGATGGGAGGAAATGGATACTTATTTCTAAAAGTACTACTACTAGATAATTACATCGCTTGATCAAGGGTAACTAACAATCTCAACTAACGAAACGAACCTCTTTTATTCTTTCGGCAAAAGACAAAAAGTAAACATTGTTAGTTATAATTATTGAAATTTAAACATCTGTCAATACATTGAAAAACATAGTGTCTATCACTCCACTTGTGGCAACTAACAAACATTACAAGTATGATTATCCTATTTTGAGTAATGCTCAAATACCACAATCCTCTTTAGTCCTCTAAAATACATCACTGCGAACTCATTATGGACCCATATAAATTATCTCTATCATTAACACGTACATTTGACAATGACGAACATATTTGTCAAAACTCATCTTAATTAGAAATCATAGTCACGTGTATGACACAGATAAAATGGATTTTAAAAATTATTCTAAGTTTAAGTCGTCCATTTTATATGAACAAAAAAAAAACTGCTTGTTCACACACTTTTCGATGTCCGATCAAGTAATTAACTTTTAGCAATATACTTTTCACTGTTTACTAGATCAATGGTGCGCGTGAATCATTTGTTTCCCTTTGAAATGCGGATGCGTTTGTTACAATTGTACACAACCTTTTATTGACCAAAGTAGAAAACCACAAGATCAAGAACACTACTCCCTTCAGAAAACAAAATTCAAAGAAACTTGAAAGAAAGGGAAAAACATATCCAAATGAGGTGGAGATGTTTGGGAAATGTCCCTGTATAAACAAGGCAAAGAATATGGGAATATATTTGGTAGAAATTCAAGGGATGTTTCCCAACAGCTAGCTTCTAAGCCAGGCCAAACATTGGAAAGAATCAAGAGAAACAATGCATGTAATTTTACACTGGGAAGTGTTTTCTTTTACTACTTTATTATTTTTGAGCACATCTTGAAAAGAGGATTCAAATTTTTGTTTTTCCCAAACAGAGATTTTTTTTGTGACACTGATCGAGGTCTCTGATTCATGCAAGTGGGGAAAAAAAAGAAAAGATGAGGACAATCGTCACAATCATAGCCTTTATGCAGCATTAATGCAGTGCACATCTACTATTTTTGGACCCCTCAAGTGCAGTAGTATATGCTTTCAATTACTTTTCAAGTCTACAGGGCCACAAGCTTTGCATTTTTCACCTTCATATATAGCGTGTGTGTTCTTTTTGTGTTCATTCTCCCCTCAAAAGTCACACTGGTGTTGTGACTAACCTATTTTCCTTTCGGGTCCACCAAAACACTACTTGCATACCACGAACCGGGGACGTCATGCGAGATTAGTATTATTATTCTTTTTTTTTTTTTTTAATAATCAGATGTCCGAGTTAATTTAGCCGGCGCACGTTGATTCATTCTCTGGGATCATAAGTTAGCGATCGGACAAACACTCCGACTACCCGAACATTGGATAGAGTGCATAGTATCAGAATGCATGGCCAAGGAAAATATACCCCATCTTGGAAAATTTTACCACATTGGATACATGGGCCGTTCCAGAAACCTTCTTATTTTATAAGCACTTATTTTGGAGCTTTGTTCCAAAAAATTCAAATAAGCAGCTTATTTTCACATTTTTAAACTGAAAAATAATGTGAATAAAAAATAATTTTTCAATTTTTTTTGCACCGTATTAAAGATCTCAATGAGATCTATCAAACAAGATCTGTAGTGATAAAAAAATTATTTGCGTAAGCACATAATTTTTGAGCTTGAAATTACCTTTTCAAAAAATAAGTACTTATTCACCCTTTTGTGAAACACACCTTATTATTATACAAAAAATAAGTTCTTATTCCGGTTCTGGAACAGGCCCTCAGGCTCTGTTCCGGAAAGGAAAATAAGTACTTATTTTTTAAGAAGGCAATTTCAAGTTCAAAAATTATGCGCTTACGCAAATTATTTTTCCATAAATATGGATCTTGTTTAATAGATCTCACTGAGATCTTTAATACGGTGTGAAAAAAGTTAAAAAATTATTTTTCATTTACATTAATTTTAAGTTTAAAAATGTAAAATAAATATTTATTTTTTAAAAAAATGTTCTGAAATGGGACCTCAAAGAAGAGGATGCCATGGAGTACTACTTTTACAACATTGGATAGAGTGAATGGTATCAGAATTGCTGAGGAAAATGGGTGGCCATAACCCAGTAGTTGAAAGCAGAAGCTATGATTATTTAATCCGAGGAAAGTTTTGTTTCTCTCTCTTCTTTGTGATTTAACGTTTCCTCAGCCTAATATAAGGACAAGATGCAAATCTAATGACATCATAGCAATTGCTTAATTATATTTAGACAGGCTTGCTTCACACAAACGACTATGATTAAAAAATGATTCAAACGAAATCCTACTGCAGGAGTATTGTGGAACCCGATCGAGGGATAGTGTTATGTGCATCTAGACCGTCCGTTTCAAAATCCAACAATTTAAATCTCATATCTGTCTGTCTGTCCAGCAATCTAATAATACTCCAAATCTCATGTCCGGATGTGCAGTGCACAACACCTAGACGAGGTGATGTTACATACAATCGACACCCTTCCCTCACCCGTAAGGCCATACCGTTGCACACTTGCCAAAGATGGGCTATCGAGATTGGCGTGATTTTAAATTTTTAGTGGATTCCATACCGTATTACTAGTAGTATTTCAGTGATTTCACCAACATTTGGGCACACCCCGACTACATCATTCTCAGCGTGAATCGTACACATTTAATTGTAGAATGAAATTCACACATATTTGAGGGTGATACATGTGGTCGGAGTGTAGCCGAGTGATGTTCCAGTAACATTACTGATATTTCACCTGTACATGTATTAATGAAAAAAATTACCAAGGTAAAAAGACAAAGTTGAAAGAACATCCATATTCTTCTTTAAAAAAAAAAATTTGTATGTTCTTTTAGAGCTCTGCTACGCGTAGAGACAATTCGCAGAGAACCACGCAGAGACAAATGCGTTTGGCCTCATTTCGGGTCCCGAAAAAATCTAGAAAAATATCTATAAATTTTTAAATATTATTTTATAGAGCCATGTAAAAAATCAACTCCATTGGATATTGATAAGTGTTACTTTTTGATTCGTAAGGGCGAATTGAGCAGTTTCGCCTCTACGAATCCAAAAGTAATACTTATTGACATCTACTGGAGTTGATTTTTTACAGGGCTCCATAAAATAATATTCAAAAATTTATGGATATTTTTCTAGATTTTTTCAGGACCCGAAATGGGGCCAAACACATTTGTCTCTGCGTAGATCTCTGCAGATTGTCTCTGCTGAAAGTATTTTTGATATTTGTATGTGTGCGTTTGTGGTTATAGTAAATTTTTTACTCGGCCCCACACGTCTTGTGGCTTTGTACATGTCTATGTTTGTGGTTGTAAATTTTTTGCTCTCCCTCTACAGTTGAGTTTTGTTCATATTATCTTCCTTTTTATTGGTTGAAATTGTATGGATCCCACCACAAGTGATGTCATGCTTATCAAAAAGTGTATTGCACGGGTAAAACCTACATCATTTCAACTAATAAGATGGACGATAATGTTCGCCCTCTTTTAAGGAGAATGAATAAAATTGCACTCTTCTCTCTACCGCTTACACACTCTTATCAGTTTACGTGACTTTAGATACGAGCCATATGCCCCTTGTTTGGTTAGCTGGTGAGTTTGTTTTTAAAAGCAATTGGTCATATTCTTAGGGTCAAGCTACAAAAAAGTGTTTTTTTTTGAATTTTCTCATTCCGATATGGATGATTTATTTTTGATTGGATTGAAAAAAGAATTACTAGTTAATATGAGCCAAGCGTAAGCAGGTCCGGATACCTCTTGCCAACGTTAAAAAAATTGGACTTGGATAGGGAATATCTCTCATTCACTGCAAGTGGATAGTGCCAAACAGAGTATGATTTGGAGGTGAGGTAACAGATAAACTTCCACAGTGCCCACTATAAATTCTTCTGACAGAATGAAAACATTTGTCCGTTGCGATGGATGGATGGGATGGAAAGCCGAAATGATATTGGTACGACGGGTACCATGGGGAAAATGCACTGTCGGTCGCACCGAACTGTCTTCGATCTCCGGATGATCGATTCGAGTCGCTCAAAAATTCTTTTAAAAAGTCTTATTTTTTAAAAAAAAATCGAGTGGACCTAAACGGGAATCAACGACATCCGACCTGCGTATGTGTTCAATCCAAACATTTCATTTATGGTACTCGTCAGTACCCATATTATTTCTGGGATGAAAAAGCTCGAATTTTTGTGTGGGAAGGCTCGTATTTACACGTAACCTTTCCTGTCTATGTGGGAAAGAAGTATTATCAATTGTGAAACTACTAAATCGAAGACTATTAGACGATCAGCTGTAGCTGCTTTGATCGATAGCCCTGAATAAATTTGTTCTTATCTAATTTGAACAACGATCAATCAATCAGATCAAATTCTCTTATTCTAAGACTCGAATCATTCATTTGATTTGGATGTGTTATCTGTTTCCCTGTCATGTGTAGTAGATCTATGTAACGGTTATATTAATTGAAAAAGATAGGTTGCAATCATCAATGAATTTCTAACTAATTTCTCAAAAAAAAAAAGAGGAAAAAAATACAGTATTACATCATCAATTAAATTTTGAGACCGAAAAAGTAAATAAAAACAACCAAACAGGCCCTTCGGGTGGTATATGTAAGAGTGAGAGTCCAGACATTTTACCTTCATCTCAATCATCAACCTCACCGCCTTTTTGGGCAATTTAGGATCAGGTATACCATAGGTTATGGTCCATCACGTGCTTCCACTAACTATGGTAACCTACTCACCTAGTCCGAGAGAGTGATTCTCAGTGCTCCAAAGGCTTTTCCCGTACATTAGGGCTCCGTTCAGTTGTTGAGAAAGTTGTGTGGAAAATTGGTTCCCAAAAAAAGTGAAGTGAGGTGAAGTAAAAGAAAAGAAAAATTATTTTCCTGTGAGTGTTCATTTGACAAAAGAATTTTGCAAGAAAAATTAAGATTTAGTTGTTCATTTGTCAGGAAAAAGAAACTTTCGAGAAAATTTTGTGAGTGTTCACTCATTTTCCTTTTCCCGCGACGCAAAATCCTGTGTTTTTTGTAGGATCACTTTTGCAGGAAAGTAATTCCTGCAGGAAAACTTAAAATGGTAAGTCCTAGAATTTTCCTGCCAACTAAACACTGGGAAAGTTATGGGAAAATTGATTTTTCCGTCCTTTCCTGTACTTTCCTGGCAACTGAACGGGGCCTAGAGTGTATGAATGTGTGCTGAAAAAGAATTCTACGGGAGCAATAAATAATTTTTCGGTTGTTATATACTATTCCAAAAAGTTATTTAATGTTATTGGGCATCGCCAAGTGGTGTATCAGCCTCCTCCTCCACCGTAAGATCACACGGAACTCAAGAACAATTTTATGGACTTACACAATTATGCGGTGTTGGAAGGGCCTGCGGCATCGCATGGCGTCGTAGGAGCACTGCGTAATCTCTCTTAGTCGTGGCATCCCAACCTATCTTTGTGGCCCCACCCCGGAACCCTTTTTCAAAAAAATAAAAATTTGAACTGACCCGAACATTTTGGTTGTTTGGAATGATTTTGAGGGAGGGTTTTTGGGTAACGAGTGGAGAGACGTACAAGAGTAATAAGTTGAGAGAAATTTAGAGGGAGAAAAGTTTTGAGACCCCGAGAGAGCAATAATGCTTTAGTGTTTTTGGGCTTCGGCCCCTTATTCTACAAAAAAAATTATGTTGAAAGTGTAAATGGATTCCAGCCCAAGCTAAAAGAAAACAGATTGGAGTTGGACTTGAGTCAAGCCCACAAAAAACTATTGTGGACCAAAGGGCTTCAACATTAGCCCGTTCCAAGTGCTTGGACGCGCTTAATTGGTTGTAGCCTGTAGCCATCAGTTAATCAACATTTTTCATTTTTGCTACCTACGATGATTGATCCCTACAATCACTCTTTGTTGAATAATTAATTTTGAAATTAGGGTTATCGCGTTTGAGCACATAGCTTCTGTAGTGCACTCGCGTACTCTGTGTATCCGTCTCTGTCCTTTCGTGGTATGAGTTATGTACGCAGGGAGCGACGAAAAGAACAATTAAATTAAATTAACTTAACTTATGCGGTTACGCGTATGCTTAGTGCGTATAGAATCAATCATGCACCATTTCACTAGTACGCGTGAAAAATCTTGAGTGGGAGGAAGAAGAAACATTTGAGGGAAGAAGACCATATAATCTAGTTACGCATACAATTAGAGTGTCCACAATAGCATAACCAAAAGGGCTAGGTTTTTAAAGTTAGTAATATTTGTGCAAAATATGGCTCACAATGCTATCATCAAATTTAACAAACTCCTTAGAAATAATCACATTTTGGACTTTGGATAACTAAAACTAACAACATTTTGTCAATAACCAAATTTAATTAACCTCACATTCTCAATCAAATACACACATGATTACAAAAAAAAACGTTATATCCCTTCCCTTTTCCCCTCTCTTTCTTTTTCTTTTTCAACGATGTTTTCAAAAAAAAATAATAATTAAAATTGTTTTTTTATAAAACTGTTTGCCCCAGAAAATATTTTTTAACTGTTTTTAAAAATAAAAAAATTGTTCTTTTTTCGAAAAATTGTTTTGTAGAAGAAATTTTTTTTCTCAAAACCTTTTCTTATATAAAAATTAATTTTTCAAAAACCGTAGTTACACAAAAACTATTTTTATAAAAAAAATTCATAAAAAGTTTAAAAATTATATTCTATTTCTAATAAAAAGTTTTTATTAGTCTCAAAATTTATTTTTAGAAAAAACTATTTCTATGTTCACAGTTATTAGTTTTTTTATAATTTAAAATGTGATGTGACAACTTTTGGTTATTCAATTTTGATTATGCCATTGTGGACCTCTACATTGCTAATCTTAATAATCTCTTAACTGGATAATCAAAAGCTGATGTGGCAACTTTTGATTATTCATTTTTTATTATAGCATTGTGGATACTCTTAGCTTCCTACACCTAAAACTCGGAATTCTCAATCTTGGTTAACAACATCTTGGCCGAATTCACGTGAACCACTCCAACAAATGACTTCTTCTGGATCTGAATCCTTGAATCCCTGATTTTTGAAGCTCGAAGATGGCCAATCAAATGACTAGCGCTTAGTGACTTTTAGAACATTGGTTCCTTCCACCACTACACATTGATCATATGGTTTCAAGACAAAGTGCACATGTATCCTAAAAATGTGTTAGAATCCTATAAAGGTCTGGAGCATAGTCACATAGT
Organism: Rhododendron simsii; assembly: GCA_014282245.1. Taxonomy (NCBI): domain Eukaryota; kingdom Viridiplantae; phylum Streptophyta; class Magnoliopsida; order Ericales; family Ericaceae; genus Rhododendron; species Rhododendron simsii. The sequence goes on from CM024964.1 coordinate 26,226,576, forward strand.
GTGCGCTCTGAGACATTTCAGTAACCGGGGGTGGATTTAAAGAGGTGCCAGCTAGGATTAACGTGCCCTTCCTTGAATTTTGCTGTGCTAGCTTTGTACTAACATTTACATATCTCGAAAACATACCAATCAACATCCGATTGAAATAATTTTGGACTATTGTGGTTGATATTCTTTTTTTTTTCTTTTTTTTCTTTTTTTTTTTTTGTGATAGGCAAGCATTTATTAAAAACAGGGAGAGGGAAAAGGGAAGTCCAACAAAAAATTGGACAGTACATCACATGGGCCGAAACTCAACCCCAATATTCTTGATGAGTATTAAAATGTAAACAATTCTGATTATCGAAACGGTCCAGAAAACTGGCCATTCTTTAGTAAAAATACTTTAGTGGAGGATCCTCCTCTTTACATAAATACCCAAAATAATAGTTCCTATCTTTAGAACATACATCACCCCCGTAGTGGAGTTCTATTTTGTGCTTATTTGAGAACTTTTTTTCAAATATGTCATGTTAGCACCTTTATGTTCAATAGAGAATGTTTCAAAAAAAATATTCCATACCATTTTATCATTATAGTTAATTGTGAAATTTGTTTAAGCTGATAAGTAGGTGCCCCTCCTTAATTATCGAATTCATGGATCGGCTACTGCTGCTAACACACATTCTCGTGAGGTCTATAACTTTATATGAATCCCACGTAAATGTATAGTACTGCTGCAATAATTCACAACATCGTGTGACTGTGTTCCGGGACTAGTGAAGAATTACTCCTCAATTAGCCATGGTTAAGGCAGAATCCTATTCTACTAATTAGTACATAACTTGACGCGAGTCCCCACTCCTGGGTCTTATAAAAGCCTACAGACTCACCATCAGAACACTACAATCCAAAATTCATCACTTTTCTCTCTCCTCGAACTCATCCAACACACACAGTTTTCTTGATTTATTCTTTTGAGGTTTTACTCCCTTCATAGTTAATTTGAAATTCCCTATCAAAGCCAAAAAGGAATCCAACAATGAGCCGTTTGGGGGCTACGATCACCTTTCTTCATTCTCTAGCTGGGTAAATTTCTTCCATTTTAATTACCCCATTTTCTCTAATTATATAGTTTGTGTTAGAGATTTATAAAATAATGTTTGCATTGGTGTTGAAAGTACTTGTAAATGTTTTGATGGGCATGCAGGGAGGGCATGAGGCTTCTTGATGAAGAATAAAGGACGAGAGAGACTTGTTCTTGATTTCAACGTATTAACAATCAAACTAATGTATGCTTATATTATAGTACATAGATGATAGAGGGCTCGTAAATAATTTTATGTTATTTTTTGATAATTCAAGTGTCCGAATCAACCTACGTACTTAAGTTATCAAAAAATAGCACTGTCTTATGCTGTTAGATTCACATCAACCTCTTAGTTAGATGGGCGAATCATTTCTTACCATGTGTGTTGTTTAGACTATACGTTTTGTACAAGTATGCAATGAGTGTGATTGAGATTTTTAACCTTCCATCAGTAGTTTACTGGCAATAACATCACATCATTAATGTTTTAGGCAAATGATAATGTGAGATATTTTTCTGAAAGTCCCAATTTGTTGTGAATAAAAAGCCTTGTACAGGTGTACAGAAAGCTAGCTAGCTACTAGAGCTAGAGTTGGAAATCCAGACCGACTCAGATAAAAATGACTTGTAAATTGTGCTCTTAGAATCAAAAAAAGCAATCCATAGAAAGAAAGATATTGGACGCAGAGCGAGAAGAACAAAAAATGAAGGGTATAGATAGAGAACTTCAGATTGGGAAGCGGTCCATTCTATAGTGAGCCTTCACTCTTGTGCAATGAGGGGCATGGTTTAGGCAAATGGATTGGTAGCCTAGTGTTTAGTGCACATTACGCATTTGATCAGTAGTGTTCAAATTTCACTAACTATTAACACTAATAGCCAGTTGGTTTTTGGCCCAATGACATCAGGGGATGCACTTTGGTGCTAGGAGAAAGAAGATCCGGAGTTCAACTCCTATTCCAATGTACTAATCTAACTATTCTGACGATATTAACTTTCGCCAATCAAAAAAAAAAAAAAAAATTTTGCCGAGAGAAAAAAATGAGGGGTTGATTCAGTGGTAGAAACTGGAGGTTGGACAAGGCCCAAATTTGAGTTCGCATAAGCCCTCCTCATTGAGGCTAATTAACATACTCATAACACTACTCAAATGTAGTGGAACCTTAGTTTGGTCCAGACATAGGTGTGATGGGATTCCCTATACAATGACGCAATAAATGCGATGGGACAATATTCAGTAGGGGAGGTGACGGGATACCGTATGTGATATATCTAAAATAAAGATAGTTTAATTGCTAATCATCATCGCACTTGCAAATTAGAACAAGATCCGAAATCTTGTTTTGAACAAAAGGTGCATGGAATTTGAGTTCATTACGAGATTAGAATCCCACTTGTGTTGGATCGATCTTGTTTTACGCTTCCCAAATAGTCTTGTTCAGCTAAATAATTCAATCTGAATTATCAAATTTCCGGATCCGTCACTACCAGTAACACACATTCTTGTGAGGTCTATGAATACATTCATGAACCCCACATAGATGTGTAATGCTGAAGTAATCTGGAACATCGCGCGATTTTGTTCCAGGCCGGACTAGTGAGAATTACTCCTTGATTTGCCATGGTTATTAAGGCAGAATCCTATTCTAATGCCTTACTTTACGCCCACTCCTGCGTCTTATAAAAGCCTACACACTCACCATCACAACGCTTCAATCCAAAATTCTTCACTTTTCTCTCTCCTCGTTCTCATCCAACACACACAGTTTTCTTGATTTATTCTTTTGAGGTTTTACTCCCTTCATAGTTAATTTGAAATTCCCAATCAAAGCCAAAAAGGAATCCAACAATGAGCCGTTTGGAGACTACGATCACCTTTCTTCATTCTCTAGCTGGGTAAATTTCTTCCACCCTATTTTTTTCAAGATAATTGTATTCTAAAATCGTACTTCTGTTGATTATCATAGTTTTGTGACGGGATTGATATTCTCGACAAGCTTTAAATTAATAGTGTACATCGTCGTTTCAATTTTCTTTGTGAGTTCGAAAAGGACTATCGAGGATATCTTTTATCAAAAGTGTTAGGATCCAAGACACTCAGTCCATGAAAGTGTTTGGACATTTTCATGGACTGAGTGTCCTGAACCGTACCAGGCCTCAAATTGGTTTAATTTTTCTAATGCTGTTATGCAGGCCAGTGATGATGCTTCTATACCCTTTGTAAGTGACCTATCAATTGCTTCTCAAAAATTCTGTTTTCATTTCGGAATTTGGCTTCAATTTTTAATAATTCCATATGAATTAAACTTGAAATTCTTCTTCTTCTTCTTCTTCTTCTTCTGTTTTTTCATTTATGGGTCTTAAGGTTTGCATCGGTTATAGCAATAGAGACAAAATCAAAGGGGGATTCCGATCATGAGCAGTGGCTTGCTTATTGGATCCTTTACTCTTTTCTCACTCTCGTGGAGATGCTTCTCGAACCCATCTTACAATGGTAATTACTACATAACTTCATTTCTTAAGGAAAATTTTAAGTTCATTTATTTCAGGACCTGTTTAATTAATTGATGTCTAATAGTAGTAGTTGTTTTCCTACCAAACTTTAGGATCAAGGCAAATGTATAAACAATCATTATGTGTTCATTTATATGTTTTTTTTTGCCAAAGTTTAGGATAGTTCCATTGATAGGATAAGAAAACAGTACATCAAGAAGAGGATACAAGCCAGCACGCATCCCATTGCATTCTGTTCGTTGATATCTAACTAACGTGAATTTCGGCATGTTTAATGATCTTGAAAAGGTCTAAAAAGAATCAGATTAAAAAACGAAGGTCTAAAATGAACAATTCTAATCACTAAAATGAGCCCGTAAAAGGTTCGCCAATGTGCTACCCCATCCCAGACCCAGTTCCAGTCCCCAGGAAAGGAGCCCTTCCTAAAAGTAGTTTGTTCTCAATGGTGATAGGATGATTGTAGAATCTGTTTCTAACTTCTTGAACATTCTTTAATATAAGGATCTGTACAATAATTGATGTTCGGTGGTTGTTTCCGGCCAGAAGAATCAGCTTGCATGATTAGTTTTTCAAAAACAGAAATCCTAAGGGACCGACTACATTCATACCAACGGGAATGAGGAGCCCACTCTAGATTTCGCACAGATGATTAGAACTGTACAATAATTAATAAAAAAGAAAGAGTGGGCCTCGTGAGAATCAGCTCAATCCGATATGTGCAAGTGCTTAATCCAATCTTATATTTTTTGTGGGAAATGACGGACCAAAACATGTTTTGATAATTAATACTCACCAAGGATATTTTCAGCATTAACAAATGTTTTCAGTATGTCCTTGGAGAGTATTACTTATCAAAATACGTCCCGCACCATTATTTTTCCTATTTTTTCATTCAGATTTCTGGAATGCTCGAATTATCCGTGCGGGATCTAGAGCAGGCCCGACGTTCCCATTGGTACTCTGTCAATATGAATGTGGTCGGTACCTATAGTGGGCCGGTTCCTGTCAATTAAAACATTTTTTTGAAAAGCAATTTCGAAAATGATTTTTAAATGTCAATTAAAATAGGATTTTAACCTTGATGATTAAACTTTTTTTTAATTTGGTGTTCGATTATTTTCTTGCAGGATACCGATATGGCATGATATAAAGCTAGTATATATGGTGTGGTTGGCTTTACCTCAATTCAGAGGGGCAGCTTTCATGTATGATAGATTTGTTAGGAAGAATATCAAAAAATATGGAGTTTTAGGTCAACATGGTCATGGGTCTCATGGCCACAAGTCTGCTAATTAAAGGCAAAGGCAAGAACAAGTTTGTGGACTTCTTCATTACTCCTAAGAAAGCAAGTTAATGGAAGAAATACTTTTCTGAGAAAGTTCAAATATGTTGTGAATAAAAGACTTGTATTATGTATTCAAAAAAATAAAAAGACTTGTACGTACCATGTATAATATCACTCTTATGCAATGAGGGGTATGGTTTTGGCAAAGTGGATTGGTAGCCTACTGGTTGGTGCACATCATGTACTCTTGTGCATTTGACTTGTGTTCAAACTTCACTAACTACTTCTCCTTCCGTTCTATTTTGTTTGTCTATTTTCAATATTCGTGTCGTTCTTTAAACACTTATATATCCTAATCTATAATATTTTTCATAATTTTAAATTTTTTGTATTATAGATCTAATTGAGAACTATTAAATAAGATCTATATTGCATATTTTTTGAGATTCATATTAAAATATATAAGCGATTGAAAACTGACATTAGCATCAAAAAGGGGACAAAAAAAATTTGATGGAGGGAGTAACACTACTGGCCAGTAGGCCTTCGGCTCAATGGCATCAGGGGGTTCATTTTGGTGTTAGAAGAAGGTCCAAAGTTTAACTCTTCTTCCAAGATACTAATCTAACTATTCTGACAATACTAGCATTCGCCGATTAAAAAAGAAGAAGAAGAGGCTATTAACACTACTGACTTTTGCCGAGAGGAAAAAATGAGGAGTTGGCTTAGTGGTGGACACTGGGGGTTGGACAAGGCCCAAGTTTGAGTTTGCATAGTCCCTCATTAAGGCTAAACATACTTCTAACACTACTCAAATATAGCGGAACCTTAGCTTAGTCCACACATATAGGTGCAATGAAATTCCCCGTACAATAACGCAATGTGACGGGACAACACTCAGTAGATGGAGGGGGTTACAGGACACCATATGTGACGTACCTAATATTAAGATAGTTTATTTGCTAATCATCATCGAACTTGCAAAGAACATGATCCGAAATCTCTTGTTTAAACAAAAAGGTACATGGAATTTGAGTTCATTACGAGATTAGAATCCTACTTGTGTTGGATCTTGTTTTGTGCTTCGGCTTCCCATTCTGAAATTTTCAAATAAAGTCCATGCATGTAAACCAAGAAGCACGTCTCTTTCTATGCATTATGTCCCATTATATTTTGTCGCTAAAACCATCTTCTTTTTTTTGGAAACACGTGAGAAATGCATTGATGAATATAATGAATACAAGCTACCTTGTTTAACTAATACAATTGTTAAATGACCTATTAAACACAGAGAGAATATAACACATCTAAATCAAATGAAGGATTCTAGTCCAGCGATAGATTGATTAGATGGTCAGGGGTTTGAGCCGCGCATGGTTCTTGTCGATGCCAAGCTGCTACGGTAGTTCTACAATCGATGATGTTTAGTTCCCATAGAAATCGACTGATGCCAACCTAGTGTGACCTATGCCAACAAATTAGCTTTTTCTGTACTTTTGGTAGAGAGCACTGTGTGCATGGAATAGCCGTATGCAACTAGATGGCCAAGAATACAACTACAATGCAGAATCGATAGAACCACACTGCAACCCGTGATTATTGAAACAGAAACTACGGAAAAAACATTGAAACGGGCAATGCTACGGCGATGTACCCTTGACTAAAACCGTCTTGGAAATTACACCATGTGCCCACTTGATTATAAATAAATTGGGAAATGGTCCATTGATTGATAAGGCGTATCACTTCCACACAACTCTATGATTGTTAGAGAAAGTCCTATCTGGAAGTCCATTGTATAGTCTCTGTGTTTGCCCCCAAAAAAATCATTGCAGCCAACAACAGTTTCTTTAGTTGTAATCTGGCTATTTTAAAGAATTTCTTGCTGCTATTCTCTAGAAAAAAGTAGTTTCTTCAGGTTGAAACGTTAAACCTAAAAGGTAGCTACACATCAATCACCATGAACAGAGGATTTGCATGCCTATTTCTTGGGTCAGCTTGAGCACTCGTAGACTAATCCTATGGGACCAATCTAATCGTTCACTTGCGGGAGTCTATATTAAAGTTAAAACAAAATTCTAGATAAATTGATCTCGAAGAAGTTAACAACCTTGAGAGATTTCAAATCTGAAACCTCAGAAGAGAAAACCTCCAAATTTCAGGCCTTCATCACTAGACCAATGTTTTGAGGTTAATCGAAGATTGACTCCCATCTCATACTTACCTTAAATACACGACATGATTTTGTGCGCCTCTTTCAATTACTTCTCATAAGTCATATCATGGTAGACATACCACTGTGCCTTCCATCAGTTCAATTATTTACGAAATGAAAAAAAGATAACTTTTCAACAAAAAATAGAAAAAAAAAAAAAAAGAAAAAAAAAAAAACCCACCACTTCAGTTTCAGTGACCATCCCAGGACAAAAGTGAAAAACATTTCTCAAGGGCAAAACAGTGAATTGACACTCCATTATTGTAATTTGCACTTTATACTTTCTACCTCTGGATGGACCTGAAAGCGAAACCAAAAGAGATCCACCATCAACTGGTAGCCCTCCAATGAAACTCTAACCAAATCTCTTTTTAGCTTTTTCAAAAGCTATTTTCCTATACAGAGTAAAATAAAGTAGGGTAGTGAATTCCACCAAAAATCCACCTTTCCCTCACTGTATATAACTGGAAATTTTTTTTAGTGTTAAGTGGATACTACGTGGTATCAGCTCGGCCTATTTGAGCAATCTATTGTGCTTTCTGACAACTCGGATTTGGAAATAGAAAAAGGAGAAAGAATGTGTTGGAGTGAGAGGAGAGATAGAGTTTCAGTCTGAGCCGTTCAAAAGCGTATTGGACGGCCTGGATGTACCGAGCAGATACCACGTGAGATATAACCAATTGGGCAATTACCCACCCAACACCGAAAATTTCTGGTATATAACCCATTGTTTCCATTGCTCTACCTTTAGACCTCGCACTTCAAAACCCTGTTAAATCGCTCCAGTGAGAAACATTTTCGATCTCACAATGAGTCCTGTCAAGATTCAAGCCACAAAAGTGCACAACAAGCAACTACTCCTGGACAACCTCTTCATTTATTCTCTAACAGCTCTAACTTCTAGTTTATTATGTTTTAGTCCTTTTTTACATCCTCTGTTTTCTTGCATTAAGGTCCTTCTTGTTCTCCCTATGCCACAAATCACTTCACTCTTCTTCAGCTCCAAGTTCCTCTTCATCGTCGGAAACCTTATTTTCGTCGTTCTTATTGGCGAGTCCAAGATTTTACCTCATACGCTACTTCTGCTAGCGACTGTTATCAACAAAAGCCTTGCCAATCTCTCTCCACTTGAGTACAAGAAGGAGGAAGAAAAATTGGAGAAGTTTTTTGAAGAGAAAGTTATTAGTTGTGAAGTTGGAGAAGGGAAATTGTTAGAAGAATGGGTAGAGGAGAAACAAGATGCGGAGGAGGAATTAGAAGGAGAGGTTAAATTAGAAGAATGGATAGAGGAGAAACAAGACGCGGAAGAGGAATTAGACGGAGACGGGTTTGGTTTGCCTGTTGAAGAGTTGAACAAAAGAGTTGATGACTTCATTGCAAGAGTTCAAAAACGAAGGAGTCTTGAACTCCTTACTTATAACTTATAAAAGTAATTAGTAGTGAGTAAAGGGAAAGAGGTTTTGGAGAACCCACACCAAAATAATGGGCTGATGGAAAAAGGAGGAAAAAAAGTTGCGCTCCACATTTTTATAACAATAGTGCTAGTACCACATTCATATTCACACCCAAACACATACCCACCACTCACATGAGGGGTGGATCCCACACACACTATACACTCTAGTGTGTATATGGAGCCCACTACTCATATAAGTGTGGATGTGTATTTGGGTGTGAAAATTGGTGTGGCACTAGAATTATTGTTTTTATAAATGCTCCCCGAAAGTTGTGTCATAGTGCTTCGAGTTATGCACGGTGCAATTCTCAAAGCAAACTAAAAGACAAGTGTTGGAGTGCGCACCGGTAAAAAATTGAAATAAATTTTAGGAGGTCCACTATAGAATGTTTCTAATTCAATTAAGTCCACTTATAAAGTTCTTAACCTTTCTAGTCCACTAATAATTTCAATGACAAAACTATCCTATGTAAAAGAAATAAAGGCCTTGTTTGGCTAACATAAAAAATATATTTTTCTATTTTTTTCGATCTTATTGCAACTACGTAACCACCACCATCACCTCCGCCGCCACCACCACTCCACCACCACCACCACCACGACGCCAACATATAATGTTATATGTGTGACAAAAATTTCTCTTTTTTTTTTTTTTACCTATTTTGAGTCTTTTTCTCCTTAAACCCACCACACCTTAACATATAACGTTATCTGTCCTAATTTACATTCTTGTTTTATGTTTGGTATTACATCAACAAAAGTGCACATATAATCTTATATGTCCCAATCTGTCATCTGTACGTTTTCAAAAACGAAGATAGATTTGAGACATATAAGTTTATCTATTGATATCTGGAACGTATTTTTTGCCAATATAAGCACATATAATATTATATTTGTATATCTGAACTTTGTATCATGCCAAATATGTTCTGTATGTTGAAAAAGTGCACATATAACGTTATATGACACAATCTGCGTTCTTACCACCTACCCTTGATCTCTCTCCATCCCCTCTCAATCGCGTGTGCCCGATCTCCAGTACATATAGACACCCAAATCTTGATTCTAATCTCCGAACAGATTGAAATGCCAAAGAACTCGAAATCGAACGAACTCTCTGGATCGGTTTCGAAACCTACGAATTCAAAGCAACGAAATGAGTGAAATCACAAATGGGATAGACAATCCAGTGAGACTCTCAAATAGATCTGAATGATGATGCATTTATTCGTCAGTCAAACAGTTAATTGCAAAACATAGAAGAATACCGTGCATAATATATGATTTAGGTGACGAATCTGTAAAAGGCAGCCTTAAACTTCGAAGTGGTGTCTTCCAGAATTCAATCTTGCATTTAATTACGTAATGGAGACATGGATAATCCATTGTAAAATTGCAGTGATCCTCGCAAGCACACTCGGACCAAATGAATTGAAATAAAGCTAGCCAGGCCAACCAACTTATTACTATGAAGTAACCATCGAAATAGGAATGAGGACCACTAGAGAGAAATAGAGAGATGGAGAGGAAGCTGTGCTCCAAATTTTTTTAATCTAGGGTTTCTCTCTATATGACAGCTTATATACGAGGACATTTTTGTCTTGGCATAATTTCTTAAGGCCTTATTAAACTATATTAATAGACTAGAGGAGTTATAAACAATAGAAGTGGACTAACTGAGTACAAGTTCTCTGATGTGAATGGCATGTTATGAAGTATGAATGCAATGTTATGAAGTGTCAATGGCTTCTTAATTGCTTTACTTAAAACTAGTGAGATGATTGCGCAATTGAGGCCCAACACAAAGAAATTGAAACACAAATCAAAAGGCTATACACCAACAGCTCCGGTTTGGAAGGGATAGTAGCAATTGTTACAAAAAGGAAGGCACAATGCCTCAGAACAGCTACTATTAGATATATACAGCTGTGGTGGTAGCAAGGAACCGTAAATCAAAAGACTATACGCCAACGACAATGCCTACCAAAATAAAGTTGGTGATTAGTTCTAATTTTAGCAAGCTCACTGAGCTGGGCTTTTACGGTGATCCAAGAGTTTCTCCTGATATGGTTGTGGGATGGTCATCTTCTTGGAAGAGCATGTTCTTCACCTTGGTTTCAACTAATGGAGGTTTTTGTCGTTGTTGCTGGATCTTCCTTTGAGCTATCTTTACTCAAGGCAGGTTAATTTGATGCTATTGATTCTGTATGTGCGAAGCTTGACACCATGGGATGGGTATTCTCATGGTATCAATTGGATCCGGTATTCATTTTCTATGACCACTTTTGCGAAGATAGCAACAATATTTGTTGTTCAGTTGTCCAATAGAAATCTGGAATTGTGAATTTAATCTAACTTGCAGAATTGAAATTCACCTCTGCAGAATAGCTCAGGAGTGTTCTCCCATCAACTAACAAATATTCTTCAGCATGATTCTCAAACATTGTTGCAATTATTGAACCAGAAGCATCCGTCAACAGTACTTCAAATTTCACTCTGCTTTTTTAGCCGCCTATTAGCATATGCTTCTGGTCTCAGTTGATTCCGCAATTCTTGCACTTCATCGTCCATTTAATTATCTGAAATGCGGAATCAACATCTCAACTAAAACAAATAATCTGCAATTCTACATGCAATCACTAATGATGAAAACTTCCTTAACAATCCTAAACATAATTGACCATATCTAAGCTTAGAACAACACTTAGAAAGAAAAAAGATTCCGACTTTTTTCCTATTTGGCAACTTAGAATCTGAATTAACGTTTAGCTTGAGTTTTGGATCATTTCCAAAAAGGAATACTCATTGAGGCATTGAATCAAACAGCAGGTGCCCATCTCTCCATATTACTACTATATCAACTGAGGACATGCAATACTATTTATAAGAGGAAACGAAACTGAATTCCAAATCCAAACTGAATTCCAGAGTGGTCAACCCCCCCCCCCCCCCCCCCAGCTTTGTTCCTCGATCCAGTCCCCATAAAGCTGAGATGGTTCCGATAGATGTTGACACATACCCGGAAACTAACAAACAACAGAAATTTTAAAGAGTTGTGCTACGTGCACAACAGCTGTGCACAGATCTCTTTTTCTCCCGCCTCGGGTCCCACAAAGATAATCGGAGCCGCTCATTTTGTTCAAAATATGTCGTTTAAGGTCTCTGTAAAAAATGAGCTTCGTTTGATATCGTTAGAGGCGTTAACAAAACACTCAAAATCACTTCAGATCTAACGATATCAAACGAAGCTCATTTTTTACAGAGACCATAAACGACATATTTTGAACAAAATGAGCGGCTCCGATTGTGGGATCGGAGGCGGGAGAAAAAGAGGTCTGTGCACAGCTGCTGTGCAGGTAGCTTTTCTGAATTTTAAAATGGGATTCAGAGTGAACCAAACATTTTCTTGAAGCTATGTTGCAAGAAATATTACAACAAAAAGGTCGCGCGGGGACTTCTTAATTTCAACAACGCAGCATGCATGGAATCGGATCATTGCAAATATGCTTGTCGAATCCGAACTGGGGGAACTCGATCTGACTGCCAAGCAATGTGCCAATAGGTATGGAGAATTGAAGAAGGATTAATGGAAGGCATGGGATAGGAAGGATTAATGGAAGGCATGGGATAGGACCTTCTTAATTTCAAGGAACCGCAACCTAACTGGCCTCGGAAGGGATCCGGACACGGGTGCAATTACTATGCCAGCTATCATCAGTGGCCGGGCAGAACTGATCCAAGTAATTAAGTGAAATTGAATGTTGAAAAATCAAGTACTGAATACTGAATTTTTTAAGCTGAAAAGCTACTTGGTAAATATATTAAGTACCGAATTAAAAAAATGATAAATTAATTTTAGTTTTGATTCTCTCTTAATTTACTAATGATCACAATGTACATATAATAATAGTGGAATTGTGATTGTGGTGGTGGTGGTGGTGTTAGAGTGCTGGTGATAGTGGTGTAATAGTGGTGGTGGAGTGATGGTGATATAACGGTGGCAGTGAGTGGTGGTGGTGGTGGCGGCGGTGGAGTGATGGTGTAATGGTGACAGTGAGTGGTGTCGGCGGTGTGATAGTTGTGCAATGGTAACATTGTGGTGGTGGCAGCGGCGACAGTGTGATAGTGGTGATAGCAGTGTGGTAATGGTGGTGGTGGTGATGGAGTGATAGGAGAGTGGTGGTGGTGGTGGAGTGATGATTGTGGTGGTTGCGAAGTGGTGGTGGCCGGTGGAGTGATTGTAGGAGTGGTAGTGGAAGTGGTTGTGGTGGTAGTATAATGATTAAATACAAGTATATAAGAATTCAGCCAGAATTAAGTAGCTCAAAGCTACTTAATTTTTTAAAACTTTTTAGCCTACATTTTAAGTAGTACTTAATTTGTTAAGCAATATATAATGTCGTTATCAAATCTACTAAATCACTTATTACTTAGAGCAGGTGCTATAACTATAATAGCACTGCTTCATCCAGAACCTAACCGTTGAAACGGGTCGTTTCACCCCGAGCGTAGGGCTAGCCGTTGTCAGCATAAATACCGGAAAGTCCGGGATCGTACCCACAGAGATAATTCCTTATAGCTTGCCAGGATTTTTAGGTGTAAAGGTTTGCAGCGTTTAGACGGCCAACTTTGGGTTTTGCTTTAAGGTGGAAATTGCTTGACTAAAAAGACTAGAAAACGAGTTTTTACTAGATTAAGACAAGCGGCAAGGCGTTGGAATGACTAACGCCCGGGACTTAGCTATCCAACTTTCTCAAGGAAAACACGGTTGAATCGCACGGCTTAGGCTATCAACCGGAGGATTTCGCGGTAAAAATAAATAGACTTGAAGTGTGACTTGGAAAATGAGTGAGTTCTTTCAATCTTTTGGCAAACACAAACCGAGACATCGCTCACGGAACCATGTGAGCGAGCACATGATCACCGGAGATTAACATCGATTAGTTTTGTTACATAAAAACCGAACAATACTCTTTTTCCTTGTCAAACTTCAGTCTAGAGTTGAGAAAGATAAGATAATCGTAAATCCCGGGGCATTAATCACTCCGAAGCCAAGCCTAATCGACTACTCACGCATATTTGAACGACTAACAAAAGTGCTAAATTTAACCAACATTTTTAACCGACAGAAATGAAAATAAACTTGAGATTAATAAAGATCCAAACCACACGATCAACTTTAATAAACGAGAAAATGAAGAACACAAAAAACTTACTTGAGTTTAATGGAAATTACACTTGAAAAGCTTAAAGAGCTTTAATGGGGAAAAACCTACGTACGTAATGAACTAGATACAAAAGAGGGAGAGAGGTAGTCCTATATATACACAAGTGACTTTCTCTCTCCTCAAAAGCCAGGAAAAATCCCATAAAGTAGCCTATTAAAAGAAAGTTTCCACAAATAGAAAGTCTGAAAAAGCAGGAAAAATATCTTCCCGGACAAAAAGTTATCGATAACATAACAAATTGTTATCGATAACAATGGTAGAATGGCCACCCAGGAATGAAGTTATCGATAACTTTAACAAATTGTTATCGCTCTCCTTGCCTCTGGACAAATTCTGGCCAAAGATAGCGCACAGGTATCGATTACATGGGTAAGTTATCGATAACCATGGGCCAATTGGAACACTTAGAGGAACGGAAGGGGAACGTTATCCATAACAATTTGCTAAGTTATCGATAACGTTTGCACTGGAACAATGATCCAGTCTGCTGGGCTGCCTTGAATTCCTTTTCGCCTCCTGGACTTCATCCAACTCTTCGTTTCTTGGCTCGAGAATCTAACGGGGAGTGCTTTCCAAGAACCCAAATGCTCCAGCGTATCCCATGGCGCTCAAAATCATCGTATTAGCAAAAATGACCTGAAACACTTGAAAGAAAACCTTACGTGCAACATTTGAAATAAATGATCAAAAAGACATGGAAACGTCATGCTCGGAAGGATTTTAGCACCCAAACTTGTACAATCTTGGGTGCTTATCACACCCCCCAACTTGAACGTTGCTACGCCCCGAGCAACATAGACAAATATTACTACAAAATAGCAATCCTTCTGACAAAATAACTAAGGCACATGTTTCATAACTTAACAGCTAGCAAGAGTTCCAAAAGCAAATTTATCCAATCTTGCAACTAACAGCTGAAAACCAAGATATATCACCAAGTACCGAGCATACTCAGAGCAAGTTATAAAAGATCGTGTTCGGAGTCAAAAGAGAGGGCACGGTCTTTTCCAAATGTACACGCACGCCAAACAACATATCCCACAAAAGAGATGCTCGAAAGAAAAAGGGCAATGGGGGACAAAAATACCATGCCTTCCATGTGGAGAGCATCTCGCACAGAAATAGCAAAATCATAACACCAAAACCTAACTTACCAAGAGACAAACATGCCATGAACTAAGTATGCCCAACACCATAACTGAATCAAAACGGAATAAAGGCGTACGACGAATCAACAAAGGACTTTTAAAGCATGTAATGACCTTGGTTTAATGAAAGAAAGGTTAGCAAAACGGGGTGACAGCCATATACTAGCATGGTTTAACTACCCTTTGGCTGCCACCAACTCAGACTACCAAGTCAAAACCTTAACAAGGTCTAACAAAAGTTCACCAACTACTAACATCAAAGTTCACTAAATAAAAACGATAAACAAAGATAGATAGGTGGGCTGTCAACCACCATGCACCCCGACCAAATAGAGGGATTTATACTTATTACTACTACCACCGACCCTAAACAACTCCTCACTGCCCTCCGGGAACAGCCCCCGGTCCAAACAACACCTCCTCCTCACTTTCTGCCTCCTCAGCCCTAGGCGGAGCCTCGTACTTCTCATCGGTAGTACTCTCAATGTAACGTGTGTGCCAATTCAGCTCGTGCTTTAGCTCCCCAACTTCCCTTGCAAGCTTCTTCCTCTCTTTCTTCTCCTTCTGAATACAATTCCAGATGGCTATGTTCTGGCAACAAAGTTTCCGCCATATACTCTCTTTTGACGCCTTAGGATCAGGGACCGACCACAGAGATGGCTCAGGCGGAGCGGAAGCCGACTGTCCTGCTGATGTTCCTGCTGCAGCTGCCTTGGATTGAGACTTGCTTTTCACAAGCACAGCTTTGGTAATAGTTCCGGGCGATGGTGGATCAAGCTTCTCATAGGGCCCTTTTGAAATGCCTTTGTCCCTCAAGAAAGCCGTGATCATACAAGGATAAGGACATCGGGCTGTGCCAAATGTATCCCCTTTGAAATCCACAATCTGCTCAAAAATGAAGTTAGCCCAATCTGCCTTGTACTCATTTTCATTCATGAACGCATACAAAATCTCCGCACTCTTCTTGGATGGTTTATTCTCCGCTCCTCGGGGATAAAGGTTATAATGCACAATTTGGTTCAAAACCCGATAAATATCCTTGAACTTTCCCGGCACATGTGGCGGAACTCCAACTTTTGGAATAACAGAGTACAAATCATGAATGATCATATCCGTGTCTAAAGGCTCGGAACGCGGATAATTCAACAAATCCCCCGGTGGCCTATCGTATCTCAAGTACTTAGCAATCATCCCAGAATCTACCACAATTCTCCTATTCTGAACCTTCGACTTTACTATTCCATTGGTTAATGCCTCGCTTATGTCTAGATTCTGATAAAATTCAATCACCCCAGCCGCATTGTAACCAGGAAGAGCTCTAGTCCAGAAATTCAAACCTTGATTATGGAGCAAATTGAGGATGTCCTTGTCGTCTGCGAAGCTCCTCCGACTCACATTTCGCTCACACTTGAAACCCCTGAGTGGTATTGATTCCACCCAGTCCAACTTAGCATCCGCCTCCATCTGCTCGGGCGTTCTACGCTTGCGACGTTTCTCCCGCTGGCCCGTTCTGCTTTCCAGAGGGGCAGCCTCTTCCTCACTGTCCTCCTCCATCAAGTCATGATCACTCTCCTCCACAAAATCATCCTCACTCTCCTGTTGAGCGGAGGAAGCAACCTGTTTGCCCTTACTGCCTTCACCCACCTGTTTTGTTCTTGCCATTGAAACCACAACCCCCAGAAATAACTGGAACAGAGGATCTGTAAAACACAACTTTAGTAACCAGGATGCAACTCAATAGGGAAGATGCAATGTTGCAACATCAGAACCCAGAATAACCAAAATCAGGTTGGGGTTGAGTTATCTGGTAAAATGGTTCAAAATGGTGATGCATGGAAGGGTATGGTGGAGGAAATTGGAAGAAAATGAGAGAGAGAAAGAAAAAAAACAGTAAATTTCGGGTTTACCTTGCTCTGGACGAACTCAGGACTTCAGAACTTCGAAATTTTTTAGACTCCTGGGAATAATGGGGTGAATGTGGTGAGAGAGGTGTGGAGATGGAGGATTTAGTGAAGAAATTTGGGGGTTATGGACGGATTAGGGAAAGGTGAAGAGTTGGAAGTGAATAGGGTGAGGAGAGGGACGATTATGGAGGTCTAGAGAGAGAGAGAGAGGGAGAGAGAGAGAGTATTTATAATTTGGGATCAGACGTGCCTTTTCAGATTTTAAACCGCCCGTAACTCACAGGTATCGATAACTCATATTAAGTTATCGATAACATTTATCCTGGGAACCCATTGAACACAGAGTTATCGATAACTCTGACAATGTTATCGATAACTTTTTGTAGTTTCCTGGAAAAATTTCAGCTCTTCACCTGTTTTCCATTCCCACAACATATAGCACAGCCCCATACTCTCCAGAGCATCTCTCCACACTGTAGTAAAGCTCCCAACACCCCTCCAAACATCCGATTCCCTGAGTTAATGAACAAAAGGGGAAGACACGGACTAGGATACAAAATAGGGCGAGAGGACACGAAAGTGGTATAATCATACAAAGAACGCCTTGTATCACTTCCTAAGTACGCCATATATTCCTTAACGATTCAGTAAAGATGTCAAAACACTTTTAGGCATAAGCATGAGATTATTCACCTAAGCTAAGAATGCAAGGAATAAAGATGGGATATGGCCAAAACTTGATCAAAAACATACTCGAACTTAGCGCATTCAACCCTAGTCCATTCATGCAAGTTGCAAAGTACAAAATTTGCCAAAAACGAACTCTTGTCAGATAACGCTTAATGAGCATGTGCCAAGCTATTTTAATCCACTAACTTTGTAATAACGGAAGGATTGCAAGACTAAAATTGAAAATTTTGACCCCAAACTTATAAACAACCGAAATATTTTTATAGCATAAATATAACCCTCCCCCCAACTTAAAATATGCTATGCCCTCATAGCAAAGAAAATAGAAGCAAGGAGAAAAAGATTAGAAGATCATACCAAAAGGGGAATGTCAACCCCCTAATACCTCGACCAAGTTGGAGGCTTTTTCGCCACTGGCTCAGTTCGTCATCCGAACGGCTTCCAAGGTCAACTCCTTCGGTTCTTTCAACGGAACCATAGCTAGTCACACAGGATCATGGCCAAAGTTTTGTTGGACTAACAACCGCGACACGTAATCGCACCCATTCTTAGGGCTCCTGAATGCCGCAATCACTCTGACGGTAGATCCAATCCACCAAGGCTGGTGTGGTAGCACGTATACCCTGTAAAAGACTTAAGCTCGAACTACCTACTAAAAACCAAATGACATTAGAACCGCCCGGCTAGTGTTATCCGGGCACCAACAAACAGATATACAAAAACAAGATTAAAAACACCACCCGATTTTCACGCAATCTTACGAGTCATACTTTTCTTCCCGCGTCCCACCAAGTAGGGAAAGACACGGGTGGCTATACTAGACCATCAAATTTGTTACATCACGCTCGAAGTAAAATTCACCGCTTGACCTCGCCAAGCAATTAAGCCCAGCGTTCCCTACGATCGAAACAAAGTGAGACAAGATAGAGCCTAGCGCCAAAGCACGGGAATATCAAGTCTCACCAAAAGACCTAAGCTGCCCCCGATAGGGACATATCTGGTGAGCATGGATCATTAACGGTAAACTACTACAGAGAAGGACTAGTAAAAGGCCGATACAATGATGCATTGATGAAATCTCAGGATTTGAAAAACCAACACGAAAAGAACACACAAATATGTACAATCACGAAACATTGCCCTTACTAACCGGAGCTGGGCACACGATCCTTATTTTAGTAGCGGCGTGCGGAGCTACAAACCCAAGTCAATGGTGGGTACCCCCTACCTGGGGGCCGGGTCCGACAAACAGTTAAGTTCAACAGTTACGCTTTCGCTCCCCGTGCAAAAATAGGGAAAGGAAACAACTCAACCAACAAGATCGACCGGATACACCGGAGCGACCAATTCTTCTTCACTCTCCTCTGTCGGGAAATTTTCCAAAAATGGCTTAAGCCTTTGCCCATTGACTTTAAAAATATGTCCATTGACCGGATTAGCTACTTCAACGGCCCCATGAGGAAAAACTTGATGCACAATATAGGGGCCAATCCATCGAGAACGCAACTTGCCCGGAAAAAGATGAAGTTTTGAGTTATAAAGAAGAACTTTTTGGCCAACTTCAAAATTTTTCCTTTGAATGTGCTTATCATGAAAATCCTTAACTTTCGACTTGTAAATGTTAGTATTATCATATGCATCTCTACGGATTTCATCAAGCTCATTCAACTGGAGTTTACGGTGAACTCCAGCATCGGGCAAACGATAGTTCAATTGTTTAATAGCCCAGTACGCCTTATGCTCTACTTCCACCGGAAGGTGGCATGCCTTACCATATACAAGCCGATAGGGCGAAGCGCCCAAAACCGTCTTGTATGCAGTACGATATGCCCAAAGTGCATCGGTCAATCTCAAAGACCAATCCTTCCGATTAGGATTTACCGTTTGTTCAAGTATACGTTTTACCTCACGGTTGGCGAGCTCGGCTTGACCGTTGGTTTGAGGATGATATGCGAGGGAGACTTTGTGCGTTATGCCATATTTCTTCATCAAGGCGGCGAATGGCCGGTTGCAGAAATGAGACCCTTGGTCGCTAATAATTGCACGAGGGACCCCAAAACACGATAAGATATTCTCCTTCAGAAAATCAAGCACAACCTTGTGATCATTAGTACGAGTAGCAATGGCCTCCACCCACCTCGACACATAATCAACAGCCAATAGGATGTACAGGTTGCCAAATGACATTGGGAATGGGCCCATGAAGTCGATACCCCAACAGTCGAAGACTTCAACAACTATGAACTTGGCTTGAGGCATTTCATCCCGTCGGGTCACTTTACCCAATTGCTGACAGCGGTCACAAGTCTTGCAAAAGGCATAAGCGTCGTGGTTCAAGGTCGGCCAATAAAATCCGCATTGGAGGATCTTGGCTTTGGTCTTGCTGGCAGAAAAGTGCCCGCCACACGCTTCCGAATGGCAAAATTTAAGAATCCCGCGTTGGTCAGAATCAGGAACACACCGGCGGATGATCTGGTCGGGGCAGTACTTGAACAAGTATGGATCATCATAAGAGAAGTGCTTCACTTCTGACATAAACCGCCGACGCTCATGAGAAGACCAATGCGTTGGAATCAAGCCCGTAACCAAGTAGTTAACAATGTCGGCAAACCAAGGGGCCGTTGATATGCCAAAGAGTTGCTCATCGGGGAAAGTGTCGCCAATGGGAATATGTGTGGTGCGATCTGTGAACTCTAAGCGCGACAGATGGTCGGCTACCACATTTTCCACTCCCTTTTTGTCTTTGATAGTGATGTCAAACTCTTGCAAAAGGAGGATCCACCGGATTAAACGTGCCTTTGCATCCTGCTTAGTGAAGAGATACTTGAGTGCCGAGTGGTCGGTGTAAATCGTAATTGGAGCACCAACAAGATAAGACCGAAATTTATCGAGGGCAAACACGATGGCAAGAAGCTCCTTCTCCGTAGTAGAGTAGTTCATTTGAGCATCATTGAGAGTTTTGCTCGCATAATAAATCACCCATGGATGCTTGTCCTTCCTTTGGCCAAGAACGGCCCCGACGGCATAATCGCTTGCATCGCACATCAACTCAAAAGGCAAATTCCAATCGGGCGTTTGAACAATAGGGGGCGTAGTGAGGCTAGCTTTGAGCTTAACGAATGCCAGCTCACATTCAGCAGTCCATTCGAAGGGAACATCTTTGGATAAGAGGTGGCAAAGTGGCCTCGAAATTGCACTGAAATCCTTGATAAATCGCCGATAGAAACCAGCATGGCCAAGAAATGAGCGAATGTCTTTGACGCACTTTGGGGTAGGGAGGTTTGAAATGAGATCAATTTTTGCCTTGTCTACCTCAATACCCTTTTCCGATACGATATGCCCGAGCACAATCCCTTGAGTGACCATAAAGTGGCACTTTTCCCAATTGAGGACCAAATTCTTCTCCTCACATCTCGTCAAGACTTTCTCCAAGTTGGCAAGACAAGACTCAAATGAGTCACCAAACAAGGAGAAATCGTCCATGAAAACTTCCACAATTTTTTCAACCATATCGCTGAAAATTCCCATCATACACCGGGAAAAGGTGCCGGGAGCATTACACAAGCCGAATGGCATGCGTCTATAGGCAAAGGTCCCAAACGGGCATGTAAATGTTGTTTTCTCTTAGTCTGACAAAGCCACCTCGATTTGGTTATAACCCGAATACCCGTCGAGGAAACAATAGAAAGCATGCCCGGCGACTCTCTCCAAGATTTGATCAATGAAGGGAAGAGGGAAATGATCCTTTCGCGTGCTGGCATTTAGCTTACGATAGTCGATACATACCCGCCACCCGGTGACTACACGAGTCGGAATGAGCTCCCCTTTGTCATTTTCCACAACGGTCACCCCGGCCTTCTTAGGAACAACTTGTATGGGACTTACCCACTTAGAATCAGCGAAGGGGTAGATAATCCCAACATCTAGCAATTTAAGGATTTCCGCCCGGACAACATCTTTCATGATTGGGTTGAGCCGGCGTTGAGGTTGGCGTGACGGTTTGACATCCTCCTCCAAGTAAATGTGATGAGAGCATAAGGAGGGAGATATGCCTTGTATGTCCGCAATAGTCCATCCAATCGCTGTCTTGTGCCTTCTCAGAAGAGCCAACAATCCCTCTTCTTGGAGCTGTGTAAGAGAAGCTGAAATGACCACCGGGAAGGTGTTGTTCTCGCCTAGAAATGCATATTTCAGAGTTTCTGGTAATGTTTTCAATTCGAGAACCGGCAGCTCAACACTAGATGGAACCGATGTCCGCTCAATCGGGGGTAACTCCTCAAACTTTGGAGACCAAGACGCAACTCCGTCGATTTCCTCATTACCTTCATCGCCGTTGAGCAAGGAGAACAAAGACTCCATTTCATCCGAATCCAGAAACGCGGCCTCTTCGGAGGTAAGAGCTACCTCCAAAGAGTCCTTGTACAAGAATTCATCCACATGCTCCTGCACCAATGTATCCACAAGATTGACGTGTTCACAGTCATCATCATCATCCATTTGAACCCCCACGTTGAACATGTTTACTTCCATTTTCATATTACCAAATGACATATTCAACAGCCCATTCCGACAGCTGATTACAGCATCGGAGGTTGCAAGAAACGGCCGCCCAAGAATGACGGGAGTAGATAGCGGTATGGTAGATGTCTGACAAGTATCCAAGACAACGAAATCGACAGGGTAAACAAATTGGCCAACTTGGACCAATACATCTTCCACCACCCCCCGAGGAATTCGGACACTCCGATCTGCCAATTGAAGAGTAACTCTGGTGGGCTTCATCTCCCCCAGACCCAATTCTTGGTAGGCTGAATACGGTAGCAAATTCACACTTGCCCCCAAATCTAAAAGAGCTTGATCCACTCTCTTATCCCCAATAGTAATCGAAATTGTAGGACATCCGGGGTCTTTGTATTTTGGTGCAAGCTCGGTTTGGATGATTTGGCTAACATGCTCAGTTAGCAACACCTTCTTGTGCACATTAAGTTTACGCTTTTGGGTGCATAGATCCTTCAGGAACTTGGCATATGAAGGAATTTGCTTGATGGCATCCATCAATGGGATGTTAACATTGACCTGCTTGAAAACCTCAAGTATGTCAGCGCTTTTGGATGGGTGAACTGGTTTCTTCAGTCTAGAAGGATAGGGTGCCGGAACGGGAGTCACTTGTTGACTTGGAGTAGCATTGGTGTCCGGTAGAGTTTGCACGGGAGATTCCCCGTCTTCTTCTGGAGTTGGCTCGGGAGATTCCCCAAGCGTTGGAGACTTCGTTGCAGAAGGAAATGGCACCAGGAGAGGTGTAGCCGGCGGGTTGACAACACGGTTATCAACGGCCTTGCCACTCCTAAGAGTGATAATCGCTTGGGCCTGCTCGGGCGGAGGTCCTGAAGAACTACCAATGAGTAGCTGGCCTTGTGGATTGGCTTGTGGCTGAGTCGGAAACTTACCCCGTTCTTGTTGGAGCAACCCGATGGACGTTGTCAACTTCCCCATTTGATTCTTCAACTCCCCCATCATTTGCGTGTTATTCTCATTGTAATTCGCTTGAGCATTCATGAAGGATTGCAAGGTGTCCTCTAATGATCGCCTTGGCGGGGGTTGAAATTGATTAGAACCTTGAAACGGGCCGGACGGTCCAAAACCTGGCGGTCCTTGTGGAAAACGAGGCTGTCCTTGGCTTTGAGCGGACCGCCAAGGCTGCATTTGAGAACTAGGAGGAGCTTGAGAGGGTCCTCCTTCAATCTGGTTGTTCCAACGGAATCCTGGGTTTTGTCTTTGACCTTGATTGAAATTCTGCGGATAGGGGTCAAACCTTTGGTTGATCGCACTAACTTCTTCGATAGGAAGATTGAGGTTCTGGTACTGCTGCCGCAAAGTCGGAATAGACAAGCAATTGTCGGTGGAATGGCCTGATGTTTCACATATGGCACACATCTCTACGGCTTGTACCTCTCTAACTTCTTTCACCCCTTTTAGTTCCATCTTTTCCAACTTTTGTGCAAGTTGCTCTATCCGTGTTTCAATAGCATTGTGCTCATTTATGGAAAACTTCCCAGAGCCACCAGGGCCTTGGTGAGCCATTGCCCGATCACCGGCATCTTCATAATTCCACGTCAATGATTTCTTGGCTACCTCATCCAAATAATCCCAACCATCTTCAGGAGACTTATTCATGAAACCCCCGGAGCACATGGTGTCAAGCAACTGCTTGCTTTGTTGTGAGCATCCCAAATGGAAGTAATGAATAAGTTGATACAAGGCAAAGTTGTGGTGAGGAACCGCTGAAAGCAAATCTTTATAACGCTCCCAATACTGATGAAAAACCTCTCCCTCACGCTGCTTAAATGTCTGGATCTGGTCCATTAAGAGCTTAGTCCTGCTGGCCGGGAAGAACTTCTTGTGAAAAGCATCTTGAACTTCCGCCCAAGTGTTCAAAGATTGAGGCTTCAAGGAGTGGAACCAGGTTTTAGCTTTATCCTTCAACGTAAACGGGAAAAGCCTCAGTCTTGCTTGGTTGAGAAGCACTTCCTCGCTCACAAAGGATTGGAGAACTTCTTCAAATTCCCGGATATGCTGATACGGGTCTTCCCACTCCACCCCATGGAATGCTGGAATACAACGATGGTAGTCTGATTTGAACACGAATGTGTTTGCAGCTGTAGTGGGCCGTGGAAAGACTATCGGTGATAATTGGGTAACCCGCTCCGGATTCAGATAATCCTTAAGGGTCCGAACCGGAGGAACTTCCTCATCTACCATCGGTTGCCTAGGCGGAGAATACTGCCTAGAAATTCTGCTCGGTGGAGAATAAGTTCGGAGATGCAGACTTCTTATCCGAGGCGGAGAACTAGATCGGTGCAGGCGGTTTGAGCGAGGACTACGATAGATCACAAGCATGAACCCCCGTTTCACCAATTAAGGACTATTGAGCAGCTCTGCAATGAGAAAACAGACTGGAAGGGGCAAAGTCGCCACCTTTCTCACAAGACGATTATGAGGGGCTATGCCGCCGCCTCAATAGATAAATATAACGTTGCAACAAATGAAAAGAAAAGGCAGGGGATACTAGGTCTAGCTTCGTTACACCTCAAGTTGATAGTATGATCGGTTAGAGGTATCCACTAGCACTAGTAGGCCATGCACAAAGATAAAATAAATGGAATACTTACAATGGTTTGTCGAACCTCCCAATAAGCTATATTAGAAAGATCCCTGGCAACGGCGCCAAAATATGCTTCATCCAGAACCTAACCGTTGAAACGGGTCGTTTCACCCCGAGCGTAGGGCTAGCCGTTGTCAGCATAAATACCGGAAAGTCCGGGATCGTACCCACAGAGATAATTCCTTATAGCTTGCCAGGATTTTTAGGTGTAAAGGTTTGCGGCGTTTAGACAGCCAACTTTGGGTTTTGCTTTAAGGTGGAAATTGCTCGACTAAAAAGACTAGAAAACGAGTTTTTACTAGATTAAGACAAGCGGCAAGGCGTTGGAATGACTAACGCCCGGGACTTAGCTATCCAACTTTCTCAAGGAAAACACGGTTGAATCGCACGGCTTAGGCTATCAACCGGAGGATTTCGCGGTAAAAATAAATAGACTTGAAGTGTGACTTGGAAAATGAGTGAGTTCTTTCAATCTTTTGGCAAACACAAACCGAGACATCGCTCACGGAACCATGTGAGCGAGCACATGATCACCGGAGATTAACATCGATTAGTTTTGTTACATAAAAACCGAACAATGCTCTTTTTCCTTGTCAAACTTCAGTCTAGAGTTGAGAAAGATAAGATAAACGTAAATCCCGGGGCATTAATCACTCCGAAGCCAAGCCTAATCGACTACTCACGCATATTTGAACGACTAACAAAAGTGCTAAATTTAACCAACATTTTTAACCGACAGAAATGAAAATAAACTTGAGATTAATAAAGATCCAAACCACACGATCAACTTTAATAAACGAGAAAATGAAGAACACAAAGAACTTACTTGAGTTTAATGGAAATTACACTTGAAAAGCTTAAAGAGCTTTAATGGGGAAAAACCTACGTACGTAATGAACTAGATACAAAAGAGGGAGAGAGGTAGTCCTATATATACACAAGTGACTTTCTCTCTCCTCAAAAGCCAGGAAAAATCCCATAAAGTAGCCTATTAAAAGAAAGTTTCCACAAATGGAAAGTCTGAAAAAGCAGGAAAAATATCTTCCCGGACAAAAAGTTATCGATAACATAACAAATTGTTATCGATAACAATGGTAGAATGGCCACCCAGGAATGAAGTTATCGATAACTTTAACAAATTGTTATCGCTCTCCTTGCCTCTGGACAAATTCTGGCCAAAGATAGCGCACAGGTATCGATTACATGGGTAAGTTATCGATAACCATGGGCCAATTGGAACACTTAGAGGAACGGAAGGGGAACGTTATCGATAACAATTTGCTAAGTTATCGGTAACGTTTGCACTGGAACAATGATCCAGTCTGCTGGGCTGCCTTGAATTCCTTTCCGCCTCCTGGACTTCATCCAGCTCTTCGTTTCTTGGCTCGAGAATCTAACGGGGAGTGCTTTCCAAGAACCCAAATGCTCCAGCGTACCCCATGGCGCTCAAAATCACCGTATTAGCAAAAATGACCTGAAACACTTGAAAGAAAACCTTACGTGCAACATTTGAAATAAATGATCAAAAAGACATGGAAACGTCATGCTCGGAAGGATTTTAGCACCCAAACTTGTACAATCTTGGGTGCTTATCAAGCACCCAGATGTAAAAAAAATTGCTCCAATGGGGATGGAAAATAATAAATTCGGAGATGGAAAATAGCACAAATGGAAAGGGAGATGTATATTTACATCCCTTTTTGGCTGCAGCCATAAATTGACAGGTCATCACCAACTGATTGTACCAGAATTTTGGACAGCCGGAGGTTACCTGATTTCGTCGAAAAATCGTCGGAAATTGGAAGAACATGCCAGAATCTGGTAGAACACGCCGGAATCCGTAGATGACCGTCTCCTACCCCGATTCTTAACGATCCATGGACGGCACAAATGCATGCTGCCGGCTGTGCCCTTCTGAAACTCTCGCCGGCTGTGCCCCTCCGGCTGTGATTTCCCTTCGGTTCAGAGAAAGGGAGAGGAGGGCTGGGTTCTGAACCAGAGAGAGAGAGAGAGAGAGAGAGAAAGAGAGAAAGGTCTGTTGCAGAGAGAGAGAGAGAGAGAGGAGAGAGAGAAGTTGGGTTGGGTTGGAATCTCATCCAATCTGACCGTTGATTTTTTTTTTATTACGATCTGACCATTGGTGATGGAAAAAATTGCAACAGTCTTTTTTTTCCACTGCCTATAAATGTGTGTTAATAGGATTTTATACAACAAAAATTTTCTTCATTCTTCACAAACACCCTCCAAAAAAAATAGTGTATCAAGTTTTTTTTTTTTTTTCGGAATAATTTTTTTTTAAGTCCTCGATTACTGGATACCAAAATTATATTTCAACGGAAGTAGTACTTGAATTAGGGTTGAGAAAGTTGGAAAAAAATAAGGAGGAGAGAAAGTTAATTAATTATCCATCTCTGTTTTACATCTCACCATTGGAGAGGGGTGGGTTCTGTTTTACATGTGTTCTGATGCCAAATAAATGTGAACCACAATTGCCTGCTCAAATCATTCAAACATACAGTACGTATATTTTAGAAGATTTGGAGGGTACGGATCCACAGCAAGAAGAAAGAGACGACACAGAACCCCACAGCAAGAAGACAGGGATGACACAGAACCCCACAGCAAGAAGACAGGGCACGGCAAGAAGAAAGGGACGACACGCAGCAAGAAGAAAGGGACGACATGGAACCCCATAACACACAACTGGGATCTGGAATCCGATGCTACCATGAATGAGTTTCGAGATAATTAAGTTGAGGAATGCTCCGTGGGGACAACAATTAATGGTCTCAATCCAACCAAAGACGAGGAGGGCGTCGATGCTGAATAGTAATCCAATGTTCGCTATCATGCTTATTTTGTAAGGCTAAAATTTGGTTTGTAATCAACAGTTGAACGTAATGTTGCAATGGAACTTTTAAATAATTAAAAAAGATGGTAATTATGCTGTTGTATTGTTATTTTACTAATGAATTGGGATAGTTATCTGATTTTCGATTTATGTTTCATATTTATGCATTACGGTGTGCCGGCGAAAAATAAGATTGCATAATCTGGATGACCCCAAAAATATAAGGCCACTATGGTAATGGTGCATGTTGGGTAATTCATTTTTTCAGAAAAATAAGTTTTGAAAAAAAGATAAACTTGCAACACGGAAAAATCTCCCAAAAATGAAGTGGTCCAATTTTCAATCTGTTAGAATTAATATGAAAGATCTTACTTTTCTGATCATTTTATCATAAAGAGTCATCATTAATTTTTCGTTCTATGGTTCTCATATAGTAACCCTAAATTATCTGTTATTTATTTGGTTTTAGAACTTTCTTGGGGCGTTCATATGAGGACCTTAAAGTCAAAAATTAATTTTGACCCTTTAAAATAAAATGATCAGAAAAGTAAGATCTTCACACGGGTACAAACATATTGAAAATTGAAATAATTAATTTTTTAATCATATTTTTTAATATATAAGTTGCCGACCAAACCGTTAACTTTGGGGATTTTCCGTGCCAAATAAGTGGGAGGGCATTATTGTCATTGTGTGTGTGTTTGGAAATTTAAGTTTAAGTTTAGAAGAATGGAGTAACTTAACTTATTTTCATTTAAGTTTGAAAAGGGAAAAAAATTTAAGTTGAGTTAAGTCTTAAGTGCAAAAGAACACAATCTAATGTGTTTTATTGTGGTTGGGATTCTTATGGTATGGAATTCAATGAACACCTCAATGAAATTAAATTTTGTCCGGCTCTTCCGAACAGAGGGATTTTTCCGTCAGCGCCTCATTCGTGCATGTTTTTGGGTAATCTAAACCGTGCATTTTACAGGCCTTTAGAATAATATATCTACACAAAAAATTAATTTGTCTAGACATTAATAGGTATGTCAAAAGTTGAATTCTAGACGAAAAAATGAACAACTCCTTAGTGCCTGGTGGTCTCATATAGAAGATTCGAGCCGTTTAATAATCTCAAAATATTTATTGCGGTGCCCCTCGGGTCGGTACCCATAGCGGTGGCCCCCTTCACACCACGTATTGCACGGTACACATACCAATACGCATACTCATGACAAGTGTGTTGTGATCTACGTACTCTCTCCCACTATATAAACTCCTTGCACTCTCCGTCTCAAGCATAGGAAATTGAGTTTTTATTCCTACAAATGGAGAATGGTGGAGAACCCAAGTTTGAACTTGTCGTCGAGCAAGGAGAAAAAACTCTTGTACCTCCCGCAGAGGAAACAGAGAAAGGTCTATACTTCCTCTCCAACTTCGACCAAATCTTGAACCTCGAAAACCTTGAAGAAAGCCTAGCAGTGTTCGTTGGCACGATTTACTGCTTCAAATCAGAGGACAAGGGAAACGAAAGAGCAAACGAGATCATAAAAGACGCGCTGTCGAAAGTTCTTGTCCGTTACTATCCCTTGGCCGGGCGCCTGACGATGAGCCCCGAGGGCAGGCTGATGGTGGATTGTACAGGGGAAGGCGCTCTTTTTGTCGAGGCAGAAGCAAATTGCAGAATTGAGGATATTGGAGATGGCACAAAGCCTGATCCTGTGACTCTTGGGAAGCTGGTTTATGACGTTTCTAATGTCAAAAGTATACTTGAAGTGCCTCCTCTTATGGCTCAGGTTCGTCATTTCGATCTCGATCTAGACCTTTCGCTTTCTCCATTGGTGATAATTTGGTTAAAATGAGTGCCAGTGTCATCATTTTTAAGATTTTAGACCACGTAGTTATCACGGTTTCATTCGTCAGTGCTTATCACGGTTTCATTCGTCTGTGCTATATACTGCTGTACATAGCAATGCTCACTTACAGCAACCGCACCGGGGGTTAAAATGGCTAGATTTCATGTACATGCCCTTAGAATGTCACAAAATTTGGCAAAATGAGTGCCAAGCCCATAAATTGGGACGGAGGGACTCGATCCAAAGAGCGAATTTGACACCATGGTTTGAGAACAATGTTATGAGCATCAAATTTGAAGGTGTCAAATTGTCACACCAGCCTTCAAAAAATTTGACTTCTCGAAATTTTAAGCAAAGGTTGGAAATGCTTGGATACATTTGTTCATAGTAATGTACACACTCTTAATTACAAACATCAGAAAACTAGAGTGAGAGGAAATATCTATTGTTATAGGTATCATACCCTGATTTCTCTTTGAACGACAATCAACTCTATATCTCCAAAAATACATGTTCAAAAGGAACCATGCGAACCTATATATTCGATCGCCACATAATTTACTTAAAAAAAATAGTACTAATGTATTTATGCATCAAGCTCAAAATATAAAATCTCGCCAACGACATTCAACTGTAACATCTTATGCAATTTTGAATTTTTTGGTTGTATTAGAAAAATATGTGGCCTGATTTTCCTTATTCACAATAATATATGAACACTCTATTAAAAATTCCAGGGTCGCCACTATTTCTTTCCAAAATCTGGCTCACATACGGCATAGCAAGATATCAATAACAAAATTAAACCTTTTTATATATCGCAGTAAAAATTGAACATTGTTTTTTTCCGAACTAGGTAATAATTGAACAATTTTCACAAAATAATGAGGCCTCCAATGTTTTCTGAAGAAAATCTCAAACCTAATTTCGAGAGAGAAAGAGGGATTTCATCTCTCTTTTTTTTCAAACGGAAAAAGCATACCCAATCAATTCATTCAAACAAGGCGTCATACGGCATCTACAAAAAATCACCCAAATACGAATTAAGTCATACAATAACTATGGATAGCCACCCAAAAACAGAGATACAAAAAAACAACCAGACCCTTAAAGAGACGAAACTAATGTCGAACTCTCAAACAGGATTCATTACCCATCCACACTGTAAGCTTGAACGGCAAAAGTAGAAATAGTATCCAAACACTGAGCACCTCGAGATGCTTTACGTCACTGCTTTTTTACATTCTACATTCCCCCAACTCTGGAAAATCAAATTTATCCAACTATATAACTACTAATTACAAGTTCTAAATTTTTTCTTCTAGGTGACAAAGTTCAAATGTGGAGGATTTGTCCTAGGCCTATGCATGAATCACATTATGTTTGATGGGATTGGGGCCATCCAATTTGTCAACTCATGGGGTGAAACTGCCAGACGGCTACCGCTTACAGTCCCTCCATTCCTCGACAGAACCATTCTCAAGGCTCGAAACCCGCCGGAGATCCAATTCCCCCACCGCGGATACGCAGAAATCGAAGACAAATCCGGCATCCTAAACCTCTTGAAGCAAGAAATCCTCTACCGATCGTTCTGTTTCGACGCAGAAAAGCTCGAAAACCTCAAATTGAAAGCTACGGAGGACGGGACAATAACTAGCTGCACCACGTTCGAAGCCCTCTCCGCGTTTGTGTGGAGGGCCCGGAGTCGGGCGTTGAATATGAGACCTGATCAAGAAACGAAGCTCCTTTTCCCGGTCGATTCCAGGTCCAGATTCCATCAGAAAATACCACCAGGGTATTTCGGGAATGCGGTCGTGATGACGTCCTCTGTTTGTGCTGCAGGGGAGCTAGTGGACAATCCGTTATCGTTTGCCGTGGGATTAGTCAAAGAAGCAGTTAAGTTGGTTACGTATGATTATATGAGATCCGCAATCGACTATACTGAGGTGAATAGAGGGCGGCCTTCGTTGACCGGAACTCTTATGATCGGGGTTTGGTTTAGGCTATCTCTTCACGCAATAGATTTCGGGTGGGGGGGGCCGATCTTTTCGTGCCCCACGACATTGCCGGAGAAGGAAGTGATTATGTTTCTGCCTCACGGGAGAGAGAGGAAAAGCATCAATGTGCTTGTGGGGTTGCCTGCTCCTGCAATGGAATCATTTCAAGAGCTTATGCAGTTCTGAAGGGAAGATTTGGTTAATACAGTATTTCTTTTAAGTATTGATGATGATGTTTGTGACCATTTGGTGCTGTTTATTTATTGCCTGTAAGTTCCAACTGAGGGGGAAGGGATGAAAAACTTGAACAAATGTATTAAAATTTGTGGGTGGATGATTCTTGTAGAAGACAAGGGCAGGAGATGTGGGAACTTTATATTATCAGTTTGTTGGTTGTTATTGTCTATTTTCTTTTAATGTATTCACCAAATTGTATGGGCCTACGCTAAGTTCTATTTTGAGAATTAGACCATGTTTATTTTGTACGATTTTGCTTTGAGTTATTTTTAAAAAAAAATCAATTCAATCGGATATTAATAAATGTTAATTCACTTAATGGGCTTCAAACAAAATTGTACTCTTTTTTATTGCATTTCTTGTGTGGGTGTTGTTTCTAAATTAGAATTAATAAGGTTTTTTTATTAAATCACAAAGGAGATTAACATGTTAGAAAATTGCTAACAGAGATTTGAAGATCGAGGTGGTAGAGATTGATTGGCAATATAAGGTTTTAGTACTGGAAGAAGTTGAACAAGACACCTAAGCAATGAATAAAAAATTGAAAATACGAGCATTAATGGTGTGACGAAATAGATTTTGGAATTCTCTTCAACCATGAGACATCAGACCTGTATCACACATATAATAAGATCCAAATTAAATACAGATCCTTAATTTATAGGGGTTATAGTGATATGATTCTCGTGTGTCTTGCTCATCCAAGAAAATACCAAAACTAGCTAATTGAGAACAATCAACGGGTTATAAACAGAATCTAAATTGAATTTGAGACAAAATCAGAACAAAAAAAGAAAAAGGACTCATCCCCCTCCCATGCACATAGACATGATTCGATATCCATAAAAACTCATCCCCCTCCCCAAGTCCCTTAAGATAGAGTAGATTAAGTTTAACGAATAACAAAAAAGAAAAAGGCACCATTGTAAATTCACGTAGATAAAGACTAAAAAAGGAGTGAGGGGTATGGAAATCATTTTCCTTCCTAATATAGCCCTTCTTCCAAATAAGTATTGGAAATTTCCTAGTTTAAACATTCTACAGAACACAATCCCTGGGGGCAAAGTGAGGGTCCCTTTTTGTGGATACTAGTTTGAAACAAACAGAGCATAAAAATCCATAAAACAGAGTCTCACAAGATAATCTAAAAATGCAAAATTTCCATAAAACGGTGATTACTTCAGACTTCAAAAACGTGTCTGATTACATACTCAATTCTATACAATCCCATCATCCTGTACATCTTCTACTACATGTTGAACTTCTGTGCAATTAGGGCAACAAAAAAACCTCTCATCTCGCATTCACTGAACGAGTTGTCGACCAATTTCAGTATAGCACTACCAGCACTGATCAGTCTCCCACGTGCGATGCGTGCGGCCGGATGAGGATGGGGTAGGGAGAGAGGAGTGAGAGGCGGAGCAGCAGAGGGCGGCAGGAGGAGGTTTGTGGAAGAGGAAGCGAGAGACAGAGAGAGAAGACCAAAGCGCGTGTGAGGGAGGGTCAATGTCGTCCGAATATTTCATGCGGTGCTTAGGCGTGTTTTTTGGGACAGGGGTGGAGTTGATGGCAATATGGGTTCCTTTTCTGGACCGGCCCGTAAATCGTAAGGCCTATACTAACAAATATGAAAAAACGACTCTATGTTCTTTGAATTCAACGGGCAAAATATAAGTTGTTATCACTTTTTTCTGGCATAGTAGAACTCAATATAAACGAATCAAAAGGACGATAGTCATCGTCAATTACGTACAATCAAGAACTAAAAACACATGATATTGGAGCTTGCATATATCAACAACTTGAGCCCTCCAAAAGTGAGTTTTCGCATGGATGGCTGTTAAGGAGAAAGCGGCTACCAAGTCTCTTCTCTTAAGTAGAAACATGATAAGTGAAATATAATTAACCTTATGTCCTCTCTGCTCATTGCATCTTGAAACACATCAACACTTATTTCTGCATTACCATTTCTCTTGGACTGTATGGTTAGAAATTTTGGATTGGTGGAACATCAAATGGGTATGCCCGCCCTCAGTTTCAGTCTTAGCTAGTTGGTGGTTTACTAATGGGTTTCACAACCTAGATAAACATATTTGGGAGTCTTGTTTCTATGCTACATTATGGTCCATATGGTTGGTGAGGAATGACCACGTTTTCAACAACTCAACAAAACAGCCATGGGAGGTGGGAGACTTAGTCAAAACTAGAGTCGCAATGTGGATGAAAGCGAAATTTGACATCAAAGTCTACACCGTTGAGGATTTTAAGGTTTTCTTAGATGGTACTCCTATTAGAAAAGTGAGATTGTAACTTAATTAGTCTTGAGTTGTGTTGGATGCGTTTTATTTTATTCTGTTGCATCCTAGCTTCTTGAGCTAAAATGTTTTTCTCTCGATGTACCCGTTTCGAGTTATATATATAAAATGTTTCGTTTGCTGCGGAAAAAAATATCTTGTGCTTATCGTGAAGTATGTAATTATCATTCTCGTTCGTTGTATCCCAATATATCGTTGATCAATTTTGTAGAGGTAAAACGAAGCCACGTGGTGACGGGGGACTTCTCACTCGTAACAAAGAAAGATCATATGTATTAGTGAGATATTAGTTCGCTACTATCACATGTTGCCTCAGATCCCTCCCTAACTATACATGAATGTGGAACCCGGACGTTTAATTTTGACACAAATTAACGTGTCCAAGCCAAAGGGTCGCTGAATAATTTTTCCACATCATGTAAGCCCATACACATCGCCCATTGACATCACTTCGTTTAGCTCGGTATTGAACAACTTCTTACTGGCTCAGCCTAACATGCTCCACGATTGGGCATATCCCCCGTTCGGCCAATCAATGCGCTGACCACCTTGCTAGGATGGGAGCAGAAAACACAGAAGACCTCGTGTTTGTTATGAATATGCCTATCGCGATGAGGGAATTTGTAATTAGAGATAGCTTGAATATTAAGCAAGTACTTGACTAGCTAGGTTGGGAGCTCTTATGCTCAAGTGCCCAAAACTTTGGCTGTACTCTTAATGTGATACTCTCTTCTTTAAGTTTTATTGAACTTCCGGTTAACCCAAAAAAAAAAAAACTATCAGCTCAGTATTCAATAACTATATCAGGCGTGTGAATGTCAAATTTGTTTTGCAAAGAAGAGAGAGAGAGAGAGAGAGAGAGAGAGAGAGAGAGAGAGAGAGAGAGAAATTATAATGACCCGCTCTTGTCTGGTACAATATTATCCACTTTGAACGCCAAACCCCATTAGACTTTTCCCAGTGAGGTTACCAATCCTTGGATTAATCCAAGGCAAGTACCGTTTAAGTGTAAAGTTCCAATAAGCTTTGGTCCCCTCGCAGCGATGATGATTTATTATTTATAGTACACAACTTACACTTCACCATGGGATGTGGGACCACCCCTTGTTGACTTCTCGGGTCACCGATCAAACAGCCCCCGCAAAATGCCAACCGCCCTCATGTTGGTCGATCACTACCTGGAACTCCCTGTTGCGGGGCGTCACACAAATTGAATCGGAACTCATTTGATCCATTTTGATAAATCAAATGCGTTATGATAGTGGCTTAATCAAAATGTAATTAACAAGATTTTTGGCATGGTGAACTGTCTCGACGAGATCTATAGTACTATGAATAGATCCGATAATTAGAATTTTGGCTGACTTGTCAATTTTTCATTGAATGCGTGTAAAACCCCAAGTTTACGTTGCATGTGTAAACCATTCAATCACTTATAAACTTAAATTTTGACAAATATAAATATCTAGTCGCCAGTCTTCCCAAAAATCCGAGTGTTTCACAAAGCTTCCTAAACTTATTGGATTTTGGGGGATTTTCATTTTCATCCGCTATGGATACTTTGGAAGTTCTATGAATCTGAGAAATAAGTATGAAACCCTAGTGGCAGGCAAGTCTGAGGACAAAAATCTCAGAACGAAACAAGGAAAAGAGAGAATGAGAGTCTTACGGAGCGGTTGCCTGAGATGCAATCTAGTAGCAGACGGCGGCGATGGCGGAGGGAAAAAGAAGTTAGCTTTCGCCCGGTTTTAAAGAGAGAAAAATGGGGTTCGAATTCTTTTTGGGTAAACACCCAAAAGGAATCCCTTTTTGGGTTTTAGGCGTAAGGGACGGAAGCGAAGACTGTAACATCATTTTTCGTTGAAGGTTATGAAATTAAGACAATAGTTAATTTCTTTATTTGTGGGCCTACATTGGGGAGATATATATAAGCATATAGGCAGGACTTACAGGTAGTGGTAATTGAACTCACATGTTCTCATACGACTACCGATATCAAATCAATTTGATTTTTTTCTGTACAAATAAAGAGTTTATTGAACGCCATAAAATAAATGATTCCAACCACAACAAAATCTATAAGAATCCCACCGAATCTCATTAAAATCTTGTACCGCACCAGTGCACTACCAAAATGCTAGCTTGTCTAATTGCCGAGTGACATTAAAGTCCAAAAGGGATTGCCTGATGGATTTGAATTTATGCTGCATCTCGAGGGGGAAAGCCGGATGCAGTCCTGATGTCGAAATTTTTAAGGGTGTCACTCCCGAATCCAAATTTTGACGCCGCCGTTAACAACCATTTCACATTTTCAATCAACTCGTTCATGTTATTTGATGCATCCTACACAAGAAAAATATATATATATTCATGTGCCCTACGTTTCTCAAAAAATATTCATGTGCATTGGCAAGAAATAAGTAGAAAAAATAACCTTCAACTGGGTCATCAGATTTTCCTCCTCAATGAATCTTGAATTATGCTGTTCCTTTTTCATTTCCTCAATCTTTTGTAATGCATCCTCGAGCTGATGAAACCACAAGCAACATTTTAGGACAGAGGAGAGAACGAAGAGGTGCCATGATCGACTTGGTAGTGTACTAGTTTAATTCTATTGGTTATAAAACGAAATACTGATTCACACCATTAACAATCAAGTTCCTTCTGGGTGTGGTGTGGACATGTGACAGCACCTCTCTAACTGGAGATGTAACAGATATAACTGATAAGTTTAATTTCTTTCCTCTAGGGGGCCTCAAATATGTGAAATGACTAGCTAGCACAAGCGCATCTAAGCCTCAGACCTTTCTAAACCGTGAATCATAGGAGAAAGGGATATAGATCCAAAGCGGGTATGCATAGATGATATTCAATTGTGTTGCAAAAATTGGCGATAACTATTGCTTAAGACATTGTAAACTAGCGAGGAATCTACTCCTAATAAAGGCAAAATATAAATACCGATATAAAATAGTAATGCATGTAATTTTAATTAAGCCAATGTTCTTGCTCAATCCCACATCTTTGCCAACATAACATTGGATTAATACATAACATCAAATTAAAGAAGAACAAAACTAAATCGGAGAACAGAAGCTAGAGAACACCATAGTTGTAACTAAACACAAGCGAACAATGTCCATTTAAGTACAACACTGCTGATATAGCACATACCTTGATTTCTAGTGACTTGCACCTATCTCTTTCATTCTGTATATCATGTTGCAAATCACCTAAAATCTTTTGTTCCAACCGCCTCACCCATTCCAACAAGTCATTGATTGTATCTGATGCATCATCCTACGAAAGAAAAAAAAGGAAATAATTTCATTTGCCCCCCATTTATCAGAGAACGGTAATTACAGAAAGATTAAACGTACGTATAAGGAAGAAACAAGTAGAGAAAACAACCTTTAACTTGGTTCTCATATTTTCCTGCATTCTCCCTAAGAAATCTTCTATTGCATTCTCCCGATTCTTATTCGTCTCCTCATCCTTTTGTAATGCATCCTTGCACTGATGTAATCACAAGCAACAGTTTAGCATAGAAAAGACAATGAATAGGTGCCCTGGCCTGACTCGTTAGCATACCAGTTTAGTTATATTGGATAGACAATGGAACAGTACCATTCACACCATTAACAATCAATGCAACTAAGAATTTGATGACATATAACAGTTCCCTCTCGGTATGTGTCTGTAGGTGGGTGTGGTGCGGGCGTGTGAAAGACGCTCTTTGGATGGAGATGCAGACGGATATGACTTATTTCAAATTCTTTTTCTGGCGGGTCCCAAGTATGAGAAAGGATTAGGATGTGAGTCCAAGGTTTGAAAAGTGCGGACCTCTCTAAACCCTAAATTGTAGGATATAGGGACATTAATTAATCCACGAAAGTGGATAGCATAGATGACAAAAATCATAATATTTCATTGCGCTGCACAATTAACGATAACTCTGACTTAAGACAATGTATATTAATCACGAATTTACTTTATTTCAAGAGTAGTTTGGGAAAAGAGGAAATATGTATAAAAATTTCTCTTCAGTATCAGATGTGAGTTTCTTTTAATGGTGTTAATCTCCGGTACAGACCGCATATCAAATACCATTACTATAGTCTGAACACCCACGACCCATTTTGAACCAAAAGAAAAGAAATAAAAAAACAAGCCTAGATGGGAATTTTTTCTTGGTTGGCCGTAAGGGAGAGATCAGCTAACAGGTCAGTGCTTCTTAGCAGAAATATGATAGCCGATATTCAACTTGCTATGTGTCCCTTCTGCTCGTTGCATTTAGAAACACATCGGCACCTAATTTTACACTGTCAATTTTCTTGGGAGGTTTGGTCTCTGATTATTGAATTGTGGAATCTAAAATGTGTGTGTTCCTTATCCGTAGCTGATTTAGCCAGTTGATGGTTCAATAACAGGTTTCATAATTTGGAAAAACATATTTGGGAAACTTGTTTTTATGCAACACTTTGGTCCATTTGGTTAGCGAGGAATTACTACATCTTCAACAATGCATTAACTCGGGCGTGGGAAGTAGGGGATCTAATCAAAACCAGAGTGGCGATGTGGTTAAAATCGAAGTTTGATATTAAGATCTACATAGTGGAGGATTTTAAGAGTTATTTAGATGGTATTCGAAAGGTAAAAGTGTATTGTAGCTTTAAGGTGTTTCTTTTCATCCAATTGTTGGTTGGATGAGTGTTTCTGTTTTCTTTTGTGCAGTTAAGCTTGTTTATGCTTTTTTGCTTTCCCCCTCGATGTACCCCTTTCGAGTTATATAAAATGTTTTCGTTTGCCGAGCAAAAAAAAAAGCCTAGATGAAGTACAAATATAAAATACCGGTACAAAATAGTAAAGCATGTAATTGTAACCGAGCAACTCCGCCTTACCATCTCCCAAAAATAGCTACACATTGCCAACATAATATTGGTATATATACATAACATCAAACTAAGCAGAACAAAAACTAAGAATAAGAACAGAAGATAGAGAACCCCATAGCAAAGTTCTGAATACCGTTTTGGACAGAGTACCGGTTTTCTTATTGGTACGGTACGTACCGGTACCGGTCAGGAACCAGGTACCGTTTTGAATTTACCGCAACATAATTATATATAATTATAACTCAAATTTTTTTTCCATACCATGCAATTCCTTCTATAATAAATATTCATAAGTCAATAAATTTCAAGTAATTGACTTTTCCTCTTCCCAACAAACTCATTTCTTCTCTTCCTTTTTTAAATCAGAAAATTACTGCACTTGGACCACTTCCATTCCCAAACCGTGTGCTAAAACCACTGGTTTTGTACACATAAAAAAATCCACA
Source organism: Rhododendron simsii (assembly GCA_014282245.1). Classification (NCBI taxonomy): domain Eukaryota; kingdom Viridiplantae; phylum Streptophyta; class Magnoliopsida; order Ericales; family Ericaceae; genus Rhododendron; species Rhododendron simsii. Next base: position 26,265,829 of record CM024964.1, read on the forward strand.
GCTTTTTTAACTTTCTCCAATCGAACTAAACACTCACTCTCTCTTCTCTCTCTCTCTCCTCAGACAAACGGAAAACCAGATGAAGACCCGCTTGAGTCTTCGTCTCTCTTTTCTCTCTCTCATACTTACAGTCTTACACGGTTACACCACTCCATTTTCCTTAACCAGTGGGAAGATCTAATTTCATCACCCTTCTCTTCTATTCTAATTTCTCTAAGTGGGTTGTATTATGTATTGTTGAGAGGGATTCCAATGGGAAGATCTATGTAAGTAATCACTTCCAGCCACGGTCGGATAAGCTGGAGAAGACCACGAGGAGCCACTTTTTTTTTTCCGATTTCCTCTTTTCTCTTTTTTTTCCTTCTATTTTTCCATTTTCTCCACTGCCTGGTGTGAAATGGCCCTGTTTTGCAAAATTCTGGCCGGAATCTCCGGTACCTCCATCTCGTCCGAGATCGGCCGGAATCGCCGGTACTCTCCGGTAATATCCAAGATTAGAGCCAAAACGGTATTTGAGGTATAAGTAACCGGTTTTACGCAAATCTGGTACGTACCAGCCCATACCGGCCGGTACGGTACGGGATTAACAACCTTGCCCCATAGTTGTAACTAAACACAAGCAGACAATACCCATTTGAGAACAACACTGCTGATTAGAAAAAGATGAAAGAAATATAGCACTTACCTCTTGTATATCACGCTGCACATCTTTAAGCTCTTCTTTCATTGGCTTGAAACTATGGGAAAACATACCAACAGAGAGAATGGATAAAAGGGCGAGGTCCGGTATTCACATATCAAAAGCAATAAACTCAACTCACCCTTCTATGTCTGGATGCCTCTCTTCCTTCAACCGGCAGTTCTCTCCCTCCAACCGACGGTTCTCTCTCTGCAGTGGAATAACATTAGGCAAAGCAATTTACCACAGAAAAAAGAAATTCCATCTGGCTATTGAGAAAAAAGGAGACACGGAGAGAGAGAGAGAGAGAGAGAGAAAATTAAGTTTGGCAGTGCCACTTGAAGCAATGGCGGTTGCATGATTTGTGCGTAGGGGCCCGGAACTCGTATATTTTCCCATTGATAATAAAACATATATTTTATATGTATATATTGTTACTTGCGAAATTCGAAGAAGAGATGATATTGTGTGTATGTTCGCGCTACCGTTTAATTTTATACATTCAACCCAAAAATTGAATGATAACTTGAAAATTTGGAAAATTTTAACCTACGCATATAGAAATTTGAAAAAAAAATAAAATTCACACAAAGGACTTTACAGGGCTCGATCCCATCGAATTTTTTCTAATTAACCTAAAACGAGCATAGCACCCCTTGGATTGCCCGTGACCCAAACTTACAAGTCTTCGTCCATGTATAGACGTATCATTCATGTATCCATATAGACGCACCAATATATAAAAAAGATCAAATTTCAAGCAAATAATGTCAAAAACCATGGAAACTCACCCAAAGGAGGTTCCAGGTTCTGATTCTACTGTCACGCAATCCCCGAGCAGGCTTTTTTAGTGGGAGTTTCTACGAGGGCAACACGAAAAAAGTTAGGAATGAGATCAAAATCGAACAAGATAAAACAAGAGATCTGGCCATGGCCGGCAGGGAGAGAGAGAGAGAGACCCGAACGGCCGGAGCGGCTGTGCGATAGCTGTTATTGAAACAAAACCCTAGTTCTTGTGGCTTCACTATCATCAGCTTCCTCCCGAGTACACGCAGAGCCATTGTTTGGTTGGTACTTGGTATCTCAAACAGAAGTCTGCAGAGCTAGGGCTAGGGGTGGTTTCACTTAAATACGTTTGGAGTACATTTTATATTCATCGAAATTTTTTGTAGTATTTCTTAATTTGCTTTATTAATTCTTTGTATGAATTATTAGTTGGCTTTGAGAGGAAAGGAATCTATACATATTGGATTTGAGCTGATTTTTTATGGGCCCCGCACGGCATTCGGTAGCCTTGGGTGCGGTGACTCTAGATTTTTTGTTAATTTTTCCTAACGTTCATTCAGCGATTCTAATACGCCTAACGAAAAAAAAAAAAAAACCTATATTCTCCGAATTGGGAGATGGTGCTATACAGTGGTATGCGCAGCACCATGCTACGCACATCCTAGCCGTCGGATCGTGCATCCGACAGCTTGGATCTCATCTCGGCAATGAACTGCTCTCGATTGTTAGTTGCCGAAATAAAATCCGAACCGTCAGATGCACGATCCGACGGCTCGGAGATACGCAGCACGGTGCTATGCACCTCATTGCATAGCACCAACCCATATTCTCCATTATGCATGGCCAGCTAAATTGCTATAAACTTCCGATAAAGGAGAATTAAAGTAGTGTTGCTGTCAAATCTAATCTCCAAAAAGATGATAGTCGTATATGGTCAATTATGCACAATTAAGAACTAAAAACATATGATAGTCATATTGCGAACTCTATCTGTTGTCGAATGGATAAGATGAATCCGACTCGGGGAGGTAGAAATTGAGGGTAGTCGGTGAGGTGTTCTTATCCAATCTTGGTTGGATATTGCCCTGTAGTTTCTTGTAATAGTAGTTGTCTTTGATCGATGTACCCCGTCGAATTTAATAAAAGTTCCGTGTGCCGAGAAAAAAAAAAAATCCAACCCTGCAGAATGGATCCTAAAAGTTGCCGCAAATTTTGTCAAAACATTTGACACAACTTTTAACATTTGACTTACAGGTAGTGGCAATTGAACTCACATATTCTCATTCGACTACCGATATCGAATGAATGTGATTTATTTTTTTTTGTTACAAATAAAGTGTTCATTGAACGCCATAAAAAAAACGCTATGGACCTGCTTCAGTAATAGGTGCGTGAGATCGACGTTTAGGTTATTTTGGTTCTTTCCTGTATCTGTTCTGAAATCTGTTTGCCCGATGAGCTTGTGTTGAATGAATGACTCTTTTCAAAAAAAAAATGCCATAAAATAAAATAAATGATTCCAACAACAATAAAAGCGAGAAAAATCCCACCGAATGCACCAGTGCACTACCAAATTGCTTGTCTAGTTGCCCAGTGAGATCCTCAAAGTCCAAAAGGGATTCCCTGTTGGTCTTGCCCAGATACGTAGTAGCGGTTTGCTCCCTTGTTGTAGGGAGTTATTCCCGAACAGATACAGTTAGTGGCCGAACAGGTGGTGTATGAGGGCACGTGGTAAGTACAACAAGACTTATCACGGGGCAGTCCGGTGAACGGCGAGAAGAGCCAGTAACATGTGAAGTCATTGGTCCAAATGGACTGTTCAGCAATGAGATGGCCGAGCAGAGAATAGAATTATAGAAGAAGCAGCTCTAAATGATAAGACGGCAAGAACGTTCTAGAAAGTTCTGGAACGGGTGTATCCCGAAAAGAATAGGATCCCGAATATGTAGGATCTGGGAAAGAGACCCAATGTGAATGGGATGTTCGGGCAGTTATGAAAAAGAGTCAAAAAATGACTAAGCTAATAAACTGATAAGGGAACGAGAGTCCAAGATATCCTGGATTCCTATACGAGATAGGAGTCCTAGAGCAAGAGGGATGCTTGGGCAGCAAACATACGTATGCCTATAAATACTAGGCAAACCTAAAGATAAAAGGTACGCGATACATGGCACTGATATTGTAATTAGGGTTTATTAATTAGTACGCGACACTAACTTTGGCATCGGAGGGCCTTTGCCAAGAGAGGCAGAGGTGCGCTCACCCCTTGTTTGTTTTGCAGATTAGGGTTCGGACGACAAATTAGGGTTTCGGTGAAGAGGCACGAATAAACCGTAGTAATCCAAGTTGATCCGAAGCATCAATTGTTTTCATCCCCCTACACTTGTAAAATTTTATAAACAATCAACCTAACAAGTAACTTTTGGGGCCACCCTAACCCCGTCTACACGTAAGAATGTGAAATGGTTGAGTGATGAGTTAGTAAGGATTAATTCGAGGTGCGTATGTATGTGGGGTTTTTGCCCATGAAAATAGGCCCAATATTTTGGCCCAAGTGTTTTGTTTTTTTTCTGGAAGCCCAACGTTACTTGGCTTTTTATTGGGAACAAAAAGGTTTTTTGTTTGCTTGAGATAGTGTTCCACAACCTGTGAGAAGAAATAAAAGAAAACAAGGGTTAGTGCACTGCGTTTGTGTGTGTGCGCGCTTTTGGTGGAAAGCGCAGAGAGAGAGCGGAAGATCAAAAAGAGAGAAAAGGGTTTGATGCTGTGTGTGTTTTCAGTGGAGAAGTGAAAACCGTGAGTGCATCAGAGTGTGAGTGTGCTACGGTGACTTGGGACAGCCATCTTTCTTCTCTGTTGAAGCAGATTTGGAACAGATACTTCGGGCTCATTTGGGGCAGATTTGTTCTCGGTTTCGGGCTCCAAATTCAGCTGCTTTTGGAGGGTTTGAAAAGCACAAGTTTGCTGAGATCTTTCCACTATTTTGTTGTATTTGGTTGGATACATTTAGGGTGTGTGTGAGATTGTTTGATCTCTTTTGGAAACCCACTTGTAATCTTTGGTGATAGTGGAAACCGCTTTCTCTCTCCCGTAGACGTACCAAAGTTTGGGGAACTGCGTATGTTAATTGTTCTCTTTCTGGCTTGTTTATTGTGCGTATTAATTTTTCCAATTACGCTTCCGTTTGCGTGTGGGATTGATTTAGGAAAAATAATCCCAACGTATACATTGTATAGGCCGGCCCGAAACATACTGGCTACTGCTATTACAAAAATAAAAAAAGAGGATAGACCGTCCGGTGAGATCCAAATCTAAAGAGCAGAAGCCGATAGCAGAATTGGCTGCGCGTGATCACTTTGGCTAGCTACCGTTTTATTTGACTTATAGTTTGCCTAGATCCTGAAGGAGTTGATCGAGCACGCCCCACAACAAAACAAAACAAACTACAAAAAGGTCAACCTGCTTCCAGGGCCGACATTTATTATCCAGATCCGATGTTCTTGTATTTAATTTTTTAGAACCGTTCTACACGCACAGTAATTTGTGCACAGATGTGCACAGATTTTATTGTGGAGCCCACCACGGGTCCCACACAAATCATCCTAGTCTTTCATTAAATGTAAAACATTTTTTCAATGGCCCCCGTAAAAAATAAGCTCAATCCAATACCTATAGGTGCTTCATCTAACCATCTAACTTTTCATTCAGATTTCCGGATAATGAAAAGTCATATGGTTGGATCGAATACCTATAGGTATCGGAGTGAACTTATTTTTTACGGGGACCCTTGAAAAAATATTTTACATTTAATGAATGGCTCGGATGATTTGTGTGGGACCCGTGGTGGGCCCCATAACAAAATCTGTGCACAATCTGTGCAAAGATCTGCTGTGTGGGTAGACTTTCTGATTTTTTTATGAGAGAGAAATGCTACAACCACACCCAAAATTACACCCTCTCACAAAAACACAAAGGTCCCACACACACTGCACACATAGTGTGTGTGGGACCATTGTGTTTTTGTAAGAGGGTGTGTATTTGGGTGTGTGTTTTGGGTGTGGTTATAGAATTTTTATTTTTTTATACCAAAAGTCTACGTCCACATGTACCTCTCTTTTTCAGTGCTCCTTCCACAATTTTACAGATGGTCTTGATTTTAAACAAACTCTTTTAGAGAAAAGTTAAACTCTTTCTTAGAAAAGTTTGTTTAAAATCGATACGGACCATTAATTGTCAAAACGAATAGTAAGATTGAAAGAGAGCGGTGAAACATTGAGGTGGGAGTAGACGGACTGTTAACATAAAAGACTGACAGAGTAGTAAATAATAAATATATAGATTATAATTTGTAAGTACGTGCATCGGTGCATGCACATGCATGCATCTGTTTTCAGATATGTTACCTGCCGAGGCGGAGGCAGGCTCTGAGCAATAGGCCGTTCAATGGGCTGGATTCGATCTGGATCCGACAAAATCGAATCCTATAAGATTCAAATCTAATAGTGATAATTCGAATCCGAAAAATTCGGATCCGATCCGAAAACTTTTTTACTTCAAAACTTTAACAAAAAAATTTATTTTTTTTCAAAAAATAATAATAATTTTCCAAAAAAAAATTTTTTAATTTAAAATAAAAATACAACCTCTTAAACATATTTTTTTCAAAATAAAAAATTTACAGCTTTTTTAAAAAATAAAATTTCGGATCGGATTGATAAACGGATTTAATCCGATCCATATTTGGATTACCGGATTCGGATTCTCAGATTGACGTTATCGGATTCGGATCTGATTTTTCGGATCCGATCTTATCTGAATCAGATCCGATCCATTTACAGGCCTAGTGAGGAGGGTGGGTGTGGCAAGAACCCCCTCCAATTGCAAAAACAAGAATACAAATTGCAGTAATGAAAGTTGATTAGGTATTTATCTACATCTGAACTACTTACTTTTTTGTTTGGTTTTTTTGCAAAAATTAATGATATTAATAACGTTCTGAATCATCCAATTCAACAATGGAAGGCTCAGATTTCATCTCAACCGTCTATCCGTGCATTGCAGAAATTAGACGGCTCAGACGGAAACAATTCCCAGATTTTGATTGGATGTTGAAACTAGTGATTCAAAAGATAAACAGTTCTTACCGTAAAAGTAATATCTCAATGACTTTTCTTTAAAGATCACAAAAGAGTTGAATCGAGGCTTTATTCATTTTCAACATCAAAAAAAGAAAAAAAAAAAAAAAAAAACACTCAGGACGAAGTCGGACTTTATTGTTAACATTCTTTTGTATTGTTTTGAACGATATGCGATAATACCAATGGACTCCCAACAAATAGCACCACTCCTCAATCCAAATCCTAACTCCGTTACGTAATTCGGAAATTGATATAGATAATACAATTACGCATGTTTCTTTCGTGTTGGATGGGTTAATTTAGTTAATGAAAATCACACGCTATCATCAATTAATTGTACCAAGTGGGTTCATCAATCATACATGCATTCATTATATAGTTGAAAAATCACAACCGTGACAACTAATTCTTTGATTAGAAAAAACATACTTGGCAAGGCGGGATGAAATTATTCAAAGTTTGGAGATGGACGAACTAAAGTTCGACCCGTATCCGGCCGCCCAGTTGCCGTTCCTTACTTTGCCTTGCGAAAACGTATGCAAGTTTATTTGGTTTATGTTAATTCCTGATATTTTTGCTCAGACGTACATGCATATAATAGTATTATCTTTATATCTAGAGAGATAGATCGATGTATATCCTTCTGATGGTACACGAATACATATAAAAATGTGTAATTATTGATCCTTAGCTGTTTGTCTGACTACATCGAGGCGTTGAAACTTCCAAAACAGTTGGCCCTACTCTTGAATAATATATATATATATATATACACACACACGGGACGGTTCAAGGAACACCTAAAGAAACACTTCAAATCTCAATCTTATAGTTTTCAATTAAATTTTTATGATTCGAACCGTTCAATGTATGCAGAATGTAATTTTAAAGGTGTCAGCCAATATATGCAGTTGTTTTCAGGTTCGGACACCTTATGGTCCGAACGTTCTGGACCTCCCATTTTCCAATCGAATTTCGATGATTCGAGCAGCTCAATATAATCAGAAGTGATTTTAAAGATACCCGCGAGAAATCAGCAAAAAAAATAATCGGGAAGGGTTTGATCCGAACAGTTTTTTATTGAACGGTTCAGTAAAAAATTGCTCTGATCAAGCCCTTCCCGATAATTTTTTTTCCGATTTCTCGCGAGTACCCTTAAAATCATGTTCTGAACACATTGGCTGCACTATGGATGAGGAGATTCAAGTGAACCCCATCTGCTCAAATAATGTACTGAATTTTAGAATTTTGAACAAATTATTTAATTTTTTTTTTCATATTATCGGCAGTGAATTATTCATACCGTAGTCAAGAGTGAAGAAAAAGTCAATTAAATTTGTAAATACATTTATAGTTCAACAAAACAAAACAAATTAGCAAAAAAAAAAACCGAAAAGGGTACTCACGAGATTTTAAGGGTACTCGCGAGAAATCAGCAAAAAAAAACCGAAAAGGGCTTCATCCGAGTAGTTTTTGTTTATTTTTTATCAAACGGTTCAAATAAAAACAGCTCGGACGAAGCCTTCCCGGTCATTTTTTTTGCCGATTTCACTGAGGTACCCTTAAAATCATGTTCTGAACACATTGAGCGGTTCGGATTATCGAAATTGGAACGGAAAATAGGAGAAATGGGGAGGTCCTCATTTTAACTAAAATAAGGACCTCTTTATTTGAAAATGACTGTATATATATATATATATATATATATATATATATATTTAATTTATTTAATTATTTATTTATTGTCCATTCAAACTGTTGTGGCGTTGACAAATACAAAATGGAGTAGTTATGACTAGTTGGAGTATCCATATGGACGTATGGTACCGTATGGGCCTATATACTCAGTTTTGCCTTTCCTATGCAGATTTTGCCCAGATACCAACTCACACCCTTATCTTCTTGATCTCACTTCTCTTTTTAAAGACTTTTGGATTCCTCAACCACTCCACCAAACTTACAAGTGCTCTCTCCCCCATTTTTGTGTCCTACTATAGCTTTTGATCAAACACTCTTGTTTGATTTTCCTTAGATGATCAAAAGGTTTTGTTGCGAGTTTGTCTCGAATTCGATTCAGATGCTGTTTATAACCCGTTGATTGTTCTCAATTTTTCGTTCCGCGCTTTCAAGTTAGTTATGAGTAACCCGACAAGCCCAAGGACTAGGCCTATGTCCGATTTGGCTTACGATCGAGGTTGATACGGACAACCAACCAACCAATTTCATTTTTTTTTTTTTTATTGTTTCTTCCAAAAAAAAAAAAGCTTGTAGATTTGTCTGGAGTGTGAGATGGATGTTACAAAGGGCAAGGAGAAGAAAAAGAATTTCTTCGTCAAGGCATGGGAAAAGTGTCGGTCGATTCGCGTCGGAGGTCACGTGAAGTCTCCGTCTTACCCTTCGGGAAAATTCTCGAAGAGTAAGTCATGCCACGTCCGGGTCGCTCCGGAAGGTTGCTTCTCGGTATACGTGGGGCCGGAGAGACAACGGTTCGTGATCAAGACCAAATTTGCCAATCACCCGCTGTTCAAAATGGTGCTGGAAGATGCTGAAACGGAGTATGGGTTCAATTGTGAAGGCCCTCTGTTGCTCCCTTGTGAAGTTGATCTGTTTTACAAGGTATTGGCAGAAATGGATTGCAAAGAGACTTCACCTCATTGTGGATTCGTGTATGGATCGTGCAGCCCATTCAGCCCGTGTCGTCGTCGGGGGAAGGGAAATATGAGCCAGGGTTATGGATCATATGGGCTTTTGACTCCGTCTCGATTGCTTAAGATGAACCAGTTTTAGCTTAGTTATAATGAGGATATCTTGGTTTGGCTTAAAAATTAAAAAAAAAAACCCGAATTATTGGCTTATTCAATAAGCCAATAATCCGGCGTACTGATTTGCCATACTTATTCATTCGATAAGCCAATAAGCCGTAGGTTTATTGTTTCTCAATAAGCCAATAATCATGGCTTATATATTTTGCCAAACCAGTCCTAAGTCATTTTAGAAGGAAAACACAAAATTGTAGTTAAGGTTTAGCCGTTTAGGTAGTTTTTCTGGTGTATCTTTTGTTACTGATCCACTGAAGCTAAGTTTGAAGCCAAACTTAGTGTGCAGTGGATGATTTTCTTTTCTATTGTAGAGTAGTAAATAGGTCTTACAGGGTGTTCAGGTTAGTATTGGTGTTTGATGGATCTGCATTAGTGTTTGTTTGACAAGGAAGTTGTTGTATAAGGTCTAGTTTGGTTGTAATATTTCTTTCTTAGGCTCCGTTTGGTTGGGTGTAAAATATTTTACTGCTGAAAATATTTTTCATGTAAAACATTTTACAGGAAAATACAAGTTTTACAATTGTTTTTGGGTGTTTGGTTGAATTGTAATTTTACTGTTACAAAAAATAGTAACTCATCTAATTTGCATGGAGTAGTATTAAAGTGAAAGTACTTGATGTTTCGAGAAAGTCCAGGAGAGAGATGAAGGCCATGATGTGCCTAGGAATGCAAGTGGGTAGAGAGAGAGTCTTGCTGTTAGTTAGAGAGAGAGGGGACCTTTTTCCATGTGTATTGACGTGGCATGAGGGAATACGAGAATCCCTTTGTCGAGCAGTTGTTCAATAGAGGTGATGGTCGAATGTGCAAAGGGTGCGTAGCGTTAGGAAATTGACTTACCAGTTTTCCGGCTACAAATTGTTTTACGGCCATTGGTGTAAAACATTTTTCAAAAAAGTTCATTTTCCGTGCATTTGAACAACCGAACAACGAAAATTACATAAAATATTTTACATCCAAACAAACGGAGCCTTAAAGTCAAGTGATGGGAGATTAAACTCACGCATACTATATAGAATTACAAATTGTTGTCAATCTTATGTGATAATCCTTCAGGTAGTCCGTTATGAGAAAAAAAATAAGACCCATCACGATCTTATTTCAACAATTAGAACCGTTCATTTTGTAAGTTTTGATGTATAATCGTCCAGGAAAATTATGTCTCTTCGTGTTGGTGACCCTGGCTATTGGGAAAGAGACTATGTCAGGCCGGTGACGCTAATGTTCGACAGCATTCTTTCGCCAGATTGTCTTAGGAAAAAGTACCATGGGCGCACTGCAAACCCTGGTGACTCTAAGTTCGATATTGGATCCAATCTTAAGATATATAGTTGTTGGCCATGGTACTATTTGGTTGTGGTTCCCCATTGTTGATGGTTGTAGTGTTGTGATCACCTCCAAGAATGATTATTGGTTAATTTGTTATTTTGTTGTACCCCTCGTATGCCAACTTATGTTTAATAATAAACTATTTTTATCCCCGCTTCCTTTCTGATATTTTCACCATTACCCCTAGTCTTCTACTTCTTTTCAATTATTTCCTTCAAAAACTACATCAGTAATCACCCTAAGGCTATGTTTGGTAACACTGCCACTTTTCTGTTTTCTATTTTCTGTTTTCTAAAATCAATTTCTTCTTTTCCTAAAAAAAAAGTGAAAGCAGAAAATATGTTTGTGTTGACCTGTTTTCAAAAAAAAAAAAAAAAGAATTTCTAAAACCAGTTTTTACTTTTCCTAAAAATGTCTCTCTTGTAATTTCTCCACTAATTCCCAAACGATACACAAGAGAGAGAGAGAGAGAGAGAGAAAAGGATACGGGGTAGAACAATTCTGCCATTGGACAATTCAAATTGAATCAAACCAATCTAACGTCAAACTGAATCAAACCACTCCAATCGCTCTCATAGTCTCAAAAAAGCAAGGAATGTACAAAAACATGAATTCTGACAGAGAAACAAGAGCTGCCAAAACATCCTTGTAAAATGCTGCCGATTATGTGAATGGACAATTCTGTCTTTGGAGTCTCTTACCACTGCTATGATGGATGCTTCACTACCAATGCATCAAAGCCTTTGGCTATTAAAGATATGGCGGGCAATCGTATTGCGAACTCTAGCCATTTCTCGCAATTGAGCGGGGGTTACATTGATTTGTTGAGAAGAGCTCCTACGGCCTTGCTCACTTTCAACAATCAAATCTTCCTTGCTATAGAATTTGAACACTGCATCATTTTTGTCATGCATCCTTATAAAGTTGTGGACCGTGCAACAAGCAGTTGGCAAATATTTTTGGGTCCGTACACTAAAGCCTTTAGGCATTTGTTTCAAGATAGGAAATCGTGCCTTCAATGCACCAAATTAAAGCAGCGCTCTATCACATTGCGAAGGGACGAGTGACGATAATTGAACCATTCTTCTTCTTTCGTAGGTAATCGTCTACGTCCACGGAACAAGGACAAGTGGTACCGCTCGCCCTTGTATGGCGTTAGAAACCCAGGAATATTTTTATACCCCGAATCAACCACATAATACTTACCCATTGTTTTCACCTCCTCCTCCATAATGTCAATAAAAAACGCTTCATTTTTCTTCGACCATAGGGAATCAGCTACACCTCCCACTTCAACATCATCATCATCCTCAATCTTGATACTTACATTGCCTTTGGTAGCCATTTCCTATTTATAAATCACCCCACAATTTGTCTAAATAAGATCTCAGATTTATTTGGGCGAAGTAGAACTATAGATTCAAGAAATCTCATGGATAAATCAAAGGTGTCCACAACAATAACCATCTAGCAAAATCAGGTACATGATTCGACAAATCACCAAATCCAGATTTCAAAAAATAGCTAATAAATCAATTTTAGAAAGCCAATTTCGAATCCAGCAAAAAGAAAATTTGAGGCAAATCCACATCAATTCTGCAAACCTAAATACAAGCAAAAGTACTTGGCAAATCAACTGATAATACGGTTACAGATACAAGCAATAGAGTAATATCTAACCAGAGCACGTTTTCTCAAGAGAACGGTAATGCATATCAACTGGTAACGAGATCGGAGATAATGTTACAAGCAATTCTGATAGAGAAACTGTACGACAAACGAATACGGTTACAGATATATGTGTAATGCATCTAGAAATACGAATCAAAAAAGCGATCAAACAAGTGACGAAATCCGAGGAGTGTTGTACGAAGATCGATCGAGAGAGAGAGAGAGAGAGAGAGACCTTTTCAGCCGCTTGAAACCAGTGGGATCGAGAGAGATCGATGGATCTGGGGAAGACTCAGATGAGATAAGGGGAAACAGAACGCGCGTTCCAGATTTGGCAGCCGGTTTTTTATTTTTACAAGAAGTGAAAGTAAACTTTTGGTACTTTCTCAATTTTCAAAAATTTAGAAAATTCATTTTAATTTTTAAAAATGAAAATAGACAACCAAACAAACTTTCGGTTCTAAATTTTGAAAATTTTGAAAATGAAAAGAGAAAACAGGAAATGAAATGGTTACCAAACAAGACCTAAATGTGTCTAAGTTTCTTAATAATCCTCAAAAATCACACCTTCATGTGTAGGACAGTGTAATTTTTTTGCTCGTGTTAGAAATTTTTTTTTGGAAAAAAGTGCATTAGAATTTTTTGTGTAGTGAAAAATGTTTAATTTCGATATTAATTATTTGGCTATGCTCTATCCATGGGAATTTTTTCCTAGATTATGATTGAAAAGTGCCTCCAACATCAATTTTCTGAATTTGCCAAATGGATGGCCATCCCCCATCATTCATTTCTCTTCAGACAAATATGGTTCTACCAAGTCTTCGTTAATTAATATACGATCGACATGATTTTTAATTTGAATAGACGATAAACACATCAAGACTTACAAAAAAAAACTCAAATCGTCGAATGGGACTGTGCATACTGAGTCTCATTCCGCGACATGTGACGACCACTTGAGGGATCAGCATATGAGGTGATCAATTGTTTTTGCTTCTTTCTTCCTTGTGGTCGGGAAATTTGGAGACGAGACAATTTAAAAAGGAAAATACTAGGGACACATCAATGTGTCACACCTCAACCACACCCATCTCGATCATATACATGTGGGATCCACATGCATGTGAGAGAGGTGTGGTACGTTGAGGTGTGATAAATTGATGTGCCCCTTGCATCTTTTATTTTGGAAAAAAATCTGAATTCATTTTTTTGAAGAGAAGTCCAAAATGTATGTCATCACACCGTTGCTCTATTTTCGATTTTCTATTCATTGGTAGGTTTATCTCTGTTCACCTTCCCCTAGTACAAAAACCTTATATTACCAATCAACCTCTAGGTCCTCTACCACCTTGATCTTCATATCTCTGCCACCAATTTTCTAACATGTTTGTCTGCTTTGTGGTTCAACAAAAAACATACTCTATTATTCTACTTTAAAAACAATACCCCTACAAGTGAGTTGATCAGCATTACTCACTTCATGTGGGCCCCACACGAAGTTCTATGTTTATGATCAGGATTGTTCGACTTGTACTTTCGATTTTTTAACTTCTACACTGCAAAAATTCAAGTCAATGCCACATCGATTAGTGCTTGATCAAAGAAGAACTAATTAATCGATGTGGTCAACTTGGTCATAACCTCCTATCTTCTAATTGATTGGTCACATTTGTCTTGTCTTGTCTTGTAAATAACGTTCACGATTTAGAATTATCCGGGCCCATTTGATGATCCAAATCGTTCACAATTAAGAATGTGTCAATAACATCAATTGCGTAAAAATCAAGTTGATTGGACGCCGATTGATATAATTTTGGAATGCATTTGTCTTGATATAAATTTGTTAAATGAGTTCCGATTCAGTTTTGTAATCTTGTTATGTTTAAAATAAATACGTGTTTCGAAACCAGATCAAACTGTATCTGATCAGCTTGATTTTTGGTGTGACAAATGTTTTCAACAACTTTAAAAATGCGGACAGTTTGAATCATCACGGTAGGTCTAGGACGAGCCTACGAACAGGCCCACTAGAGAAGAGCTGATTCCGAAAGAATACGATGCGATGCATTAGATCTCTATGATTTCCTGATGCGACGGCTTATAAAAGGGATGGGTTACCGAACTTACATTTAAGGACCATGAGTTTGCTTGAAATTAAACTTGTCCAACTATTTTGTTATGGTCGGTTATTTGCAACGCGCTTCTCGCATGGGGGAGAGAATCTCGTGAGTAATTTCTTATAGGTACAAGATACGCGCGTGTTGCGATTATTTATATCTGAACGTTTATGGCCCAAGTTCAGCTAGAGATTCAATAAGTGGAAGATTTTCCAATTTCAAGTTTAAGATATTAATTATGAAAATTTGCTCTTGGTGTTGAAGAAGAAATGCTATTCCTATCAATATTGTGTTTCCATGCAGTATTATTTTTTTTTTTCGAGGCAAAAGAAAATTTTATTTAGCTCGACAAGGGTATATCGAGAGAGGAGGCCACTTAGGTCCCACCCCAAAAAAGGAGCAAGAGACCAAATGGCAAAAGGGAAACGAACTAAAAAAAAAAAAAAACAGAGGGGACACTTCCAACAATTCAGTTGGAGGTGCAAAACTACCTACTATAGGATCTTGGATTTTCTAGGAAAAAGGTAAAAATTAGGAACACATTTACTTGTATATGTTATATTCTCGTTGTTTTTGTTGTGCTAATATTTATATTTTTGCCATTTTTAATGGTCACTCCACAGTTTCCACCACATATCTCAACCTGGATATATCTCTAAATCAAGACACAAATTACTATCAGTCTCGGTCTCTTTTTGTGTACCGGAATCAATCAAAACTATTGAAATTTTGGACATGCATAAATACTTTTCATCAGAATCGTCACTCATTTATCATTCTTCATCTGGGATAATCTCATTAGAAGTCTAATAATATTCCAAACACAAGTTACGGGTTTCTCGAAGATTAGGGGCCTATCTAGTGCCCAAATTACAATCTTGGAGCTCATCCAATACAAGTTTGGATTCGTACCAAGCTCTTATCATTTCTTCGTTGTGGCTTTTGTCTCTATTCTTTTGGTGCATGTATGGTTCCCCAAAACCACTTTCCCTTTACTCACTAGCTACTAGTATAGGCAAGGAGTTCAAGACTCCTTCGTCTTTGAACTCTTGCAATGAAGTCATCAAATCTTTTGTTCAACTTTTCAACGGGCGAACCTAACCCCTCTCCCTCTGATTCCTCTTCCGCGTCTCGTTTCTCCTCTTTCCATTCTTCTAATTTACCCTCCCCATCTAATTCCTCTTCCGCATCTTGGTTCTCCTCTATCCGTTCTTGTAATTTTTTCCCTTCCGCGTCTTGTTTCTCCTCTATCAATTCTT
The DNA here is from genome assembly GCA_014282245.1 of Rhododendron simsii. Lineage (NCBI taxonomy): Eukaryota > Viridiplantae > Streptophyta > Magnoliopsida > Ericales > Ericaceae > Rhododendron > Rhododendron simsii. The sequence goes on from CM024964.1 coordinate 26,281,624, forward strand.
CTGATTTTCCCTCTCCATCTAATTCCTCTTCCGGATCTTGTTTCTCCTCTATCCATTCTTCTAATTGCCCCTCCCCACCTTCACAACTAGTAATAATTCTCTCTTCAAAAAATGTCTCCGAATTTTCTTCTTCCTTCTTGTCAAGTGGAGGGAGATTGTCAAGGCTTTTACAACAGACATCGCTAGTGGAAGTAGCGTATGAGGTAAAAATCTTGGACTGGCCAATAAGAATGATGAAGATAAGGTTTCCGACGATGAAGAGAAACTTGGAGCTGAATAAGACTGACGCGATTTGTGGGTTAGGGAGAACAAGGAGGACCTTAATGCAAGAAAATAGAGGATGTAAAAAGGGACTAAAACACAAGAAACTAGAAGTCATAGCTGTTAAAGAATAAATGAAGAGGTTGTCCAGAAGTTGCTGCTTGTTGTGCATTTCTGTGGCTTTGAAGTGCGAGGTCTAAAGGGTTTTAATCTGACTGAACATAGAGCAAAGGAAACAATGGCTTATATAGTGAGGGAAAGGTGGATTTTTGGTGGAATTCACTACCCTACTTTACTTTACTTTGTATGGGAAAATAGCTTTTGAAAAAGCTAAAAAAGATTTGATTTGAGTTGATTGGGGGGCTTTAAGTCCCACTTTTGATGGTGGTTCTCTTTTTGTTTTGCTACCATTCAGAGGAAGATTTTTTTTTTTTTGGATGGAGTGTCAGCACACTGTTTTGCCCTTGAGAAATGGCCACATGAGTTTACCCAGCCATTTTGCATCAAAAACTTTGTCTCACCTTATAACAAGTGATCGTACGAGTTTACATGGAACTTTGATTAATTTTGGAACCTTAAAATTAATTTTCGAGCAAATATATATTGGTCCCAAGAGTTTTTCGCTAGTGATGTGAGTCAAACATGCGAGCTTGATGATAAGCCCTTTAATAACTTCAATATTAGCAGTTATTGATCGGAAGATCGGAAAAGCGATTTTGTTCGTTTGCTAGTTTTAACTTTGTTTTAGTTTTGTTTTCTAATCATTATCATATTCTCTTTCCAATCATTACCATATTTTTCCAATTATTACTTTCATTTCTCACTCTATCTCTCGCTACTGATCATTACTCCTCTGTCCAATCATTACCCTTAATTCTCTCTTCATCCACTACCAAAACTAAAATACCCAAAATTAGAAAACAAACAAGGCAGAAGTATTTTGCCCCATTTTAAAATTCTTCCAGGATTAATTTACACCACACCAATTAGGTAGCAAAGAGGAATTCCATCCAATAAAGCAAATTTATTTCACTTTTGTCCTGGGATGTTCACTAAAACTGAAGTGGGGGTTTCTTTTCTTTTTTTTGAAAAGTTACCTTTTTCATTTCATAAGTGAACTGGTGGAAGGCACGGTGGGACCCGGAGATCATATAATGTAGGGGTGCATTAAAGACTGTAATGTGCGATTCGAGTCGTCTATCTTCACAATCAATGGTACCAATTAATTAAAGGTATCTTACCCTTAGCCAATCTTGACCATTAGAAATATTTGTGGATGGCTCAGATTGCAAACTACATCTCTGTAGTGTGCATTGCAGTCTAACACGACATATGAAGTATTATAGAGGTGCACAAAATCATGGCAAATGGGTGTTTAGTCTAAGTTCATGCAAGTTGGCTCGAACCTCCAGTACGTATAAAGGAAAAAAATTAATTCATACTTAAACTTATTAATTGGCTCAATTATAATTTTTATCTTGAATAGCATTGAGAGTCCATTTTACCAGTCTTTAAAAGGAAGATAACTATTTGTGGGAACAAGGATCCTTGAGCCATGATATTGTACTCACGAAATGGGCATCGTCCTGGGGCCTAAATATGCAATCACATCGTTCACTTCATACAGTTCAACGAGTCAAAATACTTTGCGATTAAAATCAAATTGATTAAACATCAATAACTCAGTGAATAAATTAAATATTTGGGCTTAATTTCTCGAACATCAGTAAGAGTTCTAGACAAATGTGATTCAATCATTGACTTACTGATATTCCATTGACTTGATTCTTAGTGAGACTAGTTGAATGTCGAATATTTGCTTTTTGCAGGGGACTTGTTTGGGACATAAATGTGACACGCCAGGGTCGATCATATGTATTTTTTCGGGGTGAATGTTTTTTTTTTATTCTAGTTTGGGGGTGAATCTGTAAAAGTAAGAAACTATGGTGAAATTGGAAATTTGAGTACCTAATTTTGGGTCAAATTTTGGGTAAATATACTCATTTATGTGAATATTTGTTTACATAAATGAATTCTTCACACAACTTCTAAATCAATTACATTGCGCCACGTTTCAAAACAGTGGTCTCAATCAATAAAACATAACGACGTAGCACAATATAATTGATTTAGAGGAAATAAATATTTACACCGGCGGTGTAAAGAATTTAATCTCTTCCAATAGTGCCTCCTTCTTCCCCCACGCCATCTCTCTTTGTTCAACAGAAATCGACTCCCTCTTCAAACCTCTCTCTCTCTCTCTCTCTCTCTCTCTCTCAAATCTGCACTCCCGGCCAAGTCCCAAACCTCAGTCCTTTTCTCTCTCCTCATTCACGGTTCAAACCCCCAACCCGGTGAAGCTCTGCACCATATCCGGTGAAGCTCTGCAACTCCGACAAGGTCTTCTCTTTTCGATTTTGTCAAAACTCGGATCAATCTCCAGGTACGTCTTTCTCTCTTTAACTAGCCGTTGGAAAGGTTTAGCCGTTTAGTTAGTTTAGGGTCTAGACCTAATAGCTTTTGAACTGAATCCTCAATTTAGGCATTGTCGATACCTTTGGAAGGGTAATATTTACATATACCGCCTTACAATCCTACTACTTCCACCAGTTCTTCCAAACACGCGTGAGCGGGCCCACCCCTCTTTTTCATCAGGAAAGTGGAATATTGATCATCTCCAACTGCTCAAGAGTTACAAATTTGATAATTTCTTCTAGACTTTGTCTACTTATCTGGTACCTACAAAATATGCTTGGTTTCAATTTCTTTCTCCTAAAATTTTTAATTTCAATTTTACCCTTCCAGTTTATGACGTTTTTCAATGTTATCCTTTCCTTCAATAAATGGACGAAAATTGCTTAGGGAGGTTGATGTGGAGGTCAATCTCTCTCCCTCTCCAACTCTCCATCACACCTAATCTCTCTCCCACCGCTCTCCATCTGCTAACTAGCATCCTCGCGAACATCTCAGGCCGATACCAACTCCGGCCAAAACCACTGTCTCTTTCACGTAATCTTTTCTCTCTCCCTCCCTTCTCCACCTCAAGCAATCTTTCTCTTTCTCTCAACTCTCACCGCTATTCGGCTTGAATTACGCTTACCCAGATGGAAAAATTACAATCTACTAAGTTAATTCTCAAGTTTTTCACAAATCCAGTGGAATAATATGTACGAATGCAAGAATTAAACAAATGCCAAAACCGTTCGAATTTGAGCTATTGTCTGCAATCTGGGAACCAGGTGGGAAAAAGGTAAAAAAGCTAAATGTACAAGTTCGTTGTCAATTTTGTCAAAACTAAAATGGAACAATTGAGTAGAGTCCGAATTTGAGCTATTATCTGCAAAATGGGTTAAATTAGGGATATATCATGTACCCAGACGCGGGAAACGAGAAAACTGAAAGCAAAGTCAATGTTCAAGGGTTTTCATGCAACCCTGTCCACAAATCGAGCTTATGATGTTTGTAGTGAACGAATTTGCGGATTTAGATGTTGTTAACTGTAAAGTGGGTTCCGGGGAACGATTTTGCCGATTTGAGGTTTGGGGCCAAAAGGATATGGAGATTTTAGGATTTAATTTTTTTGAGGGTGGGGAAGTATAAAAGCTGGTCCCACAATCCACATCACCAAGTTGGTTGCCACTTGGGCATTTTCCGTCCAAGTTTCTAACAGAATTGAAATCAGTTAGAAACTGGAAGGGTAAAATTTTAGGATGACGAAATTGAAACCGAGCTTATTTTATAGGGACCAAAAAAGTAGATAAGTCTTTCTCCTATGGTTCTACTTTTTGTTCTAACTATAACGAAGGATGGAGCCAGGGGTCTAGTGCAGTGGCCGCCACGACAACAATTTATAAATTGCAATTATCATATGTAAAAAAAATTATCCCCAACTCATGGATCCGTCACGGCAAGATTTTTTTTCATTATTTTGCTATATACTATTCCGTAATTCTCTTAAAAAAAAATTCAAGAAAGGAAACCAAAAAGCCTATTCCAAATTCAATTCAATGGGTCAAAGTGAAATAATATAAAAAATGAGGTCTAATTAAGGAGGAAAAACTCCACGTTTTGCTTTTTCACACAGTATTCTATAAGATAAGACAAAAAAGAAAGGAAAAACAAAACTTAAAACAATTTAACCAAACGGTGTACACTGTGCACAACTCCAATGCTAACCGTAGTAGTCATGTGATATACTAGTATTGAGGGATAATCGTGTGATGTACTGATATTGAGGGATGGCTTGCTGCCTCACCGTTCATGTCGAGACTTCTTTAAAAATTATTTTAAATTCCTCAACTATTAATAATACATATATAAATAGTTAAAACCCACCCCTAAACCCTAGCTTCAGACTTGTGTTTGAGAACCCGGGAAGGACCTACCAAACAATGGCTCTGCGCTTACTCGGGAGGAAGCTGATGATAGTGAAGCCACAAAAACTAGGGTTTTATTTCAGAAACAGCTCTCACATAGCCGTCGTCCATGGCAATCCACCTTCAGACTCACATGCTCGCATCCGTCCAAGCGTTAATCTGGTCATGGAGTACTCCGTCCGTCCAGACCAATATGAGGACGACGTTCTGGTCTCTCTCTCTTTCTCTCTCTCTCTCTCTCTCTCTCTCTCTCTCTCTCTCTCTCTCTCTCTCTCTATTGCTAGATGGAATTTCTTTTTCTAACGCAAGGGTGGCTAGAATGGAGGCATTTGATGCAATTGGAAAATTGCTTTGCCTCATAATGTTATTCCACTGCAGGAAGAGAACCGCCGGTTGAAGGAAGGGAACTGCCAGTTGATAGAGAATTGCCGATTGAAGGCAGAGAACCGCCAGTTGATAGAGATCCGCCGGTTGAAGGAAGAGAACCGCCGGTTGATAGAGAGGCGAGTTGAGTTTATTGCTTCTGATACCTCGCCCTTTTTTTCCATTCTCACACTTCGGTTTGATTTCCTATAGGCTAAAAACAGTGGAAGAAGAGATTATAGGTGATTTGCAGCATGATACAAACAAGGTAATTAGTGCTATATATATTTCTTTTCTTTTTTTTGGGTATGTAAAAAAATTATTTTTTGGTAAGTACTGCTATATATATTTCTTTCTTCTTTTTCTAATTTCGTGATTAACAAAACAGAAGGGTGTAGGGACAAGTTGCTAGAACGGCTTAGATTCATTTGATCCAAAGGTTGTAGTATATCCTTCCACTTTCGGGTTAAGTGCCCATGATTTTCACCTAAATTACACAACTGTCATCCCCTTCCAACAAAGTGTCGTAGGCACGGGTTAGCACTAGTGTCTTATAAGTCAAGAGTTATTGTAACTTGTGCAGCACAACAGGATATTATCACGTCTATCATCCATGCATATTTTTGTGGGTCCATGTCCCTATCTCCTACGATTTAGGGTTTAGAGAGGTCTGATATATGCACTTCCACACCTTGTACTCGTCCTCTCACATATTTTAGACCCGCTAGAAAAAGAACATGAAATCATTTATATCCGTCCGCATCTCCATCCAGAGAGGCTCTTTCACACGCCCACATCACACCCACATCTGGACATATAGCCGTAGGGAACCGTTGTCTGTCATTAAATTCACAACTATATTGATTATTAATGGTGTGAATCGGTGTTCCGTTGTTTATCCAATAAAATTAAATTGGTACGCTAACAACTCATTTATGGCACCTATTCATTCTCTTTTCTATTCTAAATTGTTGCTTGTGATTTCATCAGCTCGAGGACTCATCACGAAAGACAGGGGAAATGAATAAGATTCGGGAAATTAATTTAATGGACATTAAGAAGGAAAATTTGAATGTTGTTTTCTTTGCTTATTTCTTGCTAGCTAATATGCTTCATCTTTCTGTAATTACCGTTCTCTGATAGGCGGCGGACACTTGAAATTATTTTCTTTTTCCTTTGTAGGATGATGCATCAAATACTATCAATGAGTTGTTTGAAAAGGTCACGCGATTGGAAGAAAAGATTTTAAGTGATCGTGATATACAGAATGAAAGAGATGGGTGGAAGTCACTTGAAACCAAGGTATGAGCTATATTTCTTTCTTCTTTCTCGAATCAATAGTGTTGTACTTAAATGGACATTGTTCGCTTGTGCTTAGTTAAAACTATGGTGTTTTTCATTTTCTGTTCTTTTTAGTTTTTTTGTAATTTTAACTTGAGGTTATCAGGGCTTTTTGTTTCCTTTTCTTTTCTTTTATTTCGAAATGTGGGTTGTGGGTGGGCAATAGTAATGGTATTAGCTGTACGGTCTATCTAACCGTCGTGCCTGAGAATATATAACCACACAAAAAAGAAACTCACATTTGATAGTGAAGAGCAATGTTTACAACGTCTTAAGAGTTATTGCAAATTGTGCAGTACAATTGAATGGCGTGAATCAGTGTTCCGTTTTATATACAATGGAATTTAATTGGTAGTCATGGGACCTATTCGTTCTCTCCTCTATCCTAAAATGTTGCTTGTGGTTTCATCAGCTCGACGAGGCACTACGAAAGATGGAGGAAATGAACAAGGAACAGCATCATTTAAGATGCATGGTGGAGGAAAATCTGGTAGCCAAGCTGGAGGTTGTTTTCTCTGCTTATTTCTTGTTAATGCACGCGCTTCAGCGTCTTTCAATAATTAGCATTTTCTGATAAATAAACGACACATGCAAAGATTTTTCTTCTCTTTTGCAGATTGCATCGGAGAGGATGAACGAGTTGAATCAAAGGATGCTGAGGGAGTTTGTGACTCATATGAACCGTCCCTACTGCGGTGACGGTTCCTCTAATGCGTATACAAAAAGACAGGCATTTGCTTAATGGTTTATGAATCTCTCACCGATGGACATTTTTTTTATCTTTTCGTCAAACGTCTTTTCATTCAGGGTTTTCTTTTTACTTCGAAATTTACAACAGTTTATTTTGTTAGGATTTCGATTTGTTTTAAATTAATTTCGAATATTGAATGCTTGACGCAGCGTGGTTTGCTAATTAAATGTCAGTTTCCAAGGAAAATTCTAGAAGTAGATTTTTCAGGATCTTAAACAATAGTGAGTACTGTATGTACAAAAATTCTATTAACTAATTGATGACGCTCAACCATTCTGCTATCGGCTATTCGGCTTCTGCTCTTTTGATTTTAATCTCACCGGACGGTCTACATCGAAGCCCTTCTACTCTAATTATTATTAAATATGTTTATATGGTAGATCCCCTCGAGACACTTTACTATGTAAACAATTCTATTCCCTCCGTTCCATATTGATGGTCCAGTTCGGTCTTCAACGCGAAATTTAAATTGTTAATATCTTTCAATCTACAATGTCTTTAAAGATTTTAAAAATTTTGTATAATAGAACTAATTGAGATCTATCATATAAGATCCATATAGCATAAAAACCATTGTCGATTGAAAGATATTAACAATTTAAATTTTACATTGAAGACCGAACCTGACCTTCAATTTGAAACGGAGGGAGTATTAACTAATTTACTATCATAACACATTTGATTTACCAAAATGGATCACATGGGTTTTGATTTTCTGATTTTTTTTTGCCAAAACAAATATGTTCCCATCTTGTGTCAGATGAGCATCAGAATGTGGGAGTCCTTGTGGTGGATATTCTATGTCTTCTTGATAGCTTCTTGAATGTGGAGACCGGAGACGTGTTTTGTGAGACGGAGTGACAACTATTATATAACTTGATGTTAACTATTGTATAACAGGTCAGCTAGCGCAAGTCGTTACATTTGATTTCGACGTACCGAATTCCAATACTTCAATATTCAGAAGTAATTTCATTTCAATGTCTGAACTAATTCAGAAATCGTAGCAAAAAAATATTGATTTCAAAAATTTATTAGAGTCGCGTCTTCCTTTTTTAACGAATTGAGCAGGGAATCTAATATTATTACCTAATAATAACTGAGCGAGGCAATTCTACCAGGATTAAGCAACACTTGTATCCAAACAGCGTCTGAAATCATGGGATTTAGATGGACAGCAATAACAGCATAGAACCCACATCGCAAGAGGAGCTAGTGGGAGCACGAGTGCGAAAACGTCATTCGAAGATATCTATCTATCTATCTATCTATCTATCTATCTTCTATATACTATAGAAATGTGTGAGCCCCATAAGCCTTCAAGCCATTATTCCTAATTTCCTGAATTTTTCACTTTCTTTGTTTATAAAAAGAAAGAGAGAAATGTGGGGAAGTGGGAGAGATAGAAAGAGGGAGGGAGGGGGGGAAACGTGGGAGAGGGAGGGAGAGAGAAAAAATTATTCTATACCATTGGGACTGTCACATGATACTCCTATTTCATTTTTCATTACGCGTCTTTCAGTGTATATAAAATGAGACCAATGCTTCGAACACGGGACCGGATAAAATATTAAACCATCTTTTTTTATCAATTAGCGTTTTTGCCCGTTCGATAAATGAAACTGAAAATTTACCAATGAAATTTTTTTATCCCGTGCATCGAACGGGCACAAACGTTAGTTTCAAACTATTAAAATACTATGTGAGAGCGAGAATTGAGAGCAAAAATATTAGCGGAAACGGCGGGTTAATTATGTTAGCTTGAATACAACCCAATGAAGCCCCATGGGCCAAATCAAGTCCATATTTGTTTTAGGATTTAGAATTTTGGATTTTCTCACAGCGTACGGTCTCCAATAAATTGGGAATGAGGAGCAGAAATGGGGAATGCGCGACTGATGATCTCCAACGAGCTGCAGCCTTGTTCAATCCACAACTTGTCCAGATGATTATATTACTAACCTCAACAACAAAATAGGCAGCCATGTCTTCGTTGCTGCCAAGTGCCAATACATACCAAATGCAAACATGGATTTCATCGCTAATCCTCGAGCGTATGGTACGTATCCGCTTCTTCTTCTACTTCCAAAATCCAAGTCTATTCAGACCTAGAAAGAACAATATCAATACCATTTTACAATAACATATCTTTGGCTTTAACCCTTAATTGATTGTTGGGCAGGATTTGTGTTTATACCCGTTTTTGGCACCGTAGATCACGTTTGTCGTGATTGGTTTTTATAATCAATTCTTTAATTAATTTGGGCCGAAGTTGGGTTATTAATTGGTGGTTAATTCTTGGGCCATGGGTATTTTTCATTTGGGCCCAAAAAACACGCGGCCCTTGAGGAACGCAGCCCACGGTTTGGCTTACGAGGGAAATGTTCTGACCCACAAAGGAGAGCCCACGGTTTTAGGCTTATAAAGAAGGTGCCAAATTGGTTTGGGAAGCAAGGTCCATTATTGTAGGGAAGTGGTTATTCTCTGGCAGTTAGTTTCTTTTAATTCAAAGACCAATTGACTAAGTCAATTGACCATGTGTCACACAGGAGCACAAAAAGTGGGAAGTGGGATGATATTTTACCAATGCATGGGACACATGTCAACGAATGAGAGGCCCACTACCCATGATATAACTCAACTGCTATTAACCTCTGAAACTGTCCATGATCAAGCATGCATGAAAAGTGGAGTGATCATGGGACACGTGTCAGCTAATGGTGCAATGCAGAAATCGGATTCAATCTGAATCAGCATGTTATAGCGCCTATATATAGCAGAATTGAAGATGAAAAACGGGTCCAATACCAATCAAAACTCAACGCTTAACCCAAAGTCTTCCCAGCGAAGCACACTTTCCTACTTTTAGCAAAGTAGACTATCAAATACCTAGTATTCACCTCCATTTGAACTAACTTCTTTAAGTAATTTGAATTTTACTTTTCCTAAACAAACTTTATTATTCCGGAGTAATAAAGTTCACGTTTTACATTCCATTTCCTATACGACTAGGAAATTTTAAGTCAACAACCGCGTGGCAAACCACGAACCTCATTGTGATCTTTAACATTTGGGTCACACACAATTGCTCATACCTTAGAAGTCAAGATTCACAGGAATCTTCATCAAAAGTTAGGCGCTACAAGTCTTGACACGCCCGCGATCCACGCATTCACACCTTGTGTCAAAAACGAGAGTTTTCAATTTGTTACATCAAAAATAGCATGTTGTGGGCAAGGACCATATATACAATGGGCTACGACTATGCACACCGGCATCCAACTTGTGCCCTAACAAAGAACAGTACGCGTTTTGGGATGCATTCCATCCGTCGGAGAAGGCAGACAAGATCATCGCACAACACATCATATCGGGCTCGAACAAGCACATGCACCCCATGAATCTCAGCACAATCATGCCATTGGATTCTATGCATGGCATGATGAATAATGTGATTGATCTCTAGCTACAAAAGAAAATCTCTCTACCTCTTTGTTGCCCAATATCTTTGCTAATCGCTCTCAGTTTGTTCCTCTACTAGTTTTTATTTGTTTCTGTTTATGCTTTCTACAGGGTTATTCCGTTGACTCTAAGCCTATTTCCGACCATAGTTTTAGAAGCCGAATCATCATTGCCGACTTGTAGCGTTGATAGATGATCAACCTTGAAAAATACATTTTGGCTTTTTCTTTTGAGTATGCAATGCAAGGATATTGGCAGGGTTTTTTTTTTTTTTTACTTATTTGTTGAGTAAGGAATAGAAAGATGTTGAATGATGAAGTTTTTTCCATTATAACTCAGCTCCCGAGGAATCTTAATCATAGCTCCGCCACTGTACTCATCTCTGTCGGCATGATTTCTAATAAATTTTCTTCCCACCTATTAGTCTCATCTCTTTTTACCATTCAGCTAGAGAAATTATTTGGGCCCATTCCGAGTCCTACAAAAATCTAATAAGATATTCATAAATTTTTAAAATATTATTTTATAAGACCCTATAAAAAATCAGCTCCAACTGACATCAGTAAATATTACTTTTGAATTCGTAGGGGCGAACTGAGCAATTTCGCCCTATAAATTCAAAAGTGATATTTACAGATATCTATTGAAGCTGATTTTTTTACAGGAGCCCATAAAATAATATTCAAAAATTTATGAATATTTTTCTAGATTTTTGTGGGACCCGAAATGGGCCCAAAAGCTTTTTTTCTTACATGATTCCCTGCAAATCTTTCTTGCGATTAGAATTTCTGGGAGAAGAACTTATTTACGGAGGGTTCCGTCAACAAGTGTTACGGAGGTGAATTGTGTGTGCCCAAAAATGCTTTTGAACTGTCCGAATTTAAAAAAAAAAACTTTCCGAAAAAGAGTTTGTCAGGACCATTAATTTTAAATTCCTCAACTTGTATAATACAAATAAATAGTTAAAAACCACCCCTAACCCTAGCTGCAGACTTCTGTTTGAGAGACCCAAGTACCTACCGAACAATGGCTCTGCGCTTACTCGGGAGAAAGCTGATGATAGGGAAGCCACAAAAACTAGGGTTTTATTTCAGAAACAGCTATCACACAGCCGTTTTCCATGACAATCCAGGCGTTCAGGAGGAGTACCACGTAGACGTTCTGGTCTCCCTCTTTCTCTCTCTCTATCACACACACACATACACACACCCACCGCGTGTCTCCGTTCTTCTCGGTAGCTAGATGGAATTTCTTTTTTTAACGTAAGGGTGGCTAGAATAGAGGCATTTGATGCAATTTGTAATTTGCTTTGCCTGATAATGTTATTGTTATTCCACTACAGGAAGAGAACCACCGATTGAAAGAAGAGAACCGCCAGTTGATAGAGAACCGCCGATTGAAGGAAAAGAACCAGCAGTTGATAGAGAACCGCCTCTTGAAGGAGGAGAACCGCCAGTTGATAGAGAGGTGAGTTGAGTTTATTGGTTTTGATAACTCGCCCTTTTTTTCCATTCTCACACTTGGTTTGTTTTCCTATAGGTTGAAGCCAGTGGAAGAAGGGTTGAAGCCAGTGGAAGAAGAGATTGTAGGCGATTTGCAGCGTGATACACAAAGGGTAAGTGCTATATTTCTTTCTTCATTTTCTAATCAGCACTGTTATACTCGAATGGATATTGTGTGCTTGTGTTTAGATAGGTCTGAGTCTTAGATACGCTTTCGCACCTTGTACTTGTCCTTTCATATATTTGAGACCCGCAAGAAAAAGAATTTGTAATCAGTTATATTCGTCCGCATCTTCATCCAGAGAGGCGCTTACGCACTCTCACACCACACCCACATCCAGACACATACCCACAGGGAATTGTTGTCTTCATCCAATTCCCAATTGTATTGATTACTAATGGTGTGAATCGGTGTTCCATTGTCTATCCAATAGAATTAAATTGGTATGCTAACGAGTCACGTCACCTATTCATTCTCTTCTCTATTCTAAGGAAAATTTGAAAACCAAGTTGAATGTTGTTTTCTCTGTGTATTTCTTGCTAATAAGCTTCATCAATCTGTACCGTTCTCTGATAAGCGGACGACACATGAAATTATTTTCCTTTTTCCTTTGTAGGATGATATATCAATTACTATCAATGAGTTGTTTGAAAATGTGACACGATTGGAGCAAAAGATTTTAGGTGATTTGCATCATGATATTGAGAATGAAAGAGATAGGTGCAAGTCACTTGAAACCAAGGTATGTGCTATATACATTTCTTTCTTCTTTATCTAATTATCAGTACTGTTGTACTTAAATGGATATTGTTCGCTTGTGTTTATTTACAAACTATGGTGTTTTCTATCTCCTTTAGTGAGCTTTCCATTTGCATGAAACTCGGAGAAGAATTGTAGGACCACACCCTTCATGAACTCCTATTCTTTCTTTACAAAGAAGAAGTTAAAGCCATCTGGACGACCAGGAGCCTTGTTGTATTCCAATATTAAGTTGGCAATGCGTGCCTATCTTTGGGAGATGATTAGGTGGAGTTGTTCCAAAACAAGATGTGGGATTGAGCAAGAACATTGGGCCGATTACAATTTCATGCTTTACTATTTTGTACCGGTATTTTTATTTTGCCTTTATATGGGCTTTTCTTTTCTTTTATTTCGAAAATGGGGTTGTTGGATATATGATTTGCATGTCACCACCATACCTGAGAATAACCACACAAAAAGAAACTCACATCAATTTCTATATAAAAGTTTCCTTTATTTTTTTCCCCAAAACTCCTCTTGAAGTAGAGTAGATTCCTGATTAGTTCACAATATCTTAAGTAAGAGTTATTGCAAATTGTGTTGCACAATTGATTGTTATGACGTCTGTCATCTATGCATACCCACTTTGGATCCATGTCCCTTGCTCCTTCGATTCGGGGTTTAGAGAGGTATGAGACTTAGATGTGCTTGCACACCTGGTACTCAAATGCTAGTCCTTTCACATAATTGTGACCTGACAGAAAAAAATAAATTGAACTCATCATCGGTTATATATATCTATTGCATCTCCACTCCTAAAAGGAGCTGTTGTCTGTCGTCAAATTCCCAGTTGTATTTGTTTTTTAATGGTGTGAGTTAGTGTTCCGTTTTATATTCAATAGAATTTAATTGGTACACTACCAATTCATGGCACCTATACGTTCTCTCTTCTATCCTAAAGTGTTGTTTGTGGCTTCATCAGCTCGAGAAGGCATTACAAAAGATTGAGGAAATGAACAAGGAAATAACCAAGCTGAAGGTTAATTTTTCTCTGCTTATTTCTTGCTAATGCGCTTCATCTTTCAGTAATTACCATTTTCTGATAAATGAACGGCACATGGAGTGATGGAACATAAAGTTTTTTTTTTTTTTTTTTTTTGTAGAATGCATCAAATATGATGGACGGGTTGAATGAAAGGATGAGACGATTGGAGATGAAGAGGATGAAGAAACTGGTTCCATTGGAGTACTTAAAAAGTGCTGATTATTAACCTAGGAAAAAGGTCAGGCGCAGAACGACTGCCATTTTCTCCTGGTTTCTTTTTCTTGTAAATTTACCAACAGTTTATTTGTTAGGATTTGGATTTGTTTTAAATTAATTTCGAGATTGAACGCTTGACGCAACATGGTTTGCTAAATGCCCGTTTCCAAGGAAAATACTGTAAGTAGATTTTCAGGATTTTAGCTTTCAAGAAACAATAGTGAGTATACGTAATTAAAAAAATGTAACAAAAAAATTTTGTTTTGGATTCTCAAAAGTTTAAAAAAAATGTATTTATCTGCCAAGTGATGACGCGCAACCATTCGGCTATCGGCTTCTGCACTTTTGATTTGGATCTCATTGGGCAGTCTACATTGAAGCCCTTCTACTCTAATTATTGTATATGTTTATATGATAGATCTCATCGAGACCCTTTATCATGTCAAAAATTATGTTAATTAATTCACTATCATAACGCATTTAATTTGCCAAAATGGATCCCAATGGGTTTTGATTTTCTTATTTTATTTGCAAAACAAATATGTTCCCTTCTTGTGTTTGACCTATTCAGAGCAAAAATATATACAAAAATAGACATTGTATCTTACCCTAAGTATACTATACAAAAATAGACATTGTATCAAAATGTGGAAGTCCTCGCGGCGGACATTCTACATCTTCTTGATAGCTTCTTTAATGTGGAGACGTGTTTTGTAAGATGGAGTAACAGTTATTGTATAACTCGATGTTAATTTTTTGAGCCAAGTTGTTAAGGCTAGAGTTAGCAGATCAGCTAGTGCGGATCCTTACATTTGATTTCCACGAACCGGATTCCTATACTTCAATATTCGAAAGTAATTTCATTTCAATGTCTGAACTAATTCAATAATTTTAGCAAACAATATTGATTTTGAAAATTTATTAGAGTCTCGTCTTCTTCTTTTAACAAATTGAGCAGGGAATGTAAATTCCTCTACACAGACTACATTTCCCCCATAGGCCATAACTGCTGCTGCAATGAATTCGCCATTACAAATTCCTGATGACAGCTCCGAACCTCCCCTCAAACTATCCTTGATCCAAGCACCGTCCACATTAATTTTGTTAAATAAAAAAACCCGCGCACGGTCGCTGCGGTGGGATTTATCGGCTCGATATTGTGTTTCTTTAAATCCTGCCCGGACGGTCGACTACATTATCTGCTCTGAAGCTCTCTGAAAATCCCGTTCAAACGATGGTCAAGTCCGTCCGGACAGTCGATACGCGTTACAACCGATTTTCAGTTGTATTCTGGACTTCCTCTAAAGATTGAGTTTGTGATAGAGTTGTGTGAGTAGACAGATTAACTGAGTTTTTTTGAACTTACTGGATTTGGGACTAATTTGGGATTAATCTCACGGCGGTCGCTCGATGGTGAAAAATGTTGTTAGGTACTCTATATTGTACCATTTCCTCATCCGTGAAGCATTCCTTACCTAAAAGCCTATTTCCAACCGTAATTTCAGAAGTCGAATCATCATTGCCGATTTGTTGATAGATGATCAATCTTGAAAAATGTATTTTGACTTTTCCTTTGACTATGGAATGCAAAGATGTTGTAGCTTTTTTTTTACACTTTATTGTTGAGTAAGAAAACAAAAGATGTTAGACGTTGAAATATTTCCGGTTATAACCCGGCTTCGCAAAAATCTTAATCTTAACTTCGTCACTGCACCCATCTCTTCCAGCAAGGTTTTTAATAAATTTTCTTCTCGCTTATTACTCTCATCTCTCTTGGGTGGTTGGTTTTCTCGGTTGGGAAGGAAATGAAATTCATATATGACAGAGGAAAGGAGGCCAGGCTGGCCATACATGGGGTAATATGGTGTGTGTTTTTTTTTCCCCCTTTTTTTCTTTTTTTCCCGTTTGGTGTATAAGAATTGCTAGATGAACGTTAGGAAAAATTTGTAATCCATTGTGATAAATGTTTCAATTCGGTCGATCAATCATTCGCTCTATGTTAGATGTGGTGGGCGGCAATTTTAGGGTTAGGTTTTTTGGATTTTTTTTTGGTCTGGGCTTTCATTGTTGTTTTTGGGCTTTTAGACCTTTTGAGTATTTTGTCTTATTATTGTTTTATCTAGACATTTTAGGTTTGTATTTTCAACTTTTGGTTGGAATTGTTCCCTTCTCCCCTAATAAAATGTCGCTCATCAATGATTTTAGTCTTTATTAAGAAAGTTGATTTGAAATGCATTATTGTTTTACATGTTAAATTCCTCAACTAATAATAATACATATAAACAGTTATTTACCGAAAACAAATACATATAAATAGTTAAATCCACCCTAACCCTTGCTGCAGACTTCCGTTTGAGAGACAAGGCTACCCGAACAATGGCTCTGCGTTTACTCGGGAGGAAGCTGATCATAGTGAAGCCACCAAAACCAGGGTTTTATTTCAGAAACGCCTTTCGCACAGAGAACCAAGATCTTTACGACGTCTCTCTCTCTCTCTCTCTCTCTCTCTCTCGGTAGCTAGATGGAATGTCTTTTTCTAACGTAAGGGTAGCTAGAATGGAGGCACTTGATGCAATTGGTAAATTGCTTTGCCTGATTATGTTATTCCACTGCATGCAGGAAGAACCTGACTGGTTGAAGGAAAAAGAGGTCCCCCGGTTGAAGAAAGAGAACTGCCAGTTGATAGAGAGGTGAGCTGAGTTTATTGCTTTTGATACCTCACCCTTGTTTTCCATTCTCACACGTTTGTTTTCCCATAGGTTGAAGTCGATGGAAGAAATTCTTATATGTGATTTGCAGGTAAGTGCTATATATTTCTTTCTTCTTTCTTTCTTTCTTTTTTAAACAGCGAAAAAATTTCATTAATCTTGAAGTTATTATATTGTTATAAGACTAATAAAAGCATTAAAAAGAACAATTAGTCCAATCTTAAATCCAAACCTACGATTGGTAAGAAATTATTCCAGAACACTCAAATGGGACAAAGCCCAAACATCATATATGAGTCTAAAAACCCAGATCAATACAAATATAGCACAAAGAAGCCAAAAATATCTAAATCATACAATAATGCTCAACAGTGGGCCAAGCCCAGTCCAAATGGAACCAAACCTTGTCCAAACCACAAACCTAACCCTAACCAACAGACAGCCACCACACACCCCTGCCCCAAACCGCCGACCACCATATATACCCAGGTGAACAACCACCACCAAAAGACCTGAACAAAGCCGCGAACAAGACCAACACCATATATACCCAAGTGAACAACCACCACCAAAAGACCTGAACAAGGCCGCGAACAAGACCACCAGATGCCGAAGCCGAAGACCTATGCCGCCACCCACCAAATCGGCCGGAGACAAGCAACACGCCACCAAGTCTTTCTTCTTTTTCTAATCAGCAGTGTTATTAATTTCGTAATTAATTTACATTGTCTTAGGACAGAGTTATAGAAACTTGTGTAGCACAATAGGATATTATGACGTCTGTCATCTATGCATACCCATTATCATGGATCCATGTCCCTATCTCCTAGGATCTATGGTTTAGAGAGGTCTGAGGCTTAGATGCACTTTCACACTTTGTACGCGTCCTTTCTCCATCTAGATAGGCTCTTTTACACACCCACATCTAGACACATACCTAAAGGGAAATGTTGTCTGTCATCAAATTCCCAATTGTATTGATTATTAATGGTGTGAGTTGGTGTTCCGTTGTCTATCGAATAGAATTGAATTGGTATGCTAACAAGTCAAAACTAGAGTAGCCATGTGGATAAAGGCCAAGTTTGATATTAAGGTTTACACAGTGGAGGACTTCAAAGGATATTTAGATGAGATTCGAAAAGTGAAGTTGTAGTGAAAATTTAGGCGTTTCACCTATCCAACCTTGGTTGGATAGTATTTTGTACTCTTCTCCTAATTTTCTCTCCATCAATGTACCCATTTCGAGATTTATAAAATCGTTCGTTTACTGAGGAAAACAAAAAAACAAGTCATAGCAGCTATTCATTCTCTTCTCTTTTCTAAATTGTTGCTTGTGATTTCATCACCTCGAGGAGGCGTCACCAAAGACTGAGGAAATGAATTTAATGGACATTAAGGCTCCGTTTGTTTGGGTGTATTTCATACGGTTGAAAATATTTTTTGCTTGAAAATGTGGTAAGTCATTTTCCAAACTTGGTTTCACTGCTAGACTAATAATTACGTTATTTAACTGAACTCTCCCACTCCCACAATCCCAATCTTATCCACCTACTTGACAAATCCTGACATGAAGACAAATCAATAATCCTTATTTGACGCAAAACTAAAAAATAAGAAACAAATTTGAAAAAGGAAAGAAAAAAAAAAAAAAAAAACCTTAATCTGCACACACAAAAAAAAAAAAAAAAAACTCATTAATTTGCGCGAGCTCTGTCTCTGGAATTTCTTTTCCTTACGGAAGGGTGGCTAGAATGGAGGCATTTGATGGAATTTCTAAATTACTTCTCCAAATTAATTATGTTATTCCATTGTAGGAAGGGAACCGCCAATTGAAAGAAAGGTGAGTACTGAGTAACGAGTTTATTGCTTTTGAGATACGTGAATACTGAACCTCGCCCTTTTTTCCCATTCTCACAGTTGGTTTGATTTTCCCATAGGTTGAAGCAAATGGAAGAAGATATTATAGGTGATTTGCAACGTGATACACAAAAGGTAAGTGCTACGTACGAGAAAATCTTATTTGCGAAACTTTCTGTGAACAAGGCTTTACAGAGCCCCAATCGCGCGCGTTCAAAGTGTATTCGATGATCTGAATTTTAAACAAATTCTTTTTAAAATCCAGACCGTCGATTGCCGAAATAGACGGCTGTAATTTGGCGCCTCTGCAAATGCTCTATTTATTAATTTATGTCTACTCCGTGAACAAGTCTTTCTTTAAATATCTCTTTCTTCTTTTTCTAATTAGCGGTAGCACTCATGTACTTAAATATTTCTGTTCTTCTTTTTAGTTTTTGTTCTTCTTTCATTTGATGTTGTGTATTCCAATATTATGATGGCGAATCGTGGCTATGTTTGGGAGATGATAAGGTGGGGAGTTGTTGCAAAACAAGATGCCGGGATTGTGCGAGAAAATTGAGCCGATTACAATTACATTGGGCCCCGTTCCGCTAAGAGAAATAAGTACTTATTTCTTGAATTAAAGATAATATATTGTGAAAAAATGATAAGTCTCGTAAAACAAAAAATAAATACTTCAAAATTAAAAATTAAAAACCTTAACAGAACAGGATCTTACCATTTTTTACCGGTATTTATATTTTGCTTTTATGTGGACTTATGCGGTCTATCCACCCCCGCATCGGAGATTAACGCCACAAAAAGAAACTCACATTTGCCACTGAAGAGAAATAAAGTAAACTCCTAATTAATTTACAATGTCTTTTAAGTCAAGAGTTAATTGTAATTTGTGCTGCACCTATAGAATATTATGAGACTCGCCAAAAAAAAAAAACTTGAAATCAGTTATATCCACGTGCATCTCCGTCTAGAGAGGCTCTTTCACAAGTCCACACCACACCTACACATAGACACACACACCGAGAAGGAACAGTTGTCTGTCATCATATTCCCAATTGTCTTGGTTGTTAATGGTTTGAGTCGTTGTTCCGTTGTCTATCCAATAGAAAAGCTATGTGCACAGAGCACATTTTTTCTCGCCTCGAGTTGCACAAAGATGATCGGAGCCGTTCATTTTGTTCAAAATATGTCGTTTAAGGTCCCTGTAAAAAATGAGCTTCGTTCGATATCTTTAGAGGCGTTAACAAAACACCCAAAATCAATTCAAAAATTAGGCCTAAATTCTGAAGTGATTTTGAGTGTTTTGTTAACGCCTCTAACGATATCGAACGAAGCTCATTTTTTACAAGGACCTTAAACGACATATTTTGAACAAAATGAGCGGCTCCGATTATCTTTGTACGACCCGAGGCGAGAAAAAATGTGCTCTGTGCACAGCTTGCTATGCACATAGCACAGCTCTATAATTGGTACGTTAACGAGTTATGGCACCTATCATTCTCTTCTCTATTCTAAATTGTTGCTTGTGGTTTCATCAGCTCGAGGAGGCATCACGAAAGACGGAGGAAATGAATAAGGTTGGGGAGAATTTAAGAGATATCCTATCAGAGGAGAGAAAGCGGCAAGACATTAAGAAGGAAAATCTGAGAACCAAGTTAAAGGTTATTTTCTCTGCTTACTTCTTGCTAATACACTTCATCTTTGTAATTACCGTTTTCTGATAAAGGGATACAACAACAACAACAACAACAACAAATAAAAATAATTTCTTTTTTTTTTTTTTTTGAAGGATGATGCATCAAATACCATCAATGGGTTATTTGGAAAGGTGACGCGATTGGAACAAACGGTTTTCGGTGATTTGCATAATGAAAAAGAAAGGTGCAAGTCACTTGAAACTAAGGTATGTGCTATATTTCTTTCTTTTTTTCTAATCAGCAGTGTTATACTTAAGAAGGCGACTTCTCTGTAGTTGGACTGTAGAGAGCCCCTGCAGTTGCATCATAACCGTTCATCTTTTCATTCAACGGTACAGATTTTTAAAAAATTCAAGGAATCCCCAGAAAAGTTTTTTTCTTAATTTCAACCGTTAAAAATATTATTCGACGATTGCAATCACTTGGACTGCAGAGAAGCCAAATTCTATACTTAAATAGATAATGTTCGCTTGTGTTTAGTTATTGACTATGGTGCTCTCTATCTTTTGTTCTTCCTTTTTAGTTTTTGTTCCTTTTAATTTGAGGTGGCTATCTTTGGGAGATGATTAGGTAGAGTTGTTCAAAGACAAGATGTGGGATTGAGCAAGAACACTGGGAGGATGTTAAATTCTCCCATTGTCAATTCTCATGGGATGTTTGGTCTCTGATTTTGGATTGGTGGCATGTTAAATGGGTGTGCCCTTCATCGGTAGAGGCTTTGGCTAATTGGTGGTTTGGGAATCGGTTTCGAAACTTAGAGAAAGAAATTTGGGAGTCTTGTTTTTATGCAACACTTTGGTCGTTATGGCTAGTGCGGAATGATTACATCTTCAACAATGCTGCTACGCTGGTTTGGGATGTGGCAGATCTTGTTAAAACAAGGGTAGCCATGTGGATGAGAACCAAACGCGACATTAAGATATACTCGGTTGAGGAATTTAAGGGGTATTTGGATGGGATTCGGAAACTGAAATTTTAACTTTCTGGTGAGGTGTTTGTATCCAACCTTTGGTTGGATGTTATGGTGGTGTTCGCTTATTTTGTCGTTTTGTTTTTTTGAGAGACATCTTTTGTTCTCTCTTCTTCTCGATGTATCCCTTCGAGCTTAATAAAAATCTTCGTTTGCCGATCAAAAAAAAAAAAAAAAACACTGGGAGGATTACAATTTTTTGCCTTTATCTGGCCTTAATTTCTTTTTGATTTTCTTATCTTTTGTTTCGAAATGGGGTTATGGGTGTTCATGCATCGGTAATGGCAGATATACAATCTCTTATGAAAGAGTCATCGCAAATTATGCAGCACAATTGAATATTATGACGTCTGTCATCTATGCATATCCACTACAGATCCATATCCAAGTTTCTCCTATGATTCAGGGTTTGGAGAGGTTTGAGGCGTAGCTTCGCTCGCGCACCTAGTACTCCAATGCTAGCTAGTCCTTTCACATATTTGAGACCCACCTGGAAAAATAAAGTTTGAAATCAGCTATAACTTTGACATGTCCACACCACACCCAGAAGGAACAATTGTCAGTCATCAAATTCAATTCCCAGTTGTATTGATTGTTAATGATGTGAATCAGTTGTTCCGTTCTATATCCAATTTAACGAGTCATGACACTTAGTCATTCTCTTCTCTATCCTAAATTGTTGCTTGTGGTTTCATAAGCTTGATAAGGCATTACGAGAGAATAAGCAAATGGACGAGGAGCTTGATAAGGCATTACGAGAGAATGAGCAAACGGACGAGTTGCTTGATAAGGCATTACGAGAATTGAGCAAATGAAAGAGGAACTAGACAGGCTAAGACGATGCTGTTGAGTAGGAAATTCAGGTTGTTTTCTCTGCTTATTTCTTGCTAATGCGCTTCATCTTTCAGTAATTACCGTGAAACGAATTGCACTTGAAAAGGTTTTTTTTTTTTGGTCTTTTGTAGGATGTGATGCATTTCTTTGCTAATGCATGAACGAGTTGATTGAAAAGGTGAGGCGGTTGGAGAAGATGAAGACGGCTGCCATTTTCTTAATGGTTTATGAATCTCTAAACTCATTCGACATTTTGGTTTATGAATCTCTAAACTCGATCGACATTTCTATCGTTTCCTGGTTTTCTTTTTTCTTGTAAATTTACAGTAGTTTACCTGTTCGAATTTGAATTTGTTATTTGTTTTTAATTATTAATTTCGGGATAGAATGCTTGTCGATGCAGCATGGTTTGCTAACGTATGTTTACAAGGAAAATCTAGAAGTAGATTTCAAGAAACAATTGTGAGTGTACGGGAAAAAAATGTTGTGAACAATTTTTGGGATTAGTTGGGATTCTTGAAAGTTTAAAAAAAAAATTTGATCTAAAAGTTGATTTTGGATGAATTAGGAAAATTGAATTTCACACTCCCCTTTTGGTCCAAGTGCACTCTATTTTTTTTCCTTCATTCTTGTGAAATTACAAAATTGCCTTTCATACATTTTTTCCACCACACATGAAAAGGGTAATCATGTAATTTTACATCACCACAAAACAGAAAAAGCGCGTCTGGATAAAAGAAGAGTGTAAAAATCAAAACCCTGTTAAGTAAGATTTGAAATGGTTACGGGAGGATTTTGGATTCTTGTTTAAAAACCCTTCTTTTTTCTTTTTTAGCTATTCTGCTACTATAAAATATGGAGTATGAGATTTAGTAATTCCTCTACTTCCACACCCATTTACACACCTACACTTACAATAGAGGTGGAGCCCGTTCACATTACACATCCAGTAGGTGTAGGCCCCACCTCTATTGTGAGTATGGGTGTGGAGTTAGAATTTTTGTTAGTAATTATAAGCTCAAGAGCAATAACGGACATGTGTCAAGATGTCTTTAGGTACGACAGTCAAAAGTTTAACTTTTCTTCTAGGAAATTGATTTTCATACTCTCGTTTTTTATATTCACAGTTCTTCATTTTTAGTGTTGAAAGTTTTTTTTTTTTTTTTGGCTGAAAGACAAAAAGAGAGTGCGGATATAGAAAATGGGAGTGTGAAAATCAATTCCCTTCTTCTAAGGTGGTAATCTAACTATTCTAACAATACTATAGACATTAGATAAATTTTCATAAAATACATGTTTGTAGTTTTTACTCTTTCGATGCACGTAAATTCTCCACGCAGATGTAAAATTCACAAACACCGAACCATTTATACTTATAGAGCAGGATGTGTGTATGTATTTGTGCAGAATGTGTGTATGAGAGAAAAACATTTTTACCGAGGTTTTTGTAAAAAGGTTTTACAGAGGTGAATTGCACGCGTCCAAAAGTGTATTGGATCGTTCGGATTTCAAAAAAAAATTCAAGGATTTAAACTCTTCCCTAAAAAATTTTATTAAATCCAAACCATTTCGAACGATATTTGTCGCATCCGTCAACAACTTATTCAGGAGTCGTCAATAAATATCTCCCTGTGTGAATGTATATTTATCTATCTATCTATTTATGTCCATGAAATTATTGGGGTCCCAACCCTTGAATAAAGGGGTACGTAGATGGCTACCAGCGAGGCAGCCAAGTTTCGCAGACCAAGAAACTGTGGGCCGCTGCATGCGAAGTTAAAGGAAAAGTGGACAAAAAGTTCAACACATTTTAAAAGAGATCTTCAACATCTTTTCCCAGATCCTCTCTCTCTCTC
Organism: Rhododendron simsii; assembly: GCA_014282245.1. NCBI lineage: Eukaryota > Viridiplantae > Streptophyta > Magnoliopsida > Ericales > Ericaceae > Rhododendron > Rhododendron simsii. The sequence continues at coordinate 26,305,605 of CM024964.1, forward strand.
TCTCTCTCTCTCTCTCTCTCTCTCAGTACGACGGAGCCTGGATCGTCTTTCATTTCTTCTCCTCTGTATCGCCGCTTCAATTCGATCACGCCACGGAGTATGGTTCGGCTACACGGCAATGCGGGGACTGTGCTTTGCAGTTGTTGCACATCATTTGGATGGTCCGTCTCAAAATCAAAGATCTAGATTTTTTTTTCAAAAAAAAATTCGCACTCCCCTAGATTCGCTCCATGTACCGTGATTATTTTTTATGTTTCTTTTATTAAGTCTCCGGAGTAGTTTACGTACGCCTCAACTAATCTACTTTTCAATTCGGTCGAAGAGAGATCATTCACGACGAAATTATAAAATTTACAAGAAATTACTACTTTCTTACCCGAGTTTGACCTCTAAAATTGTACTCTAATTAATTGTTTGGAAAGCCAACTCATTTTTGCTATTTTACTTTTTCATGGTTAGCATTTAGATATAATGAATTAAACCCCACTATTTGTGGTGCATGTCTGCACACTTTTTTGAGGTGTTAACATTTTTTGTCTTTATTCAATTCATCCTCTATTTGAGAGCATGATTTTCGGAGGAAATGCACAATTCAAACCCATTCTCAATTTCATCTTCTATTTGAGAGGATCAAGTTTAATACTACAAATTGCCGATCAAAAAAAAAGTTTAATACTACAAATTCATAGAATTAGAAAAATAAAAATGGAGGATCTCCTTTAGGGATGGCAATGGGGACGGGTCGGGGACGGGAGTACTACCTCCACCCATTACCCCCACCCCCATCCAAATCCCCATCCCCGACCCCGATCCCCAATGGGGATTTGTTTTTTTCCTTCATCCCCGACCCAAACGGAGAACGGGGATCTAAAACGGGGATTCGGGAATTAGGAATTCGGGCACCTGTATTTCACAATTTCAATACCTAACAGCGTATACTAGCATGTGAAAGCCGAAAGAACCCTAAAAAAAACATACTACTGAAAAGGTATATATAATATAGTATATATTTATTTCAGGGCGGTTCAATAGACAACTATCTAGACACCTAAAAAAACACCCCAAATCTCAATCACATAGTTCCCGATCAAATTTTTAGGCTTCGAACCGTTCAATGTATGTAGAATATGATTTTAAGGGTGCTCATGAGAAATTAGCAAAAAAAAATGGCCGGGAAGTGCTTGTTTTAAGCAGTTTTTAATTGAACCGTTTATTAAATCTAAGCTAAAAACTGCCCAAATCAAGCCCTTTTTGGTCTTTTTTTTTTTTGCTGATTTCTAGCGGGTACCTTTAAAATCACATTCTGATCACATTGAGCGCCTCAGATCATCAAAATTTAATCGGGAACTATGAGGTGTTTTTTTAGATGTCTACATAGTTGTCCATTGAACCGCCCCATATTTATTTATTTATTTTTATACATAAATATATATATATATATATATATATATATATTTCGGGGACGAGGCGGGTAACGAATGGGGAACGGGGACAGGTAGGGTTTGGGGCGGGGACAGACCTATCCCCGTCTCCTACCTGATCCCCGAATTTTTTTTTTAAAATTCCCCATACCCTACCCAATCCCCAAACGAATCCCCGAAGTTCGAGGATTTTCGGGGCAGGGAACGGGGCGGGTTCGAACCGGGCGGCTGAGATTGCCATCCCTAATCTCCTTCATTTTACTACTCACCATCTCCAAAACTCATTTTGTTCATCAAATTAGTTATGATACGTACATTTATTTTCAATAAATTTAATTATGAAATAAATTAATCAATGATAATTGTGAAAAAAAATTATCATTGTCTTTATTTAAAAAAATAAATTATGAATATTTTTTTTTACATTTAAGATTTCTCTCAAAATGAACTCATAATTCATACAAAAAAAATAAAGCAAAATTAACAAATATCAAATTTTCTGAATGAATGTAAAAAAAAAACTCCAAACGTATTTAAGTGAAACCACCCCTAAACCCTAGCAGCAGACTTCTGTTTGAGATACCAGGAAGGACCAACCGAGCAATGGCTCTGCGTTTACTCGGGAGGAAGCTGATGATAGTGAAGCCACAAAAACTAGGGTTTTGTTTCAGTAACAGCTATCGCACAGCCGTTCCGGCCGTGGTCTCTCTCTCTCTCTCTCTCTCTCTCTCTCTCTCTCTCTCTCTCTGTGCCGGCCATGGCCGGATAACTTGTTTATCTTGTTCGACTTTGATCTCATTAATTCCTATTGTTTTCGTGTTCCGATTGAATTTGGGCTCTCGTAGAGAACACTTACAAGAATCGTAAAACCCAAAAGCTGGCCCCAGATCCAATTGGTGAGTTTCCATATATTGTTTGACATTTTTTGCTTGAAATTTCTTTGCTCTTTTTATAATCCTTAGGTGTGTGTGTGTGTGTGTCTATATGGATACATGGATGATACGTGTATACACATAATTGCACTGATGAACACTTGTAACTCCAGGTGGCAGCGTCGAACTTAGGGCTTGTTTGGCAACAATAAGCCTCTTAGAGCATCTCCAACCCTTGATATCAAATTGGGGATGTCAAATTTTTTTTGAAGGCTGACGTGGCAATTTGACATCAAAGCCTTCCTTTCTAACCCTTGATGTCAAATTCTATTTATTTGATATCAAATTATTCCTCTCCAACCCTTATATCAAAATACAAATGGTCATTTTTTGAAATTTGGCATGGAGGAAGGAGGTTGTCAAAGTTGGCATGTTTCCTCCCCCCTTCATCCATGTCAGAAGCCACATAGGATTTGGCCTAACAGAAGGCATCTGGATTGGATTGTCAATTAGTGTCAAATATTACCGTTACAAGCTCCACGTCAGATTTGACACCTCCCGTTGGAGATGCTCTTAGCTCTTCTGTTTTTTTTTTCCCCTTGTCTTTATTTAAAATTTGACGCATTTGTTACTTTCGTGTTAAATTCTCGTGGATTATTGATTCGTTTTCATGAGAGGAATCAAAAAAGTTAAAAATTATGATTGAAAGTCATAACTTTTTGAATAAAGACAAAATAAGTGCAAAAGATTTTTTTTGCTAAATTTTATCTTTGTTCAAAAAAATTTTGAGTATGACTAATCATATTTTAATTTTTTGATTCCTAAAAAAACATACTACTGAAGGGGTATATATAATATAGTATATATTTATTTATTTTTATATATAAATATATATTTCCGGGATTCAGGGACGGGGCGGGGCCGGTAACGAACGGGGAATGGCGACGGGTAGGGTTTGGGGCGGGAACAGACCTATCCCCGTCTCCTACCTGATCCCCGAATTTTTTAAAAAAAATTCCTCATACCCTACCCAATCCCCAAACGAATCCCCGAAGTTCAGGGATTTTCGGGGACAGGGAACGGGGCGGGTTCAAACGGGTCGGCCGAGATTGCCATCCCTAAATTCTCCTTCATTTTACTACTCACCATCTCCAATTCTCATTTTATTCGTCAAATTAGTTATGATACGTACATTTATTTTCAATAAATTTAATTATGAAATAAATTAATCAATGATAATTATGAAAAAAAATTATCATTGTCTTTATTTAAAAAAATAAATTATGAATATATTTTTTTACATTTTAGATTTCTCTCAAAACGAACTCGTAATTGATAAAAAAAAAAATAAAGCAAAATTAACAAATACCAAATTTTCTGAATGAATGTTAAAAAAAAAAAAAAACACTCCAAACGTATTTAAGTGAAACCACCCCTAAACCCTAGCAGCAGACTTCTGTTTGACATACCAGGAAGGACCAACCGAGCAATGGCTCTGCGTTTACTCGGGAGGAAGCTGATGATAGTGAAGCCACAAAAACTAGGGTTTTGTTTCAGTAACAGCTATCGCACAGCCGTTCCGGCCGTGGTCTCTCTCTCTCTCTCTCTCTCTCTCTCTCTCTCTCTCTCTCTCTCTCTCTCTCTCAGAGTCAGCCGGCCATGGCCAGATAACTTGTTTTATCTTGTTCGATTTTGATCTTATTAATTCTTATTGTTTTCGTGTTCCGATTGAATTTGGACTCTCGCAGAGAACACTTGCAAGAATCGAAAAACCCAAAAGCTGGCCTCAGATCCAATTGGTGAGTTTCCATATATTGTTTGACATTTTTTGCTTGAAATTTCTTTGCTCTTTTTATAATCCTTAGGTGTGTGTGTGTGTGTCTATATGGATACATGGATGATACGTGTATACACATAACTGCACTGATGAACACTTGTAACTCCAGGTGGCAGCGTCGAACTTAGGGCTTGTTTGGCAACAATAAGCCTCTTAGCTTTTCTTTTTTTTTTTTCCCTTGTCTTTATTTAAAATTTGACTCATTTGTTACTTTCGTGTTAAATTCTTGTGGATTATTGATTCGTTTGCGTGAAAGGAATCAAAAAAGTTAAAAATTATTATTGAAAGTCATAACTTTTTGAATAAAGACAAAATAAGTGCAAAAGACTGGGTTTTTTTTGCTAAATTTTATCTTTGTTCAAAAAAAATTTGAGTATGACTAATAATATTTTAATTTTTTGATTCCCGGCATCGAGAGGGATCAATAATTCTTGTTTGAGGCAAAACCAAAAAAAGGGAATTTTAATAATAAAGACAAAAAAAATAAACTACTCGACTTATTTTTTCTTCAAAAACAAACCTTAATTTTGTGCGCACTCTCTGTCTGGAATTTCTTTTCCTTACGAAATGGTGGCTATATATGTAGAATGGAGGCATTTGATGCAAATGATTAATTGCTTTGCCTAATTAATTATGTTATTCGATCTACTGTAGGAAGAGAAGAATCGCCAATTGAAGAATGAGAAGGAAGAGAACCGCCAGTTGAAAGAAAGGTGAGTAATGAGTACTTTTATAATAAGCTTTTGATATGTGAATACTAAACTCGCCATTTTTCCCATTGAGATCTCACGTTTGGCTTGTTTTTCCCATAGGTTGAAGGAAATGGAAGAAGAGATTAGGGTTGATTTGCAGCCTGATCATGCACAAAAGTTGAGTGCTATATATATATGTACTTAAATGGATATTGTGTGCTTGTGCATGTTTAATTACAGAAAAAGTCATAATTTTTCCCCCCCAAAACTCCTCTTGAAATAGAGTAAATTCGTGATTAACTTATAATAATGTCTTTAAGTCAGTGTTAATGTAAATTGTGCATCACATATAGATTATTATGACGTATGTCATCTATGCATACCCATTTTCGTGGATTCCATAACCCTATCTGATCTTAGGGCATTCACATATCACTCAACAAACATCCCTGTAAACTAAAGTAGACAGCAAAACCTCAAAATTACTGCTGCATCAGCCTCGTTTGTGCCTCGTCATTTTCAACAATTTTCCACAAATGCTACGGTGGCTCGTTTAGGATACCGAGCACCTATTCACAGACTTCTTATTATTTTATTACTTTTATTCCGCTTTTGATTTGCTGTCAGAGAGTGAAGTTAGAGAGAGAGAGTGGGGCTTTTGGTTTGCTATCTTTTTTTTATCTTTGCTGTCCTTTATTTTGGAATAAAAAAGTAATATTTTAAATGAGATAGTTTTAATATAGAGAGTCTGATGCCGTAGATATTTTAAAAATGAGTAGTTAAATTAATAAAAGTGGATTTTGAGGATTAATTTGGTCCAAAATTTGCTGAGCCTGGTGCGGATGCTCTTAGGGTTTAGGGTTTAGAGAGGTTTAGATGCACTTTCCACAATCAATAAAAGTGGATTTTGAGGATTAATTTGGTCCAAAATTTGCTGAGCCTGGTGCGGATGCTCTTAGGGTTTAGGGTTTAGAGAGGTTTAGATGCACTTTCCACACCTTGTACTCATATCCTAGTCCTTTCACATATTTGAGACTCTCGAGAAAAAAAGAAACTTGAAATCAGTTATATCCGCCTGCATCTCGATCCAGAGGCCCTTTCACGTCAACACCAGACACACACCCTGAGAAGGAACTGTTGTCTGCATGTCATCAAATTCCCAATTTTTTGATTTGGTTTGAATCGGTTTTTCGGTGTCTATCCAATAGAATAAAACTGGTACGCTAAAGAGTCATGGCATCTATTCATTCTCTTCTCTATTCTAAATTAATTGTTGCTTGTTGTTTCATCAGCTCGAGGAGGCATCACAAGAGATTGCGGAAATGAATAAGGTTTGGGAGAATTTAACAGATATTTTCTCAGAGAGGAGAGAGTAGCTAGGAAGTAGGGTTGTAAATGAACCGAGTAGCTCGCGAGCTCAGCTCTGCTCATTTACTAAATGAGTCGAGCTCGAGCTCGAGTTTTTGGCCCATTTAGTAAATGAGCCGAGTGGAGCCCGGCTCGTTAGACAAAAACTCAGCTCGTTGGGGTGGCTCGACTCGATTAAAGATGTTTGTTTAGTAAAAGACTAAGCTCGGCGCGTTAAGGGCTTGGCTCATTAAGACTTGAGTCGAGATCGAATTTTTGACTCGTTTAGTAAACAAGTCAAGCTCAAGCTCAACAAAGCTCGATTCGGCTCGTTTAAAGCCCTATTGGTGAGATATTCAGAAGGAAACTCTGAGAACCAAGTTAGAGCTAGGTTGTTTTCTTTGCTTATTTCTTGCTAATAGGTTTCACCTTTCTTTTGTAGGATGATGCATCAAACACCATCAATGAGTTGTTTGAAAAGGTGACGCTGTTGGAACAAAGGAATTTAGGTGGTGTGCTTCGTGATATACAGAATGAATTTAACTCACTTGAAACCAAGGTACGCACTATATACTCAAATGGATATTGTGTGCTTGTGTTTAATTACCAATAAAAAATAAAAAAAAATTCATAATTTTTTCCCCCAAACTCCTCTTGAAATAAAGTAAATTCGTGATTAAATCGTACAGTAATGTCTTGATTCAGTGTTATTGTAAATTGTGCACCACATATAGATTATTCTAAATTATTGCTTGTGGTTAATTTCATCAGCTCATGGAGGCATTACAAAAGATTGGGGAAATGAATGAGGTTGGGGAGGATTTAATAGATATTTTATCGGAGGAGAGAGAGAGGCAGGACATTAAGAAGGAAAATCTGAGAACCAAGTTAAAGGTTGTTTGTTTTCCTTGCTTATTTTTTTGCTTTTTCCTTGCTTATTTTTTTGCTTTTCATCTTTCTGTAATTACCAATAAATGGACAGCAAATTAAATGAAAATATTTTCTTTTTTTCTTTTGTAGGATGATTCATCAAATACCATCAATGAGTTGTTTGAAAAGGTGACGCTGCTGGAAAAAAGGATTTTAGGTGATGTGCAGCATGATATGCAAATGGAATTTAACTTACTTGAAAACAAGGTACGCGCTATATATATACAGCAGTGCTATACTTAAATGGATTGTTTCCTTGCTAAGCACGATCGATCATGCCCGTTGATTATGTAACATTAATTACTTTGCGAATATTGTCCCATGTCATTGCTTATACTCTGTATGCAATCTTAACCCTTCCTAATCCACCCCATTGCCATTCCTAAGCTACACCCCGCGTCTTTTCGTTGAGAGAGCCAAACAAAGTTGTTTTTGTTTTGGATAATTCCTTGAAATGTTTGACGTACATGGGACTAGAACCTGTGACGTCATAGAAGAGCAGTTATTACTTTCTCACAATTACTTGATCAAAGCCGGGATTTTCCTATTATTCTCTCTTATCCGTAATTTTTTTCCTCTCCCAACAAATTGGTTGATGTCCACAAAAAATCTGTGATCCCAGACCCCATCAATTAAGTCTGATTTTCAATCCTTGATTATGGGTTTCTCATTACCAATCCTGATCGAGGCCACCGGAAGTATCAAATTCAACATCTACGAAATCAAAAGATTTTTGTTACTTATTTTTTCAGTTGGAAAAGTGACTGATGGCTTTCATTTTGAAATTGGTCGGATATAATGAAACTTGCGTTATAATTTTTTTTGTTATATTAAGCAACGAACAGTTCCAATTTGTATATGCTTAGATTCAATTCGAGCCGTTCATGTCGAAACGAACGGCCGGATAACGCTCGACACCCGCTTGACCGCATCCCCCGGGTCCTCTCGTAGTCTCATGTACTCTTGAGAAAATTTATGATCTATTCTTGATGCTTAATTTTAGTTTATTTTGTGCCCATACTTCCATAAAAAGACCTGCACTTGAACAACACAAACACAAAAACTCACATTTGATAGTGAAAAGCAATTTCTGCATAAAAGTTTCTTCCCCCGCAACCTCCTCTTCAAATAGAGTAGATTCCTGATTAGTTTGCAATGTCACTTCTTTATGTTGAAGGCCCATCTTCCACTTGATACCTATCGTAATAGTAAACAACTCGTCTCATCGTGACCTCTATTAAGAAAGAGCTACTTATCGTAAATTGTGTAGCACAATAGAATATTATGACTCTCTCTCATCTATGCATACCCACTTTACATCGATCCATGTCCTTTTCTCCTATGATTCAGGGTTTAGAGAGGTCTGAGGCTTAGATGCGTTTGCGCACCTTCACTCAAATGCTAGTCCTTCCACATATTTGAAACCCGCTAGAAATAAAAATTAAAAAAAAAAAAATTTGAAATCAGTCATATCTATGTTGATCTCCAGCAAGAGAGACGCTTTAATTTCACATACCCACACCACACAGAAGGAACTATTGTTTGTCATCAAATTACCCGTTGTATTGATTGTTAATGGTGTGAATCATGTGTTCCATTTTATATCCAATAGAATTAAATTGGTACACTAATGAGTGATGGCATGAATCTATATTCATTCTCTTTCTCTATCCTAAATCGTTTGCTTGTGGTTTCATAAGCTTGGGCTGGCATTACGAAAGATTCGGGAAATTAACGGGGAACCACATAGTTCAGGTTGTTTTCTCCACTTATTTCTTGCTAATGCGCTACATCTTTCAATAATTACCATTTTTTGGTAAACTGACTCTTTTTTTTTTCTTTTAATTTCTTTAGTAGGATCCATGCATTACCAGTATGATTGAAAAGGTCATGAGGCGGTTGGAGAAGATGAACCCCTTTCCAGTAAAGTTGATTATGACGACTTAACCAAGGAAAAGTTGAAAATGGCTTGTGAATCTCTAACTCGATGGACATTTCTATCTTTTCCTGGTTCTCGTTTTCTTCTAAATTTGCAATAGTTTAGCTGTTCGGATTTGGATTTGTTTTAAATTAATTTCGGGATTGGAATGCTTGATGCATCATGGTTTGCTGATGTCCGTTTCCAAGGAAAAAATTAAAAAGTAGATTTTCGGGATTTTAGCTTTCAAGAAGCAAATTGTGAGTTTATGGGAAAAGAATGTTACGAACAATTTTTGGGATTAGAGGGATTCTTGAAAGTTTAAAAAAAAAAAATATATATATATATATATATATATATATATATATATATATGATCTAAAAGTTGATTTTGGATAAATTAGATTTGGAATGGTTTCGGGAGGATTTTGGATTCTAGCAATGTAAAAGCTGTAGTAGCTTTTCTGCAATAAAATAGTCCTATGGACTGTAGGGGTTTGCAGGGCCGGGCGGGTTTGACTCCGAACCTGACCCGACATATAGGGTAACATTATTTTAGGCTCCGAACCAAACAAGGGCTAAGAACCGTCTACGAGCCCGATTTTTTACGTTGGGTGGGGTCGGACCAAAAAAAAAACCGAATTAGCCTTTCTGAATTGGTCGGGTTAGGTCGGGTAAGAAATACACCACCCCGAACCGAAATCTGATTTTTAACAAAAAGTGAACCCATACCAGACCGAACCACATGTTCGATCCCGCCCGAGACCCTTCGAATCGGATCGGGTTGGATCCACGGGTGAACGAGTTTTTTGCACATGCCTACTATGGAGTATGAGATTTAGTTACAAGCTAGCTAACAAAATACTCCTAGCACAGTTTGTTTATCTCATCTCCCTTAAGTGGAGGCCGGAGTTTGGGCTTCATGAGAAGCAGGTTTGAAGATCAAAGCAATGGATAGACTCTGAATCTTTTGTTGACTAACACACTAACACCCTGCTAAATCCCGTGAATGTATACAGTGTTAAAAAAAATTCAAAATTCTAATTTTAGTACGTAGTAGGACAAAGTCAATTGGTTCGAGTATGATCGTAACATAATGAAATGCTAAACGACAATGTTCCCAGGACACCCAATCTGGGTTAGTTCCATTGGGTTATTTCATGGTTGGCATCTTGCCAATCAAAGGATTGGATCTCAGGCTGGGTATACGTGTCGTTCTCTTTGTCCTGTTAATCTTTGTACATTGTTCAGAGATTAATAATAATTTTCGCCATTCAAAAAAAAAAAATAAACGACAAAATGGATTCTTTCTTCTTTTTTTATAGAGATTATAAATTTTTTGCATCGACGGTGAAAATTTTCACTTTTTTCACACCATATTTTCCGGTCCCATCATATGTTTATTGTTGATCTGAATCGTTTATCTTGTAAACCTCACATAGTAGTGTATCCATGCAAAAATAAACTTGATCGGATATCGATAGGAGTATCAAAAATTGAATTTTACTTTGTAAAATGGATAGTTTATATTTATTGTTATTGACAAAAATCAGGTCATCCATTTTATATACCAAAATTCAAATTTTGATATATCTATCAACTTCCGATCAAGCTAATATTTTTGCATGGCGATACTATATTGCTGGTTTTAAAATATGAACAATTCAGATCGTAACAATAGACACTCGATAAGACCCATAATAGACGGTGGTAGAAAAGTGAGGTTTTACACCGGCAAGAGATAGAGAGATAGATAGATAGATATATATATATATATATATATATATATATCAACGACGAAAAAGGTGAAAAACAAAATTGTTTTTCATCAGTAGGTGGTCCAGGCTTTGCTGGGCTTGGAGAACTATCCTGAGGCCCATTCCACAACAAATCAGGTCCGAAAATATTCATATAGCCCAGCCCACTGGGCTTAAACCACAAATCTCAGGCGCTACAAATCAAGGCCGGTTAGATCTAGCTAGACCGGCCTTGATTTTTTGACGAACAAGATAATTCTAGCGTGGGACTAACTAGTTGTAAGGCTCACGTTTTTTTTGTTTTTAGCTTGTCCTTGGCAGATATTAATTATTAAAACATATCTTGAGCCATCATTTTCCCTTTTTTCTTTTTTGGAGAAACGGAAATTTTATTTCATTGCAAATGCTGAAATTTATCTAGAACTATGTACATGGTACGAAGGGAGCGCCCCAGACAGAAAAGGGGAAGTGATCGCTAAAATTCGAAGATACAAAAAGTAAGTACTAAACCACAATCTTCCGTGGTTGAATCCGCCCTGAACTACGCTGATAATAACATAATTAGATCAACTCTTGAACTAGGCATTTACCCTTTTCAGATTTTCGGTTATTCCAGGCATCGTTCACTTGGGATTTTCATAAGTCAGAATCACCCCCTCCCTCAACACGGTTTCGTAATAAACTTTTATATCGACATATTACCTTTGTGAGAATTTTTGTTAAGATTAATATTTTGTCTCGACGAGAGAAATCGAAAAAGAAAACAATCAATCAATAATCAAATTTTTTAATAAAGACAAAAGTTATACAAAAAAAAATCTGTTTGTTTGTCTTCATCCTCAAAGTTTTGAGGTTTTTTTTTTTTTTTTTTTGATCTTCTCAAAGTTTTGAGGGGGTGTTTCACTTTTACAAAAAGTACTTTTTTTGCAAACGAATGTAATTTCAATCTCAAATATAATGAAAATAAAAAAAAATTCAATTTTTTTTGCACCGTTTAAAAGATCTTTATGAGATCTATCAAACAAGATCCATATTGATAGAAAAATTATTTGTATAAACATATAATTTTTGAACTTGAAATTATCTTATTTTTCAAAAAATTCTTTTTCCACAAAAATGAAACACCCCATGAGTTTGACTCACCATTTGTCATCTTGGTTTCTGTTCAGTCTGTTCCCTATGGACAAGCTACACCAACCACATCCACATGCAACCAGCCCCTTAAAATGGAGTTGGGGGCTATTGTCCCTTCAAGTGACACCTGCTGTCCCAACTGAGGGATCCCGCTTCGATCTTGGTCCGACGATCGAAAACATTCACTTCGTAAAACTTATCGAATTGAACAAGTATGCAAAAAATCAGTTTGATCGGATATCTTTAAGTGTCTGATCGAAACACATATAACTTGCTAATAATAGATTCTAGTAGATTTGATCCAGTGTTTCGGATCCATTCTTTTCAAGACAAAAAGATTTTCGATTAGGCATTTAATGATATCTAATCGAGCTGATTTATTTACATATTTGTTCAACTCGACGAGTTCTACGAAATAAACGTTTCCAATCGTCCGAACAAAACCAGAGCGGAGCCCTCACAACCTGGACAGCACCCCCCCAACTCCCCTTAAAATGATGTACTCCAAATCATGGAAAAAGACCCATTCGATTTGGGATTTTGGATTTGTAAATAACGAGTGTAGAAAAAAATAAAGTAATAATTGGAGAGAGATAGAGAGAAAAATGAGAATAATGATTGAAGAAAAATAAGATAATAATTAATAAACACAAACGGGTCAAGATTAGCAAGAACGAAGAATGAGAAAGCCACGAGGAAATTTTATGTCCATCTCAAAACTAATTGTCAATGAGCGAAGAGGTATCAAACGTTATAACGTGATCAGTCATTTCACCCCAAGTAATGTGAGACTCTATTTCCTTAAGATTTCCCTATCGTGGTGCCTTGTTTTGAGGTGTGTCACTTGTGGTGTAGATTGTGAATATTTTTTTAAAAATATGGTGTGGAATGGATCCTCGCTCAGATACCATGTATAAATTTTATGTTCATCTCAAAACTCATTTCAGTCCCAAGCAATATGACCTTATTCGGTTGTGGGATTGGGGATTTAGATTTTGGATTATCTCTCAACTTTTTACATCTATCTACAATTATTACTTTTATTTTTCTCTCTATCTCTTTTCAATTATTGTATTTATTTTCAATTATTACTCTGTTTCTCTTTACATTCATTGTCTACAAATCAAAATCAAAAATTCCAAAATGAACAGGCTGGACTTTATTTTCTTAATAGAGCGCAGTATGAAAATTGAGATCGATTGCAAAGAACATTTTAAGGGATTATGCGTTCCAACTCCTTTTCATATCCACATTCACAGCCGTTTGGATGCCTGATTTGGAGCGCTGGCCTCACGTAAATCAGGTGTTTGGGAAGAAAAAAACCGTAGGTGCATTTGTGGGTGGATTTGGCTCTCCAGGATTGTAAATCCACATGCGGCCCGAATTACCAACAATAGGGGTACCCGTCGTTGTCAAATCCACCCCAAGCCAGATATGTGAATGACGAGCCTGCCCTTGCTCCTTCTGTAATCAGAGAGAGAGAGAGAGAGAGAGAGAGAGAAGGAGGAGGAGGAGGAGGAGGAGGTGGAAGTCGCCGTCACCTGTGATCGGCCACTGTCATTCCCGCCCTCGTACGATCGAGAACCAGAGATGAGAGAACTGCTGAGGGACCGATGGTAGTATGAGAGAGAGAGAGAGAGAGAGAGAGAGAGAGAGAGAGAGAGAGAGAGAGAGAGAGAGAGAGAGGGGAACAAGAGATGAAAGAACCAGATTTTTATCTCGTCCCCGTTATTTCCAAGGTGGGGAAGAAATAATCTAGTGATTTGGTTCTTAGAAAACAATGTCCCAATCCAACGGTCTAGAATGATTGAAATTAATCTAAAGGCCACAGAAAAATCCATATTGAGAAGAAAAAAACTCCTTACATTTTGTAATAAAAGGGTAAAGTTATCAAATAAGTTGAATTAATTATATTTAAAAAATAAATTATTATGAATTAATTATATTTAAAAAATAAATTATTATGTATTAAAAGTTCAAAAGTACTACGAAAATAAGTACTTTTATAAACACAATTTTAATTTAATGCCTAATCATATAATTATATTGCAATTATTGTAATATAAACATTAAATTTATATAAAGGGCAGTTAAGTCATTTGACATCTTATCCTATTATATTCACCCTCCAAATTCTCTTTCTTAAAAAATTATCTAAACTCCAAATTACAAATTCACCATTCTTAAGAGGTGAGTCCACCCTTCCTATATATCCACCCTCAAATCTACCATTTTTTTTTATCAAACAAAAATTAAATCATTCATCCAAACGGGCGGTCAACTCACTCGTTTGGTAGGATGTCCTTTTCATGTCCATATTCAACGGACTGGTTTGACAGGTTGCTATTGATGCTGTCTTTGAACTTCACTTCCCAGATCTGTTGATGGAGAGAGACAGATTGCAAAATTTATTAAGGCTCTCCATTCTTTTAAATTTATTTTTCTCCTTCGTTTTGTATATTTTGTTCATTTTTTTGAATTTTTGTTAGATTTGTGTTATATTTTTTGAATTAATTATCTGTTTCAACAAGAAGAATCTAAAAAGTACAAATTTATGACGGAAAGCAAAAAAAGTTCACTAAAGACGAAAAAAGTATTAAACAGCTGTCTTATTTGTTTAAATTGTCGTCTTATTTTAAAATTTTCAACATCGATCTATAATTTTATACTTTTTCGATTCGTGAAATTTCCAAGCGGTTTCCTTTTTTGATGGTAATTGCTGGAAGATCCGTGAATTTGATCAATTACTCCTTCGCGTTTTATGAGTGGACATATGGATGTATGACCTATGTCCGCTTTAATAGCCATGAGTCTAACCTGGCCTTTTTAGCGCCTCATAGTGAGGTCCCGTTCCAGAATACCTTCTTAAAAAATAAGTAGTTATTTTACATTTTTAAACTAAAAAATAATGTAAATAAAAATTATTTTTTAATTTTTTTTGCACTGTATAAAAGATCTCGATAAGATCTATCAAATAAGATCCATATTGTTAGAAAAATTATTTTCGTAGACACATTATTTTTGAGCTTGAAATTACTTTCTTAAAAAATAAGTACTTAAAATGAATTTTGGAACGGAGCCTGAGGATAATCTCCCGATAGTGTTTTCAAAATAAAATTAATACCAATCACAAGATATTTCAAATAAAAATTTAAAAAACAAGATCAACATTAGATATTTTTGTCCTAATGAAGTCAAAAAAAAAAAAAAAGAAGAAGAGAAAAAATGAAAAAGAAAAATAGGTACTAAAAAATAGATTTTACTGTCGTGTGTGAGGGGCCCCACCATCCATCAGTCGCAACGTGCACCGTTTGCGTGTGGTGTGGTCTAATAGGAAAAAAATAGATTTTACTGGATCGAGGTAAAGTTGTCCTCCTTCGGACCTCTCTTGAATATCCCCCCTCTCTCTCTCTCTCTCTCTCTCTGTCTCTCTCTCTCTGGGGCCGGCGAAACTCCTTCCTGGACATGGACGCCGTTCAAGTTCAAGTTAAGCGAGAAGTAGCCGACAACTTAAACCCGCCTAATCTAAATCCGAAACCCCAACCTTCGAACCTTGCTGCTTTCATTGATCTCAGCAGCAGCGACTCCGATTCCGACGACTCCTCTTCCTCATCCTCCTCCTCCTCCTCCGGAACAAACGGGAAGAGGCCCAGGGTTTCGTGCGGGGAGGGTTCGCTCAGCAAGAAGAGTAAGAAACAGGAGAAGATCGGTGTTGCCCTGCCGTTAGGGTTTCTGGAGCCCCTGCCCCCCAAGACTGCGCCGTTGCCGGCTCTGACCCCGTCGCGGCAGTTGGCGGCGGCGAAGGATCGGGCCGCGCCGCTTGCGAACGGGAATTGGAATGGTGGGGAGATGGTTGATGGCAGTAGCAAACAGTTCTGGAAGGCAGGTGATTTCGAGGACGGGAAGGGCGGCGATTGGGATAGTTCTTCAGGTATGCATGTAAGTTTGGAGTAATGTTCTTGTGTTCGTTTCGCTAAACGAAATAGAATGGACTAAATGGTTTCACGGATTCCTAGGCGGGGTCATTCAAAACTAAAATACCATTTATAGCGGAAACTACTTGAATGTTGTCATTCAATTACCTTTCAAATGACATGGAGATTGTGCACTGATTATCTGTGGCGTTTAGATTTCACGGGTTTTCGATTTTTGGAGGATACTCTGTAAATAATAATGTACTTTAAATAGTTCGATGGTGATACATCTTCAGGTATGCATGTAAGTTCTGGTATTATTGTAGGCATTGAGGTGTTATTGTTTTATTCGGACCTGGCTGGGGCTTCTCTCACCTTTTTGACATGGAACTCTGAAGATTCCGTGTTGATTTTGTCGTGGGATTTAGATTTCATGGGTTTATTAAGAGGATACTCTGTAATTAATACTGTACTGAAGACAGTTAGATTGATTATCAAGGAAAGTTAAACATCATATCTAAGATAGACTGGCATTGCCTGATCTGGATGATCAAAACAATGAATGATATTCAAACCATGTTTTTTATTTTCGTATTTTGGTATCTCCAAGTTATTAAGACATAAGGGATTGCATTTTGGTGGGTTATTTCTTATCAAAGTCTATGTAGGGAATGTAAGTAAAGGAATTTTGAAGGGCTAGGTTTGGGGGAATGAGTTCTTTGGTGAGGATTGTTCTTCAGATTGTTTATTCTGACGTCATCATAGAAGGTTTTTCCTTTTTTCTTTTCAGGCATCCCATTCTCGTGATAACTGATATGTTGCATGATTGAGGCATTTTTGACAAAGCACACCTTTATTTGGCTTTGTTGATGGCCTTCCATTTGTTCTTATTACTGTGTTTGAATTGGCAAGGTCAGCAATATAAGTTAGAAGAGCCAACCATGAGACTTTTGTGGGAATCATGAAGATCAATAGGTTATACATGAGTTTTAACTTTTAAGTTTTTGATGATAGAAGGAAGGTATAAATTGCCGAGGCCAGGTATTTTAAAGTTAGAAGAACTAGACTACCGGACTTCTGTTGTTGAAGTCATCAGATCAATGACCATACATGGTTTAGCTTTTCTTTTTGCGCTCTCTATCACCTTTCAGGGTAGGTGAATAAATGGTGGTTATTGTTTGCAAGTTTGATTCTAGTGAGGCTGCATTGTTTCACGGTAAAAATCTGATCGAGCTGTTGAAATTTTAGTTTTGATTGGCAAAGTAGATAGGTTAATTTGAACCGTAAGTTATAGGGAGACCTTATGTTATTATTTGGTTTTGGATTGTTAAGGCTAACTTACAATTGATGGAGTACGAATGTAGAAAGATCAAAAGTAGGACTAATGGCATAGAGAGACAAGAGATGAGTGACTCGTTGGTCAAAAAATAAAAATAAAAGTATTTATGGGAGTGAACTTTTTTATGTTTCATTTTTTTAATCTTAAGTTATGTTGTTGTGAGGATTTGACCCATAGAAACAGTGTAGGATGACTCTTATAAGAATTGCATAGGGAATGTGGGTGATCCTTAGTTTTTACTCCCTCCGTCCCTTTTTAAATGTCCTGCTTCGTAGCTCCAACTTATTAAAAAGACATCATCATTATACCTTTTACATCAACTTTTTCCTCCACTTTCCCTTTACCCATCATCATTACACTTTTATTCACTTACTTTTTAAAAAGGAATCTACTTTTAAGGGCAAAATAGACAATACATCAACTTTTATCCACTATCTTTACAAAATGGACACTTATTAGGGGACAGCTCAAAATGGAATACTGGACCTAAAAAAAGGGACGGAGGGAGTATATTTTAGTGGATTATTTGTCATTTGGGAAGGTGGGTGATCCTTTGGCTTAACTTTTTGGTGTCTTTTTGGTTTTCTATCAATTGTTACTAGATTCGAGCTAAATTTTTTGGAGATTTATTGTTCGTGTCAATGAGAGTAATCTGAAACTTATAAAATTATAACAAGAAGTCGCAAAAAGTTCAATGAAGATGAAGGGAAAGTATGAGAGACAGTTTCATGTCTTTAGCGTCGTCTTATATAGGCTTTTTTCAACTTTGGGCTATATTTTTATAGTTCCTTTATTCCACTCATTGATACGAACTAGTAATTCAAAAAATTTGACCCAAATCTTGGAAAAATTGAGAGAAAACAACCAAAAGATGGAAACCAAAAGACAGCAAAAAGTTTAGGCAAAGGGACCCTAAGTAATTTGGAATGGATGTAGTTATGGGTGACTGTTGGCCTGGGGGGTTGCCGAGGTCATTTGGGGATGGGTCGGGGAGAGTAGAGCCAAGGTGACTGAGGGCCTTTTTGTATAGAGACTGAAGTAAAAGGGCCTTGTGTGTTTGCTTTGTGTTGTTGGTTATTGGTTAATGACTTGGTGTGTTGGCCCAAGGAGTTGGGAGCCTCGTCGTGCTGGTGAAGTCCCAAAGACATCTTGCTAGGGGGATATATGATCATATCGGGTGCATGCCACCTCACGAGGCTGGCCCATGGGCCTGTCTGATTGGCTGTGATTCAGCCATGTGGTCATGCCACAGGGCGGAGCCCATTAGGTAATGCTCTACCAAGTGACCACGTAGTTGTGCCACATTGCGGGAGCTGACTCCGTCTAACTACCGTTGTCAATTTGCTTCTTTGGTCAATACCATTAATCACAGTTAACCGTTTGGATACAGCAATGTAGTTTTGCATCAGTTGTTAATGTGTGAGCTGAATTTCTGCATTCTCTTTCTTTCTAGGTGGCATGGATCATGTAAGGGTTCATCCGAAGTTTCTACATTCAAATGCAACAAGTCATAAGTGGGTTCTTGGTGGTAATCTTGCCGTCCCGAGCTACAAAACCTTGTGTTTATACATGCAACCGTATATGCTTGATTGGAGGCATTGCCTTAATCTTGGTTTTATTGGAGTCTAATGCACTGATCTACTTGCTATGTGTATTTGTATATTCTTGCAGCTTTTGCGGAGCTCTTGGACAACTCTTTGGATGAGGTATTCTCTAAGCTATAATTTCTTACTCAGGCACCACTCTTTTTTAAGAAATATATATGAGACTTTCTTCTTGATACCAGGTTTGCAATGGAGCTACATTTGTGAACTTAGATATGGTGGAAAATAAGAAAGATGGAAGCAGAATGTTGTTGATTGAAGGTATTTAGTTTTATTTGTTGAATGAAGGTGCTTAGTTTTATGTGGTTTTTCTCTCGTCTTTGTTAGTTTTTTGTATGGTAGTAGTCATGTTGATGTAGGATGAGTGTGGCATGCAATCCCATGAATGATGGTGAATAAATTGGTGTAGGATGAGTGCAGTCTACAAGTGGTGATGGTGAGCCCAAACTTCCCTTAGACGACATGGTAGAACAGTTTCTGAGAAGTGACTGAGTTCGTTCTGTGTCCGCTGTTAGGTTTCATATAGGGTTCAAAACTGAAGTGCAATGATTCTGCAGCAATGTGAGAATACTTCTGGGACTAAACAGGCTGCTCTAGCTTTATAGGGCATAGATCACGAAGAAGATCACCCACTGAATTTGATCTTTTGTGCAGTAATTTGTGGATTGAAACTCAAGTGAACTGGGCTTGTGTTATGAGTCTAATAAGATATAGCAAAGCTCAACTTGGATTTAAAGGTCTACTTATCAATCTTAGTTACATTCCCATCATGCCTCACTTTTGTTGAAGTCTTGCCCTGTGTGAGACATGGTTTCTTAATGTTTTTTAGATAGTGATATGGTGATATGTTGGAATTTGTTCCACATCGGTTAATTATCTCTCCTCCAAAACTAGTATATGAGCCTGGACGGCCTCTCCACTCTTTGCCAATTGGTTTGGAGTTGGATGCTTTAACATGGTATCAAAGCTAGGGTTTCGGAGGTTTTTCCTCTTTGTTTGTGCCATAGTTGCGCTTTCTTTCGTTGTGATCCGTGTGTTCCGGATCCTTTGTTTACCTCTCCACGTGTGGGTTGGGGTCGCACGTGTGGGGGAGTGTTGGAATTTGTTCCACATCGGTTTATTATCTTCTCCAAAACTAGTATATGAGCCTGGACGGCCTCTCCTCTCTTTGCCAATTGGTTTGGAGTTGGATGCTTTAACATGATAAAATATGCATTTTGGGTACAGCAAAGTTACTTTGGAATTTGGATGTTATCTTAACTGGCTTTTGGCTCATAGAAGTTGTATTTAATATCTTTTGCAGATAATGGCGGTGGCATGAATCCAGATAAGTTGCGGCATTGCATGTCCCTTGGGTATTCTGTGAAGAGCAAAATAGCAGATACTATCGGACAATGTATGCCACCAATCTTTCTGAAAGGACTTATTTGATCAATCGGTTAATTCCTTATCTCCCTTCATTTGAATACCATATTCCATTCTTTTTGGAACAGATGGAAATGGTTTTAAGACTAGTACCATGAGGCTTGGAGCTGACGTAATTGTGTTCTCCCGCTGTGTTGGACAAGATGGAAAGAGGTCGGCTAGTTTGATCATTATCCAGTTTTGGTTTTCTGTTTGTTTTGCTTTTGTTGTTTGACCGTATGATGTTACTTTCTCTGCTTGTTTGATATTTGCTGGCTGCTTGCCAGTTGCGAGTTTAAAATGTAGTTTGAAGCAACTGAGTGATCTTGTATTGGCAAAGTTTTTCCGTAGTTTCGATTGCCTTGTTTAAAACATAACTTGGCAAATCCTATCAAAGGAACACTATACTGAATTGGTAGAAGAGCTCTCTTTGTGTTTTCCAGTTATTTGGCTAACTGGTTATCTGAAGTGGATTCATGCCGAAATAATTGATCTGATCAGAACCCAGACCGGGAAATGGCCCAAGTGCAATTGTCAGTATAAGGAGATAAGACATTCCAGTTGGGAAGGTGGCACCATTTCTTTTCAATTATGTGGAAATGGGCCGCAGCTTGAGACATCCACAATTTGGCTGGTATAGCTGCATAGGTGAGGCTATCAAAGGTACAGAGAGAACACAGGGAAATGCTTTGGTTAGAAAAACCCTCGTCACACTTTTGATTCGACCCAAACATGATAATCATTTTCTTGAATGTTGTGACGACGCAGTTTGTAGTGTTTGAGCACTTGTGCAATATTTTGGAAGTGCTTTTTGTTGACATCAGCTTTTATGAGAGTCTTGTGAGATGTTAGGGGAGTTACTCGTTCCAGTTCTGAGTTTTCCTGTATCTTGGGCTTTCTATTGGTATTTATGCTTGTTTTTTAATTTACTTGTTCATATTGGTTGTTTATTGAGTGATTGGGATCTTGTTTTAGGCCAACACAGAGCATTGGGTTGTTGTCCTACACTTTTTTGAGGAGCACAGGGAAGGAAGACATTGTAGTTCCCATGGTAAGATATTACAGTTCCCATTATGACTATATGATTTGTGACTAGTATCCTTTTATGTGTAAGATATTGCAGTTCCCATGGTAACAATGTTAATTGTGATTAGTATCCTTGTATGTAACACAAGTTTGTTATATCAAAATTAGGCGGGGGTAGTGTGCTTCTATAAATCCATTACGAATCTTTTGGTGCACTAATATACCATATTGCAATGACATGATTTTAGACAAGAACGAACAGCCTTATACATAAGCGTGTTACCTTTACAGAGAAAACTGTTATTCCTATTCTACCTTAATTTGCCTTGTCATTTCAAGTGCTAACGTTTAATCATCATCTTTAGGTTAGAAAATTAAACTAAATTCAATTTTCTAGGACACTTGATGATCTCAAATGGTGTTTTTAGGATGCTTGGTTGATCTTGTGCTTTTTTATTGTGGTTGCAATTCTCGAACCAAGTGTTTGACTGACGTCACAGACCTCTCCATTTTAAGAATGGATGGCCTCAAGAAGAGATTTGTAGATATGACATTCGACTCTAGTCAAATTTTATACCCCTAAAAAAGTACAGGGCAATTGTTTAGAGGCAAATATCTTGATTTTGTGGCTTAAGCGGCTGAAGTTGGTGTGGTCTTGGATGTATGGGATTATGTGCGTGTTTCCCAAAAAATCTAGGAGTAGATTTTGGAGCTTTAAAAAAGCTGTTATCAACTGATTTTGGGTTTCTAGTGATTCCTAGAAGCTGAAAATGGTCTGAAATCCCATTCTAGAGAAGTTGGATTTGGGTTGCTTTTCGGGGCAAATTTTATTACATTTAAGTTTTTGGAAGCTGATTTCTGACTACCAGCTTTTATTGCAACTCAGTCATAATTTCACAGCCATAGTAAACAAGTTCATATGTTTCTACAAGTATAATCTATAATTTGAAGCAGAATCTAGAGCTATAATTTAAAGTTTGTTCCCATAGGTATTGCAAACTACACCTATGTGTTTCCTGACTAGCACATTCAGTAGTCAAGGTACGATATTAGTCTCACCTTGGATGTATAAAATAATGTTTACCTTGTCTAGAAGATGTAGCTTTTGGTGAGATTTATATAATAATGCGATCCCTTTCTAGCAGATTTAGGTTTCAAGGAATGATATGTGTAACATATATGTATATACGTTTAGATATTTTTCTTGGGTTTTCATGTCCTGTAACTTCCATAGATAAAATTGTTGTTTGGACCTTGACTGCTTGAACTAGCGACTTCGCCTGCTTCAGGGCCTCTGGCACATGGTTGAACAAAAAAGGTTTGCTGATGAACTCTTTTAATTTTTCATCTCATGTGAATGTGAAAACGTAGATTCAAAGTCTTCCTAACAGAGCATATGATGATTTGCTTTGGTAATTTCCCTTACCATAATTGGTGTTGGGTAATATAGATGAGCTTTGTGGTTAACCTACTGTCTCTCTCTCTCTCTCTCTCTCTCTCTCTCTCTGTCTCTCTCTCTGGATTCATTATAGTTTGTAGCAATCTATGGACATTTGGTTTGTCACCCCATTATGGTTTGATTTTACTGTTTTGACAATTAGTCACACAGTGAGTTAAGAGCAGTGTCGAGCAACTGCAGTTTGCTCATGTCCATTAGTCAGTAACTTTTTGTTTATGTTGTTATATATGGCCTTTTGACAACGAGGGTTCTTTTAATGACATGAAAAGCTTGACTACGAAGGTGGGGGACAAGAGTGGAACAGAATGAGAAGATCCTCTGCCAGTGATTGGAACACAAATGTAGAGACAATTTTGCAATGGTCTCCTTTTTCAAGCGAAGCAGAACTCTTACAACAGGTATTATCATATCATGTACAGAAGTTGGATTAATGATGGTATTCGTAATTCAATGCAAGGAAGACCTAGCACTTTGTTATTGACACCTTGATTATCTACTGAGTGCTACTTCTAGATTAGGTATTCCTAATTATATGCTACTTTCAGATTATTTGCTTATTATGGTTGATGAGCATAGTTTTTTAATCTGCTTTGTCTTTTTGGTTGTGAAGTTGTAACTTTTATCCCACTGATGAAACATATTGTCTTCTACTTTGCTTGTGTTTATTTTGTAAACAACCCCCTTGCCGCCCCACCCCCCCCCCCCCCCCCCCCCCCCCCCCCCCCCCACACACACACAAAAAAAAGAGGATAAAAAAAGAAAAGAGACAATGTATGAATCACAATTATATAAGATTGTCGCAAATGAAAGTTAATAAGGCTGGTCTGGTATACATTTTGTATTCTGCATTCGGCAAACTGAAATTATGTTTCTGAGAAGTCATGTAAGGAGTTCAGTTTCTTTTGTGTTGACAAGTGCCTATAGTTAGCTTGTGAGAGATTAACTTCCTTTACTGTCTATGCTTCTCTTTCTTCTCCCTTGCACGGATATTGGATGGTGTGCATTGTGCATTATGTTGGTAACCTTAAATCTCTGACCAAGTTGAATGCTTACCATTGGTTGTATATTGTGTTTCTCACCTTTAAACATTGCTTACACTTTATGAACTCTTTGTCTCATGTATGGTTATTTAATTCTGAGCCTATTGTAATTCAGTTTCCTCAAATTCCTCAACAGTTCAATCAGATGAACGATCATGGTACGCGCATAATCATTTACAACCTTTGGGAGGATGACCAAGGACAGTTGGAACTTGATTTTGATGCTGATCCATATGTATGCCTTGGGTGCCATTATATTTTAGTGTGGACCATTTTGTTTCATTTAAGACAATTATCTGATTGATTAAGGGAATTGACTTCTACACTTTCCTTTTTATCACATACACTCCCTTTTTTGTCTTTATTCATTTGAATTTACCTTTTTACCCTTTCATAAGTTCACTTTTTTAGTTTTTACACATTAAGGGGCAATAGATCAAATTCACACCAAATAAAGACAAAAAAGGAAGTGTATGTGATAAAAGGGGAGTGTAGAAGTTAATTTCCTTGATTAATCTCTTTTTCTTCTAATTTTTTTCCCGCGTCTGCGGCTTAACCTCATACGAGACATTGCTTTGCAGGACATCCAAATTAGAGGGGTCAACCGAGATGAGAAGAACATACTGATGGCGAAACGATATCCCAACTCCAAGCACTTCTTGACGTATCGACATTCATTAAGGGTAATTCTATCGTTTTGTGTCATGTTGATCATCAATTGTTAGTTTCCCCTTCCTGAATGGATGTTTGGTTGTTTTTGAAGTTTGAGAATTTCATTAGAACTTTACATACGCTTCTCGCATTTACTTAATGGTTCCCCTGTTTTTTTTTTTGGTAAAAAGGGATTTTATACCAAAAACATAACCAAGATACAAATGAACAAAGGGGCATACCCCCAGCAAACTGTCCAACAAACTGGAAACAGAAACAGAAACCAAAAACAAAGAGATTGGCCTAACTAACTACTAGCTACAAAACTTTCTCCGAGATGTTCCAAGCTCTACACAAGACTCTATTCAGAGGGCTACCGCCACAGTTTCGCCAAGAGAATACTCTATCCTGCACATCCTTAACAATCTGCTCATAAACGGAATCCGAAATGCATTTCTTATTACCAAAGATTGAATCATTCCTAGCCTTCCAGACATAATACACTGTCCCTGCCATAGCTAGCTTATAGAGAGCAGAAGAGAACCCTTTCTTCTTGAGGTATTGAACAGCCCAATTAAGCTCATACTCCCACTCCCCTGGACATCTAGTCATGCCAAACAAATGGAGGATTCTCCCCCAGATACAAGCTGAAAAAGAACAGTTCAAAAAGAGATGTTCGTGGGATTCATTCACACTATGACAGAAGACACATTGAGGGTCCACTCTCATCCCCCATGATAACAGTCTATCCTTTGTAGATAGCCTACCCCAACAAACAAGCCACATGATAAAAGCCCATCTAGGAATACCTTGCTTAACCCATACAATATGAACCCATGGAACTTTGGGGAGAGGGTTCCGGAGAGCTTCCCAAGCAGTACGAACTGAGAAGATACCACTAGGGGCAGGTAGCCATATCACAGAATCTTCCACAGCTGTGTTAGGACGAAGAGTTGAAGGTGTGCTCCACATAATTTGCAAAATAGCCCTATTTCTCTGCCTGGGCCAGTGCCAACCCTCATTTCGAATGATGGATGAAACTTTGGCTAGAAGGGAGCTTCCGACATTACTAACAATATCGTCACCAAACAACTTGTAAAGAGGGCCGTCATCATGCCAGTGATCCAACCAAAGAAAAGTAGTGTTCCCATTACAAATCACATATTTTATTAGGGGCTGCACTACTTCTCTGAGTTTAAAAAGCTTACGGATAGTCCAAGAAGAATTTTGAGGCAAACTCATCTGCCGAAGACACGTCCTCTTTATAATGTATGAATGCACCCGTTTAACCCATAACGAATCAGATTTTTTACTCAAAGTCCATAAATGTCTGATCATGGTAGCTTTATTCCAGACTTTGAGAGGTTTGAATCCCAAACCACCTTCATCTTTTGGAGTACACACCCATTCCCATTTAATTTTTGCCCCAACCTGCCTGAGTTGAACCCCTGTCCACAAAAAATCTCGTAGAAGGCTCTCAATTTCCTTTAACAACTTCTTAGGGAAGATAAAGATAGAGCACCAGAACACTTGCATACTCCATAGCACTGAGCTAATTAGTTGAGAACGACCCCCAAAAGATAACAGCTTAGTGGTCCAACTATCGATCCATTGGATGATTTTTTCTTTAAGTTGTACACAATCAAAGTAAGAAAGTCGAGAAGTGATGAGAGGGACCCCTAAATAGCTGACTAGAAGACAGCCTTGAGGAATGGGGAGGATTGCTTCCAAAACCTCTTTAAGATCATTGCTAACTCCAGAATAAAAAACAGCACTCTTTTGAAGGTTGGGACTGAGGCCAGAAAAAGAATAGAACTCATCCAATGCATCTTTGACCATTGTAAAAGACCCTTGATCAGCTCCACAAAGGATAAACAAGTCATTTGCAAAGGCTAAGTGATGAATCTACATCTCTTTACACTTGGGATGGTAGATAAAGGGGGCAGTAGCGGCTTTAGTGTGCATAATAGAATAAAAACCTTCCATAACCATGAGGAAAAGATAAGGAAAGATTGGATCCCCTTGTCTCAAACCTTGTTCTCCTTTAAAAAAACCTTCAAAATTCCCATTAAGAGACACAGAAAACCAGGCATTTGAAACACAATACATGACCCACTGAATAAACTGAGCTGGGAACTGCATAGCTACCATCATTTCTGACAAGAAACCCCATGATATTGAGTCATAGGCTTTCATGAGGTCAATCTTGATGCCACACCGTGGAGGCCCCTCATCTTTATGGTAATTCCTAACAAGTTCTTGCATAAGCAAGATGTTATCAGCTATGGATCTTCCCTTGACAAAAGCAGATTGACCATGATTGATAATAAGGGGTAAAATACCTTGTATCCTTTTTGCCATTACTTTTGTAATGCACTTGTAAAGGACATTACAACAAGCAATAGGCCTATACTCTTTCATGCTAGTAGGAGCAGCAACCTTTGGAACCAAGGTTAAAACAGTGGCATTCCACCCTTTAGGAATCCCTCCCGTAACAAAGAAGGTCTGTAACAGCAAGAACGACATCTCGACCAACTACACTCCAGTTCTTTTGAAAGAAAGCAGCATTATGTCTCCTCCATTAGAAAACATGGCACACTTAATTTTCTCAGCAGAAGCAAGGCTAGTAAAAGTAGCATGGTATTCCACATGAACTTTGGCAACAGTAAGATCATTCAGAACATCTGTTGCTTCAATACGATTAGGAAAGCTGGTTCCTAGCAATCGAACATAGAAAGACACAACTTCCTTTTTAACATCAGTTGGGTCTTCTAACCTTATCCCATTAACATCATTAATAGATAAGATCGTATTACGTATTCTATTGGCAGCCATCTTCTTATGAAAATACTGAGTGTTATTATCCCCCAACTCCAGCCATTGAACCCTTGACTTTTGTTTTTTAAAAGCTTCCTCAGCAGCACTATGGGAACGATAAGCATGGCCTCATGCTCTTGAGCAACCAGATCTTCAGTTACATTACCCAGAGCAGTTGCTTCCTGAATACTAGTCAACTTTGCCTTTGCATTAGTCACTCTTAACACTAATTTGACTATAGCAAGTAGAATTGAGCTTCTTAAGCAAACCCTTCAGAAAAGCGAGTTTGAGAGAGTCTCTGCATAGGATGAAACCCCTTATCCTGCCTCCAAGCTTCCCGAATCAAGTTTGAAAACTGGGGGTGAAACATCCAAAAGTTAAAGAATTTGAAAGGTTTTTTCTTTTGTTCGTAAGGGAGAATAGACACCAGAAGAGGGTAGTGATCAGAAAGGCCTGGAGATGTAAAAATAGCCTCAAACTCAGTGAAAATATCCTGCCAAACATGGTTGACCATAGCCCTATCGATCCTGCTTTTATTATGACCCATACCTCCACTCCTATTTGTCCAAGAAAACCAAAACCCTTTTACTAGGAGGTCATCAATCTCAATATCTTCAATACAAGAGTTAAAAGAATCCACAGCCGAGTAATCAAAATGATCAGTACAGCTCCTCTCATTCAATCTTCTAACAGAATTAAAATCACCCAACAAAAGCCAAGGTTCAGTTCCCAGAGAAACATGAAGCCCTCTCAGCTCATTCCACAAAACGACCCTCTCACCAGCATGATTCAAACCATAAACTAGGGTAACAATGAAAGAATGTAAAGAATTGACATGATGAATTCTGCAAGTAATATGTTGGTCATTTCGGGAAAGTAAATCCACTTTGACTAAAGATGAATTCCAAGTAAAGATAGCCCTAGCAACTAAACCAGAGCCTATATTATGAATATACTCCCAATTTGCAAGAAGACAATTTTTTAAGGTAACACCAAGGTTTTGAGACCTGACCTTTGTTTCCACAATCCCACATAAGGATAAAGTACTATCAAGAATAAACTCTCTAACCTCCAATTGTTTTGAAGGATCATTCAAGCCCCTGATATTCCATGCACAAATTTTGATCATCGCTTCTTATTTGGTTTTTTAGGCTTCTTCTTAGCTCCAGGTGGTTCAAAACCCACATCCAGACCCTCAGGAATAAGTTCAACCTGGTTGGAAATCTGAGCTTCCTGCATCACAGCTACTTCTATATCCTGAACGCTTCGGGAGATAACATCTTCAGAATTGTGGCTGCATTTAGTAGGAGGACTAGCCAATTTGATACCCTCACAAGCTTGTGAACCCTCCCCACTAATAAGAGGAACTGTTGGAGGAGGAACCACAGATAGGCCCACAACTGCAGTAGAAACAGGATCCATGTGAGGAGAGATAGCACCACTAGAGCACAAAAAAAACCTCAGAAGTTTGATCACTAGGGTGAGCTTCTGGCTCAGAAGAAATCTTGGGCACACCCACCCCCTCAATAGGTACCACAAAACCTAAATCTGCATTAGAGGCGAGATCAAAATTTTCCAAAACTGCAAATTTGTTACTTGGGCTCCCAAGCTTCCCGTTATCTTGCTGAAGATGCACCTTAGGGCCTTTGGTAGTGCCAGCCACAGCAGCCACAACCTTCCCCTTGCTTGGCTTAGGCATCCTTACATGCTGAGGAACCTGAGGCGGAGCCCAAGGAGCAACGACAGGCTGAGCATTCTTAGGACATCCGGCCCCATTATGACCAAAAACCTTACAGTCCAAGCACTGAAGAGGCTTCCAAGGATACTTTGCTGTTATTTCAACGTCGTTCCCATTAGCAAGTCTGAGACAAAAAGATGATGGGAGATAGGCTCCGACCTCTATTTCAACACATACCCCGGCATAACTGAGTCTTCTGCACTTCTCAGTCATAGAATCAGCATACAGGGGCCTTCCAATGGCACTTGCAACATAGCTAAGACCAGGAGCAGTCCAGTATTCATGTGGAATATTATAGAGCTGTACCCAAATAGGAATCCTAACCAATTGATCCTTAACTAGACACATCTGAGGCTCCCACTTCTTCAAAATCATTAAACGACCTCCAATATGCCAAGGACCAGAATCTAGAATACGCTTATATGCATCATCGTTGTTAAACAAGAATAAATAGAAGCCATCCTCATTAGAAAGAACATCAGTGATATCAAATTTTTCCCAAATTCTGCAAGCAATGGATTTAACAGTCATATAAGGGGCTTTCCTATCTAAGAAATAGCTCATTAGGCTGGATTGCCATTTCTTCGCACCAAGCTCCCCAACAGCAGGGGGAGCGGTTACAAGAAGCTTCCCTCCTTCCTCAGAAGGAGGAAAGAATTGAAGTTCCAGAACACCAGCCGTATTTCCCTTATTAACAAGTAAATTTTTCCAAGGAGAAGAAATATCCATTGGAGACGGAAGAGAAATAGGATCTTGAGATTTACCTTCAATCAGCAATGAAGAGAGATTAGCTTCAGCCTTTTGTCGAAGAACCAAAATCTTAGCAGTTAGGGCTTTGATTTGACGAGCAACAGAGTCATCAGCTCTACCAAACTGCAAATGAGAATAAATCTCCCGGAGGTCCGCATCCAGTAACTCAAAAGCAACATTACGATCAGACTCAGAAACCCTAGGCCCACACGGAGATGCACCAATCATGGAAACCCCCTCGGCAACCCCAACTGATTGAACCGTAGGGTTGGGAATAGCACGACCACCAGAGCCTAAAGGAGGAAAATCGACAATCGAACCAGAGACAGGTGACCGGACTGCCATGAGAGAAGAACAATAGCAACACGTAGAGAAACTCAGAGAAGGAAACAAGAGAAGAAATCAATTCGAAGAGCAGATGGAGTACAAAAAAGAGAACCCATGACTCGAGATTGCCTCAGAGCCTCTCTCTCTAACCCATCGCTAGATAATGGTTCCCCTGCCAGCTCAATAGTATTCCTAATTCATGATATTCATCCTCTTAATCTCTTTTGTTGTTGTTGATGGCCCTTGGTAATGTCATACTTCATTGTGATATGATTATTTGATGTTCCTATTTGGAGTATGGGACATGTAAAGAGATTTAGAGGTATGTCAATGCTTACATGGGTTATTTATTGGTTTGGATGTGGATATAAACATAGCCACGAGCTCTTCTTTCACATCTCTCTTCTAGTATTTCTTCTATAACGTTACTATGGCCTGTTTCCTTGACCAAATGTGAAGCGCCAGGATTGAATTCCAGTTTCTTAATAGTCCTCCTCTCTTTTTAATCATTAAACTCATCATTTGTCCTTGAGCTGAAGGCCTAGAACTTATAGGTCTAGGATCTCCTACATCAAATGTATAAAGGTGGAAAGATACCCTATTGGGATGAATTTGAAGCTGGAGGGAACTCGCTTCATCTGTAACTTGTTTTCCAAGTTTGAGATTATTTGGTCTCTTCCCGTTAACCTTGGGGAAGTAGAGTAGGAAGTTCTTGAAAATTTCTGGACCCTTTGGATACTTGTAGCATGCTAAATGCTAGAAATGAAATTAGGCAATATATTAAATTTTAAAACCTGCATATGAGTTAGAAAAAAAGAGTACCCAGTGCATGAGGCTCCCGCTACTCTAGGGTTTGAGATGGGTTGGATGTATGAGGCTCCTGTGACGAACAAGTCACATTTGGGCAACCTTACTGTTGCGCCCGCCCTTCTGAAATGGGCATATGAGTTCTTGCAGTAAATTTTCTTGTTCTGAGCTGATACTTGTTTTTCTTAGTTGTTTTAACTCATTCTTATTGTTTAAATGTTCAGAGTTATGCATCAATTCTCTATCTCAGAATTCCTCCGCGCTTCCGTATTATTCTACGTGGAAAAGATGTTGTGCACCACAACATTGTGAATGATATGATGCAGATAAAGGAGATGACTTATCGCCCCCAGCATGTTACTGATGGGGTCCCAAACGATTCTCAGGTAATGCTTGGTATTGTTTGATTTCTGTGAATAGTGAGTTCCACATTTGTTGTTGATTGGCTGCCATTTTGTTTATCAGATTCTTGCTGTTGTAACCATTGGGTTTGTGAAAGATGCTAAATATCATATTGATGTTCAAGGATTCAATGTTTATCACAAGAATCGACTCATTAAGGTTTGTTTTTAGTTCAAGTTGACATTCTCTTTTCTTTTTAGCTATGCTGCTTTCTTGTTTGACTGACATTTGGCCCAACTATCTATTTCAACTATTCTCTTTTTAGCCATGCTACAAATACAAATAGGATAGCCTTAGCTAGATATTTATATCGCGGACTGGACTCCAGGTGTATCTGGCAGTGACGTCACTTTAAAATCAGTGATGCCTGCTTGTGGTGGATGTGTTGGAAGCTTAGAAACTTATTCACATGATTTTTTTCTTCTTTTGTCAGCCATTTTGGAGGATCTGGAATGCTGCTGGAAGTGATGGTCGTGGAGTTATAGGTAACTAGTAACTACTGTTTCTGGCCTGGAAGTTCTGAATCTCTTTCTATAACGAGCTTAAAATTTCACGAGAGCATCAATTCTACTGCAGGTGTATTGGAAGCAGATTTTGTTGAACCAGCTCACGATAAGCAAGGATTTGAGCGTACAACAGTTCTTTCAAGACTTGAGTCAAGATTACTGCAGATGCAAAAGAATTACTGGTTTGTTCACCTTCGAACTTTTGCTTTGGCTTCCCAGTGTTTGTTGAATCATTTAAAAATGTGCTATTTGCTGCTTCATCCAGGAGGGCGAACGCTCATACTATCGGCTATGCCGCACGCTGTAGTATGAAGGAAAGAGGTATCTGATCTAAAGCCAAGTTGGCCAACCTTGCATTCTGTAATTTGTGTGGTGTACAATTACATGACTGGTTATAGCCAAAATCATCTTTATTATTCAGTGATACCAATATACCCTTTCTCATTAATATGACTAAATCTTGTAGAGAGTCTAGAGACTTCTCCTGATTTTCTTCCTGGAAAGCCATCTCGATCTTTTAAGAATAATGCCGGCTCAAGCAGCAAGGTACCTGTCTCTGTTTCTGAAAAATTGAGCTCTCCGACGAATCGAAAGCAAGGAGGAGTATCCCAAAGATATCTCAAAACAGCTGACAAGAGTCACACGAATGGACATGCTTACACCAATGGGGGAATTGGAACTGATACCCGTGCTAAACTTCGGAAAGGATCAAGCTATTTAGAACCATCATCACCTTCTGAAGAGGACGTTAGTGACAATGAGATGCATGCCTTACCCAAGAGACGAGCAAACGGTGGTTCTCGAAAGGTATTGGCTCCTAACAAGCCTTATTGACCCTGCAGTCTCTTTTAATACTATCATAGATGCTTGATATTGATAATATGAACTTTGTGCTGGATGTTATGCCCGTTGAATGGATTTGCCATGAGATGTCATTGGCTGAAGCTTTCTATAAGGTACATCACCAATCATTTGATGGTGGTGAGGGATGGACTCTTTATGGAGCTAACATGTTGTAACATTACCGTGCAGTCATGGCATATCCTGATTCGTGTGAAGCATACCGATTTGTGTCTACGCGGGAGATTGTTGATGCAACCTGGAAATCTAACCCTACTAGCAAACTGCAGTTTTATATTACATCAAAATTCACTCAAAGTACCTAGAGAATGAAGGATAGAGAGGATAAGAAGGAAGGGGAGAAACCTAGTTCGCGAGGGTCTTTGAAACCACAGGGATTATATAGAAAAAAGAAGAAAGGGGAGAAAACAGTGAAACTTTTGAAACCACAAGGAGATGAAGAGCGAGAGAATAGGGGGAAGGAATACATGGTTGTAGCCTCTGATTAACTTAGGGTCTTTACATCCTCTTTGCCTCCTCTAAGTTACTTGAGTTCCATTTATGTTATCTCATGACCTTAGAAAACAACATCAGAAAATTAAACCCCGTTACTGAGATGTATCACATAAATAAATAAATTCATTCTTTCATTCTTTTTTTGAAAGATTACATCTCATCAACTGATGTAACTCTGATGTTTAAGGATACATGAACAAGGCAAATTATTTGTATTTTGCGGTATTCTTCTGATAATTTCTCAAGTGAGATGGTATTTACAATTTGACAGAGCCTATGCGGCATTATGTAGAAGTTCTATACATAGTATGGTCATCAATATGCTAGGTATGATTCATCGGATTTGCATCAATATTTGATACCCTTACAAAGTATTGAGTGACTAAAGTACTACACCCATTTTGAAGAATCTATCTAACATAAGACCAAGTCCGAAATCACTAGTTTGCATGGGGATCTTTGGCATATAATTATGAAAGAACCCAGATGACAACGATTGGGTAGTCCTTTGGATGAATTGCGTGATTTTTAGTCGAGGCGGCAGACTACTGCCTAGCGCCTAGGTGCACATTGCCCAGTTGGTACCCACTAATGGGTGTTTGGGAAGTGGAATGTTGAGGACAAGCCTAACCTTGGTAGAATTTCTCTTTTTTTTTCCGGAAGAGTGGCTAGAATGGAGGCATTTGATGCAATTGGTAAATTGCTTTGCGTGATAATGTTATTCCACTGCAGGAAGATGATGTCCATGGCTCCACTTTACATGCTTTAGAGCGGTTGAAGGAAGAGAACCGCCAGTTGACAGAAAGGTGAGTTTATTGCTTTTGATATGTGAATGCTGTACGTCACCCTTTTTTCCCATTCTTATAGTTGGTTTGTCTTCCCATAGGTTGAAACAGAAGGAAGAAGTGATTTTAGGTGATTTGCAGCGTGATATACAGACTGAAAGAGACAGGTGTAGGTCACTTGAAACCAAGGTATGTGCTGTACTTAAATGGATATTGTCCGCTTGTGTTTAGTTACACTAATATGCTGTTCTCTCGGTACCAAAACCCTATGCTGTTTTCTATCCTCCTTTTCTTCATTTTTGTTATTCTTAAATTTGTTGTTATGTATTCTGTTGTTATGTTGGCAATGTGTGGCTATATTTGGGAGATGATAAGGTGGAGTTGTTGCAAAGCAAGATGTTAGGATTGAAACATTGGGCCGATTTCAATTACATGCTTTACTATTTTGTACCAGTATTTATATTTTGCCTTTATCTGAGCTTTGTTTTCCTTTCCTTTGCTTTTCTTTTGTTCCAAAATGGGGTTGTGGGTGTTCAGACAACGAGTGATGGTATTAGATATATGGTCTGTCCAACCCCTTGTGCCAGAGAATAACAACAAAATAAGGAACTCACATTTCAATAGTGAAGATAAATTTCTGTATAGGAGTTTCCTTTTGTCCCCTAAACTCTTGAAAAATAGATTCCTGAAGTTCAAGTATATTACTGATTAGATTTCAGTGTTTAAAGTCAGTTATCGTAAATTGTGCCGCACAATCGAATATTATGATGTCTGTCATATATACATACCCATTTTGGAGGATCCAACTTCCTATCTCCCATGATTTGGGGTTTAGAGGTCTGAGGCTTGCGCACGTGGTACACATAGTTGAGACCCGCCAGAAAAAGGAAATTGAAATCAGTTATGTCCATCTGCATCTGCATCTCCATCCAGAGAAGGGCTCTCACACGGTGCACGCGCACACACACTGGGCTGTCATCAATTCCCTGTTGTATTGATTGTTAATGGTGTGAATTGGTGTTCCGTTGTCTATCCAATAGAATTAAATTGGTTTGGTAACGAGTCATGGTACCTATTCATTTTCTTCTCTATTTTTTTTTTTTTTTGTTCATTTTCTCAATTTTCTTCTCTATTCAAAATTGTTGTTTGTGGTTTCATCAGCTCAAGGAGGCATCACGAAAGATTGAGGAAATGAACAAGGAACAGGAGAATTTAATAGATATTTTCTCAGAGGAGAGGGAGCGACGAGACATTGAGGAGGAAAATCTGAGAACCAAGTTGAAGGTTTTTTTCTCTGCTTATTTATTGCTAATGCGCTTCATCTCTCGGTATTTACCATTTTCTAATAAATGGTCGGCGCCTGAAAAGTGTTTCTTCTCTCTTTTTTTTTTGGTCTTTGTAGGAGGCATCAAATACCATCAAAGAGTTGATTGACAAGGTGAGGCGGTTGGAGAAGACGAAGAACATCCCTCCCAGTAAGGTTGGTGATTATTTAACCTAGGAAAAGGATCGCTGACCTCTTTTTTGTCATTACCCTAACCTTTTGTTTGTAGCATGTGTGCGTAGAGAGAGTGCTAGTCCAGGGAAAAGCCGATGAGAATGGCATCGATGCCGAGTTTGTTGTAATGAAATGAAGCACTGTAGCTAATACTCAAGTTTATTTAGCGTGTAAAGCCGATTTCTGTTGCCTGTGTAGTGTCTGGATTAGCAAAATGACTGCCAAAGGGGAGCCTGTTTCTATGTATCCATAAGGCTTGCAAACACAGATTCCAGGATAAGCTCCATGGATGGAGCTTTCTTCACCCAATCAATCAACCAATCCTTCACATCCACTGAATTACCCAGATCAAAGTTGAAGCCCAGATTTGAATTAAGGCTCTCCAAATATGTTCGAAAACGAGCAATCAAAAATAGAATGCTCAATAGATTCATCAGCTTCCCCACTTCAGGCGCCTTCTCAACATACATGTGTATATATATTCGTAGCCACACCAACAAACAATTAAAACCGACTTGATAGTATTCCATTAAAGTTGCCATAGCTTTTTCACTCTCCCGGTTACGTTACAATTAAGTGGAAAATTAGTACTCTTGTAAAGAAGCTGTGAGAGGGCAAGGTTGAGATGTTATCTTCAAGGGAGTAGAAAACTTCTACATAAATTCACCTTAATGACGCGTCGTGAGTTGAAGAGTCACTTGCAACAAGTAGACATTTTTTCTTCTTCTCATAATGACCAGAAACTTTTAATATGGAACAATTAGACACAGTATTTTGTGAGTATGATCATCGAATTATTCATCGATGGAAATAATGCTGCTCATAGTCTTGGATAATTGTTTCAAAGATTTAAATGGAAAAGTAACACAACATTTTGCTTATAGACAATTTATTTTATCCAGGATTATTATATTTGGGTGGAAGTGCAAGAAATTTTGTAGATATTAAAACACAGATTACAAGAGAGTTCGATAATTACAGCTACAAAGATGTAAAAATTGGATCACGTCTAGCTGTATTACAAAAAGGATGGACTCTTGTATCGGTTGGAAGGACAACAGTAGCCTGTCTAACAAGATGGTGGGCCGGGCGGATGTCCTTGCGCTCTATTTTGGTAATCTTGTGAAAAGATAGTCTCGAAATTGCTTGACCAAGTTTGCGGGAAAAAAAAATTGCCAGTATGGGGGCACTCATAATGCGCTCCTATTTGCATTACAACATTTACCGTCAGTAAAAATACAAAAAAGTGTGGTTAATGCCAGGAGCCTTTATTTTAATGCCACTACAAATGAAGTGATCTTACAATTTTACCCATGGCTCTCTTTCTCTCTCTGCTCATACACAGGGCATACCCACCTCCATCTCCTCCCTCTCTCCTTCGGCTTTCTTGATTCGATTACACCCATCGTCAATCCCCGAAATTGAGTGATCATCTAGAAATGACAACATTGGGTCCAGAATCCAGAAAACGGATTCGACACTAAATACAATCTCTCACATACATGTGGGCTCTACACACACTACTATGTGTGGGCCTCATATGTATGTGAAAGGTTGTGTGAGTTGTTGTGTTTAGATTGTTGTGTAAGTAGCATTGTTGGTACAAATATATGCAACAATGTAATTATGATGTAATGACCATTTGATAGCGAGGAAAATAGCTAAAGAGCTCCGTTTGCACAAGATTGGAGCTGTAGTATGAAGCAACAAGGAAACCGAGAGTCAGAACGATCTGGACAATGATCATGTAGAAGGTCTGAGGGGTAGGAACATTGTCGGAGGAGCCCCTGCGTTTTGAGTCATAAAGGGACCGGTAACCAGATTTTGTAGAGTAACGGCCCGAGGATGTACGAGGCCTAATGTACTACTACTATTATTGATCAGGGCAAGGAAGATCCGGCGGCTAGATGGCCAAGATTTTTGGGACAAAGGATTCCGGGAAGGTATCTATGAATGTAAGGATGTTCCAATTAATGGACACCTTCATTGGTTTGGTGGTTGACAAGAGGCTCGAAACTTATGGTGTCATCCGGGCCAGTGGCTGAGGGGTTTAATGCATGAAGGCATCCATTTACCGAACCCGGGGAGGTGTTGTGCTGCACCGTGTTGTGCACATTCGGGCTGTTGGATCTCGGCAATCAACGGTCCGAATTGCCGAACGGTTAGATGGTTGAGATTACGCACAACACTGTGCAATATCTAGACCGTCGATTGCCAAGATCAACGGCTCGGATGTGCACAACACCGTGCGCACAACCCGCCCCTAGCTGGCTGCCATTTACCATGGCAAACATTGATAGATTGCCCATTGCCAATGGCCCAGGTGATGTGTGCCCTCTCTGCCGTAGAGGAGGCTTTTCCAGAAAAGCTCCGTGCACAGCAGCTGTGCACAGAGCCCGTTTTCTCCCGCCTCGGGTCCCACAAAAATGATCGGAGCCGCTCATTTTGTTCAAAATATGTCGTATAAGGTCTCTGAAAAAAATGAGCTTCGTTCGATATCGTTAGAGGTGTTAACCAAACACCCAAAATAACTTTAGAAGTTACCCAAATTCTGAAGTGATTTTGGGTGTTTTGTTAATGCCTCTAACGATATCGAACAAAACTCATTTTTTACAGAGACCTTATACGACATATTTTGAACAAAATAAGCGGCTCCGATCATCTTTGTGGGACCTGAAGCGGGAGAAAACAGGCTCTGTGCATAGCTGCTGTGCACAGCTCTGTGCACGTAGCACAGCTCAGGCTTTTCCTTGTCCAGGAGGATTAATAGTAGAGTAGTGCTAATGCTATGTGTACATATACTATGTACATGCAATGTACATATGGGTTTTGTGTGGGTCCCACAAAAATAATTCGAATCGCCTGTTATTTTTCAAATATTTTTATATGGAGCCCTGTAAAAAATCAGCTCATCCCGATATCGGAAGAATTTTTTTTGAATTTATAGAGGCGAAACTGAGTAGTTTAGTAGTTTTGCCTTCACAAATTCAGAAAAAATCCTCACCGATAGCATAGCAGGAGGAGCATTGATGCTACAAGTGGCAAAACATAAATGTTTTCCTCCTCCGTAAAAAGCATTTAATGGAATCAATGGCCAATAATAGTCTAAAGGAAACTAATGATTGCAAGGAAGCTAACGCCTGATTTATCATTCCTAAAACATTTAAAAAGGTAATATTCTTTAGCCCCTTAAACCGATCATATCCATTATTAGGGCAATTAAAATCCCACGATTTACGGATTTTATAAGGAATGATATACCTATATATAATTTGTTTGGTATCGGGAAGTTTTGTATATTTCATGAACGGCTCCATCCAAAGGAATATGCATCCGCAGCGTGCCTCAAGTCATGTATGGTTTTTTAAGCTATTGTTTCTGTAGTTCTAAGACATAAGAAGATGGTTTTGTGCTCATT
Source organism: Rhododendron simsii (assembly GCA_014282245.1). Lineage (NCBI taxonomy): Eukaryota > Viridiplantae > Streptophyta > Magnoliopsida > Ericales > Ericaceae > Rhododendron > Rhododendron simsii. Next base: position 26,344,353 of record CM024964.1, read on the forward strand.
TTCATGTTTTTTTTGTTTTTTGTTTTCCGGTGTTTTTGCCTCTAACTTCTCTCACGTTGATGAAGACCGAAATGGGTTAGTGTTTTCATTTTCTTAAGAAAATTCTATATTTATAACTTCATCGTTTCTGTATTTTTGACTTTCCTAACTATCTCTATATGTCCATGCTGTATATTTTGTTTTCCTAGATCGCTCTTCGTTTAGTGTGTCGGGAATGTTTTGTGAGAAATCGGTTCCCAGGAAAAATGAATTGAGGTGAAGTAAAAGAAAATGAAATTCAATTTCCTCTGTGTGTTCTGTGTTGACAAGAAATCTTGTAAAAAAGCAAGAATCCCTTTCTTTTGGCAAGACCTATTTTGCATGAAAGTGTTTCATAGTGGAAAAGTTGAAGCCATGGATCATACAACTTTTTTGATAACTCAACACACAGAAAATTACAGAAAAATTAATTTTTTTGTCCTTTTCCATTATTTCCGTGCAACCGAACATAGCCTGAGGGAAGGAGAAAAATGTGGAAAATATACAAGATTTTCCGTTGGAAAAAAGATAAAACACAAGATTTGTGATAGTGTATTTCAATGCAAATCAATTACTCCAATCCTATGAGAATCTTGTAGGAGGAGGATATTGTGAATTTATGGTACTCCATCCGTTCCAAAATGACTGTCCCGTTCGGTCTTCAATGCAAATTTTAAATTGTTAATATCTTTCAATCTATAATGAATTTTGTGTACAATATGGATCTTATTTGATAGATCTCAATTAGTTCTATTATACAAAGTTTTTAAAATATTTAAAAACATTGTAAATTGAAAGATATTAACAATTTAAAATTTTTCTTGGAGACCAAACGGGACAGTCATTTTGGAAAACAAACATTTTGGGAAACAAACAAACAAATGGAGGGAGTAGTATATATATTTAATGGGAAGTACTCCGAGTAATAACTAGTAGAATCAAGTAACGTGTCTTGGATGTCTGTCCTGTCTCCGGACCTTAATTTCAAATTTAATAAACCAGGTGCAGAATAGTGATAACCCGGGAAACAAACAGTACGAAAAGAAGGGAAAAAAAAAAAACCATCATTTGAATCCTTGTCTCGTGCAATAACGCTCTGACACGTACACCCCCACGTGGTTGCGGTGGGCCCACTTATAAGGCTGAATGTTTTCACCCCGTCCCTAATTATTACTCCGAATATGAGTCAATTAACACGCCACGTGCATTTTACCCCTAGTTTTTTTTTAATACTCCGTATTAAAAGGGTGTTCGGATAAATAAGTCAAAGTGGCTTATTTTTTGTCTTTATTCAAATTTTTTTCGTATCACTTGGCTTATTGTCAATTTTTTGAGGATTATTGCATCCTCATGACAAGAGGAATCTAAAAAGAAAAATATTTTGACCGAATTCCAATTTTTTTTGAATAAAGATGAAACAATTGGCTTATTTTTGTTTTTTTTGGGTTTGTTTGACTCATTTTTGGTAGGAAAGCCAATGACTTTTTTAGAAGAACAAGGCAGGAAGATGGATTATTCTAAAATCCGTCTAAATTGGTAGAATAATAGATAAAAATGTATATTGCTGTCCAAAATAGGTGTATTGATATTTGTGAAAGTATATTAATATTTATAAAATATACATTGATATCCGAATTTATTTAAAAATATATGTATATTATTCTCCGCTTAGTAAGCGGAGGTTGACAAAACTGAAGAAAGATTTGCTCAATGATCTGTGGTCGGATTGCCTGTCTAATCCTCAGTGTTGTCTAATCGCAAAATTGTACATAAAAGATTCTTTTCGGATGAGATATTATTGGTCAATTTTGTGGATGGAAATCCAAAACAAACAAAGATACAGAAGAAATTTTTTGCTTTTTCAAAACTGTCGAAAATTCAAGATACAGAAGATTTGACCTTGTGATTTGTGAGCTATTTTTTGGTCAATTACAATTTAAAATGAAAATATAATAAAGATTGTTAGTTACATTGAAAATTATATCCATGAGCTAATGATTACTACTCCTTCTGTCTGTATGTGTTGGTCCACTTTTACTATTTTGCACATCTTAAAAAATTGCACAAAGAAAATTAAGTTCTAATTGATTGTTTTGAATATTCAGGTTATTGGTAATTAACTCAAATTTTGGAATAAATTAAGCTAATCCCAACATTAGCTTATATGGGGCGCTGTCTAAGAGAAATTTATGCCTTGTTTTCTTTCATTTTCAAAATTTTTTTTAAAAAAATTCCCCATAGATTCTCTCTACTTCCAATATTTCTCTCTCTATCTGTCTTCACTTATTATTCCTACTATTTTTAAAAAAAATTTTGAAAACACAAACCAAACAAATCATTAAGGATTTGAAATACGAGATTTTCGTGGTCTTAATATTTGTTTTCTCAACGTAAAATTCTTCCGAAAAAGTTAATTATGTTTATAGCCGATGAAAATGATTTTTACATAATTTCATGATCTCGAAAAAAACTTTCTTACTACAAAATTAACGATTTCAAACATTAAAAGGGTTTGGAAAAAACACACAAAAAGTAAAATACTCCGTATAACCCTCCCTCACAAAAAACTCAACAGTACACACTTTTCCCTCCACAGGACAGAGCGATCGAACCACCGAATTAAAACCCCTCACAGAGAATGAGACAAACATTCGTTTCAAAAAAACCCTAATCTCTCTCTCTCTCTCTCTCTCTCTCTCTCTCTCTGCACACAGACGCAGCAGTGAGCACGCACGCGTCTCGGAGCTGATTTCTCTCCATCTCTCTCTCTCTCTCTCTCCCTCTCTCGATTGTGTGATCATAAGGCGGCAGGTAAAGGTGAGTCTCCTCTCATCAAACATGAATCGGTTCAAATCAGCTTTTTCCTCTGTAGCTCTTCTGCTTTATCATTTCTAGCAAACCACGTTCTCTGCCATTCTTGTCCACAACCTCCTCTTTCATCTCTCTGTACATTGTCGCCTCTTCTCTCTCTCATAGCAAATTGTGCTGAATTCTGCTATTTCAATGCTTCCTTGAATATTGCTGTGTGTTGTTCTTTTGTCTGTCGTTTCCGTTTCCATACAAAGCATTAACTCCTTCTCCACGATTTCGAGAAAGTGTACTCAGAGCCTTGTTTCCACTCTTACAATATGAGAGATATGATTCGAAGGCGATGCACATGGCCGTCGACGCGGTTATTTTGAGGTAAGTCAAACTTAGCTAGTCTCGAGTCTCATGGATTTTGCCTGACCGGTAATCGTTCATCGCCATAGCTGTTTCGGCTGTAGTACTTTTTTTTACGTACTGATTTGATATAGTTTTATGAATATACTTCTCTCTCTGTCTCAAAATCCATGAGAATCATGAGTGAGGAGTCAACTCGTGAGTCACGCTTTTAGGAAAAAAGAAAAGAAAAGAAATAAAACTCGTGAGTCATGAGTCTATCAAAGGATCTTGCCAAAATCAGTTGTTCATCGCCATGGTGACTTTGGCGGTGTTTATGTTTGATTGATTTTGATACGTTTTCAAAATATAAATGCGTCCAGAATCATCCATAAATGTGCACAGATTCATGATTCATGTTTGATTGATTTGGCTACGATTTGATTCCTCTCTTTAACTCTGACGGTTCGGTCCTCTCTCTCTCTCTCTAGCTCGAAGATAAGGCGGTGTACAGTTCGGCAACCTCCGCTTCCGAGTCAAACTCGCTGACTCGCGGATTAACTCGGTTGCTCTCTCTCGAAGCGGCTGCGAGAAATCACTGTTTCAGCTGGTCGATTGGCTCGTATCCGTTTCTGTTTACCTTTTGGCGTTTGTAATCATCGATTATGAGGACTACTACTCCGTCATCATCATCATTTAGGCGGCGGAGAATCGCTTTGGTCGCGGCGACGATCGCGCTTGGAATCCTCCTCCTCATGATTGCGTCCCATACAGGTGTGTTTACCGAAGATTCTCTTCTTATCATTCTTCATTATTATACGCAACATATACATACAGTATACTCTAGATTTTTCCTATATTTTAGGCCTTGTTAAATAATTTTTACATCGTTCTACATTTCAGGCCTTATTTGTTTATGAGGCCTCTCTTCACGCGACAGTTGGGTCTGCTCCATTGATTTTCTTTATCTAACTACTTTTCGCCTTGTTCTTGTCATTATTGATATATAAAATACAATATAGTTTATATTTTGCTACTGTATTTTAGGCCTTGTACGTATAAATACATTATAATCTAGAATTTGGTATATTTTAGGGCTTATTTGTTTATGAGGCCTCTCTTCACGCCACAGTTGGGTCTCCTTTTTTGATTTCTTAATCTAACTACTTTTCACCATGTTCTTGTCGTTATTGATGAATAATAGAGTAAATTAATAACTACTAACTACCGCTGTCAAGATTCATTTATTCGATCATTATATTCCGTTTTCAGGTCCTCGTTCTGGTCAACGTTCTGTACAGATTTTGAATCCTGTGGCGTCGTCGGTGGGAACCAACGCCACTCTCTCTCTTCCACATCGCAAGCTCCTCAAACGTGGTAAGCTCACAAAATAAATTTAAACATAGATCGTTTCTATTCATCTTCCAACGGTTCAACTTCTGTTTTCTGTCTCTTTCATGATGTTTAGGCTCGTTTTGAATATGGCTGCAAATGACCCGCGCCAAGCCGAGTATTGAAGTGTTTGATCTCGGCTTGGTCAAAACTAGTTTAGGCGTGAGTTGAGCTATATAATCGAGCTCGAGCTGTTTAGTATCGAGGTGTTCGAGCTCCGTTCGCTAACTAAAGGAGCCTTTGTTAACGAGTTGAATTTTCGTAAATATGTCAGCTCGATTTGCTAATCGAACTTAAAACTCAAGCTTGACTTTATTTTCTAACAAGCTGAGTTGAGCCGCAAACGGCCGAGCATTAAACTACTCGTGAACAACTCGGTTCGTTTGCACCCTATTAATTTTTGGGACCAAATGAATCTCTGATGCTCTGGGTTTTGCTTATTCCGGTTTTGTGATACTGTTTCGTTCCCTCACCTCTTCACTTTTTTCGTATCCAATTACGTGCAAACGATGCACGTTCAGCGATCCGACAGTGAGCAACTTTGTTCAGACGACGCGTACGGTTCTGTTGCGTTGGAGGGATGTGAGCGTTATCCTATTAGCATTTGAGTCTTGCTTTTATGTTAACGTGCGCCTTTGGCTAAACTTGCCTCCCCCAGGGGGATATATTTGTATGGAATTATTGAGTGTCTTCAATTCTTTGACCTGTTACTGTTTATTATTAGAGCATATTGCGCGCCAAGCATGAGTTAGCATTAATTCTTTTGTTTCCTAAGCTGGCAATTTTGTATGGCAGTACTTGAATGTGGAAATTCATGGTTGGCTGGAAAGTTTTGTACCACAGGGGCATATATGTTGAGCATCATGCCCCATAATTAGAATTGTTCTTTTATTTACCTGCTAAAAATTGGATAAAATTTCTATCCCTGCCCTTCTCTTCTCTCAATTTCATTCCTATACCTTAAGGCTCTATTTCATTATTCTTACTTTTTAAGTACTTATTTTTCTCTTTACGAGATATGTCGTTTTTTTTATCTGAGACATGTAATTTTCTCACAATAAAGTGAGTACTTATTTTATTTAGTGGACCACACCCTAAATTTGTTTGGTTGTAACTTTTAATTAAAGTTTGTCTCTGATTGGTCCAAGTTGTCCAACTGATTACGAACGTTCCCTTTATTGCATTGTTTGGTATTTTACTATCTGTTCACGTGCATAAGTTAGCAATACTTATTTTATAGCATATAGTAAATAAGCTTCACATTTTGATACTTGTTGTGAAATTATTCGATGGCTGAAAAGTTTTACCACTAGCGCATGTTAGCATTTCGACATCGATGACCATTATTGGAAATCAATGTGAACGAAACGCATCGTGCCCCACGTTTTTAGCCTTTTTGGATAGATTTGTTCCATTCCTTTTTTGCTTTATCATTATTATTACCTCTTGCAAAGTTTAATTTGTCCGTTTGGTGGTTTTGAGTCTTGCATTTAAGTGCTTATTCTGCGCCATGCACAAATCAGCAGCAATAATCCTCTGTTTCCTAAGCTGGCAATAAATTTATTTATTTTATTTTTTATGGCAGTGCATTAATATGGAAGTTCATGGTTGGATGAAAAGTTGTACCAGTTGTTCCACATGTGCATGTGCATGCAAACCTTTTTGTTAATTTGATTACCGATGCTGGAAAAGAATTTGAACGAAAAGCCTCTTCTTTTTTTCATTAGCCTTTTTCTTTGATTTACCTTTTAAAAATTTGGGTAAATTTCAGTCATGGTCGTTGCACTTCACAAATCTCAATTCAAAATTGCATGCGGTTGTAACTCCAGATTCAATTTTATCTCAGATTGATCCAGCTGATTACCTCCCTATGGCGCATAGTTCTTTGAATCATTGCCTGTTAGCGTCCAAAAGTTCGCAACACTTATTGGATTTTCTAACTGAGCTTTACATTTTGATACTTGTTACCAAATTATTTGTTGGCCGAAAAGTTGTACCACTAGTGCAACTTAACGTTGATTACCATTGTTTCTTTTATGATCATCATTGATTACCATTGTTGGACATCAATATGAACGAAATGAATCATGCCCCACGGTTCTATTAGCCTTTTTTGGTGGATTTGTTCCTTTTCTTTTTGCTTTCTCATACCTCTTGCAAAGTTTAATTTGTCCTTTTGGTGCCTTTTTCTTTTACTACTTGGCTTTTAGCGGTGTTTGCCCCCATCCATTTCCCTCTTCCTTTTTCCCATTAGCAAATTTGGTCCCTGTATGTCTCTCTATATTGCTTGATTTAGACATTGTATTGTGAAAACTCGTCCTTAATTTGTCGGATTGCATAGTCGCACGTCTTTTTCGGGTGTTTCTTAAATTTATTGTCTGTCGAGTGCACGTCTACTATTCTTTGGTACTCTAATAAACCTCAAGCCATTATTATATTTGCTCCAAGCGCAATTTCGTGATATTACTAATGTTAGCGATTACAAAGGTGAAAATCAATGTGAACGAAATACATTATGCCCTACATTAGCCTTTTTTCAATAGATTACTTCCTTCCCTTTTCCCCTTCTATTTAATCATTACCTCTTGCAAAGTTCAATTTGTCCTATTGGTAGCTTTTCTTGACGCTTTACTTGTCTTTCTCTGGGGTGTGTCCCCACTGCCAATCCTTCTGTCTCGACTAATTTCCCCCCCATTGGCTCACTCATTTTGTATGCATCTCCTTTATGCAGCAGCAGAAGTGGAACCAAACCGAATCTGGGGAGACAAGTGTTCGAAATCAGACATAGTGATTAACCAGGGCCCCACCCCGCCCCTCCCCAGCGGCATCCCCACCTACACGGTTGAGATCATGAACGTCTGCATCTCCGGCTGCGACATCGCCGGCATACACCTCAGCTGCGGCTGGTTCAGCTCCGCCCGCCTTATCAACCCTCGCATCTTCAAACGCCTCCGTTACAACGACTGCCTCGTCAACGACGGCAAGCCTCTAGTTAACGGCAACACCATCTCGTTCCAGTACGCCAACACCTTCCACTACCCGCTCTCCGTCTCCTCTGTCGTCTGCCGATGACGTACTGATCAAACTGGAGACCAAAAACAGATACACGGGATCATACATATGAAGCTTTAAAGCAGAACTATATATATCTATCCCTCTTAGATTTTTGTCATCTTGCTTTATTGCTTTATATGTTTGGTCCTCTGAGGATTTTTGTTTTTTTTGGGAGATGTCACGCTCATGTAAATGACAGAGAGACAAGAGCATACTGAGTTTTTGGGGGTCTATAATTAGTTGGAAATTAGCTTAATAGATAGACGAGAAATTATTTTGTGATCCGGGACTAACGGTAATAGAGTCCTTACGATTATACAAATTTGTGGTTTCTACGTACGTATTTGTATGAAGCGTAAAGACTCTAAAATCATTGGTTCCGGATCATTGAATAACTTTTCGGAAAGATTGAGGAAGGTATAGAGTTTCCATTTGGGTCCAAGGTTCATGGATTTGAGGGGTTTTGGTGGGATGGTTGTTTATCAGCTTCCATCTCTTATATTTTTGGTGATATATATCTAATGGAATACTTGCTTTTTTGTGAATGGTGTGGCATTGAAATTCCTAAAGTGGAATTCAGTTTTGGTAGTTCTTTTTAATCATGTTGATGATGCTGTGAAAGCCTTTTTTACTCTTTATTTATGGCAAAAGGTCGTCTTGCTTGAATTATAATTGAGTTAAAAAGCTCACGGTGGATTGCATGTGGAGGTCTGTTGCCTTCATTTTCTCATATTGGACTGTTTTCGTTTACCCGTTTGTTGACCACTTAGGTTCTCTTGTTATTGGTAGCTTCATTGTGTTTGTGTTCAGGATGGTCCTTCCGGCCACTGCCAATTGCATCCGACGCTATTGCTTGTTGACAGTGACAAATAGACAATTTTTGACAGGGACATTATCTTGCTAGCTATGGCTAATAATCCGGTCCCATTATCAGTCTACTTGGCAGCTTGTTATTTGTTGAAGTAGAATCTGTTTTTTTATTTTTTATAACTTTTTTTCAATTAGATATTGAACTTGTAAAGGTGTAAAGAAGCTTAGCTAAGCTGAGTTTCGTCGTATTTGAGGTTGGCTCGTTTGCTTAACAAACCAAAAGCTCGAGTCTTTAACGGGTCCTATTAATTTACTTAACGAGTTCTTAAAAATGAGCCGAGTCTGTACAAATGAGCAAAGCTTTTCAAAGCCAAGCTAAGATTTAGAGTATTGAGCACGGCTCGTTTACTACATGAGCCTAAAACTCAAGCTTGAAATTGGCTCGATTACTAAACGAGTGGAGCCGAGCCTAGCCTTGCATTGCCCTCGCACTCTCTATCCTTGCTCTCGCCGAATTTAATAATCTAGGATATGTTATAAAGACGCTATCACGTGCTCGCACTAGCACATGCAAGCAAAATTTGATATTTATGCATTGTCACGTGGTGCCCGTACACGTTTAAAGACCATATACGTATTTCAGTGGAAGCCACATAATAGTATGTTACTGTATAACTCAACAACGTCTCTCTGTGGGCCAGAGTACTGGTAATTTTAAACTTTATTGCAGCAGTCGATCAACAAATCTAAACCCTTCGTTGTGGCTCACAGTTTTTGACCTTCGAATCCATCAACGGTAGCGTTTCGTGGGTTCTCTTCTTTTTTTGGTGGGTTCTCTTCTTATCTTCAACTCTGCCAAGGGGTTTGAGAGAGAGAGAGAGAGAGAGAGAGAGAGAGAGGAGCAACAATGGCAGCAGGGGTAGGGCTATCATGGACTTCGAAAATCGCTCGAATACCCAGTTCCATCCCTCCCTCATCACCTTCTCGATCCCCTGCCCGCCGTGTAGTCAGAATGGCGGTCTCTCTCGACGAGAAACAGAAGACTTTCTCTCTCAAGAAGTCTGAAGAAGCTTTCAACGCCGCCAAGGTAATTGCTCTGGCTGTGATGCCTTCAAAATTGATGTGGGTTTTGGTTAATTCGTTTGAATATCTAGTTCAGTTGATTAATTTCTGAGATTTCTGCTCAACAATGATTACATGGTTGGTATAAAACTGTGGTTTGTGGAATTCCATTTTGCTTTTATTTCGATGCTTGGTGTAATTGATAGCACTGGAGATTTGCTGCGTGGAAATTGGTAAAGATAGTTCTTGTTGTGTTGTTCTTTTGAATTGCCATGAACTGAAACATGGGTTTGGCTTGAAATTGGTATTAGTTGGGCCCCTAGACGGTTTGTATGGCAAGGTCCCGTCACTAAGACAAAATTGGGTCATAAGCAGCTACATTGGTTATTCAACCCTTTGGGCCTAATTGATTGGCTGGACTAGACATGAGATTAGATTACGAATCAGTGAGGGGCGCATTTTTGGGCTGGATTACGTATCCATCGATAACCAAACCCACGAAACAGGTGTTTAGTCTTTCGAGAGTACCTGATCGGTCTGGTGTGATTACTCGTCCTAGGAGGTTAAAATCTCGTGACTAGTAGTTTGGTCAATCAAAGAGGAAGTTGGAGAGTCACCAAATCGCAAATACCACTTCAGTTCATAACCCGTTTTGATTGGACATTATGCTGGCCTCAGTATCACTTCCAGTCATGACAACACCACTTTGATTCATAAACATTAAACAGTTTGCTTCTTAGTACTGTGGCGCAATAGTTGCATAGAGCACAAACTCTTTGAATTTTGCCTAATGTAGGAAGTAATTATGCTTTTCCACAGAGCACTAGTCACCTGTAGAAGTGTGTCGCTTTTGGTCCTGTTTTAATTCTTCTAATGGTGGTATGTCTTGGATAAGAAAGGTAATCCGTGTTTTGTTGTTAAAATATAACCAGCTAGAATTAGTTCATTACATAATCAGTCCACCATTAATAGAAGGTAAGCATATGCAGGTGAATACTGTGTGCACTGAGTGAAGACAGCAGTGTTTTAGTCTAGAAGGTTTAGAATGATTGAGAAACTTGACCAAATGTATCAGTTCTTTGGGCGGGGAAGTGAATAGTTTTGACATATTTTGGTTTGCAAGAGAAAACTACTCCTTTTGAATAAAAAGATAGTATGTGATTTGAGGGACAGGGCTACACATTTCTGAGTTCCATATAACCATGCTTGGCATTACTTGGTAGATAAGGACATGCCATAAAGTGTCAAACGGTGAAGGATGTAATAACTTTGTAATATGTGCTGCTGCAATAGTAGTGCATGTAAGAAAGAGAAGACGACAAAAACATATCATCTTGGCACATATTTTCATTAGTTTTGTCAACTGTTGTATAAACCCCTGTTAGCTTGCTTGGAGTCGTTGTGCTGGTCTTGACTCTTGGGAATTCATATCCTGAGAAATTCTGCCAGTCAGATTCTTAGGATCAACGAGTGGGTGTTTGAACCGTAACTTGGTTTTCAGACTTTAGGAGCTCCATGAACCATGCTTAGGAGCTATATTGATTTCAGAGGCCGGCAGGGGCGACGTTATGTACCCAATTGGTTCATGTGAACCCACTCAACTTTGAAAAACTTCTACTCTGCATGTGATATTTTTGCTGCTCAACTACGTGATGGGTTAAATGAATCTACTGAATCTTTTTGTATGAACCTCATTTCCTGATCCATGTCACGAACTTCTTTAGGGTTGGAAGAGATGAAGAGTGGTTCTTGCGCCACTTGGAACTTAGTAGAGTAGCCTAAGGTAGAGCTCTGAAGATTATATTATCCGGTGGTGTTGTCTTTGCAAAGTTAGAAGAATTGGGTTTTCTATATGAATGACACGTAGCTTAATGGGAGAAGTCTGAAATTCTGGAGTTTCTAGATGGATGACAAGTCATTTATTGTACTGTACCATTGTAGCCATACCATTAGAACATAGGATTAACACAGTCAAATATATGGCGCTTCAAAAGGCTGTGCCATTGGTCACTACTCGTCCTTGATTGGTCATTGTATCAAAACACTGGTCATCTAACTCGTCTATGGGGTGTCACTTGCTCTAAAAACAGACTTGTGCTTGAGACGTACCACCAAAGAAGAGATGGTCGGTCCCTTCTTTCATCTGAGGGAGGGAGAGTATGGATACACAATGTCACTCCCAGCGACCGCTCAAAACACTCGGCCATCATCTAGATGGTGGAAAATGTGCCAATTGGGCTGAATTTTGGTCTTCAATGGACCTAATTGCTACACTCTAAAGGAAATTTTTTGAACCCACTTGATGCATTTCCGGGTGTCACCCCTGCTGGCAGGGGTACTAAAACGACCTGAAAGGAACATTGTTAATGTTAGAAATGGATTGAAGTATCACATTTGAGAACTTGCTGTTCATGAGATGGAGCTAGTTTTAAGTCATTTTGTGGCCACACCCCTTCAGGTTCATATTGAGTCATTGACTGTAACATAGCCTTCTACTTTTTGTTTGTTTGTGGATTTGTGTTGGAATTCAACTCATCCTTAGTTTGGAAGGAGTTTCTCATTAAGTACTCCTATCATGTTAGAAGAGAAAGACTTTCCTAGTCCAATTTGATGACAGTAAGGATTTTGTGCTGGTTGAAGGGACATAGATTGGCCTAAAATGCACTTGTTTGAAGTTGCAGTGGACTGAATTTTAGTTTTGAGAACATTCATTTGGAAGTATGGATCTCAATTACGTCATTATACACCTGCATCTCTTCATTTCTGATGGGTTCATGGAACTTCATACTGATTGTAACAAGTTTAGTTTGTCCCTAGAATTATACCTGGATTCAACTTTCTACTATTACTTATGCTTACTATACTGAACCCTAGTCTTTTTGAGGTTGGTCGACGGTACATACTTCAAATTTCTTCTCAACTAGTTTTCCTACTGTTGACAGGAGTTAATGCCTGGTGGTGTAAATTCTCCTGTACGTGCTTTCAAATCAGTTGGTGGACAGCCAATTGTAATGGATTCTGTCAAGGGCTCTCACATGTGGGATATAGATGGCAATGAGTACATTGATTACGTCGGTTCATGGGGACCAGCTATAATTGGTCACGCAGATGATGAGGTTCCATTCCTTCTCCTATCCTTAATAGCCAAAATTTGCATAAGAAAAACTTCCGTCTAGTGGTTATCTGGATACTGGACACTGAAAAAATCAGACTCACCCATTTTGGGTTGCTTCTTTTTGTGCTATACTTTTTGGATCCATTGACTTGTAAGTTGTAACAGTTTCTAGTGTTTCCTTGTCAGAACTTGGTGCTTTCTCAGATGAGAATTTAGACTCATCCTTTGATAATGAGCATAACCGGTAGCTAAGGTCGTTTACTTGTGAAATGTTTATCATACTCCTTTAAAAATATGATTTCATATTGGGGGATGATTTCCATCGGTTTGTATTAAGTCCTCTCATCAGGAAAAGGGGTGCCAAAGTTGGCTGCCCTTTGTTACTAAAAATTAACGAAGTCAAAGGGAAATGGAATTGTAGGATCTAACTGTAAACTTTTCCCTAGCTACTTGATTTGGTGGAATAGTGTTAAAAGTTTCGACAGATGATGACAATTGATCAAAATTTTGTGTCGGCATATTGTTCTGGTTAGCTAGAAAAGGAAATAGGAGTATTTCAGAAACATTTTGGAAACACTGCGAAAACGTATCCGTTACATAGTGAAAATGTCAAAAGAATGTAGAATGTACAAAATTGTCATTGTTGAACACTTCTAAAAGGTCAATGGAAGTATCAGCCACTTAGCTGGAAACAAACCGGAATTTAGTTCCTTGGTGATTATGCGAAATCATCGTCTTCTTGCTCTATATTTTACTCTGCAGGTACTTGCAGCCTTAGCTGAAACAATGAAGAAGGGAACAAGCTTTGGTGCTCCTTGTCTTTTGGAAAATGTTCTTGCAGAAATGGTTATTTCAGCTGTTCCAAGTATAGAAATGGTCCGTATGGTCAACTCGGGCACGGAAGCATGCATGGGCGTTATCCGCTTGGCCCGCGCCTTCACCAAGCGGGAAAAGATCATCAAGTTTGAGGGTTGCTACCACGGCCATGCAGACCCCTTTCTTGTCAAGGCGGGAAGTGGGGTTGCCACCCTAGGGCTCCCTGATTCCCCCGGCGTGCCCAAAGGAGCCACGTATGAAACCCTAACATCCCCCTTTAACGACATCTCCACCGTCAAAAACCTCTTCGAGTCGAACAAAGGAGAGATCGCCGCAGTTATACTCGAACCCGTGGTTGGGAACTCAGGCTTCATCGCTCCCAAACCTGGTTTCCTTTCGGACCTCCGCGAAGTCACTAAACAAAATGATGCTCTTTTGGTGTTCGATGAGGTTATGACTGGGTTCCGCTTGTCTTATGGTGGGGCTCAGGAGTATTTTGGTATAACGCCCGACTTAACTACACTCGGGAAGATCATCGGTGGCGGCCTTCCAGTGGGTGCCTATGGAGGGAGGAGAGAGATTATGGAGATGGTGGCTCCGGCAGGTCCAATGTACCAAGCCGGGACCCTCAGTGGAAACCCATTGGCTATGACTGCTGGAATCCACACTCTAAAACGATTGAAAGAGCCAGGATGCTACGAGTACTTAACCAAAATCACAAGCGAGCTTGTTGTGGGCATCGTTGATGCTGGAAAGAAGGCCGGGCACGCGATTTGTGGCGGGTGTGTCGGCGGGATGTTCGGGTTTTTCTTCACCGAGGGGCCTGTTTACGAATTCACGGATGCAAAGAAGAGTGACACTGCAAAATTCGCCAAGTTTTACCGGGGGATGCTTGAGGAAGGGGTTTACTTTGCGCCTTCACAGTTTGAGGCCGGTTTCACTAGCTTAGCGCATACCCCAGAGGATATCCAACGGACAATAGAAGCAGCCGAGAAAGTTTTCCAGCAACTTTAAAGCAATGGTCTCCCTATGATGCCATTTTTTTTTTTTTTGGCTCTCTCTCAAAGTCCACTTTTTGTAGTTAATTGGCGTGAGTTTTCGAATGTTTACTTTGATTGAGAGAAATGTAACTCAGCATTGTACCATGTTAAATTGTTGATTGTGTTATCTAATGTTCAATAAGTTTGTTACCACTGGCACTTGTTGGGATCACAGTTGGGGTTCTAGTGTTCTACCATATTTTGAACTCTGGGCACACAAGAATGCTAGAGATGGGGTCTGTTCTTTTTGGTCTTTTTTTTTGTGTTAGCTTCCAGGTATATATATGATTTGATGGTTTCTCTCTTTTTTTACCAAATAGATTCTCTAACTTAGCAGGTTTTTGTAAATAACATTAGACTGTGAAACTTTAAGGAGAGATGTTGTAGTATAGGTTTCCATTTTATCCTTTGTTTCAAACGTTTTAAGCTTCCGTTGTAACCTTCATTTGACATCTAAAATTTGGAACTTTAAAACATCAAATGGAGTAAGATCAAGGAAGGAAAAGAATACCATATTTGTGGTGAAATAGCCATATAAGGTATTGAATTAGAAAACCATTATCCCACAATTTAAGGAAAGGTCAACCAAAAACTTTCCTATCCGATTGTTTTGGTTAAATGTTTTGCAAAAAAAATAAGAAAAATAAAAGTTAATTTTGTCAACCACTCAATTTGTGCCACTTGTCGCATCCATGTTTCTCCTCACTAAAGAACCCTTTGCTTTTAAGTTTTAATACATAATAAGAAGATACACAGGAAATTGGACTCTAGAATTGTAACTAATAAAGTTATTTGGCTACCGACTCAAATAATTTTATCCTTTTTCTTCGAAAATTTCTCTCAACTTTTTCATTAAAAGGCAACCATTTCCTAGTTACTAAAAAAAAAAAAAAACAAGGACACAAAACTACATCGAGTTGTATTATACACAAAAGGAAAGATTACATAAAAATGAAGGTGTGTTTTGTGTTGAATTTTTTCGTCAAACATTACAATTCTAGTTTCTAAAAGAAAAAAAAACAAAAAGTCACTATATAAATTGCATCATCCGCAAAAGGAAAGAACATATAAAAATGACAGTTTGTTTGTGTTGATAAAATTTAGCTTAATTCAATCAGTTCAACTCTTCCGAATAAAGATCCTGGATGTGCCTTTGCTTAGATACATCCCGAAAACTAAAGTCTATGAGTACATTCATATAGGTACATACATCGCCTACATACGCGTTTTAGACCCATATCGGGCTCTAAAAAATGATCCGAGCCGCTCATGTTATTCAAAATAATTTGCTTAGGGTTCCTGTAAAAAGTAAACTCAATCAAATATCAGTAAAAATGTTTACAAAACATCTAACTTTGCTTAATCCAGGCCTAGTTTATGAAGAAAAGTTGGATGTTTCATATACGCCTTCACCGATTTCGGATAGAGTTTATTACTCGTAAGGGCCCTAAATAACCCATTTTGAACAAAATGAGCTACTCGGATCAATTTTTTGGGACCCGATATGGTTCAAAAGCGTGTATGTACTCAATGTATATACCTCTAGCAAAGCTGGATGATGGAATACCATCTTCAAAGGATGATGGAATACCATCTTCTCAAAACATACACGCACATTACTTTTTTAAGCTCCCCATTTGTAATCTTGAAAGCCACACTAGCTTTCCAATTATTCTGAATAATTCTGAGGAATATTCATCATTGGTGTTGTCAACAAGCCTATTAGGCTATCAGCACTAGAAAAGTTGAGACCCTCAGTACTCACTTTCCAGTCATTCAACACTACACAAGGAATCTCAATCTTTTCAACTTAAACCATTTTGGATATTTGGCAGAGGCAAAAGTTTGTTTGGTTTGGTATTTGGCCTACAGGGATCTTCCCCCTTCAGGCAAAAATGGACATATCCACTTGAATAAATGAAGTGCTTGTACCCAAAAATTGCTCAATTGAGAAGAGAAGTGGAGCAAATGGGTTGGCTTCACTGCAATCAGTAATGACATTCTGCTTTACTTCTCTGTCTCTTTTGACTCTTCTTGGCAGAAAATCTCCAACCAAATTCATTATTGAAATTGAGATTCACACCCCACCTGGATTGCAAAAATCACGGTACAAACATAAACCTCGAAACTTTATGGCCTTTACAAGTACTAACCCTAATCACACACGTCTAGTTTCCATCTCTAATTGTTATATGTATTTTGAAGAGACTTATCATTCGTAAACTAGAAACTTGCATAAGTACCCATTTTATAGAATCTCTCTCTAAAAATCTTCAAATTAATTATGAGCCTCAATGGAATTCATTATTTTGGACAGTCAGTCCAAAATATGCTTATCTTAATCAATATGGTTGGGGTACTCTAATGTACTCCCTCCGTCTTTATTTAATCGTCTACTACGATTTTGCGTACATTTTTAATGGCTTATATCTCTCGACGTATTGTTTTATGTTTTTAAAATTATTGTCTTATAGAAAAAATTGCATATTTTTAGCAATATACGTCGGGAGATATAAGCCATTAAAAATGCACACAAAACTATCGTGGACAATTAAATAAGGACGGAGGGAGTAACAACTGTAACATATTACATGGGTTTAGCAAACTTTTGCAATACCCAAACTGGAACCAACTTCAGCAACTTTATTTTATCCAGGGTGTCTACCCCAAAATAAGAAGAAAACAGGGAAAATAGCTTTGGATTTCTCATTAAATAATATCAATACTCCATTTTGAATGAATGTCCAATATGTAACTTGTGGGTCACCCAAGTTTTGGATTGGCCACCCGACATCCTTTCAGAGTTCTTAAGAGAATCATAAATTTTTTTTTTTGGCCTATTCATCAGCGGGGGTTAGGGGGATCGAGAGAGCAAATTAGTCTACAGGTGTCAATAACTCTGAACCCCAACCGCCTCTCATGTGACTCAAATTCAAGCCTCCACTGAAAAAGGCGATGAGTGATGCCAAGTAAGCTAATAGCTCACGGGCTAAGAGTATCAATTAAGTACTATGTTTGGACTCTGTTTTTGAGAAATCCGTTGAAATAACTAGCCAACGGGCTTGTAGCCGGCCCAACAACACTTTCTCACATCTTTTACATGAAAGGTGAGGGTTCGATTTTTATTAGGAGCATGAGAGTTTGGGATGGTGGTTAATGCCCATTGGGCTTGCCCCACCCGTATGCAACATAGCGGTACCCATTCCCACAGGATTAGGTTAGATATTTATCGAGTGACAAAAAAAAATTTAATTTAACACACAAAGTGTGAAGGACAATACGTGCGGAAAAGAATGCATAAAGAAAAAACAGATATTTTTACGTAGTCCCTTGGATAGTCAGCAAAGATCAAATTAAACTGCAAACCCAACAATTTTAGCTTCTTTTTTTTGCTTACTTTTATTGTTAGTGAACTATTTTATGAAGACATTTGAGTTTTTTGATTTGTCTTGATGAGAGACATCAGAAAGTTAACTAATTTGAACCGAATTATGTTTTTTAGGAAAAGGCAAACATAAGTCCAAAAAATCTATCTGTTTTAACTTGCTTTTGTCTTTAGTGATTCTTTTTTGTTAGCCATTAGCTCTTTTCATGCAAACAAATCAAAAAACAACAAGAATTTTCACCCATAACTAACAAAATTTTTAAAGAGATAAAAACCAGCCAATTTTCTATAATCTAGGCCAAAGGAACTAAAGTTTGAAATCAAATGGTTATCTTTTCTTGAGTATGTCGATTTAATTCGGTTTTTATAAGTATCTGACACGTCTAATATTGTTGAGGACATAGCCAGCTCATCTGAAACCACTTCTGGAATATCTATTCCGTTCGATCAGTTGCATAAAGCCCGCGATAGCAATCAAACCGGGAAAAGTGTAACACGACAATCCTTGTTACGAAGAAATCATTGAATCATAAGGAGCCTGAATGCATCATGCATCATTATGTCAGGCGTGAAGAGACGCCCAACCGAACCCACTGCTCCATTGTTGCTTGATTATGGAACAATATGAATTCTATCCATCTAATTTTAATTCATGGGTCACTAGCCTACTTTACAAGGGACAAAAACTTAATTTGTACAAAATTTGAACAGAGTTTAGAGAGACATTTGAGAGTACAATATTGTTAAACAGAAACCTAAAAGGACGTCAAGGTAGTCTAGCATATAATTAAGGCAATTGATTTCCACTCTCTCCTTTTTTCTATTGACACTCCACTTTTTGTCTTTATTCATCTTGAAATTACTAAATTACTCTTACCTCTTGAATCACTTTTTCCATATGAAGGGCAATTTCGTACTTTTAAGTGAGTAAAGACAAAAAAGGGAATGCCAATGAATAAAAGGGGGTGTGAAAATCATTTCCCATAATTTATCAAGTTGATTGTTGTTTTTTTGACAAAAGTGTAAATTAGAAAGTGTAATCGTGTCCACCACACAAGATAAAACCATAGACTAAGCCACCCCATTTTGTCATCTCCCCTGCTTCTCGACCTCTTAGTCTTGAACGCCAGCGTTAAACCACCAACTCTCAGCCTCTCCACCACCACCTTCTCACATCTGAAAAGCCCTTTTGTCATCTCCACTCTATTTTCTCTAAGCTGGTGTGTGTGTGTGTGTGTGTATATATATATATATATCTATAGGTATATTTTTTTAGTAATTCTAAAAAAAAAATGACTCAGTACTTAAAAGATGACATAGTAGTTCATAGCTCAATTATAGAGGTAGCGGAGTTTGAGGATGGCTTTTGGAATCTTTTTGAAGTTGGGTTTTTAAATAATGAGGAAGTTGAAAATATCCAGTTGATTGTTGACCTTGACCTCAATCCAGCGAAAAAGTCAAGGATTAGAATGAGGGAAAAAATTGGCAGCAGAAGTCGATTGAATAAATTTTAGGCATTCCTAAGTCCAAGAAGAAAGGCGAAAAAAAGAAGCAAAGTTGTGTGTTGTTTAGATTCGCTGTCGCAACTGCTGCTTTACCAATTTCTTCTGAAAGCACCAATAGAATTTACCTAAATGAGGCTATGGCTTGGTCAGTAAACAAAATCATGGGCCTTCATTATATGGGTGATTGAGGAGAAAGTTATTTGTAGAATCATGATTATGGAAGTTGAAGATGAGGAAAGGACAAAGAGTCACGCTTCTCAAGAATCCCAACACGATGTTAGATCTTAAAGTGCTCTTTGGGCGTTGTTTGCTTTGCTGGGATTTGGAAGTCAACCTGGAATTATTTTTTTCTCTCTTCGGGCTCTGGTGGCATTTGATTGTCGGATTTAGTTATGCTATTGCTCCGGTTTGATGCCTCAATCTTAGGGTCTTAATTTTAAAATCTTTGTAATCTGTTTTCAAAGATTTAATAAATTTCTTTTGCCGTTAAAAAAGATGCTTCACTTAGCTATTTAATTAAAAATCAACAAATATCGCAATTTTAATTTTAAACGTCTAAATCCTATCCTCGTAGTTAGATCAGGGGCCTCTCCAAATTTGGCATGGTAGTATCAAGTTCTGGCAAGCTTTCATTTTCAATCAATGCAAGCAGTTTTATAATTTAAGGAAAGTTGGCCACATTGCCTTGAGGAAATCATACTGCTTTAGTCTGGATATAAGGAGGAATTTTTGAGTGCCGGTGGGTACCACGTCACCCGGCTGATGTGGTGTCCGAGCGGGCATATTCGAGTCGTTCAAACGTGTATTAGACGTCAAATTAAAACATTCTCTGTCCTCTCACTGCCATACTCTCTCTTCAAATCCGAGCTGTCCAAAACCGAAATAGATGGTCTGGATGCACGGAGCAGACATCACATGATACCCGCTCGGCATTGAAAATTTTCTCAGATATAGGAATGTTTACAAGAATGGTACTTCCACAACATGTGGGGCGTGCAATACCTAGTACTTTTACCCACTTTATTACTATCCAAGAAGTCAACTGCCCTGTGTTTATTAGTAACAAAAATATACTAGTGGCAAAATAGTTTGAGATTAGACGTCCTAGATGGAGCTGTGAAGCTCCAGAAACGTTAAACGTGTTCAAATTAATAAAAAATATATATAAAAAAAGAAGTCAAGTTATTAGTAAGATATCCGTTAATTCTCCTGCTTCGGTGAAAGGAATGCTTAGCCGAGTCATTCTGATACTACTGTTATTTCTAGCGAATGCGAATGGTGTTCAATTGACTGCGTACCCTGTTCAGCTTCACATGTGAGGAGTAATATTTTCTTACTACTCCCTCTGTTTCAATTTGTTTGTTCCATTTTTGACTTATACATGTCTCAAATTGACTGTCCAATTTCAAAATCAATGGATGAGATTATCAAAAAAATTCAAATCAATGGATCAGATTTGATTTCTTTAATAAGTTGAAAACCCGAGATTGGACAAACAAATCGAGACGGAGGGAGTATGTTTTTACGGGGTCATATTATTATTTCTGTGCTTGAATGAGTTTTTAAGAAATTTTTTTATCAGAGTAATGATTGGAAGTAGGGGTAATGAGTGGAGAGAGATAAAGAGAAAAATGATAATAATAATTGGAGATAGGAATAATAAGTGGAGAGTAATGATTAGAAGCAGAGATAATAAGTGTTTTTTGAGTTAAATTTTTTTTTTTCAAATCTTGATCCAAACAAGACATAGGATACTTAAAACCGGTTGCACGTTTTTTTTAAAAAAAAGGGTTCATATATAGAAAAAGTACAATAAACTTAAGCTCGAACAACTACTTTTTCCGCCGCCGTTGCGGCCCCATTAGTTTGCTGTAAAAAAAAAATTGAAGAGAATATAATAAGAGGGGATATGGTGGAAGGAAACCAGTCAAACATTAGGGAGAGATGTTCAAAATAGAAACAACACTTAATTTAATGTAGTACTGCTTAACCCTTGGCATTTATTGCCATGGATGCTAAAAAGTACAGGACAAATTAACCCTTAAGTACCCAAATAATAAATGCGATCCCCATTAATTTGCCTTAGCCAGCTTATAATAAATTCCCCATCGATTAATTTGCCTTAGCCAACACAAGCTCTGCAGCAATATGAACGTCCTGTTCATTGGCAGCACAAGGCACCAGTATTGGAACAGTCTCGGGAATAACGGCCACCATCTCGCTCAGCTTCACGATATCGATCACTTGTTCCGCAATCACTTGCTTCTCCAGCACTTGATGAGCATCAATTGCGGCCATGATCTTTTTCCCCTCGACTACCAATTTCTTCGCGCCTTTTCTCTTGTAAATCCCGTAAAGCACCATCTGAATTATCCCGAAGATGAAGCCAAGCACATTCGGAATCTGTAATTCACGAGAATAATGAATGAGAGGATCTTGATTAATGAAAAAAAAAACTTATAAGAAGAGTGGTTTAGGGGTACTGCATGTTTGTATGGTACTTACAGCAACGTTGAAGTCTTTGATTAGAAGGCCGTAGAAGAACCACATGACCGCGTTCAGAGTGAGGGAAAGGGATAGGGAAAAGGGCATGTACTCTACGCTTTGGGTTCGTATCACTTGTTTCTGGAAAATAAAGAAGCAAAATCGTGAATAATTACAGGAGAAAATAATACATACCAATAACGTTTTTTTTTGTGTGTGTGTGTGTGCAGAAAACTACTCAGAATGTTGCGTAGATGAGCATGATATCGATTCATCTCGCACAAAAATTCAAAGGCAGCATATTTACCACTATGCAGAGAGGTGCGACAAATACGCTCACAGAAAACAGCAGGCAAATCCAACCAACAATCTGGAGGCAAGTTGGGCCTTTTGCAAGAAATTGAGTTAGGACAACGATTAGGCTGAAACCGACAATCATCAGCGAAAGTAGTTTGATTGTGTAGACCTGAAATGTTTAGGCCAAACTAATTAGTAGTAGTCTATTGCAATAGGAAAAGAGAACATAGTACTTCTGCATACTGTTTTCGGATACACAAATGATACAGACAAGGACACTCAGTCCAGGAAACTGTCCAAGAAACTCAATCAAGATGTTTTTCGGATACATAGTACTTCCCAGAGGATTTCCTATTTCCTCTTCCCTGGAGGTCTGTTTCGTGTATTTTTGTACAAACGTGGTAACAAAAGATGTTTTTCGGTTGTAATACCTTAGTCTCCTTGGGTGCATAGCAGAGGTAAACGACGATGTAAATCGTCTCGACCAAGCAACCAAATGAGTTGATGGTGATGATAAGAATGCCATCGTTGTCCTTGAGAAATGCATAGTACATCAACAACATGGCACTGAACAAGGCAACAACGTAGGGAACTGATTGGAACCCTTCAGTTGATTTCTTCTGGTATATTTTGTAGAAGGTTGGCCTGATCAGTTTGAAGTAAAAAGAGTGTTACTTCATCAAATTAACCCAATGGATATAACAAGAATTTTAACGGGAGAGAAAAAACTCTTACAGCGGCGAAAGAAACACGAAGAATGAGATAACGTTTCCTACAATAGATGGAAAAAAACAGCAAACTGTTAGATATGTGTGCATGATAACAGAGGAGATTAAGATAAATAAAGCATGTCGCTTAAGCTACTTAAGTAGTTAATGTTGTGAAAATTATGACTGATATACTAGTTATCCTCATCTTTTTTTTTTACTGACATTTCATACCCGCTAGATAAGAAAGTAATTAGTAGTCTCGAAGCACCTTACATGTGCATGTACTTAGAGTTATAGACCAATTAATGAGGGTGCACAATCCCTAACAACGAGAGTTACTCAGGTCGGCTTCATCCACTCGTAATTGCTACTCTTGTTGGTGAAGTTTCACCTTTGTCAGCATGCTGTGTTGGTACGTGCTTAGAGACTAGAGACTAGAGACTACAGAGTATCCTATATATAGGCCAGTGATGAACTTAACAAGCATATGCTGAATGTAATAACTTATATTTCGTAGCTCAATAAGAACTATGATGATCGTGTGTGGCATCTTTCCAGTAATAGTTGTCATGTCGGACGCTTAAATCATATTAATCCATGCGATACGAGGCTCTAAAACTAAGAAGAAAACCATAAAAGTAGAATAAAATGTGACAATTAATATACCTAGAAGGCCAAATGCAAAAGCCAAATTGTGGGAAGAGAAACCACCCATCTCTCTCTCGCTCTCTTTCTCTCTCTCAAATTTAACAACACAATACTATATCACAGTGATGCTCTCAAAAGGAAAACTGCTAATTTCCTCTCACTCAAGCACATTACCTGAGAGTCCTAGCTAGTCCCATTTATATAGAGGGTAAACTGCCCATAGTAGTTTCCTACAAATGAGGCCAAATTTAAAAATCAATGCAACAGTGGATGCCAAATTCAAAAGACCCTTTTTGTTATTTGGGTTACAGTTGTTTAGAAGAGCACTTTTTCACATTTTCTATGAATATCACAAATGGTCCCTGAAAATGCCTTTTTCCTATTGCCAATGCCAAAATTTGCCAATTTGGGTTGGTTTTGTATAAGGGTGGCAAATTGAACCCAAATCCACCCACTAGAAAATGAACCCAACCCAACCACTAGAAAATAAACTCAACCCAACCCATTTATTAGTTGGGTTGGAATGGATCCAACCCATTTATGAATTGAGTCTTAATTAGGTTTTAACTGGGTCAACTTAAATAACTCAATAGACCATAGACATGACACACCATTGGAAAGTAGGAAAGAAGCACCACAGAATCTACTTCTCTCTCATACTGTATATCGACCCGACGACCCCCTCTCACTCTCACTCTCACTCTTTATTTTTTTTTAGGGTAAATTTCAGTGACCTCCCCTCAGGTTTCTGACAAAGACAGAAACCTCCCCTCACGTTTCTGAAATTGCACTGTCCTCCCCTTTGCTTTTATTGTCTGCTGCACTTTACCCCAACCATTTGGTTGCCGTTACGGAAAGCAACTAACGGTGATGAGGTCAGCATGGAACATATAAATTAAAGGTTGAAAAATTAAGTGTTCCAAATTTTAATCCGTTTGAATGAGTGAGAAGATTTTATTTTTTTATCATTTAATTCTAAAGGATCATAATTAAATTTTGACTATAGGACTCTCGTTAATTAGCCTAAGAAAGTCGTAGAATCAAATATCTCTTAGGACTAACCAACGAGAGCCCTAGAGTCAAAATTTAATTATGACCTTTTAGAATTAAATGATCAAAAAAATAAAATCTTCTCACCCGTTCAAACGGATTGAAATTTGGAACACTTAATTTTTCAACCTTTAGTTTATATATTAAAAAATATGGTTAAAAAATTAAGTGTTCCAAATTTCAGTCCGTTTGAATGGGTGAGAAGATTTTATTTTTTATCATTTAATTCTAAAGGGTCATAATTAAAGTTTGACTATAGGACTCTCGTTGATTAGCCCAAAAAAGTTGTAGAATCAAATATCTCTTAGGATTAACCAACGAGAGCCCTAGAGTCAAAATTTAATTATGACCTTTTAGAATTAAATGATCAAAAAAATAAAATCTTCTCACCATTCAAACGGATTGAAATTTGGAGCACTTAATTTTTTAACCATATTTTTTAATATATAAACTGCAGGTTAAAAAATTAAGTGTTCCAAATTTCAATCCGTTTGAATGGGTGAGAAGATTTTATTTTTCTAATCATTTAATTCTAAAGGGTCATAGTTAAATTTTGACTCTAGGACTCTTGTTGGTTAGTCCTAAGATATTTGGTTGTACGACTTTCTTAGGGCTAATCAACGAGAGTCCTAGAGTCAAAATTTAATTATGACCATTTAGGATAAAATGATCAGAAAAATAAAATCTTTCTATCGGTTCAAAAGGATTGAAATTTGGAGCGCTTAATTTTTTAACCATATTTTTTAATATATAAACTAAAGGTTGAAAAATTAAGTGTTCCAAATTTCAATCCGTTTGAATGGGTGAGAAGATTTTATTTTTTTGATCAATTAATTCTAAAAGGTCATAATTAAATTTTGACTCTAGGGCTCTCGTTGGTTAGTCCTAAGAGATATTTGATTCTACGAGTACGTGGACATAAAAGTAAAGTCAAGTTCCCCCGTTAACGGGCGTTACCCGACAAGAAGCAGAGGGGAGGACAGTGCAATTTCAGGAATGTGGGGGGAGGTTTCTGTCTTTGTCAGAAACTTGAGGGGAGGTCAGTGAAATTTACCCTTTTTTATCAGTTTTTCTTTTTCATCGGGAGACCCCCCCACCCTCCTCTCTCTCTCTTCCAAAAATTTCACAAACCGCCCAAATTGGAAACTCCTCAATTAAACTGATCCCGCACAAATTAATTCCGCTAAAAATATTCCCACTGTCTCTCTATCTCATATTCAAAAAACTAATACTCCCTCCATCCCATAATGTTTGTCTAATCTGCAAAACGAGAACGTAAAAATATATGATTTGTTTTTTGATTGGCAAAATAATACAATTTTTTGGAAGAAAAATTTCAGGCAGACCTCAATTCGGAGCTGGCCATGGATTGTAAGTCTTTTTTTTTTTCCCTTCAAAAAGTAAACGATGGTAAACACAGAGACCTCAGTTCGGAGCTGTAGCTAGGGTTTGTATTTTGCAGAAGTGTTTGTTATTGGATTTAGGCCGAGTCATACATGTCTTCCGAGATGTGACTCTTAGCCTATCTGGTTGCATACCCTTGGCTTACAGGAATGTCTGGGGTTTGAGTTCCATAGAGGTCGAACTTGTTAACTTTCTAATTCCGCCACCTACAGATGTATACAATATTGAAAAAAAATATAACTACTTTATCTTAGGGCTCTCTCTCTCTCTCTCTCTCTCTCTCTCTCTCTCTCTCTCTCTCTCTCTCTCTCTCACAGCAAAAGATTTCAGTTTGGCCTTTAGGTTTTTTGGTCTCTAAATTCGTTGCCTTAAATTGAATGTTATAGATGCGCTGGGTTTGGATGATTTGTTGTGGTGATGAATGACCGGTAACACCATATTGGAATTTTAGTCATTTTAATGTATAGGGATAATATGGTCATTTCAGTGTACATGGATATTCTAGTCAATGTACAAGGGTAATATGGTCATTCTAGTGTCAATGTGTATTTTAGTCATTTTAATTTATATGTAATTGGGTTAATGGGCAGGTCAGGTTTGATTTTAAATAAATGGGTCGGGTTGGGTATTGATAACTAAACTCATAAATAATTAGGTTTTAAATGGGTCATGACCCATTAAAGACCTAACCCACATATAACTTACCTAATTTGGCCTAAACCCGCCCATTTGACATCTATAATTTTGTTTTCGGGCGCGGCTATTTGCTACCCTTTATTTTCTCCCATAGCCCACCATATTTCGGTTAGTGGTTGTTGCAAATCATAAATAACATTTCGGTAAATAGCTGTTGAAAATAAGATTATATTTTGGTAACTACATGTCAAAAATATGCTCAACTTTCGGTAAACAATTGCCAAACATGCATTTTCGGTAAATAGTTGTTGAAAAAAATATCATATTTCGGTAACTGGATGCTGAAAATGTATCTCAATTTTGGTAACTAACTGTCGAGTATAATTAAAAAATTTTAACGGGCTATGGGAGAAAATAAAGGGTTGCAAATAGCGGCGCCAATGTTTTGTAGCAAGCAATAAGAAGGCTTCACAAGATGAATTTAATTCCACTACAAGCTCAAGACCCCCGTGGGCTCCACCTGGCCCCTTTATGATGTGTCCCCCACCTATCCAATTGGGGCTTAATAAGGCTTACAACTCACAGTTTCTGTTTTGGGAAGGGTTGGATTCCTCAGCGTGGCTCTAGGTTTTGCTCCTACTCAGCAATTCACCAGCCAATCGAGTCACGCCATATCGAACACTGGTGAATCGTGAAATTACCGTGACAGCTGCTCATCGACATTCTACATACAGTCATCTGACATCTGATTGTCGGACCAATTTATAACTGAATGTATCATTCATTTGATTTGGTTGTTTATTTGTCTTTCTGTATGCACTTTGTCTTTAGATTTGGTTATTTATTTGTCTTTTTGTGTGCACTTTATCCTTTTCAGTTGTATTACTTGCACGCGGTAGGTTGTATTATCCCGTCATCAAAGAATTTCTCTCTCTTACCGACATCAGATGAATTATTGCGCGCGGGTCCTTCATTTTGTCGGAGAGAAAAAGTGCCCCAATACTTCTTTTTTATCCGTCGAATGTCAAAATAGTCAGTTAATTTTCACTAACGTACATAGCGCTGCAAACAAATCAAGCTGCTCGTGGCTCGGCTCGACTTGTTTAGTAATCGGGTCGAGCTCGAACTTGAGTTTTAGGCTCATGAAGTAAACGATCCGAGCTCAATACTCTAATGCTTAGCTCGGTTTGAAAAAGTTCGGCTCGCTTGAATAGGCTCGACTCATTTATGGAGGCTTGTTTAGTAAATCAACCAAGCTTGACTCGTTTACAAGCGAGTCAAAGCTCGAGTCGCTCAAGCTCAACGAGCCAAGCTCGAAACACTATAATGCTATTTAAACTCCGCTCCTTTACACCCCAACGAAGTATGAAATGTAGACCAGAAAAACAAAATCATCGCAGAGAAAATAGAAATAACTTATGTAGTTCAACCCGAAAGTCATATTCACGAACGAGTAACGACATAGTTACCTTAATGAAAGGAAAGAGTTTGGTGAGCCAACAGTAACACGGTAAGGTTTTTATTTTTTAAGTACTTATTTCTTACTTTATGAGGTAGGTCATTTTTTCACAAAATATCACATTTAAATCAAAAAATAAGTATTTTAGTTAATAGAACACATCCAAAATTCTTTGTCACGAAAAATTCTGACGTACTTCTAAAATGTCCATTTAACTTAGAATATTTTTATATAACCAATCAGGTCGAGATATCCGCGAATAATGAGTTGGACAACGACTTAGGACTTTACACCCCCATACTTGATATCAGTCTACTCATTAATCGAGCTCAAGGGGTTATAATAATAAAGTGAGACGAATCATAAACCACATAATTCGTGTGCACGAGCATTGGCGGGAGCGTGAAAATATTTTTTAAACACTCCAACTACTAAAATTCACAAGAAAGAGAATTGAGAACTCGAGTGCAAAACATTTTGAAAAATTATACAAGGGACCCGAAACTCAGCAGCGGGACCTATTTATGGTGGTCCATTTATATGATTTTTTTTTTTTTTTGTTTTGTTATCAGCAATCGAGTAACAAGTACTCAAGCTATGTGGAAGGTTGTGTCATATCCCAAGACATTATTTGCACTAAAGCTGTATGGAAGGTCGTTCTCTTGGTGGCTAATTAGTGCGGGTGTTTTGAGGTTGTTTTTGTCTGCTACCTATCTGTGCTTGTTTCTAGTTTTTTCTGTGAGGGCTAATTTAGGTTGTTTTTTCAGGGGGGGCCTGTTTGTTAGTGAAGGTGTTCTCTTTTCTTTATTTTCTTTCTGCAGGGTGTTAGAGTGTTGGAGGTGTTTTCCTTTCAAGTATAGGTGTATCGGGGTTGGTTCTTTTCTTTTGTTGGCTTCTTGCTAACATCTTTTTGGTCTCGGGTAAATTTTATCTGCCCTTGTTCTTTTTAATCTTTGTTAATTTTCAGAGATTAATAAAATTTCTTTTACTGAGAAAAAAAACTGTATGGAAGGTTGGGCTTCCAATGCAGCTGCGCCCAACCCATTTTTTTGGAATCAACTTGGTACTTGAAAATAATATCAAAATCAAATCAATCAACTTCGGCAATCCTAGGTTCCTCAAGTACTTTTTAAGGTCTGACTACATGGAAATGTTTTTCGGTCTTTTTTTCGTTTCGTAAACGAATCGAGCCGAGCCAAAATTTCTAGGCCATTCATGCACAGATCAATTTGTTTAATTTGCAGCTCCTATAAGGGACTATATTTCTTATATAATGAAAAGTGAACAATGTCCCCACAATTTGTAGTTTGCGCATCAATGGGCCTCAAAATGCGCATCCTGCAGTCCTCTCTTCTTAAAATAAACCCACATCTTGGTTGACGAGATATTTCGAAGATTCTCCATTCGAAGATTCTCCACTGGGGATGGTGCTATGCACCTGCCGCATAGCACCATGTTGTGTGACATCTGAGCCGTTCGTTCGGCAATCTCATAGTCTAAATTTCATCTCAACAATGAACGAGTTCGATGCTACACGGTAGAGATGAGATTTGGACTGTTGAATTACCGAATTGATGGCTCGATTGCTGAACAGCACCATGCTGTGCACCGCACTCCACTATCCACATTTCGGCTCTTGAACATTGGGGTGGGATTATGTAGAGTCCCCACTAGGAAGCTTTTGATCATTATAATTAATCCACTTGATGGCATGTGTAAGAGAGGGTGATGATTTTTTAGCTCATTGGGTATAGACGAACTATAAGAGGAGGAGCAAGGCTACAGTTCCCGACCGGGAACTCCCGACCGAAATCCCGACGCCGCTCCGGCGCCGATCCGGCCACCGGACGGCTGATCGGAGCCGACCAAAAATTCTAAAAAAAAAAACCGAGTGGGTCCACGCGAGGATCAACGGCATCCGATGTGTGTAAGTGGCCGATCCAAACACTCTATTTTTTTGTATACATGTGTATAAAAAAATGGAGTATTTGGATCGGCCACCTACACACATCGGATGCCGTTGATCCTCGCGTAGACCCACTCGGTTTTTTTTTTTAGAATTTTTGGTCGGCTCCGATCAGCCGTCCGGTGGCCGGATCGGCGCCGGAGCGGCGTCGGGATTTCGGTCGGGAGTTCCCGGTCGGGATACTCAGACTTTCTGTAAGAGGAGTGACTTGGGGTTTCGACTTTTATTAACACTTAGCTCATCTGATCAGCAAGCCAACAGGAGATCGAGTCCTAAATTGCTCTCGATAGCATGACAAACACTAACTGTGAGAATTATCGACACAACCTGTTAACACGATACAAACCTAACATAAAATTAAAGGATTTAGGTCGGTCACTTTTCGACACGAATATGATACGACCAGCTATCACGAATTTTAAATGGGATGAAAATACGGGTTAAATTAACTTTTAATTTTGTGTGTCGACCCGTTAACCCAAAATGACGCCACTGATGAGATATATCAACAATGCCAACCAATAGCCCGTACTTGTGTAATTCGTTAGCTATTACTAGTTTTGATTCTTTTGAATTCCACAATCAGCCGATCGAAGATTTGATTTTCCAAAATCATACTTGATCAAACTTTGTGGAATTGTGGTTTCCCATGCACTAAGCACTAGGGTTCCGATCGATCCAATCAAACCCAAACACACCTCAACCTACCACACTAAGATCGTTCTCAATTTGAGAAAAAGCCGCAATATCACAGTAATGTATCGATCTCCTCATAAATAATAATTAACCGGTAGAAATCATTTGAGCCCCTAAAGTAGCCAAAGGAGAGAGAAAGACAAGAATTTGTGATTTGGTCATAAAGTGTAATTCGACTCGTCAACAAAGAAAAAACAATCTTATCAATGGCGACCTTAACAATTTATTTAATTAGCGATGTGATTAGTGTGCATGCAAAACATCCGTACAAAAAAGCTTAATTAGTTATAAGCCCACTCAATCAGAGCAATGCTAACACTCCGGGTACATGTAGCTAGTTCATTTTTTAAAATTATTTCTTCCAAACTTCTATTAAGGTTTTTTTTTTTTTTGAATCGGCGAAAGTAACATTTTATTAAGAGAATGGGAAAAAGGAAATTTCAACCAAAGATTGGAAATTACATCCGTAAGAGGCAAAGCCAATTACACCTGATGGCCTAAAAGCCCAGATAATATAAATAAAGCTCAAAACATCAGATGGCCTAAAAGTCCAAATATTACAATTAAGCACAAAATATATATATATATAACCCACCAAAATGGGCTAGGCCCAGCTCCAGAAACCCAAAACAAATCATAATCTATTGAAAATCATCCTCCCAGCCGCCCACCACCGCCAACCAAAATGAAATTAGATCACTTTTGAACATAAACATGTACACGAATATGATATGACCTGCACAAAACTAAAATGGGATGAATACAGGTTAAACTTTTAATTTTTCGTGTCGACCCGTTAACCCAAAATGGCACGACGTGATGATATCAAAATGCAATGCCAACCAATAGCCCGTACATGTGTTTCGTTAGGGATTAGTTTTGATTCTTTTGAATTCCTCAATCAGTCGAAGAAATCTGATTTATTCAAAATCATACTTGATCGACTTGTATAAGGAAAAATATCAACGTAATTATCGAAGGACAAACCATGCATCTATCATCATATATACAACCCATCACAGAATTAGGTTGCTGTTGCGATTGGAGAATTTGGTTCCCGTTACTACCATATACTATAATACAACCCATCACAGAATTAGGTTGCTGTTGGGATTGGAGAATTTGGTTCCCGTTACTTCTATAATACAACCCATCACAAAATTGAGAGAAACTTATTTCTGAAACAGCTGCAAACAGTCTATTTACGGAGCTGTGTAATCTCAGCTGTCCGTTTAGGTAATTAATGGTTCGGATTTTTAAAAAACTATTCGCACGAATAGTTAAACTATTCTCGCAAATAGTCTTTTTAAAATCCGGACCGTCTAAAACACTTTTGGACGGCCGAGATTGAGCTCCGTAAATATTTATTTACAGATGCTCTGTAAACAAGATTTTTTCCACAAAATTATGGGAAGACATGCAAGGCATGCATATTAATAAATTGCTTTTTCTTAGAAAAAAAATTGTTTCTGGAATAGTGGTTTCTCATGCACTAAGCACTGGGGCTCCGATCCAATCAAACCCAAACACAGCTTAGCCCACCACACTAACGATCATTAAAAGCCGCTATATATATATCACAGAAATGTACCAATCTGCTCATAAATTAACCGCTAGAAATCGTTTGAGCCCTTAAAGTAGCCAAAGGAGAAAGAAAAACAAGAATTTATGTGATTTGGTCATAAAAGTATAATTCGATTCGTCAACAAAG
Source organism: Rhododendron simsii (assembly GCA_014282245.1). Taxonomy (NCBI): domain Eukaryota; kingdom Viridiplantae; phylum Streptophyta; class Magnoliopsida; order Ericales; family Ericaceae; genus Rhododendron; species Rhododendron simsii. The sequence continues at coordinate 26,376,752 of CM024964.1, forward strand.
GAAAAAAATCTTATCAGTAGTGATCTTAACAATTTATTTAGTGAAGAGGTTAGTGTCCAAAACGTCCATTCAAAATGCTTAATTAATTATTTCTTCCATACTTCGATAAAGTTTTTTTTTATCGGCTAAAGTAACATTTTATTAAGGGAATGGGGAAAATGGAATTTCAACCAAAGATTGAAAATTATATCCATAAGAGGCAAAGCTCATTACACCTGATGGCCTAAAAGCCAAAATAATACAAATAAAGTCTAAAACACCAGATGACCTAAAAGTCCAAATATTACAATTAAGCACAAAAAAAAAACATATAACCCATCAAAGTGGGCTAGGCCTAGCCCAAAAAACTCAAAACACACCCTAATCTATTGAAGATCATCCTCCCTGCCACGGCCAACCACCAACCCTAAACTTCTAATATGTTTGCGAAATTGTTTCTGAGGTTCTTAGGCGTTTGGGAAGTGTTTACGCCGTTTGCCTTCAGGTGTTTTATCCAACCTTGGTTGGATTCTCCTTGCCTCCTAAATTGTTATAACATTTGACAAGTTTTCTTAATAAAATGTTAGTTTGCTAATAATAAAAAAAAAAGGTTTGCGGAATTGTGCTTGCATAAGCATTAAGCACTAAACCAATTACGGCTAGTTTAGTTGATCAGAACTCTTGCATCTCATTAGAAGGTCAGGAGTTCGAATTTTCCAACCTGCGAGTGTTCCTCCCTTAGAGAGCTTTTTCTTTTCTTTCTTTGTTTCTACCCTATAATGGACTTATTTCTTGTATTAGTTGAGTTGTTGGGTTTGGTTATCTCGTGGACTCTTACAATTAATTTAGTTAGTGTCCCGGGTTTATGCTATATACTTCATATCTGATCTAAAATGAAGTACATACAAAATGCTAAATTAACCGTTAGAAATTGACCAAAAAAAAATTAAAAATTAAGCACTTGAGTTCCGATCCAATCAAATTTACTAAATTAACCGCTAGAAACCCCATTTGAAGTATTAAAGTAGCAAAAGGAGAAAGAAAAGCAAGAATTTATGTAATTTGGTGATAAAAGTAAGTATAATCTGATTCGATCGACAATCAACTAAAAATCTCATTATTGGCGACTTTAACAATTTATTTAGTGAAGAGATTAGAGTGCAAAACATAGTACATAACAAAATGCTTAGTTAATAGCCCACTCAAGAGTAATGCTAGTCATGATCAACTCTAAGAGTTTGGCCCAAGTGGTCTTAGATTGAGATCAACTTAGGAGTTTGTTTTTTTTTAAGATGTTAGATTTGATTCTTCTTGCCCTCAACGTTTGGAGTCACCTCAATTTCACTAGTACGTGTGAAATAACTGTGGGAGAAGTTGTAGAAATTAGTCCGAAGTGTGCCGGAACACCCAACATGTCACGACTCACGAGGATGTCGCGACTAACACTCCAGGAGTCCAGGTACATGTAGTTCATTTGTCCCACCGTTTGTAATAAAAAATGAGTCATTATCATTAATATCTTTAGGAGTTTGTCTTTTCTTTTTTAGGTCAGGCGATAGGGTTTTTAAGAGTTAGTTGTTTGTAGTTACAACCAGGGACAGAGTCAGAAATTTCACCAAGCAAGGGTGATCGTGCATGTAGAAAAAAAATATACACATGCATAATAATGTAAATAAATTAAAACTCAAAATAGAAACACTACATACTTAAATTATATGCTTTTCATAAATTAACAGATTGCAAAAGTAGTAACACTCACCTTAGCCTATCTAGTAAAACGAGGCATCTTGAATTGTACTCGATGCTCTTTCGTGTCATTAAAAGCATCGATGATAGAATTGGTGTCAAACTCTCTCGCTATATCCTTCTCTATGTAAGTGATCAAGAAACTTGCCAAAAGTTCATCTTAGTTCCATCTTGTTGCGGAGTCTAGTCTTCACACATTTCATAGCTGAAAATGCACGTTCCATTGTCGCCGTTGAAACAGGTAAAATTAATATAAGCCGAATCAACCTGCCAATCAGAGGATATATCATGAACTTCCTTGTTTTCACCAACACTTCACTCAACTTAAAAATTGTTGACAGATTTTAAAACTCCATATGATTAGGAATGTCAAGCTTATAATTTTGCAATTGATATTTCAAATGTTGCTTTTCATGCTCTGTGAAATCCATAGGATAATACTTCTTTGCAAGCTTGCAAGCCTCTTCAATTTTAGAAGATCTAAAGCCATCCCGAGGATCTAAAGATGTACTGAGAATAAGCAACTCTGTTGTATCTTCTTTAAACCTGTTGTTCAATTCATTCCATTAGGAATCAATTGTATAAGTAAGAACTTCAACCCAAAAATGATGCCCAATGTTGATATTATCTTTTCGAACACAACCTCGACCAGCTTTATAAGGAACAGTCATATCAGGAATTAACACTTATCTCATGTTTTTCAACCACACTAGGTGTGATGTTCTTTAGGAGTGCGCTTGATTAGGAAGACAAAGATGAAAATAAAGATGGCATAATGTGCTATTACTATTACTATTGCAATTTTTTTATTTTTTTTGATAGGCAACAAAAGTTATCGCAGTATTTAATGAGGAATTTTTTGGTAGAATTAGGGGAAACAGTTATGTATCATAAGTTTTCATGAATTGAATCTATTTAATGTTTTAACACCAATGGATAATGGTTAAAACTTGGGATTCAGGGGCTTGTTCTCTCTAAGGTCTCATGAGATTCAAAACTATTAGGAAATGAAAGAGCTTGGGTATATCTCTCTCGCTGGAGAGAGAGAGAACCCGGCCCATGATATTGAAACGTAGGCAAGGAAAAAGAAAAGCCTCCAACAAAGCATTGGAAGATGGGAAAAAAAATCGAAAAACAAGAAAGGCTGAAACAGGTGGCCCAAATACAGAAACAGAAACCATACAAAACCAGATAAGGCCATGTTTGTAGATCATTGCCCAGTGCAAAAATATCTGAGCTATTAGACGACAAATATAGCCACTAAAGTAGCCATTCATATATTAATGGAGAAAACCTCAATGATTTGTTCAATTAACTGTTTCTAATTAAGAAATGATACGGTACGCTAATTTTGATTACTATACTAATTTGTTTTAAACATCTTGATTACTATTCCAATTTCTTTTAAACATCTTGACTAATACTCCCTCCGTCCCTATTTAAATGATCACTATTCCATTTTGGGTTATTCTAAAATAAGTGTCTACTTGCACGGGTCAAAGTGTCAGGTGTTGATCAACAATCAAAGTTTGATCATTGACCAGCGCGTGATCATTTGGACATGCGTGCGCATCCACGATTCACGCGCCCTGGTTTAAGTTGCCGCCAACCTTATACTTTCCATTTATGGAAGGTTTCCATTTATGGAGCGTTTCCATCAATAAAGGTTTCTAGAAAGCTTTCATTAATGGAATAGTTTACACGGAGGGTGTTTGCTATAATCCCCCCTTACTCTTTCTTCCAAAGGGTTAGAAAAAAAAGAAAGAAAGGTTACAAGTATACAACCATCCAACACACAACCATCTTTTAATCCTCAACATCAAAGCTTAATCATCCATTCAAACTCAAACAAAAGTATAAAAACCTTCTGTCTGTTTTGATTCCTGAGGGGGGCTAGCAGGGTTAAGATTGGTAATCAATACCAGTCCTGGCCCTAAGGTTAGCAAGGTTCAAAAACTGTGTGAACAAGGGACCTGCGCGCGTCGGTCCTTAGTTCGCAAGCGCTACTCTATAGCTGTGCGCGCGTATCTGCGTGCTGATAGAGACCTTGTTCTTATGTTGTTTTCTTTGTAGATTGTCACTATGAGCATGTAAAACCTATTTACTGTTTTCCTATGTTAAAACTGCTAGCTTGCCTTTCAATACTTATTTCTGTTCTGTTGGAACACCAACTGGGGTATATCTGGACATGTCCCAGAGCCCCCGCCAGTCTTGTGAGAACAAGTACTGGAAACAGCCTGAATGGGCGCGTGCAAGTTACCAACCCGCACGCGCAAGTATGCTTGATCTGTTGGCTTTCTAGTGCGTTGCTCTTGTATAGGTGACTTGGCCTTAGACTACTGTTTTGTTTCCATAATGTTTATGGGGTGTTTTGTTCATTTATTAGGTTTTTTAGCCTTTAAATTGTGTAGTGTAAATACTATAAACTGCCTGGTTTGGTCTGGGCGTATACTGGTCCTTCCAGAGCCCAGAGGAGGATCAAAACAGAGGTTGCGAGCAAAGCGAAGTCACGCACGCTAGTGTGGGATGCGCGTGCGCAAGTTTGAATCACATGTAGTGATTCGCGTGAACTGGATCAATGCATATGTAGATTCTTTCTTGTGCACGTCAATCCATAACAGTGCATTGGGTCTGCTCTGCTAAACAGAACCTGACCTTTATCCCATTTACCGTTTTCACATCTATGCTATCAATCACATCCTGAAAACTTGTTACAACTTTAATCCTCATTAAATTGTTCTCCGCTCCTAAATAGCTAAAGAATTGATTAATCAAATAGAATCGCAAATATTTTCGCAATGTCTAAATAAACACTGATCTCCGGATTAGGCGAGATGAGTGCCTTAAAACCCTTCCCCCTCTCTTAATCTGGCTCCCAAACTTAGATATGGTTATGACGGACTGGTGCCTTCACCTTTTCAAATTAAACAGCGTAGAAAGCGTTTCAAGTTCGGTTCCTTGGGTGTTGGACCTTCAAACCCAAGTGGCAACTCTGAATTAAGCGCTCGTCTGCCAACGCTGCTCAATCCGCCTTTTCTCTGTAAGGGCATGTTGCACACAAAAAGTGAAGGTAAAAATTGATGCGGAAGGAAAGTGGAAAGTGAAGATAAAAGATGATGGAAAAAGTGTAAAATAGAGGTGAAAGTTGATTTCTAAAACTGCGTGTTTTTTAAACTGAAACATTTAAAAAGGGACGGAGAGAATATTAAAATGGTTATATATGAGAGATACACTGAAAAGGGGAAACCTTATCCCTTCAAATCAAATTATTTTACTCTTCTCCACTTTAGTGCAACTCTATCCACCCCTAACTAGGACAGATGGTCATGCCATGAACTTAAAATTATCAATTATTTTGCATCCAAACTAGTAGAAAATTAGAGTAAAAGGGAAAAGGAGATTGGAAGAAATAGAAAAAGCATTCAAGCTCTCGTATTTTGCTCTCCACCTTGATACTCCACAATCCATTCTAAAGTTCTCACGAGGACAGATGGGCACACAATGAAGTCAAATAATTCATTCTTTTGTATCCTAACTAATTAAAAATGATCACAATTGGAGTATAGAGACTTGGAGAGAGAAAAATCTCAAGGAGTTTTGTTGAGTGGGAGTGCAACAACAACAATAATGGCAAAAAAAACGCACACGTTCAATTATATCACTACCAGCAAAAAAGCCCTTGGGTCACAAGAGATTTGTGTGAAAGTTGATTGCAGGCTTTGCAATTAGTCTAAATGGGTGTAAGTTGGTTTAGACACTCGATTATCAGTAGCACTACAGTCATCGAAGGCAAAATGCGGTGCCCGGCCACCGCACGCCATTTGGGGTCCACTCCGGGCCCCGCACGGATGACCCGATCCGTTCAATAATTTTAGAAAAAAAAAACCAAGTGGGTTAGGTAAAAAATCAGGTCGATCTGATTCGGCCACCGCACGCCATTTGGGGTCCACTCCGGGCCCCGCACGGATGACCCGATCCATTCAATAATTTAAAAAAAAAAAAACCAAGTGGGTTAGGTGAAAAATCAGCTCGATCTGATATGTGTAGGTGCTCGGATCAAGCTTCTCATCTTTGAAAAATTGAAAAAAATGGAATGATTGGTTTTCCGATTTTTCAAAGATGAAAAGCTTGATCCAATCACATACACACATCGGATCAAGCTGATTTTTCGCAAAGTCCACTTAGTTTTTTTTTCTAAAGTTATTGAACGGCTCAAATCATCCGTACGGCATCTAGAATAAACCCTCACGGCGTGAGGTGACCGGCCACCGCATTTTGGATTTGGGGGCTGTAGACTTTCTGATAGATTTATCGGGGAGAGTTAGAGATAGGGCTGCTCAAAAAATCCGGCGAACCGCGAAACCAGTCCAGACCGAACCGATCCGTACCTTTTGAATTTTGTCCGTGGATTAATGGTCCGGACACGGATTGAAAAATTAGAAAACCGTGACTCGCGGTTCGGTCCACGGATTTTTATTACGAAACCGTGGATTAACCGAACTGGACCGTGAGATATTTATTTTATATAAATAATATATATATATATACACACACAAATATATATGTATTTATATAATTAATAGTTAGGAATATTAAAACTTTTTTCCACCAATTTTTGTATTTCAATGTTAAACTATTGCCGGTTGTCGTGCATTGCATTTTGATGAAAGATATAATTTCACCTCTTTGGTGTTATAGTTGTCCCCCTTTCATGTTTTTTTTTTTTTGGTTTGGTTTTATGTTATGTACTATAATGATACAATCTACTAGTTTTTAGATTTTTTAAATTTGATTTCTGAAGTAGGCATTTGGTAGTTTATGTAACAAATACTTTTTGGTAGTTTTAATATTAATTCTGAGTGTAATATTCTTTCATTTTAGAGTGGGATATTTGTTTGAGCTTTATTTTTGCTAAAATCCGTAGACAAAACCGTAACCGATCCGTGAGTCACGGATTGGATTGGAACCGGACCTTATGACTTTTGATCCGGACACGGATTTCATTTTGTAAAAACCGTGACCAGCGGTTCGGTCCTCGGATTCCTAGAAATCCGAACCGAACCGGATCACGAGCAGCCGTAGTTAGAGAGAGTACGTAGTCTGATGTCATGGGAAAGGTCGAACTTGATCAATGGAGTTGTCAGGCGATCTATGGTGCCACTTGTGATTGAATACAAGAGAGAGAGAGAGAGAGAGACAGAGAGAGACAGAGAGAGAGTTTGAAACCCACTAGTAGGGAAATAATGTGACAGCTAAAAAGCCTATGAGATAGAGCGCAATAGCGTTTGGTAGCTGATCATGGTCTCAAAGCTTGACACAATCTCTTCCTGTTGAACGAACTACGACGCTTCATCGCTACACTTGTCATCACTAGAGATCTCTCTCAAAGGCATGAGAGAATCCGTACTAATATTGGGTCAATTTGGGTTGCCATTTTTTGGTTGGTTAATTAGTACTCCGTACTACATGATTGAACTGACGGTAAAGAACGAAACAAGGGAAATTAGTACTCCGTACTACATGATTGAACTGACGGTAAAGAACGAAACAAGGGAAAAGAAGTTTACGCACGTCTCTTAAAAGTGTGTACCAATACACCTATTGTGTGGTACATTAACAACATTTTGGTATTTCGTAACTTTTATTCTAAAAACTCGTATCCTTTTCAGTAATAGGATTCATAACATTTACAATGATTTATAGTAATATTTTTTTTAGGGGCATATATGATACACATTCAAATAAAAGTGTGTATTGTAGCCTTTCTCAAACGAAACAAATGCGTTTATGTTGGCCGGCCCAAACGCCTGATTACGAAGAGGAAAAAATTGCTTGTGAAAGATATGGGAAGTGCATAAATTAATACTATATGAAATCATGTTAAACTTTATCTCAAATTACTCAACTATTAAGTTACTCAAACTTGGTTATAGAGACTACTTTGCCAGTCGATTGTTTTTAAGTTGGACACCTTGAAGAAAAAGAAAAAAAAGGGACACCTGTTGGTTAATTTGGTATACGTCTATGTGGCAGTTTTAATACCTAGTGGGTGCTGATCTGTCAGCATCTGGTTGCATGGTTATACAACTATCCCTCTAGTCTCCTTCTATATATAGATTGCCATACTGTGCCTCTGAATTGTGTGACATTGCTTGAGAGAAAGAGAGAGAGAGAGAGCGAGAGAGAGAGATGGCCATTTTCTATATTCAGGATTCATGGGTTTTCATATTTGGCATTATAGGTAGGTACAAACAAGTGCAAAGAATAAAGTTTGTTTTACGAAAATGGAATTTTAAATTCTTCCATTAATTTAAAAGTTGGATGATCCTCATGGGTACTTTTGTATTTAGAACTATTTCTAGTTTGTTTACATGCTATTAGTAGTAACCTTCCTTCACTTGCCATCTTCAAGTTTCCCTGATAATTAATTAAATAGAGAACTAAATCTTTCCATTTTTAAAATGTTTCATGCAGGCAATATTGTCTCCTTCATGGTCTACCTTGCTCCAGCGTAAGTTTTGATCTCTTAGTCAATTACTCCTATCTTTTTTATTATGGTTTGTTACTTGTTACTTTATGTTAAGATTCAATGAAAGGAATAGTACTAACTAAGTTTGAAAATTTTCCCGAATTTCGCATGCAGGCCGACATTCTACCAGATTATCAAGCGAAAATCAACCGAAGGGTTCCAGTCGTTCCCTTATTTGGTTGCACTCTTTAGCTCTATGCTATGGATATACTATGCCTCTCTTAAGCCCAATGCTTATCTTCTCATTAGCATCAACGCTATCGGTTGTGTTGTAGAGACTATCTATATCGCTCTATACATTGCTTACGCACCAAAGAAAGCGAGGGTATTGTCAAAACTTCTTATTTACAGTAGCTGTTGTTTTTCAGAATTACGGTTTCGCATAACACTTTTGAGGAATTGTTTTTGAAAGTTAAACACCCATATCATTTTTATATTAAACTCGTATTCAAGCTCAGATAGATTTCAAGAATTCAAAAAAAAAAATTGTTTTCATTATTTTCATAAATTTTGCAGATGTTGACCGTGAGCTTCTTGCTTCTGTTCAACTTTGGGGTATTTTCTGTGGTGGTTCTTTTCTCCCACTTCCTAGCAAAAGGAACCTTTCGACTCCAACTACTCGGGTGGATTTGCCTTGCGGTTTCTGCTAGTGTATTTGCTGCACCTTTGTGCATTATTGTAAGTATATTCATTTTTTTCGCTATACTAGAAACACAACTCTAGACACAACTGCATTCAAAAGCGTTAAATTCATATGGTATCTCATACATAGGATTGGACGGCTCCAAACATAGTTAATTATGTGTGTTTAGAAATGTGTTTGTAGAATACAACTTTGACTAGGGGTGACCATTGTGGCGTAGTGTATTGAATCAATATACTCTCATGAGATGTCATGCATGTGAAGTAAAATGTAATCTATTAGGGTTTTATCTCACAATCCAAACTGTTCATTTTTGCAAGTTTCAATGTTTGGGTCATCAATGTCGAAAATTAGGTTGATCGGGAAAAGATAATAATCCTATTTGTCTCAGGAGTGATCATGAAGTATTAGGTCTAACTGCTCATTGCTCATTATAAGATAGATATGATTCGATCAAGCTTCTACCCATGTCTGATCAATCTGGTTTTTAATAACGTGGTAGAGTTGCTCATGAAGATATGAGCGGTTGGGATTGTGGAAATTTGACCATGATGGGGCCTATTTTACGTCGCATTAGGAATCATCACAGAGTCATAACTTGTATATCATACTTTGTTCATGTCGTGCAGTTTGGGACAGTTGATGAAAAGCCAAACTATTAGTATTTTTTTGTTGTTGCATTATTTAAGGCTATGTTTGATTTTGTGATGATAATATGCTATGTTATGATGCAGAGACAAGTCATACGCACCAAAAGCATAGAGTTCATGCCATTTACGTTGTCAATTTTTCTCACATTAAACGCGATTACATGGTTCTTCTACGGTTTATTGCTGAAGGACTTGTATGTCACGGTAAGTACTCTCCCATTCTACGAAGGAATAACCACACAAATTATCATCAGTTTAATTTACTTCTCCTATTTTTTGGGGGTGATTTAGTAGAAAAATTCAAACATCTTTCATGTTTTGTTTATGTTTTTAGTTTCTCGCGTCAAGATGAATCGAAAAGGTAAAACAATTTTAAAATAACCGTCGTAAAAAAAGTTACTTTCTTTAGACACAATTAAACACAAGGTTAACCTACATATAAAAAGATTCTTACTCTAATAATTATTGATGTCATTCCCCCTAAAACATTTTTTCCCCCCTCTAAATTTACAGGTACCAAATGTTCTAGGTTTTGTCTTTGGGGTACTTCAAATGGTTCTTTATCTCATCTACAAGAACTGCAACAGAGTTCCAGAGGAGCAGCAAAAACTACCATCAACTGTGAAACTAGAAACTATCGGAAGTGTCGATCGGGTGCATTCGGTGCCTGATTTCGGTGAAGATAAACAACGAACTGATGATCTAAACAAGCACGGAAAAACCAGTTGTGATGAAGAAATTGGCATGGATGCCTCTAATCAAGTTTAGTTGACACCGATGAGTAACATATACTATATTGTCCTTCAATTAAATGTAGTAAAAGCTTCACTTTATTTACTACTCGTTTCCATTTTGTTTCGCATGTGCACGGATGTCACAACTTGTATTGATATTAGTAATTGCTCGTGCCATTCGGCACGGACACATCTTTTGGTCATTATCAATACTGTTCCGATCAGGCTAAGAGGGTGTTCCGGTTTCTCGGAAAAAAAACTTTTAGAAAAAGCAGGTAATTTCAAGCTCAAAAATTATATGTTTACACAAATAATTTTTCTACCAATATAGATCTTGTTTTATAGATCTCATTGAGATTGTTTATATGGTGCAAAAAAAAATTGAAAAAATATTTTTCATTTTCATTATATTTGAGTTTGAAATTACATTCGTTTGAAAAAAAGAACTTTTAACAAAAGTGGAACACCACCTAAGCTCGTTTGTTGGCTTCACGAGTTGGGTTGGTATCTGTAGGATGAGAGTATATATCGTCTTGTTTCATGTGTATTGATAATGGAAGTCATACCGTCACAACTTTTTTTTTTTTTGGAGGATTTCAATTCCAGGTCGATCGAAAAACATTTTTCCCGAGCCTATATCTATGGTCGGGACTATTCATGTTTTGAACTCATGGAGAGTATCAAGCATGCAAAAAACCAAGTTGATCTCACATCGTTTGATATAATTTCGAAACAGCTAGTTGAAATGGTTTCGATCAGTGTAGCACTCTTGTTATTATCTTTTAAAATATACATATTCCGAAATCATATCAAAAGATGAGAGAAAACTTATTCAAGGCTTTTATTCACAGCTCCGCGCAATCTCAAATAGAGGAAAAACAACCCGGTGGCCGCAAACTTTGAATACATGACCACAAACTTTCACAACATGGCCGAAAACTTGTACACTTTGGCTGTGAACTTTGTTATTATGGCCGCAAACTTTTATATACTGACCGCAAACTTTGACATCATAGCCGCATGCTAACATTGTGTACCTTAATAAAAACAAAGAAGATTGGATCAAGTACATCTTACACATATTCAATTGAGCTGATTTTTTAACGAAGCCACTTCAAAAAATATTTTAAAATTTATCAATAGACCGGATCATACGTCTGGGACCTGTAGTTTGCCCCACACGGCGTTGTACACAGTACACTATATGTACAAGCCTTGGTCGGTACCCTTAGCCATAGTATGACACGACTTGTAACACGCCCATAAGCGTGAGTCAAATTTTTTGATAACTCAAGTGTCCGGGTTAGATTACGCGCACATGGACCTAATTGAGAGAGTAATATTGTAGAACAACAAGGGATGGAACAATAAAACTCAATTAACAAATAGGCTCGGATTGTTCCGCGGAATGAATGTTCAAATTAACCCATATGTGTGCTATATTTCGCTTCGTAAACAGTGAGAGCAAAACCTCTCGTAAACGTGGGAAAATCAAACGAAACATCAGTGGAGATTCCCAAATGAACCGACGAATTCATCAAACACATTCGAAGCTAGCAGCTGTTGTCTTTTCCCCTTCATCTGCCTTCTTATGTCTCTTCTCATTCTACTGTCTCTTTACTTCCCCTACCAACCACAATTCCCTCCTCCATATATAAACACCTCATTCCAATGATCATTTATTTATGCTCTCTCTCTCTATCTCTCACTCTCTCTCTCTCTCTCTCTCTATTTGAGTAATCCGTTGATTGTTTTGAGTGAAAATGGCGACGCCGAGAGAGCACATAGAAGAGATCAGGAAGAAGAAGTTCAAGATCGGAGAAGAACCGGATCCCAAGAACGAAGACTTGCATCATGCCGTCAACTACCTCTCTGCTGAACTCTATACCAAAGATGTCCATTTTCTCATGTAGCTCATCCAAGTAATACACACATGCATATTTTATATCTACAATAATAGTGTAGTGGGAATTCTTTGGTTGAATGAACTCGTCATCAATGAGATATGTATCGTATATCGTTTTTTTTTTTCATAATATATACTTCGCCTATGTAACATCTTCGACCAAGGATCGCTTCACCCGTTATGTACCATGCAAGAATATTTACTGAGACGTAGGATACATTAATTAGAGAACCGAACTAAACGATAATGCGTTTAAAGACACTTATTCATTTTATCTCTAATCGTATCGAATTGTAAGATTTGTATCGCGTATCGTGGGACTTTGACAAACTTTTCGCAATAATTTATGTACAGGTATGTAATGTGCCTGTTTCTATTTTTGTGACAGAATGCAGAGGACAATGAGTACCTGGAAGGAGTAAAACCATCACTGGAGTTCGTGATAACGTCGCGGGACATAACGGCCACCGGAGCTTCGGCGACGTTGCTGCTATTCAACAACGAGAAGGGGTTTTCTGCGAAGAACATAGAGTCCATTTGCAGTGTTGGTCACTCCACCAAGAAAGGCAACCGTAAAAGTGGTAATATTGGCGAGAAAGGTATATCTTTTAAACTAACTTCTGAGCCCCTTTGGATGGAATGATTTCAAGAGAAAAGAAAAGAAAAGATTTTGGTTTTTAGCCAAATCACTCATTGAAATTGACTATTTTTTTGAGAAATGGAGAAAAAAGTACAAAAATGAAATGTTTTGATTGGCTTTCCTCCTTTCTCACCAAATCTCACCATTTTTTTATGAGATTTTGTGAGAAAGGGTTTCCTTTTCTTATCACACCATTTCTTATCATCCAAAGGGGCTGTAAGTTTTTGTTAACTTTACTCCACTTGAAATTATGTATTAGTATATGCATGGCACGTACGTATTTGAAAATATTAAAAGATGAGTTCTAAAGCACATTTAAAATAAGCCACCCATAACTAAATATTTTTAGAAATTTCCTAAGATATAACCAAAAAGTCTAAAAAGCAGGCTTTTGAAGCTATTTTGTGACGCCCTGCCCCGCAAACGGCACTCAAAGTGGGCCCGACTCGGTTGGACCACGTGGCGTTCCACACAGAAGACCAAATCACATTTCATAGCCTGTCAAAAAAAAACACCCTGCGGAAGACTTATCACCTTAACATAAAAATGAGTCAACGTATTGACCAACCAACTACAACCTCGACTACAACTATAAGCAACCACATCTATATTACAGTACTTTAAAAATTCTATACTTCAACACATCCACTAACGACTTATTTTTAACTTATATAAATCAATTTCTTAGTTCACTACCTACAACCAACTCGCTCATCCACATCATCCAACGCTAGTCCAAACACTCCTCAACACGATGACCGATATTGGACTCACTCTAAGCAACCTGCTACCTGGCAGACAAAAAAGGAAAGCCAGAATGTATGAGATATAGAAATACTCAATATAATACCACAATATCCGAAAGCATATCAACATGTGAATACACATCACAAACTTGACTGAAATACTTGAATGTATACAACAGTTATAACCAACCTGTCCACCCAACAGAGTGGTAATATTCAATGCACAACAACATGAATATAATCACATCACATGCAGTGGCATGTCTGCCACATCCCATGTACCCAAGGTATTGTGTCCCGCACACCAAGCTCTCATTCACTGTTAATTAGACAGTATGGCGCCATAACTTGGTGCGACTCACTCCACAATCCTTTCGTGGGTACAATCAAGTTAATCATCATACAACAACACGCATATCAATAACTAATTAAACCTCCGTTAACATGATATACAATCTCCAAGCATACATATCATCATGCATGCATATTAACATCATCAATTAACAAGATATACACTCACTACCACAGTAATATCTTATATTGAGAAGAATTATATCAAACACACTCACCTTTGTATCAACCAAGATACGCCAAACTTACGGTTTCAGCATCCCCCAATTGACCGGCTTGCTACCTAGCCACAAGCTAACTATGTCAGTTTAACGAAAGCTTAAACGTTAAAACCAACTCCTGATAATAATCTATGACACCAACAATAGGTTTGACAATGTTTAACAAATACAAATATGTCCATCTCAAAGACCTAGATGTGTGCCAAAACATACTTGAAGTTCAAACACAACATAACTCTCAAAATCGGTTTGAAATCCCATGACAAGCCCATCGTATTTTGCCTATAACTTCTGATTGGTTTAAAATAAAATCATGAAACCACCAACATTAGAAAGCACCACCTCCAGTACATGAATTTTGATATAAAAGTTGCCCAACTTAGAGTCCAAACGCCAAAGTTATGCTCGTTCGAAATTACTCACACAACTGCCCAAGATTGTAGATTTTGCACATCCACCAACTTCAAACCCAAAACTGATTTAACCTAGTCCAAAACAAGACACAAACCCTATATATTCCGAAAGACATACGAGTCTAGTTTCATAATCAAAAACCTGTGCGCAAACTTGATACTTGAGCTAAGAGATATGACCATTTTTCCAAAATGTATCAGTGCAGCATATACAAAACTCAGCAGGGTCACACTAACTTGTAAAATCTGCCAAACTTAGAATATGCATCTAATAAATTCCAAATTTGGTACACACCATTATCACACATCAAAGTTTATTCCTGATTTTTCTCAGATTTTACAAAGTAAGGGAACCTAGTCAAATTCACCCCCAAATTCAAAAAATCGGTGCAGCGAAACACAATTTTCAGCAGAACAATCTGTGTTCGAAAATTCATTGACAATCGAATACTTAATACCTTTCGGTAGTTCCAAATCTAAAATATCACCAACTTATCAATATATTTAATACCCATAAGGACCCATAATTAGTAGGATTGTTTAACTATAAAAAGATTAATGAAAACCGCAGATCAGCAAGCTGTCTGCACAAAAACAGGAACTTGACCACACCTAGATTTATAATTTTTATTTTTTTTCACACTTTTCAGAAAATTCTGAAAATTTAACGCGATACAATAGACACAAATATAAAAATCTAGTAATTATTACAAGAATTCATAAGCTCTCTAGGTACCTTGAATAAATTCGTGAATCCAGCTCTGCACCTATTTTCTTTCTCCTCTTTCTCTTCTTCTTTTTCGTCTCTCTCTCTCTCTCTCCGAAAATATCAGGGAAATGATTGAGGGGAGCTATTTACAAAATATCTCCTCTAGCAAGAATATCAAGTGCAACCACAACACCCCTCCACTTATGCAACTGACCAATAACATTTAGTTAAATATTCACCCAATATGAGTTGATCTCATAAACACGTAATTCAATTAAAATATGAGTTTAAGATACTAAATATCCGGAACGGGTATTATATTTTTATCTTGGCTATTTCTAAAAATATTTGGATAAAAGGAAAAAAAAATTGACTCATTGTCCTTTCATGGTCTCCAATCTGCAGTGGAACCGGCGCATACATTTTTTCGTCCGCCAACTGCTGGAATAAAGAAGTGTTGGGTGGATACTTTGCGTCTAATTAGTCAGTGCTCCACGTGCACGGCCATCTGGTGACTGGGGACACTTTTAACACCGCACATTCTTGTGAGGTCCACGGCGTATGGACCTTCATAACATATGCTGGAATAAAAAAGTGTTGGGTGGCTACTTTGGGTCTAATTAGTCAGTGCTCCACGTGCACGGTCACCTGGTGACCAGGGACACTCTAATACCGCACATTCTCATGAGGTCCACGGCTAAGCGTATGGACCCGACATATGTTTGTGTATTCGTAAATTGTTCATCTGGAACATTACTGATTCTTGAACTAAAGGGTAATGAGAAATGTGTTACGTATTCGTAAATTGTTCATGCTTGTCTGAGTTGTGCTTGTGAAAGAGTTTGAAAACTTTGGAGTTGTGTTTGTTAAAAAGTTTGAGATATGCTAGAGTTAGCGATCTTTCCTACACATTTTTCCTCCATTGGGCATGCAAAGAAGAAAGCTCTTCTAACTTTCTTTTAATTTTTCTTTCCTAGTTTCTAAGCCTCCTAGCTTCGATCCTTCATTAAAATCTAGTCATGTAAAATTATGTTCCTTCTCTGTTTTCTTTCTGTTTCATCGCACAACCGAACGACGAAATAATATCAGTCCTCCCAAAACTTATCTTTGCTTACTTTCACTTCCTTTTCCGAATAGAACGCTTCTCCAATCCAAACCTGGTGACTTCTCAATTTAATTCAGGATACAGAGCCCCTTTTTTTAAAGTAGTCTCCAGTGTGGAATAAATGAAGACCAAAGGATTAATATGAATATTTGCGTTCTTATCAATCAGTTATTTCTTTCTTACTTTTTCTTCATAGTGACTGAACATGTTAAAAGTATGTTTGACACCTACCTCCCCTTTTATTTCGACTTGTATACCTTTTTCATGTCAAATGCGAGTGTTATATTACTTTACTTCGTGAGTTCATTAGGACCAGATTTGAGTTCCATTGCCTGACTACTTGCGGAGGATTTCAGTATTGCTTTCTGAAACAAGTTTTTCTCTGTAATTTAAGGTATTGGATCCAAGGGTGTGTTTCTCATCACATCTCAACCTTACGTATTTAGTAATGCCTATCAAATAAGATTTAATGAAGAACCTTGCCCACAGTGCAAAGTTGGATACATTGTCCCTGAATGGGTTGATGATCAAGACCCGACTCTTTCCAACATAAAGCAAGTATATGGTTCTGGCACTTCTCTTCCCACCACAATAATTGTGTTGCCTCTGAAGCCCGACAAGGTTATACCCGTTAAGCAGCAACTCTCCAGTGTTCATCCTGAACTTCTTTTATTTCTTTCGAAGATAAAGAGGCTTTCAATCAAGGAAGATAACAAGGATTCTAAGCTTAATTCTGTGACTGCAATATCAATTTCAAGCGAGACTAATTTTGCTACAAGGAAGAACATCGATGATGAGTCCTTTCTGCTCCATCTCTCTGCCAATGAAAAAAGGTGACAACTTGGAAAAAGAATGCAGCTACCATACGTGGAAGCAGAGGTTTCCTGTTAAGCAGGAAAATAAAGTGGAAAGAAGAATGGATGTGGAAGAGTTGATGATTACTTTAGCTTTTCCAATCATTCTGTTTTGCCCTACGAATTCGAAGAAAGCCCTTACCGATATCCGTTGGAGTTGATTTTTTACAAGAATCCTCCAAAAAAAATTTAAAAAAGATGAGCGGCTCGGATCATTTTGTGGGATCCCGATATGGATCCCACAAAAATGTATGTGCAAGATATGTGAAAAACATATGTGCAAGTAGCACAGTTGAAAGTATAATTCGATTTGTCAACAAAGGAAAAAAATCTTATCAATAGTGACCTTAACAATTTATTTAGTGAAGAGATCAGTGTGCAAAACGTCCGTACAAAATTCTTAATTAATTATTTCTTCCATACTTCTATAAAGTTTTTTTTTTTATTGGCGAAAGTAACATTTTGTTAAGGGAATGGGGAAAAAGAAATTCCAACCAACCATTGAAAATTACATCCATAAGGGACAAAGCCCATTACACCTGATGACCTAAAAGTCTAGATAATACAAATAAAATCCAAAACACTAGATAGTCTAAAAGTCCAAATATTACAATTAAGCAGAAAAAAGAAACATATAATAACCCAGCAAAATGGGCTGGGCCCAGTCCAAACAATCCAAAACAAACCCTAATCTATTAAAGATCATCCTCCCTACCGCCAACCATAGATCATACAGCCAAGTAGCCAACCACCAACCCTAAACTTCTAATAAGTTTGCAGAATTGTTTCTGAGGCCCTCGGTGTTTGAGAAGTGTTTAGGGTGTTTGCCTTCAGGTGTTTCATCCAATTTTGGTTGGATTCCTCTCACCCCTTAAATTGTTGTAACATTTGACAAGTTTTCTGAATAAAATGTTAGTTTGCCGATAAAAAAAAAAAAAGGTTTGCGGAATTGTGCTTGCATAAGTATTAAGCACTAAACCAACTAGGGCTAGCTCAGTTGATTAGAACTCTTACATCTCATTAGAATGCCAGGAGTTTGAGTCTTTCCATCTACGTGTGGGTGTTCCTCCCTTAGAGGACTTTTTCTTTTCTTTCTTTGTTTATACGCTATAATAGACTTATTTCTTGTATTGGTTGAGTTGTTTGGCTTTCTTATCTCATGGACTCTTGCAATTGAATTTAGGGGAAAATGACGGCCAATGACGTGTTTTGATAATTAATACCCGCTAAGAACATTTTCGGTTTTAACAAATGTTCTTAGTTTGTCCTTGATGGGTATTAATTATCAAAATATGTCATGGGCCGTCATATTCCCTTGATTTAGTATCCCGGATTTGTACTATGTACTTCATACCTGATGTAAAATGATCTTTTTTATCGATTGAAAAAAAAATAAAAAAACATTAAGCACTAGGGTTCCCATCCAATCAAACACAAACACAAACACAGTTTAACCTACCACTCTAGTGATCGTTAAGTTTGTATTGGAATCAGATTGTCATTCCCAATTTGAGAAGTACTATGAAAAGCCGCAATAACACAGGAATGTATCGATCTCCCTATAAATTAACCGCTAGAAACCATTTGAAGTATTAAGGTAGCAAAAGGAGAAAGAAAAGCAAGAATTTTACTATGTGATTTGGTGATAAAGTATAATGTTGGTTTACGAGACATTTGGAAGAATCTCCACGAATTGGGGATGGTGTTGTGCACCTGCCGCATAGCATCATGCTATGTGACCTCCGAGCCGTCCGTTCGGCAATTCTATGGTCCAAATTTTATCTCAGCAATGAACGACTCCGATGCTACACGATAGAGATGAGATTTGGACCGTTGAATTACCGAACTGACGGCTCGATTGCTAAATAGCACCGTGTTGTGCACCGCACAACACTATCCACATTTCGGCTCTTGAACATTGGGGTGGGATTATGTAGAGTCCCCACTAGGAAGCTTTTGATCATTATAATCCACTTGATGGCATGTGTGAGAGAGGGTGATGATTTTTTAGCTCATTTGGTATAGGCGAACTATAAGAGGAGTGACTTGGGGTTTCGACTTTTATTAACACTCAGCTCATCTGATTAGCTAGCCAACACGAGATCGAGTCTTAAATTGCTCTCGATAGCATGACAAACACTAAGTGTGAGAATTATGGACACCACCTGTTAACACGACACAAACCTAACATAAAATTAGAGGGTTTAGGTTGATCACTTTTTGACACGAACACGAATATGATACGACCAGCTATCACGAATTTTAAATGGGATGAAAATACGGGTTAAACTTTTAATTTTGTGTGTCGACCCGTTAACCCAAAATGACGCAACTTGATAAGATATATCAACGATGCCAACCAATAGCCCGTGCTTGTGTAATTCGTTAGCTATTGCTAGTTTTGATTCTTTTGAATTCCTCAATCAGTCGAAGATTTGATTTTCCAAAATCATACTTGATCATCAACTTTGTGGAATTGTGGTTTCCCATGCACTAAGCACTAGGGTTCCGATCGATCCAATCAAACCCAAACACAGCTTAACCTACCATACCAACGACCCTTCTGATCAATTTGAAAAGCCGCAATAACACATGAATGTATCGATCTCCTAATAAATTAACCGCTAGAAACCATTTGAAGTATTATTAAAGTAGCAAAAGGAGAAAGAACAGCAAGAATTTAATTAGTATAATCTGATTCGACCGACAATCATGAAAAAATCTCATTAATGGCGACTTTAACAATTTATTTAGTGAAGAGATTAAAGGGCAAAACATAGTACATACAAAATGCTTTGTTAATTAAGCCCACTCAAGAGTAATGCTAGTCATGATCAACTCTAAGAGTTTGGCCAAGTGGTCTTGAATTGAGACTTAGGAGTATGTTTCTTCATAAGATCTTAGATTTGATTCTCCTTGCCGCTAATTTTTGGAGTCACCTCACTCCTCACGAGTACGTGTGAAATAACTGTGGAAGAAATTGTAGGAATTAGTTCGAGTTGAGCCGAAATACCCAGCATGTGACTCACTAACACTCCAGGAGTCCAGGTACATGTAGTTCATTTGTCCCACCGTTTGTAATAAAAAATGAGTCATTATCATTAATATCTTTAGGAGTGTTTCTTTTCTTTTCATTTTTAGGTCAGGCGATAGGGTTTTTAAGGGTTTGTTGTTCCGAGAATCGAGCACCTCCTCCATAAGGAACCAGAGTCCGGCTCCTCTCCAATTCCATAAGAATTGGAGGATCCTTCAATTCTACATTCAAAAGTCAGGATTAATCCATTAACTAATCTATCTTTGTCTTTCCAAATTTTAACTCACGTGATATTCTACGGGCACCCAATTATCTCTGTTAACCCTTTCTCTAAAGTATTTATCTCATTCCCGGACTCTTAACCATCATGTGTTCCTTTGTCAACAAAGTGTCCTTTTTTTAAAAAAGGATCTCATTTTTGTGGTAGAAAATTGCTACTGATGGAGGGAACATTCTCGGTGGAGCCAACGAGGGATCGTAGTCTCGATGCTAATTTGTATTTCTCTCTCTTTTTGGATTTCAAATTTGTGAAGCCTAATTCAATTCTAAACATAAAAATAATAATAATAATGTTAGAACAATGGCTCATATGGTAAATATGAAGAAAGAGTACTAACGAGTTCTAGAAAGAAGGCTAGATGCTAGAGCGGAGCGGAACAAGTGGAGCGTATTGTACAAGGGTATTTTTGGGATACAGACCAAATACCAGGTTAGGGTTAGAATAGAGTCGGTATAAATACTCTATGTTGTAAACCTTATTTCATACTGTGATAATAAAGAACAGCAGTTGTTCTCGTTCCTGTGGACGTACCCGGTTTTAGGGAACCACGTATATCTCTGTGTTGATTTCTTTACTGTTTATACTCATAAATTATGTATGTGTGTGACGATCCTTAAAAAAAAAGAATTACAAAGGCTTCATATAAGATAAGCTCACCCATCCAAACTCTAAAAGCACCACCACTTAAGTACCGAAGGGAAAATCTTAGATAGTGAAGGGAAGTCGTATTAGGTAATTGGGTGCTCATTGAGTAGCACTTGAGGTAAAATTGGGAAAGGAAAAGAAATAGATAAGTTAATGGATTAATTCTGACCTTTGGATGTGGGTGGAATTGGATCGGAGGATCCTCCATTTCCTATGAGATTGAAGAGGAGCCGAACTCGTGATGTTCTTCAGGAGTACGCTTGATTAGGAAGACAAAGATGAGGAAGACAAAGTTATGAAAATAAAGATTAAGGGCATATCATAAGTGAATCAATTAACACTAAGGGATTGGCCTAATGATTAAAACTTGAGATTTAGGGGTTTGCTCCAAAGGCCTCGTGAGATTCGAAACTCTTAGAAAAGGAAAGAGCTTGGGTGTATATATGTGTGTGTATATATATATATATATATATATATAGAGAGAGAGAGAGAGAGAGAGAGAGAGAGAGAGAGAGAGAGAGAGAACCCGGCCCTTGATATTGAAACATAGGAAAGGATAAAGAAAAACCTCCAACAAAGCATTGGAAGATGGAAAAAAAAAAATCGAAAAACAAGAAAGGCCGATACAGGTGACCCAAATACAGAAACAGAAACCATACAAAACCAGATAAGGCCATGTTTGTAGATCATTGCCCAGTGCAAAAATATCTGAGCTATTAGACAACAAATATAGCCACTAAAGTAGCCATGCATATATTAATGGAGAAAACCTCAATGAGTTGTTCAATTAACTGTTAATTAAGATCAATGATGCGGTACGCTAATTTTGATTACTATACTAATTTGTTTTAAACATCTTGACTAATACTCCTTCCATCCCTATTTAAATTACCACTATTCTATTTTGGGTTGTCCCAAAATAAGTGTCCACTATGAAAGCTAATTAGTAAAATGAAGGATAATTTTGAAAAGTAAAAGGTAAAAGTTGATGTGAAAAGTATAAAGTGGAGGATACTTTTAGAAAGTGAAGGTAAATATTGATGTGAAAAGTATAAAGTGGAGAGAAAAATGTAAAGTAGCGGTGAAAATTGACTTCTAAAATTACATGTTTTTCGAACTAAAATATTTAAAAAGAGACGGAGAGAGTATTAAAATGGTTATGAGAGATACACTCAAAAGGGGAAACCTTATCCCTTCAAATCAAATTATTTAATTCTTCTCCACTTTAGTGCAACTCTATCCACCCCTAACTAGGACAGATGGTGGTCATGCCATGAACTTAAAATAATCAATTATTTTGCATCCAAACTAGTAGAAAATTAGAGTAAAAGGGAAAAGGAAATTGGAAGAAATAGAAAAAGCATTCAAGCTCTCGTATTTTACTCTCCACCTTGATACTCCACAATCCATTCTAAAGTTCTCACGAGGACAGATGGGCACACAATGAAGTCAAATAATTCAATCTTTTGTATCCTAACTAATTAAAAATGATCACAATTGGAGTATAGAGAGTTGGAGAGAGAAAAATCTCAAGGAGTTTTGTCGAGTGGAAGTAATGGCCGCAAGTAAGGAGCTTATTCCTGCCAAGCAAAAAAAATCCACATGATCAATTATCACTACCAGCAAAAAAAATCCTTGGGTCACTAGAGATTTGTATGAAAGTTGATTGTAGGATTTGCAATTAGTCGAGATGCTTATAAATTAGTTTGGACACTCGATTATCAATAGCATGACAATCACTGAAGGCAAATTGCAGTGGCCGGCCATTGCACGCCATTTGGGGTCCACTTCAGGCCCCGCAGCTTCTCATCTTTGAAAAATTAGAAAAAAATGGAAAGATTGGTTTCTCAATTTTCCAAAGATGAAAAGCTTGATCTGAGCACCTACACATCGGATCAAGCTGATTTTTTACAATGCCGACTCAGTTTTTTTTCTAAAATTATTGAATTGTTCAGATTATCCGTGTGGGGCCTAGAGTGGACTCTCATGACGTGCGTTGGCAGGCCACCACATTTTGGGTTCGGTAGCTTTAAACTTTCTGCTCGATTATCGGGGAGAGTTAGAGAATGGTGCCGTTCTAGATAAACAGAAAAAGGAAGTTTAGGAAAAAGAAGGTAATTTCAAACCCAAAAATCATATGTTTATACAAATAATTTTTCTACCAATATGAATATTATTTGATTGATTTCATTGAGATCTTCTAAACAATGCAAAAAAAATTAAATTTTTTTTTGCATTTTTATAATATGTGAATTTAAAATTATCTTCTTTTTAAAAATAAAGGTTAAAAAAGAAAGCGAGACGGACGGAGTGGTCTGATGTCATGGGAATGGTATAACTTGATCAATGGAGTTGTCAGGAGATCTATGGTGCCACTTGTGAAAGCTACCTACCCGGAATTGAGACCCATAAATTACCCGGAATAATAACACTTGAGTCCAGAATACGGCTCCGTTCCAGAATTTGAATGAGTTCTATTTTTTGTTCAATAATAAGGTTTGTTTCATAAAATAAGGAGTAAGTACTTACTTTCTCGATAAAGATATGTGCTACCGACAGCCCCTGTAGGGAAATCGTATCGACGGCCGCGTCGGGCCATCGCCGACCACCGGACGGCCGATCCAAGCAGTCCAAAAATTCTATAAAAAAAAACCGAGGAGGCTCATGAGGGAATCAACGGCATCCGAGGTGTATAGGGTGCTTGATCCGAGCACCCATTTTTTGTGTATGTATGTATATACATATATGCATGAAAAATAAGGTGTTTAGATCAAGCACTCTACGCACATCGGATGCTATTGATTCTCGCATAGTCCCCCTCGGTTTTTTTTTATAAAATTTTTGGACTGCTCGGATCAAGCGTCCAGTTGCCTAAGACGGCCCGGCGCTGCTGTCGGTACAATTTCCCTACACCGGGGGTTGATACTCATAGCAACACTCTTATTCTTGAGTTAAGGCAACTTTAAGCTCAAAAATCATGTGTAAACACAAAAAATTTCCTACCAATATGGATCTTTTGGTAGATCTCATTTAGATCTTTAATACGGTATTAAAAAAATTGAAAAATTATTTTTCATTTACATTATTTTTTAGTTTGAAAATCTGAAATAAGCTGCTTATTTAGGTTTTGTGGAACAACCCTTCTTATTTTTCTTTGAGAAGTTCTAAAATAAGTACTTATTTTGTAAGAAAGTTTCTGGAACGGAGCCTAATAACACTTTGGTCCTTCACCAATAAAAGGTGGTGGCCCCACCCAACTCATTAAAAACAGTACTTGTTTTTCCTTCTTTTCTCCACCTTTGGGCCAAAAGTAATTTGATGTCACCCAGTCACCTGCTGGACCCAAGGTCACCCCAATAACGTCGCGTTCTCTTAGACTTAAACTTAATTTAAATCTGAGAATTTTGTTTTTATTTAAATTTTTTTGGCATTTATTAGTTTTGCGCTAAACTTTTATAGGTTATTGATTCGTCTTGACGAGAGAAAGTGGAAAAGTAAAAAAAAATCTTACTTTTATCAAAGTATTTTGAAAAATTATCATTTTTTTAGCGAAAAAATAACTTTTTGATATGAAAAGTTGTAATTTCTCAAAGTATTTTGATAAAACTAAGTTAAGTTAAGTGCTACAGGTACCGACTGGTACCGTAAGGAAATCGTAGGGATAGCCGCGTCAAGCCATCTCCGGCCACCAGACGATCAATCCGAGCTGTTCAAAAATTCTTATAAAAAAAAACGAGCGGGCCTATGCAAGATTCAATGGCGTCCGACGCGTGTAGGGTTCTAGATCCAAACACTCCATTTTCGTATATATATGTGTGCATACATATATACGAAAATGGAGTGTTTGGATTGAGCACTCTACACGCGTCGGACACCATTTAATCCGCAAAGGCCCCCTCGTTTTTTTTAGAAACTGGATGGCTTGGATCGGCCGTCCGGTGGCCGGAGACGGCCCGATGCGGCCGTTCCTGCAGTTCCCCTACGGTACTTGTAGGTACCTATAGGATTTTCCAAAGGGAAAACAAGTACTGTTTTTAATGAGTTGGGTGGGGCCACGACCTTTTATGGGTGAAGGACCAAAATGTTATTATTCTGGGTAATTTATGAGTCTCAATTCCGGACACGTAGCATTTCCCAATGAATGAGAGAGAGAGAAAGAGAGTTTGAACCCCACTAATAGGGAAATAATAAGTGAGCAAAAAGCCTATGAGAGAGAACGCAATAGCGTTTGGTAGCTGATCATGGTCTCAAAGGAGATGTGCTTTTCCCATCCCCTGACACAACTCCCCCCGACCCCATCCCTTCTTTCCCGTTCTAACCTCAAACCCGTCCCCCCGAACCTTTGTTTTTCTTTTTCTTTTTTTCTTTGTTTTTTTTAATTTTCAATTCTTTTTTTTATTTATTTATTTCATTTCCAGTTTTCCCCTTCTTTTTTTTGGTTAACTCATAATGAAAGAGGGCAGAATGTTTTAGTGTGCGTGAATTTCCGGATAGGTGAGGGAGAGTGTGTGTATATATGCAAGTATGTATAGTGAGTAATTTCTCTACAGAAGGCAGAGGTGCAGAAAGCGGAGGTGAATTATAGGTATTAGAAAGAGGAATCACTCGAATCAACAAATTAACATTTCTTTTTTTTTATATCTGCATCAACATTTCCGATTGGAAAGAGTAAAGGTAGTATTAAGAAGTATTGGAAGAGTAATTTCACTGTTTTATCTTGGCACACGAATCAACATTTCTGTCTGATCTTTTTTTGGTCTTTTGTTCATACTCCAAGCATGAGGTGTAAGCATTGCCTCTAATGAATCCGACGGTTTCTTTTTTCCTTTTTTTCCTTTATATATTTAAAAATATGGTTAAAAAGTGTTTCAAATTTCAATCCGTTTGAACCGGTGGAAAGATTTTAATTTTCTGATCATTTTATCCTAAATGGTCATGATTAAATTTTGACTCAAGGACTCTCCTTGATTAATCCTAAGAAAGTCGTAAAATCAAATATATTTTAGGACAAATCAACGAGAGCCATATATTCAAAATTTAACTATTACCATTTATGATAAAATAATCAAAACTAAAATCTTTCCACCGGTTCAAACGAATTGAAATTTAAAACACTTAATTTTTCAACATCTTTAGACAGTTTATATATTAAAAATATGGTCAAAAAATTAAGTGTTTCAAATTTCAATCCGTTTGAATCGGTGGAAAGATTTTAATTTTTTGATTATTTTATCTTAGATGGTCATAATTAAATTTTGACTCTAAGGCAATCGTTGATTAGCCCTAAGAGAATCGTTAAATTAAATATCTCTTAGAGCAAATCAACGAGAGTTCTAGATTAAAATTTTAATTATGACCATTTAGGATAAAATGATCAAAAAATTAAAATCTTTCCACCGGCTCAAACGGATTGAAATTTGGAACACTTAATTTTTTTAAAAAAAAACTGAATTTTATAATTCAATAAATAAAGAAAGAAATTAAATAAATAAAATAAAGGCAATTAAATAATCAATCAAAGGAATTGCGGGGTTGGGGGGTAATTTGGGAAACGGCGGTGGGGTCCGGGCGGTGTGGTGTCAGGGGAGGGGGAAAAGCAATTTGCAACCCACTAGCCGGGAGTAGAACGCAATAGCGTTTGGTAGCTGATCATGGTCTCGAAGCTTGACACAATCACACTTGTCAATTGTCATCGCTAGAGATCTCTGTCAAAGGCATGAGAGAATCCTTGCACCAATATTGGGTCAATTTGGGTTGTGATATTTTTGGTTGGTCCATTAGTACTCCGTACTACACGATTGGACTGACGGGGAAGAACGAAACAAGGGAAAAAGTACCCTACACACACGCCTCTTAAAAGTGTGTATTGTATATACCTATTGTACGATTCATTCACAATATTTTGGTGTTTCGTAACTTTTATTCTAAAAACTCGTATCCTTTTTAGTAATAGGATTCATAACATTTTTACAATGATTCATAGTAATTTTTTTTTGGAGGCATATATGATACATACCAAAATAAAAGTGTGCATTGTGGGTCAAGGTGAAGTTTGATATTAAGGTGCACTCGGTGGAAGATTTTAAGGGTTATCTCGATGGAATGAGGAAGGTGAAAGTGTAATTTTTTATGAGGAGGGGGGCGGTCCAATTATCTGTTGGATGGCCTTTTGTTGTGTCTTTCAGTTTTTGTTTCCTTTTCTCGTTAAACGTCTGTGCTTAGTGAGTTCTCCACTCGATGTACCCCTTTCGAGTCAATAAATCTTCGTTTTGCCGAGCAAAAAAAAAAAATAAAAGTGTGCATTGTAGTCTTTCTCATACGAAACAAATGCGTTTATGTTGGCCGGCCCAAACGCCTGATTACGAAGAGGGAAAAACTTGCTTGTGAGAGATATGGAGAGTTCAGAAACTAATACTATATGAAATCAATGTTGGGGAATGACTTCAGTGTCCTCGGTCATTTTGAGGACACTTTAACTTTTAGCATAACAAAACCATTATGAGTATAACCAAAATCTATTACAAGCATAACAAAATCATAACAAAACATAACTTGGCATAACTTGTTTGTTATGCCTTGGATGAATTTGGTTATGCCTTAATTGGTTTTGTGGATATTCCTTGGTTATGCCTTATTTGAATTTTGTTATGCTTGTAATGAGTTTTAGTTATACTCATAATGGTAAAGTTATGTCAAAAATTACGATGTTCCAAAAATGACGGGAAACACAATAGCATTATCCCTTTATCTCACATTACTCAACTATTAAGTCACTCAAACTTGGTTATAGAGACTACTTTGTCAGTCGATTGTTTTTAAGTTGGACACCTTCAAGAAAAGAGAATGACTTCGGTGTCCCCGGTCATTTTGGGGACACCGTAACTTTTGGCATAACAAAACCATTATGAGTATAACCAAAATCCATTACAAGCATAACAGAACCATAACAAGGCATAACCAAAATCATAGCAAGCATAACTTATTTGTTATGCCTTAGTTGGGTTTGGTTACGTTTTGACTGGTTTTTTGAATATTCTTTGGTTGTGTCTTATTTGGGTTTTGTTATGCTTATAATGGATTTAGTTATGCTAATAATGGTAAAATTATGCCAAAAATTACGGTGTTCCCAAAATGACCGGGGACACCATAGCATCATCCGAAAAGAAAAAGAAAAAAAAAAGGACACGTGTTGGTTAATTTGGTATACGTCTATGTGGCAGTTTCTATACCTAGTGGGTGCTAATCTGTCAGCATCTGGTTGCATGATTATACCATTCACCAGGGCCTCATTCCTACAACTAGCCCTCTTGTCTGGATGATGCTATTGTGTCCCCGGTTATTTTAGGGACACCGTAATTTTTGGCATAACATAGTCCTTACAAACATAACAAAAATCATTACAAGTATAATAGAACCATAACATGGCATAACCAAGGCATAACTAAAACCAATCAAGGCATAACCAAAAATCAACCAAGGCATAACCAACCAAGTTATGCCTTGTTATGGTTTTAGTTATGCTTATAATGGTTTTGGTTATACTTATAATGGTTTTGGTTATGCTTGTAATGAATTTGTTATGCCAAAAATTACGTTGTCCTCAAAATGACCGGGGACACCGAAGTCATTCCCCTGCTTCTATATATAGATTGCCATACTGTGCCTCTGAATTGTGTGACATTGCTTGATTGATTGAGAGGGAGAGGCAGAGGGAGAGGGAGATGGCCATTTTCGGTCTACAGGATTCATGGGTTTTCACATTTGGCATTATAGGTATGTACAAACAAGTGCAAAAGAATAAAAGTTTGTTTTACGACAATGGAATTTTAAATTCTTCCATTAATAATTTAAAAGTTGGATGATTCTCATGGGCACTTTATTGTTTAGTACTATTTCTAGTTTGTTTGCATATATGCTATTAGTACTAACCTTCCTTAACTTGCCATATATCTAGAAGTTTCCCTGATAATTAATTAAATAGAGAACTAAATCTTTCCATTTTTAAAATGTTGCATGCAGGCAATATTATCGCCTTCATGGTCTACCTTGCTCCAGCGTAAGTTTTCTCTTAGTCAATTACTCCTATCTTTTTAATTTTGGTTTGTTACTTATTGCTACTTTATGTTAAGATTTAATGAAAGGAATAGTACTAACTAAGTTTCAAAATTTTTCCGAATTTCCCATGCAGGCCGACATTCTACCGGATTATCAAGCGAAAATCAACCGAAGGGTTCCAGTCGTTCCCTTATTTGGTTGCACTCTTTAGTGCTATGCTATGGCTATACTATGCCTTTCTTAAGTCCAATGCTTATCTTCTCATTAGCATCAACGCCGTTGGTTGTGTTATAGAGACTATCTATATTGCTCTATACATTGCTTACGCACCAAAGAAAGCGAGGGTATTGTCAAAACTTCTTATTTAGCAGTTGTTTTTCAGAATTATGGTTTCGCATAACACTTTTGAGGAATTGTTTTTGAAAGTTAAACACCCATATCGTTTTTATATTACTTGTATTCAAGCTCAGATATATTTCGAGAATTCAAAAAAAAATTTGTTTTCATTATTTTCATAAATTTTGCAGATGTTGACCGTGAGGTTCTTGCTTCTGTTCAATGGGGTATTTTCTGTGGTGGTTCTTTTCTCCCACTTCCTAGCAAAAGGAACCATTCGAATCCAATTACTCGGGTGGATTTGCCTTGTGGTTTCTGCTAGTGTATTTGCTGCACCTTTGAGCATTATTGTAAGTATATTTATTTTTTTTCCGCAATACTGGGAGCACAACTGCATCCAGAAGCGTTCAATGTATATGGTCTCTCATACATCGGACAGTTGTGTTTGGAAATGTGTTTGTAGAATGCAACTTTGACGACTAGGGGGTGACCACAGTGGCGTAGTGTATTGAATCAATATACTCTCATGAGATGTCATGCATGTGAAGTAAAACGGAATCTATTAGGGTTTTATTTCACAATCCAAATCGTTCATTTTGCAAGTTTCGATGTTTGGGTCATCCATGTCAAAAATTAGGTTGATCAAGAAAAGATATTTATCCTATTTGTCTCAAGAGTGATCATGACGTATTAGGTCTAACTGCTCATTGCTCTTAAGATAGATATGATTCAATCAAGCTTCTACCCATGTCTGATCAATCTGGTTTTTAATTACGCGAAAGAGGTTGCTCTTCAGAAACCATTTGGATGGCATTAGAAAGCATAAAATCTAAGTTCTTTTGTAATTCTCATTTTTTCCAACTCTTGGTTGGCCTTTACTTCTTCTCTTTTGGGATTGTTGGCTAGCATATGATTGGATTGGTTTTTTCTTTCAATGATGCTTGCCTTATCCTTCTCGATGTACCCATTATCGAGTTTCTAATATAATTTCTTTGCTTATCAAAAAAAAAAGAGGTTGCTCATGAAGATATGAGTGGTTGGAATTGTGGAATTTGATCATGATGGGGCCTATTTTACGTCGCATTAGGAATCATCATAGAGTCGTAACTTGTTATCATACTTTGTTCATCGTGCAGTTTGGGACACTTGACGAAAAGCCAAACTATTACTAGTAATTTTTTTGTTGCATTATTTAAGGCTATGTTTGATTTTGTGATGATAATTAATGTGCTATGTTATGATGCAGAGACAAGTCATACGCACCAAAAGCGTGGAGTTCATGCCATTCACGTTGTCATTTTTTCTCACATTAAACGCAATTGCATGGTTCTTCTACGGTTTATTGCTCAAGGACTTGTTTGTCACGGTTAGTCTCTCATTCTACAAAGGAATAACCACACAAATTATCATCAGTTTTTACTTCTCCCATTTTTTGGGGGTGATTTAGTAGAAAAATTCAAACATCTTTCATGTTTTGTTTACGTTTTTAGTTTCTTGTGTCAAGATGAATCGAAAAGGTAAAACAATTTTAAAATAACCGTCGTAAAAAAGTTACTTTCTTTAGACACCCTGTTAAACACAAGGTTAACCTACGTATAAAAAGATTCTTACACTAATAATTATTGATGTCATTCCTAATTCATTTTTTTACACTAATAATTATTGATGTCATTCCTAATTCATTTTTTTTCCCCTCTAAATTTACAGGTACCAAATCTTTTAGGTTTTTTCTTTGGGGTACTTCAAATGGTTCTTTATCTCATCTACAAGAACTGCAACAGAGTTCCAGAGGAGCAGCAAAAACTGCCATCAACTGTGAAACTAGAAACTATCGAAAGTGTCGATCAGGTGCATTCGGTACCTGATCTTGGTGATGATAAATAAGGAACTGATGATCTAAACAAGCACGGAAAAACCAGTTGTGATGAAGAAATTGGCATGGATGCCTCTAATCAAGTTTAGTTGACACCGATGAGTAACATATACTATATTGTCCTTCAATTAAATGTAGTAAAAGCTTCACTTTATTTACGACTCGTATTCATTTTGTTTCGATCGTCATCATTTTACAGTTATTGTTCATGTGTCTTTGTACCACATTTCAATGAACACTCATCATAAATTCATAACTCAACTTTTGTGCAATATTTAAGGTCTATCAAACTCATTCTTAAATTGTGACAACTAACCACCCTCTATGTCTATAGTCCTAATTAACTTTTTGTATACTTAACCTGTCAACGTAATTTCGGTGGCAATTAAAAGATGACTTCAAAATCTTGAAATTGATATATCATACACTCGAATTGGACATCGAACGAGGAAGTTATGGCCATTCGAAATTGGGCAAAAACCCAGAAAATATTGACAGCAACAGCAGAAAATGAGGCAGCTGACACACCTTTACTCTTATGATCATAACTTTCTGT
The DNA here is from genome assembly GCA_014282245.1 of Rhododendron simsii. NCBI lineage: Eukaryota > Viridiplantae > Streptophyta > Magnoliopsida > Ericales > Ericaceae > Rhododendron > Rhododendron simsii. The sequence continues at coordinate 26,408,757 of CM024964.1, forward strand.
GTACTTAATGTTTTAAGGTGATTCCGGTGGCCCTGGAAAGCTGACTTCAAGATCTCGAATTCAATATATAATTTGTGTGTTTTTGATATCGCACAAGGAAGTTATGACTGTTCGAACTTGGAAAAAAAACTTAGAAAAACAGCAGAAAACGGGACAACAAAAAAATTATGGGGATTTCAAAGGAATTCAACAACAAATCTCAATACAATAATCAATACCAAGTCTCAAACACTATATCAACTCATGAATACATAAAAGTAGTTAGATTTTCATACCTCAAGCATCAAAGCCGAACTCATGAGATCAAACAAAGTCATAGCCTCCAAAACTTCAAAATCATCCAGTTCCTCTTTCCCCAAGCTTGACCCACGAAATTAAGGCTCAATAATGCGTATAGAAGGTAAAATGGAGATGGGTTTGTATAGGTTTCATGTTGTTTTGATGGGTTTTTGGCTGAGAACAAAAGAGAGGGAGAGAGAGCCAAAGAGAGGGTTTCGGGAGAGAGTGGATCTCCTACACACGCATCCACCCATACACTCATGCATCTTACATTAACACCCTTTCACTAATCATGCTATCACATTAACCCCAAAATAAATAATTACAACGCATATCACATATGATCCATATTCTAACATTTTTATGAAACGCCGGGACTATATAATTTTTTTTTTAACAGTCTCTACATTCACAGCTCCACCGTAAAAAAGTTTTTCTCTCAAAGATATTCAATCAACTTGATTTTTACCGTACTTGAATTTCTCAAAGAACTAAACAAAATGAACGGTCATGATCACTAAGATGAGCCTGGAAAGAATTCTTTTCGTTCTGAAATTGTACTCTCAAATTCATTTGACGGATTTGAGAGGAGCTGGACCCGATGAGAGGGATCTCCAATGCTTTTTGATTCTTGTATATAGATACAGAAATATAATGGAAGTTATGGTAGGGAAGGAAATCTCACGCAAACACATGCACATGGCGGAAGACAGGCATAGAAACCAAATCGGGAACATGGGAAGTTATGGGAGGGAGGGAAGGAATCAAATAGAGGAAAAACAACTCGGTGGCCGCAAACTTTGAATACATGGCGGCGAACTTTCACAACATGGCCGGAAACTTGTACACTTTGGCTGTGAATTTTGTTATTCTGGTTGCAAATTTTGACATCATGGCCGCGCACGAACATTGTGTACCTTAATAAAAAAACAAAGAAGATTAGGTCAAGTACAGCTTACACATATTTAATTGAGCTAATTTTTATATAGAGTCACTTGAAAAAATATTTTAAAATTTATCAATGGATCCGATCATATGTCTGGGACCTGTAGTTTGCCCCACACGGCGTTGTACACAGTACATGCACTGCATGTACAAGCATTGGTCGGTACCTTTAGCCATAGCACGACACGACTTGTAACACACCCATAAGCGTGAGTAAAATTTTTGATAACTCAGGTGTTCGGATCAGATTACGTGCACGTAGACCTAGTTGAGAGAGTAATATTGTAGAATGACAAGGGATGGCACAATAAAACTGGATTACCGAATAGGTTCGGATTACTCCGCGGAATGAATGTTCAAACCAAAATGTGTGCTACTATTTCGCTTCGTAAACAGTGAGAGCAAAACCTCTCGTAAAGGTGGGAAAATCAAACGAAACATCAGTGGAGATTCCCAAATGAACCGACGAATTCATCAAACACATTCGAAGCTAGCAGCTGTTGTCTTTTCCCCTTCAGCTGCCTTCTTATATCTCTTCTCATTCCTACCAACCTCAATTCCCTCCTCCATATATAAACACCTCATTCCAATGATCATTTATGCTCTCTCTCTCTCTCTCTCTGTCTCTCTCTCTCTCATTTGAGTAATCTGTTGATTGTTTTGAGTGAAAATGGCGATGCCGAGAGAGCACATAGAAGAGATCAGGAAGAAGAAGTTCAAGATCGGAGAAGAACCGGATCCGAAGAACGAAGACTTGCATCATGCCGTCAACTACCTCTCTGCTGAACTCTATACCAAAGATGTCCATTTTCTCATGGAGCTCATCCAAGTAATACACACATTCATATTTATATCCACAATAACGTGTAGTCAAAATTCTTCGGTTGAACTCATCATCAATCAGATATGTATCGTGTATATCGTTTATTTATTTATTTCATAACATATTCTTCACTTATATCTAACATCTTCTACCAAGGATCGCTTCACCCGTCATGTACGTACCATGCTAGAATATTTACTCAGACATAGGATACATTAATTAGAGAATCGAATTATACAATATGTACGTATTTTTGTTGTGTTTGTCACGTAAGATTTATTTAAACATAATGCGTTTAAAGACACCTATCGATTTTATCTCCGATTGTATCGAATTGTAAGATCGTATCACGTATTGTAGGACTTTGACAAACTTTTCGTAAGAATTTAAGTACATGTATGTAATATTGTAATGTACGTACCTGTTTCTGTTTTTGTGACAGAATGCAGAGGACAATGAGTACCTGGAAGGAGTAAAACCATCACTGGAGTTTGTGATAACGTCGCGGGACATAACGGCCACCGGAGCTTCGGCGACGTTGCTGCTATTCAACAACGAGAAGGGGTTTTCTGCGAAGAACATAGAGTCCATTTGCAGTGTTGGTCGCTCCACCAAGAAAGGCAACCGTAAAAGTGGTTATATTGGCGAGAAAGGTTTCCCTCAAACTAACTTCTTAAGTTTTTGTTTACTTTTTTTTTTTTTCAACATTGTATACATGCGCGGGAGTTAGTGAGAGTATTAGAAGTTAGTATTAACACAAGGGGTTGATCTCCCATCTATAGGAATCGAACCCGCAACCTCACTCTCCCAAAGGAAGTTACACGACCAACTGGGCTATGCCCAAAAGGTCGGTTAGTTTTTGTTAAGTTTACTCCACTTGAAATCATGTATTAGTATATGCATGGTACGTACGTATTCAAAAATATTACTACCGGTAACTAAGTATTTTTAAAAATATCTAAGATAAAGTCAAAAGTTCAAAAGTCGGCTTTTGGAGCTTTTTATTTTGGCTATTTCTAAACATATTGGGTAAAAGTAAAAAAAAAAAAAAATTGATTTTTCCAATTCCTCTCATCGAGACGAATCAATAATATGCAAAAGTTCGACGTGAAACTAACAAAATGCATATTTTTTTAATAAAGACAAAACGCCTAAAAAGTCTGAAAAATTTAGCGGAACAGGGCCTAAAGACCACTATTGTAAATACCAGCTTTGTTTGGTTGAGAGTTTAGTTTAGTTTAGTTTTGGTAGTGGGTGGAGAGAGAAATAGGGTAATGATTGAAAATAGGGGTAATGATTGGAGAGAAATAGAGAGAGATGAGAAGATAATAATTGGAGAAATAGGGTAATGATTGGAAAAAGAAGTAGGGTAATGATTGAAAAACAAAATAAAAACTAAACTAAACTTCGAAAGAACATAGCCAGGCTTTGGCGCAGAAAAAATATTCGAACCTGATTTGAACTCTCGCCCGTCGCCCAATAAAGATAAAAGCACGTTCTTGTGAAACGTTTCCCACGGCTACCGTTCCCCAAATATGACTGCAACAATTTTTCCGACGGTAATATCTTCATGATCAGTGTCTTTTATCAAACTTGTTTCAGTTTAAAATGAATAGTTCGACTCTTAATTCATCGCCCTTCTATGGTCTTCAATCTGCAATGGAACTGGTGCATACGTTTTTTCGTCCGCCAACTGTTCGATCATAGTATGCATCAGCTAAACACCCTTCATTACATATGCTGGAATAAAGAAGTATTGGGTGGCTACTTTGGGTCTAATTATTAGTCAGTGCTCCACGTGCACAGCAACCTGGTGCTCCGGGACACTCTTAACATCACACATTCTCGTGAGGTCTATGGCTAAGCTTATGGACCCGACATATGCGTGTGTCTTCGTAAATTGCTTGTCTGGATTACTGATTCTTGAACTAAGGGTAATGCAAAATGTGTTATGTATTCATAAATTGTTCATGCTTGTCTGAGTTGTGCTTGTGTGAGTTGTGCTTGTGAAAGAGTTCGAAAACTTTGGAGTTGTGCTTGTTAAAAAGTTTGAAAAGTTTGAGAGATGCTAGAGTTAGAGATCTTTCCTACACATTTTTCCTCCACTGGGTATGCAAAGAAGAAAGCTCTTCTCACTTTCTTTTAATTTTTCTTTCCTCCTTTTCTAAGCCTCCTAGCTTCGATCCTTCCTTAAAATCTAGTCATGTAAGTTATGTTCCTTCTCTGTTTTCTTTCTGTTTCATCACACAACCAAAAGGACGAAATAATATCAGTCTTCCCAAAACTCATCTTTGCTTACTTTCACTTCCTTTTCCGAATAGAACGCTTCTCAATCCGAACCTGGTGAGTTCTCAATTTAATTCAGTATACAGAGCCCCTTTTTTTTAAGTAGTCTCCAGTGTGGAATAAATGAGGACTAAAGGATGAATATGAATATTTGTGTTCTTATTAATCAGTTATTTCTTTCTTACTTTTTCTTCATAGTGACTGAACATGTTAAAAGTATGTTTGACACCAACCTTCCCTTTTATTTCGACTTGCATACCTTTTTCATGTCAAATGCGAGTGTTATATTACTTCGTGAGTTCATTAGGACCAGATTTGAGTTCCATGGCCTGACTACTTGTGGAGGATTTCAGTATTGCTTTCTAAAACAAGTTTTTCTTTGTAATTTCAGGTATTGGATTCAAGAGTGTGTTTCTCATCACATCTCAGCCTTACGTATTTAGTAATGGCTATCAAATAAGATTTAATGAAGAACCTTGCCCACAGTGCAAAGTTGGTTACATTGTCCCTGAATGGGTTGATGATCAAGACCCGACTCTTTCCAACATAAAGCAAGTATATGGTTCTGGCACTTCTCTTCCCACCACAATAATCGTGTTGCCTCTGAAGCCTGAAAAGGTTATACCTGTTAAGCAACAACTCTCCAGTGTTCATCCTGAACTTCTTTTATTTCTTTCGAAGATAAAGAGGCTTTCAATCAAGGAAGATAACAAGGATTCTAAGCTTAATTCTGTGACTGCAATATCAATTTCAAGCGAGACTAATTTTGCTACAAGGAAGAACATCGATGCTGAGTCCTTTCTGCTCCATCTCTCTGCCAATGAAAAAGGCGACAACTTGGAAAAAGAATGCAGCTACCATATGTGGAGGCAGAGGTTTCCTGTTAAGCAGGAAAATAAAGTGGAAAGAAGAATGGATGTGGAAGAGTTGGTGATCACTTTGGCTTTTCCAAATGGGCAGCGCCTCAACAGAGGCATGCAAACTCCTGGAATCTACGCGTTCCTCCCTACAGAGATGGTTACAAATTTTCCCTTTATAATTCAGGCAGATTTTCTTCTAGCGTCGTCAAGGGAAACCATTCTCTTGGATAACAAATGGAACCAAGGGATTCTTGACAATGTGCCCTCTGCTTTTATCTCTGCATTAATTTCGCTGGTGAAATCAGTAGAAGATGCTCCGGTATCTAGCCTACCTCGTATGTTTGAGTTCTTACCTATCAACAGCTCTTCTTATCCCCAGTTGAATGTTGTTCGGGAAAAAATCAAAGAAAAATTGTTGGATGAAACTATAATACCTTGTGAGTCATACACCGAGCATAAGCTTTTTTGTAAACCCGGTGAAGTATGGAGGCTAATGCCTGCTTTTTGGAGTATATTAGATAAGGCGAGGAAGGAGGAAGGGCTGAGCTTGCACAATGTTTCTTCCAATGGGCGATATGTGCTTAGTTCTTCATTCGATAGAAAGGACTATGACCACATATTGAATTTCTTGGGATTGAAACTTGTCGAGGACGAATGGTATGCAAACTGCCTCCGGTTAACTAATCTCGTGTTGGGAGTGTCAGAGGAGGTGTATTTGGATATTCTGTTGTTTCTAGCTGAGAAATGGAGTTCTAATTTTCAGAGAACTAACATCAGAAACATACCACTTCTGAAGTATGTGAATCTCAATGGGGATGTGTCTTTTTACACTGTAAATAATGTCTCCCAGAAGATTGTGGCGGCGGTTCTTCTATCCCGTGAACCTCATCAGATATCATGGCTGATTGATTGGAACCAGGAATTTAGAGTTGGCCGGCTTTTCTTACCTAAATCTACACAAGAAGCCATCCATCGATGTTCGAAGAGGCAGACGCTATTGGAATGGCTCTCAAAAGAGCTGAAGGTTGATGCTGTTAATGTCTACCAATATACAGCTTTAGTTGCTAAATTCCTAATTAATGATCGGAAGCTTGTTATTACTTATGTTCACTTCTTATATCACTCACTTACAAATAACCATTTGTCTTGGATGGAGGTTAATCATTTAAGTCGTAGTATGCCACTAGTGGACAACTATGGGCGGGTGACGGCACAAGGTAAAGGGGTTCTTGTTCCTGCTAATGGAAGCAAATGGTTCAGTCTGATTGGTTCGAATCCTTGGAGATACCAAGGTTTTGTTGAGCTAGGAGAAGACTATTTGCATTCGGGCACATTTGCTGGTGTATGTACTCCTGAGAAGCAGCTTATTTCTTTCCTTAAAAGTAATCTTGGAGCATCTGACGTCCCTGATTTATCTCCTCCAGATGTTGCTATTCCTACAATGTGTTCCCCGCTTACCAAGCAAAACACGTTCTTGCTTTTGGATTGGATTCGTAGCAGGAAACGAAAGGGCATCGAACTGCCCAGAAATTTCTTGTCATGCATTAAGGACGGAAGCTGGATGAAGATTTCTCTGAGCGGCAGTCCTGGCTATAGGCCTCCATCTCAGTCATTCCTACCAACCTCGTCATGGGGCCAACTTCTGCAAAACGAATGTGTGCTTGTTGATATCCCAATAATTGATCGTAGTTTTTATGGGGATGAAATAGATGGATACAAAGAAGAGTTGCAAGCAATAGGAGTGATGTTTGAATATGGAGAGGCTTGTCAATTTGTTGGGAAGCATCTCATGTCTCTGATGGCTTCCTCTACTCTGACGAGAGGGAATGTGATTTCGATACTGAAGTTTATTAAGTTTTTGAAGGTTAAATTTCTTTCTGCTGAAGAGTTTATCCGTAGTATCAGATTAGGAAAATGGTTGAAAACTTCACTTGGCTACAGGTCCCCTGTTGGATCTGTTTTGTATGATGATGAATGGAGAGTTGCATCACAGATCAGCGACATCCCATTTATTGATCGAGACTACTACGGTGAGGAAATCATTGGTTTCAAAGCTGAACTCCAGCTGCTGGGTGTTGTAATTAGCTTCTGTCAAAATTACCAGGTTGTGTCTGATCATCTAAAATCTCCAGCTCACATCAATGCTCAAACTGCTGAATCTGGACTTTTTGTACTGCAATGTTTACAGCTTCTGAAATCATCTGACAAGTTTGTTCAAGCGTTTAGAAACAACAAATTTTTGAAGACAAATATGGGTTACACGTATCCAGTTGGGTCATATCTGTTGAATCCTGCATGGGGTTGCCTTCTTCATGTTTTCAATTGCTTCCCATCTATTGACGAAAACTTCTATGGGAACAGCATCGTCTTGTACAAGAATGGATTGAAGCAATTGGGGGTCGTAGTGGATTTTGAGGAGGCAACCATAGCATTTGCTCGCTTATTCAGGCAGCAATCGGCACTACCTTCCATTAGTAAAGACAATGCTCTATCATTCCTGGCATGTTACAGAAAGCTACAGGGTACGACTTTTGAGTTCCCTGACGAGCTGAAGAGATGTATCTGTGAGGTTAAATGGGTACGAACTCGCCTAGGTGACTGCAGAGCTCCAAGGGATTGCATTCTGTTTGGCCCTGATTGGGAATCTCTCTCTGCTATCTCTTTGCTTCCCTTTATTGATGATACTGACAATTACTATGGCAAGGGCATCCGTGAATTCATAGAGGAGCTAAAGAGTATAGGAGTAGTTGTTGCTTTGAAGGATGGTTTCAGGTTTGTGGCTGCTGGCCTTTCTTTACCCCCTGATCCTAGTAGAATTACTCCTGCAAATGTGTATTCTTTACTAGAATGTGTCCGCAACTTTCAGCAACAGAAGCATGAGACTTTGTGTGATTCATTTTTGAAGAATATTGGTAATGGATGGTTGAAAACCCACTCTGGCTATAGGACTCCTGAGAAGTGCCTGCTGTTTGATTCTGATTGTGGTTCATTCTTACAGCCGGATGATGGACCATTCATTGATGAAGAATTCTATGGCTCCAAAATTACATCCTATGCTAAAGAGCTTAGTTCAATAGGCGTCACTGTTGAAGCTAGAAATGGATGTTCCCTGCTTGCTGATCACATAAAATTTCATTCCAAGTTCACTACTATCGTTCGAACGTATAGTTACTTGATGAACTTCAACTGGGTGCCTAACATCGGAGATACAAGAATGATTTGGATTCCAAATGGAAGTGATGATGGAGTGTGGGTAAAACCGGGAGAATGTGTACTCTCAGATGAGGATAATCTCTTTGGTATGCAGTTGAAGGTGTTGGAGAAACACTATGAGAAAAATTTACTCAAGTTTTTCTCAAATGTTTTGGGAGTTAAAGCCCATCCTTCACTTGACGACTATTGTTTGCTTTGGAAGCAATGGGAGTGTTCTGGGAAGCCACTTTCGCCTGTGACTTGTCATGCCTTTTGGAAATTTGTAATAGAAAACTGGAGTTCGAGGACAGAGAAGACTCTTCTTGATAATTTATCGAAACTGCCTGTATATTCTGCTTCAGGTAAAATTTTGTTGTATAGAAGGCAAGATGTTTTCATTGCTGATGACCTTCAGCTGAAGGATCTTTTTGAACAGTGGCCAATATTTGTCTGGTTTCCTCAGGCGAGCTCACCATCCCTCCCTCGGTTCAAGCTTCTTGAGGTTTACAGCAAAATTGGAGTCCGAAACATTTCTGAATGCGTGAGGAAAGAAGAAACATCTGTAATGGATGGTGGTGGGCTAAATAAAGGAAGTCCTAGGGACAATTTGATTGGGAGAGGGCTGATTAGGCTTATTCTTGGGTTTCTAGCTGGTCCAACTCTCCGAATGGAAGCAGAGAATAGGCATGAAGCTGTCAGATGCCTCATTAATCTAACTGTGCTTGAGACACCGGAGCCAATTACGATTGGCTACAGTTTAACTCTCTCTTCTGGAGAAAACTTGAAAGCAGAAGCAAAACCGATGATCCATTGGGAAAAGGCTAGTAAAAGGTTATTTGTGAAGAATTTGGACAGGTCAGGTGGACATAGAAGTAACATTGAATATGCTACATATTTTTCTGAAGCAATAGCCAGGGGATTGCTGTGGGAGAAGGAAGATTCTATTGACCAACTGGCTGAACTGATCAAATTGGGATTCCTTGTGGAATTTGATGAGTACGCAATTGGGTTCCTGATGAAGACCAAGAATCTGCAGCTGTTTTTGGAGGATGACAGGTTCCTCTCTTCAGCCTTTCCTTGGCGATTCTGGGGATTACCCGCCTCAATCGTCAATTTCTGCATGCATTACTACAGTAGGTATTTTTGAATTACTGATGTGTGGAAGTGTGATAAAATATGTCCATCTCCTCTAAAGTGTGCGATGATGGCAGGCTCGTTTTGGTCAAAAAACAAAAGCATTAGATAAACAGCTGTTTTGTATTAGCTATGCCATGTTCTACTGATGTTTTCTGAAGTTAGTTTTGATAAAACCTTGTTACTGGGGTTATTTTGTTTGGTATGTAAGGTGATGAATTATAAGCCTTAAATTTTGTTGGCTTTGGCCCTTAACCTTCTGTTTCACGCCTCCTCTGTTGCAATTGCTGTGCATATCATTTCGTCTCTCTCTCTCTCTCTCTCTCTCTCTCTCTCTCTCAACCATCAAATTACAATGAGAGTTCTGAAGTTTAATTTATAGATTTTTGATTTGCTACTTTTCCAGGGAAAGATAGAATAAAACCTTTATCCCCTCGCATTTTAGGCCTGATATCCACTTTCTCTCACAACTTAAGGTCTACTCTCTGCATGCCTACCAAATCCTAAAATTTACCTTTAGATGCAGTGAAACATTGGCGTGGAAGCCGATTCCAAAGGAAGTCCTAGAGCTTTGGAACTATGTTCAAGAGTAAGATTAACGTTTTCATTGGAAGGGAATCATACGAAATGGCATCTTTTGTGCCTTTTTGTACAGTGTTCGGATGGATAATCATACTTGGAAGAAGATTAATTGATCTCATACTTTCCAACAGAAAACCTACGGTCTATAGGCTCGAGTCCATTTCAGGTTAGTTGTGTACATTTCAAGTCAACCGGATACAAACAATGTACAAGTCAGCCGGATACAAACAATTACTAGAAAGGTTGACATCGTCAACTTCGGATTACACGAGTTTAATTTGAACACAAACTGTTCAATTTCTATATTGTTGGGCCATGTCTAGTCGGTGATCTTGTAAGAAAAAAGTCGATCCAAATTCGTTAATCTCATGTAATGTTCCAACTAGATGTTACATTGATTGGTAACAAAGGGCATACAAAACAGACATAACGCAAATCCAACCAGAGTTTTTATATTGAACATATAAAAACCTACCCTCTGTTCACCTCTGTAAGCCAAATTAACAGAACCCATCTCATCTTTACTCGCGCACACACACACCCCACTCTCTCTCTCTCTCTCTCTCTCTCTCTCTCTCTCTCTCTCTCTCTCTCTCTCTCTTCTGTGTTTGTGAGAGAGTGTCTGTGCAACCCTAGAAGAGACAAGCACATGAACAAACCCAAACCTCAAACCTAATTTGAACAAACCCATCTGCAATATGGAAAAGGTAGCATAAAATGGTTATCGGGTGAAAGAGATCGTACAAAAAATTATTGAACAAACCCTTCTCTCCCAAACAAAGAAAAATACCAAAATATTGTTCCAAAAATCAGTTTCCGAACAAAGCTGAAATTCTGATGATGCCTAACAATCTTAAACATAGAAATCGACATGAAAACCTTCTCACTGCCTACTAAGTTACTGACTATACCTTTGTTGTCTAACCACTAGCTATGGGCGTGTGGGTCTTTTGCCTTCAAGACACATCACAGTTTGAATAGATGTCAAACCAACATGATGCTCTTTGCCTTGCAATAGGAGTACTAGAAATTGTATGACTAAAAGCAAAAGTATACATTATGTAACAAAAAGGATAACAATTCCATTGAAAAGTAACAGATGAAATGGAGTAACGGAAGACTACAAGTAATAAAATCGGACAACGAAGACAACCGGCCCATGTTCATGGTATTCAGGGCATGGAATTCATCGATACTAGAAATTGTATGACTAAAAGCAAAAGTTTACATTATGTAACAAAAAGGATAACAATTCCATTGAAAAGTAACAGATGAAATGGAGTAACGGAAGACTACAAGTAATAAAATCGGACAACGAATACAACCGGCCCATGTTCATGGTATTCAGGGCATGGAATTCATCGACTGAAGGCGTTTCATGATAATCATACTCAGATCAAGAGAGCGCTGAGCACAGTTGGAAAGGCAAGAAGATTCACCAGAGCTGAACTTGCTTCCAGGAGTACCAGTAATGCATTTGTCCCAGCATACGCTTGTAAGCTTTGCAACCATTTCGTTAACCATGGCCTTTTGCTTTTCTTGCTGCAAGCATAGATTCAGAAATTGTAACCCCATAATGGTGAGACACGGTTAGGGTCCCAGAAAGCTGAACATAGAAAAATAAACAAACTCTATATAAGTTCCAACAAGGTTTGAATTGTCCACAGTTGATGACTATATTTTTGCAAGTCAGGCTAGAAACTAAAGGCAGGTGGGTAACTGATAATTCTCGTGGTTCTGAGTAACACAAGTTTTCTAACACTAACTGCATGTCTTACTAATCAACCCAAAAGATTCAATTCATCTGGAATGCACTTTTCAACCCATCATATATAGATTACCAGTTGAATATAAGACAGCTTCAAGAATCCCCCGGCGAGTCCTACTGTAAGTACCCCCATTAAAAACTACCTACTCAATCTACGGTATTCCATCTCTGGATCAACTACACATGAGCCACATTCTACTCTCAAGGACACTTCCACTATTACATCAAAGCATCAAGTCTTGTATCTTTATCCCAGCACTTCAATCAGGCCCTGATAATCATCATCAAAACAAGATGGCTTTAATAAATAACCTACACCCTCAAATATTGTCCAACACTAGGCCCTAGACATCTAAACCAACAGGAAAAAAAAATTCCTACCTTTTGGAACTCATCTGTCTCCACATTTTATCTCCAACAAAACTGTCATTTATTTATTGGTTCTGTCCAATCATAGTGTACGAAAAAGCATAAAATAATCTTGTATCCATCTCATAATTTCCTTGCAATGAATAGGATTATGCCACTTGGCCATAGTTCCAAAACTATACAATCGGATTTGGCTTTCCACAGTCCAAAAGTACCAATGTCTCAGTATGCTTTAAGACAATTTGAGGATTTCGAAGGGCATAGAAAGCAGGCCTAACATCTTGTGGGCTACAACAGAAGAGTAAGGATCAGAACAGAATGCGCTTTCAGGTTAGTAAAAGCAAATAATTCAGGAAAACCAGCCCAAAGCAGTAGACATAAATAAGTCTCAGTTCCTCAGCTGAGGAAAAATGGAGCCATTGCAACACATGATATTAAGTTCCGGTTAACCTTCACCAGCCTTTCAGTTGCAATTATGTGGTTCGATTGCATGAAATGATACATAAAAGAGATCCCTTGCCTTTTTCTAAGCAAATACCACTATATTCTTTTTGGCATTTTCCTTTAGCCTGTATTTGGATAAAGTATTTTTGAAGAGATTAATGGAGGGAAACGAAAAGATGAATGAAGTGAAAAATGTAGTAAGTTCATTCTTAATTTCCCATCATTTTCCTTTCCCTTGATACATCTCTCAACAAATCAATAATCTATCTCCATTTGCGCAGATGTAAAGCTAAAGTTGAACATAGATGGTTGCTTCTATGAATCGTCCAACACGGCTGGCTATGGAGGAGTTCTTAGAGACAGCTCTGGGAAGTGGGTTCTAGGCTTCTATGGGAAAGCCACTAGCACCAGCAGCTTGGAAGTTGAAATATGGGCTATTTACAGAGGTCTCACTGTCAGTTTTGAAAAAGGAATATCAAGTGTCATCCTAAAATCTGACTCAAGTATTACAGTAAACTTTTGCAATGAGGGGGCTCTGACTGATCACCCGCAACGCCACGCCACGCCACATTATTGAAGAAGTGAGAAGACTTGCTGGTGGAACAAATTCAACTATAACCCACATTACCGACAAGCAAATCAAACTGCAGATTGTCTTGCTAGACTTGGCGCGCAACAAGAAGATGATTTGATTGTAACTAGCTCCATTCCTTTTGCAGCTAGGGAATTTGCCCTGGCGGATGCCATGGGTGTTGGCCATCTCAGGAGGTCTACGGCTTTGTAGCCTTTTTGTTGTCTTATGATCTTTGTATGCCATTTATCGGGCAAATGACATTTATGTTCGTTTTTATTTAATGCTTGAAATTCCGTTTGACCAAAAAAAAAAAAAATTCCATATAAGGCTGGCTAAGAACGTAATTTCACCTCAAATTCCTATTAAAAAAATTCTTCGAAAAACTCTGTTTTATGCAAGAAACCCTTTCTCATCCATTATTCATACAATTAATGGCCAAAACTTGAACTCCGAAAAAGAGCACCGAATACCCAAAATCACCTCCAAATTTTATTGCAGACAGGAATAAAATGCCTCAAACATAATGGATCGTAGCTACATCCTTGTGAGCTGACGATACTGAAGCAAGTGCATAAAGTGATATACACACATATAGATACAGAAATAATGAAATATAATGGAAGTCCGAAACGTACAGTGATGAAGTGCTCCAATTCGGCAGAATTTAAAGCAGAAGGATCCATTGAAGTAAGCAAGTGAAGAATTCTCTCTACTGGTGTTTGCTCTTGAACTTCGAATTCTACACACACAAAAAAACCCTAGAAAAAATTCGACCAAGATGATAATGAAGAAGATGAAGAAAAGCACCATTGGGCTACGGCCCAATACTCGCTCAAGTTGTGCTAGTCGAGCATTCTATTGGGCCGAAACCAAATTATCTGTGGCAAAATGGGTCATCACGGGTCTATTCTCCTGGGCACCAATTTTTTTTTTTTTTATTTACGAACAAGATCAACCTAGTTATATTAATACGAGATAAAGTACAATTTTGAAAACCCCCCTTAGCATTCTTTTCTGAGTATATTCTTGACATTCTTTGGCTAGGAATTGCTTTGCGTCCTCCACCAGTTGTATCGGTATTAATCAATAGTAGTAATAATTTATAGTGCGCACGAATAATAATAAAAAATATACTTTCGAATAGTGACTATAATTCACAAAACTAATTATTGAAAGGCGTTGAAATCATATGCTCATATTTTTATTGGTTGCAATATTCCAAATAAGATATAAAAATAACAAAATAAATTTTCTGACATCACCTTTGACTATCTCTAATATTGCTGAAAATATCTTAGACCGGTATATTGTATCAAGAAATTTTTACCATCATTGATATGAATCACCTTGCCAATCAAAATCACTTCATCGTCTATAGAAATCAATCTCATATATAAGTGTTTAGAATTGTTATCTTCTCACTTGTCATAGTCATCCGTGATACTAATACTTGGAGTATTTTTAATCAAATTGTTTAATTTGTGGGTCTCACTAGACCCACTTCATTAATGCTATTTGATTTTTTCTTGCAAAAATTGTATTATTTTTAACACTCCGTTTTGCGGACCGGACAATCAATTTGGGACGGAGGGAGTATATTAATCTTTTATTTGGAGTCTACAAATGAAGATGAAAACACATACTCTCTTTTTGTTTAGATATAATAAAAATGACTCAATCAATCGTTAAAATTCCAACTTTAAGAACCCATTAAATACTTAAACTCTCTGTTTATCATATTGTACATACCTCGGGAGTAATATTTTAGGGCACTTGTTATTTGCTAACTATGATGATGCTTAAAACAAGTCTTAACTACGATTGGCGAATAAATAAGACAGCGGAAATCAAAATTGGTAACCATTTATCAAATGACTAAAAACAAGTCTAACATAAAGTACTTATTATAAAAATAAAAATAAAAACATAAAACAGCGCTTTTACGGTGAAGTTACTAAAAAATTTGTATGGTGTTTACTAATTTTACTGTGACATTTGAAATTTTGCATGTGGCGTTAGTGATATCAGTGGGATATGGTGGTAAATTTGGCATGACATTAGTTATTTTGGAGTGGCATAAGTGATTTTATAGTGCGATGTTGTGACTGGTGTGAGTTGTCACTAATGAGGGTATTATGTGGCCGATGTACTTTATGGTATATCATTACTTTACTAAGGTCATATGGTTGACTTTTGAAGTCATTTATTGAAAGAGGCAGGTTCTCTGTATCAATAACTCATGTGCTGAGGTGTGCTGAGGTGTTTTCCGGCCATTAAATTTGACACATAAAGAAAATCACACAATACAACGGCAGAAAAACCTTTCGATTTTTTGAGACAAAGGAGAACCCTTTATTGAAGGGGTTGTTGGGACCCTCTTTTGCATTTTTGTATATTTTGTATTTTTTTCATTGTTGGTTTTTGGCCACCCACCATGTAGTAAAAATGATTTGGAAAGTACAACATCTATGTTAGATTTATTGGAGGGTTCTTACCTAAAATCAATTCACAATAAGTGGAGTAACCTTAAGATTATATTTATTAACCAAAGTTGCATGACCAAAAATGTTACTACAATAGATGAAAAATTGTCCAAGAAAGACAAATGAATTATTTTTTCATGAACCGTATCAATTCTCTTGGGTGACTTAAGTGAGCAATGTGTGATACAATTTTTAGAACGCTGCTACAGGTACAGCAGGAGGTGCACAGCAGTCACACACAGACCGCTTTTGCGTCGGTCTTGGGTCCCGCAAAGATGATCAGAGCCGCTCATTTTATTTAAAATACTTCTTTTAGGGTCCCTGTAAAAAATCACCGCAATCCGATATCAGGAAGGGTGTTTACGAACCATCCAATTTTGCTTCAAAATTCAGGCTGAATTTTGAAGCAAAATTGGATGGTTCGTAAACACCCTTCCTGATATCGGATTGCGGTGATTTTTTACAGGGACCCTAAACGAAGTATTTTAAACAAAATGAGCGGCTCCGATCGTCTTTGTGGGACCCGAGACTGGCACAAAAGCGATCTGTGCGTGACTGTTGTGCACCACTTGCTGTACCAGTAGCTTTTTTGCAATTTTTATAGGTTGATTGTATTTTCACGTGTAAAGTAATTATGTAAAATGTATTCTGCATACTATTTATGAATTTTAATAAAGAGATTCATAAATCATAATGTATAGTGTATCATTATCATTATAACTTAAAAAATAGTAATTGATTCCAAAAACCCAAGAAGGAATTCATGAATTTGGGTCAAAATTAACGATTTAACGCTGCATGTTGGTTGAAGTAATTGAATCAGGTTTGTCTACCATCCAAAACTGAACTGCAGTGATGTGGTTCAAATGATCGCAAATGTCGGATAATATTTTTTACGGTCTAGATTTGTTTTCAATCTCTTACCATTAATAAAAGACTTTTACCGGTAATAGATAACCATTGATTTTCAAGATGAACAATTCAGATTGAACCGCACAACTTTAATCCAAGTAATTTTCTCCTCATTGCAGAATTTTAGCCAAAATTCACAGGGATCTGATCTTTTCTGTCCCGAAAACTCTTTCCTCTATGCCAGATGTTTTTCAGCCATCGAATAGTGTGACTTTTTTTTTAATGTTTTTAATTCAATGCCCGAAAAATCTTTCGACATAAAAACACACAGGAAATCTTTTTTTTAATGTGTGTAGACTTTCTGTATTCCAGTTGAGCCGTCGTTTCACCTGTCAACGCTCGATAGATTTGCACACCTCTACCAAACCACGCCAAAGCCAACTCTCTCTCTCTCTCTCTGACCTTCCCTTGAGTTCCCTCCCTCTCCAGATCTTTTCTCGTCATCGCTCCTCACCAACCTCTCTCTAGCCTCTAGGTTTCTACTCTTCAACTCCCTCTCTATACATATATATATATATATATGTGCACATTTTCAGCTTTTCGGTGAAGACTTTTATTCGAACGAATGTCTTTGATCTAGTAGAAACTATCGCTGTCATTGATTGAAAAGCTATTTCCTCGTTTTAGGTACTTTTAATTAAGCTGAGAATCAGAGAAGATGTTGGGAATCGTAAGGCAAAGGATTGCTCACCAAGGCATTAATGCTTCGGTATAATCTTAAACTCCTATCTCCTCAATTCATTATCTTTTTAAATTTTCTAATTTTTTTTTAATTATTCAATCAATCGGTTAACTTCAAAAACTGTTATTCTCAGGGGATGCAGATTCAAGCCCTACTTTGGGCCTCCAGGAGTTACTCTTCTGGAGCAAAAGAGGTGACTATACATAATCACGTCTCGATACGCTTCGTAGTTGTTTGACCCGGAGCTAATTTGTGTTTTATGCGGTGAAGAGTTATTTATGTTTGATATATGTAGTTCAATGATTAAATTGCACGTGGGGGTAGTATGGTTTTTAGGATTTATCCATCGATATGCTTTAGACGAGCTAGGACACAAGTCGAAGCCATCAATGTGATTCCCTAAGTAATGTAGTTGGTGCATCTGAATAATCAATAATCAAAATATAACTATGTTTTAGCATGAAGTTCTAATTTTCCTTCTCAAATGGCTAAATTGGCTGTCATACTTGCAAAGTTTAGGTATAGCTAAATTTGGCAATTCACTTGGATATGCATCGTTCGTGATGGAATTGATATAAGTATTTCCCCTTGGAATTTTTTGAGAAAGATAGAAGAAACAACATTTACACCGTGGAAGAAATGTTGCTAACATATACACTTTTGATACAATTAACTTTTGCATAGTGGACAATCTTTTCACAGAGATATTAAAATACTACCGTAAAAGCATCTCTAAGTGTTGAAAGAATGCCCTTTTGTCAAAAGAAATTCATTTCTCTTTCCGCAAATAACTAGTAATTAGCGGTTCTTTTCCTTTGTGAGAAAAAAGTTGGATCTTTTGAGTTCTCGTTCTGCTTAGTGGACAATCTTTTTGGAACAAAGGGAGTAATAATTTTCGATAGGAATATCTGCGTTGATCTAGGCCTCTCTCTCCCCCCGCCCGCACCCCCCCCCCCCCCCCCAACCACCACCACTGGAGGATGTTAATAGTGAAGATGTGTTTTGTAATGAGCTGGAATTAGCATGCACATTACGACCTTTCTCTACTTAGTAGGTCTAATGGTGATGCAACTGATTGTTGCCTGCAGATGACAGTGCGAGATGCTTTGAATTCTGCTCTTGATGAAGAAATGTCTGCAGATCCCAAAGTGTTTTTGATGGGCGAAGAGGTTTGTAGAAGCTTTGATTCAAGGCATGTTTTTATGTTTTGTGGTTTGTATGGTCATATGCGGGTTTAATCATGCTTGACTTTTTGTTTTTTCCATGTGCAGGTTGGCGAATATCAGGGTGCTTACAAGGTTAGTAATACTTTGCTAGACTTGAAACGAATCGTGGCCTTTTTAAGTTATGCTTTGCACTACACATTTCTTCCTCTAAAAGTTATTCTTCCAATTTCAAAATGCTTGTAGATTTCTAAAGGGCTTTTGGATAAGTATGGTCCTGAGAGGGTTCGTGATACTCCTATTACAGAGGTGAGTCCTTATATCAGAAGAGTTGGTTTCTTTGTCTTTTAAATTGAACTATTTGCATTTTCAAGTTTTCCGAACAATGCTGAAATACTTGTCTTTTCCGTGCAAAATTATGATGTTTGAGCTACTGTTCAAATTTTGAAGGCTGGTTTTGCTGGGATTGGAGTTGGTGCTGCTTACTACGGTCTGAAGCCTGTCGTAGAATTTATGACATTTAACTTCTCCATGCAGGTCATAGTTTCTCTCTTTGTTTCCCCTCCATTTAAATAAATGCATATGGATGTTTTAAGCTATACTGTATGCAGATTGTGAATTGAAGTAAAAAGTTTGGTCTTGTGCCAACGCGTGTGTTATGGTACATATCATTAGACTCATCACTATAGACATTGTAAATTACTGCTGTTGAGTTGTATACTATTAAGTTTGGATTAAAAGAGGAGAAGGAAAGAAAAGAGAGGTGCAGAGAGCTCAGAGAAATAGCTTTACGGTTCTGGCAATCAGTTGTTGTACCTTCCCATATATTAATATCATTTCCGCGACATATATAAGAATGCCTCTAGTATGAAATTAATAGACAAACAACTCTCTGTCAACCACGTCAACAGTATAGGTATTTGTTACCCTTCTGTGCAATGCACTGAGGTCGGCTGGATATGAAATGTCCTATTTGGTATAAATAGGATGTGGTCCTGTGGAAACTGAATTTCTTCTTTGAATTTCAGGTTTGGAATCTTTCAATTGGTTAGTGTGTATGTTCTTTAGCACTAGGATGTGATGGTTGAATTGGATATGTTACAAACAGACAAACTTAATAGGAATTGTGATTTGCTGCCTTTAGTTTTTTTCTATTGGGTGCATGATGCTGTTGGCGACCCTCACAGAATTTATTTGAAAGATCAGTTGCAAGAATTCACCAACTATAAGATTGGCCAACAGTTTTTTTGTAAGGCGTTGCTTGCTTCTGAAAAGCCATTGCATCTCCATTGTTTCAACCATGTAATGCAAATAAATGAGGACCAAATTACAACAGGGAAAAAAGAAAGAAAGAAAGAAAGTTGATTAAATATTCATATTTCAAGGAATTATGTAATAGCGATTGAAGCGGATGTGTTTGTCCTTCGTTATATGTTTTGAAGAGGCTGTGCTTCAGTTATCAGGAGTGCGTGAATTCAAAGTTTCTGTGACAGCTTGGTTATTGGGTTCATTGAGGCCCGTTTTTTGTTTGAACATGTTAATGAGGCATAAACGCTTAAATTCCATGATTAATTCAAACCTGATATATGTATGCTTTGTGGTTTATACTAGTGTCTCTCTTCCTTCTAGGTTGACCTCACACCACTTGTTGCTTTGGTATCTGGACTCAATTTGATTTTGTTGCAGGCAATTGACCACATTATTAATTCTGCTGCAAAATCAAACTATATGTCTGCTGGTCAGATATCTGTACCTATAGTCTTTAGAGGACCAAATGGTGCTGCTGCCGGGGTTGGTGCACAGCATTCCCAAGTACGTATTCAATTCTTATATGTTGGTAGCCTGCTTCATATTCTTTGGTTTCCTTGCGTTTGTAGCTACAGCAAAGCATTACGGAGATAGATATTTTATGGGGTATAAATTTGGATCAGTTGAATACACTAGTCCATGATCTAGTGAGGCTTTCTACAGTCCACGTAAATTGTTGAACCAATGGAAGAGGAAAGGTCTATATTGCAATGCGCATTGATACTTTGGAATGTCTCTCAAACTAAATGTGCTCCCATTAAATGCATCTAGAAGAATTTAGTTGGTTGAATGTTCATGTTTTGTCCATAGTCTTGCACTGGGAGTACGAGTTCTCTCTACACTACATAAACATTTCATATTGGGATTGGCAAACCAGAGTGCACGAGATCCCTTGTTACCATTTGCATTCATGGAGAAGCTTATCAACAGATATCATATGATTAATAGAAAATGTAAGTAGAATTCAAACATCCATGTGACATGCGTTAATTTTAGGAAGTGGAAGATCTTAAATTGACAAGTCGTGACCTAAAATTTAAGCAGAAAATGTCTTGAATGGTGTGTCTGATGGTTTAACAAGCATCTCTTTGGTTGAGGATACATTTTTCATTACTTGTTCTTAAAAAGATTCGTAAGTTCAGTCCTTCAGACTGAATCTATATGATTGGTTTTGTGCAGTGTTATGCAGCATGGTTTGGTTCCTGTCCAGGATTAAAGGTGCTGACTCCATACTCATCAGAAGATGCTAGGGGCTTGCTAAAAGCTGCTATAAGGGACCCAGACCCAGTTGTTTTCCTTGAAAATGAGTTGCTGTAAGTATTAAGGTGCATTATGATTTTGATGAGTTTTCTAAGCAGACCAAAGTCAGTGGTGTGGATCTGATTGTATCCTACAGGTATGGCGAGTCCTTTCCTGTTTCAGCAGAGGTTTTGGATTCTAGTTTCTGTCTTCCTATAGGGAAAGCTAAGGTACTTTACTCTTGACATGATTATTGTTTATTTTCGTCATCGACTACTGCGATCCTTGCTCACTTCTTAGTTATTGGCAGATAGAACGTGAAGGAAAACATGTGACGATTACTGCTTTCTCCAAGATGGTTGGTTATGCTCTCAAGGTTAGTCATTCTTTTCTCATGTGGGGTCGGACCCTCTGAGTGACTAACCATGTTGTTAGTTTATGTTTTTATTTAACCATAGAGCAATCTTTTTTCCATTTTGGTCGCAAAGAACAGATTAGGAGGTTGAAAATGCTAAATCCTGCATGGGTCTGGTCACGCGGGGTAGAAGTGCACTGTGCACTGTGGATGATGCTCTTCAGACCGTTGCTCTTACATTTTCCTGAAATGTTATTCGTGACTTTTTTGTTGTCTTCCCCTGCATAGGATGGAAGGAAATAATTTTGAAGGATACTGAAGTACTCGGTTCCAATTGATACTTTAGACCACTAGGTACAACAGCAGGAAATACACGTCTTCTCTACAAAATTATGGAACCTGTTTGTTTCATATACCGGAATCCGGATTCAAAGTGCTGCTTATGATGTCAGGGATCCTGAAATGCAACTTTTGATGGTTGACAATGAGAAACAGAAAATATAGCTACCGTGTCCACATGCACGCTTTAGCCTTAAGATTACTGCTACCAAAACCGGACTCGGCTTAATTTTGGTCCTACAAGATTACTGCTACCAAAACTGGACTTGGCTTAATTTTGATCCTACACTACAGTCACGGTGGTAGAGATGCTCCTGACATTCGAGAGCCTAAGTTATTATCTGGCTCGTGCAGAATGGACAATTCATTTTTATTTTTCTTCACGAGCGTAGTCTTTTTTGTAGTGCTTAAAGCAGATAACGTTGTCCATGTCTAATGGGAGAATGCGTTAGTAATGCTTGCATTTCTACGTAACCATTGGTCAAAGCTCAGAAACTCTTTTAGTCTCTTTTCTTGCATTTTATGCATATGAAGTATAAACACTGTTGATTCTCTGCCTTTGTTTGGCCTTGCATTATTGAAAAGGAAAGCGTGATGCCACCTCTATCCTATGGTGTTTGCTGTACGCCAAACTTTTTGTAGAATTTTATCCTTCAGTTTTTCCTTTGGTTTCTCGAAAGTGTTCTACTTAAATTGCTAGCATTTAACCCGTGTTTTTTTCTTCTTTTGGTAACAAAATAATTGGTTTCATGCTCAGGCAGCTGAAATTCTTGCCAAGGAAGGAATTAGTGCTGAGGTAACTTGTAAATTTCAAACTTGCTTCCTCGAACGGGTTTGCAAAATTAATGTGTAGAGGTTTTCTGCTGTGGTATTTTGAAAAGGTGATTGCTTCTCTTTTCTGTACAGGTTATAAATCTCCGCTCAATACGCCCACTTGATAGAGCTGCAATCAATGCTTCTGTCAGAAAAACCAATAGACTCGTAACTGTTGAAGAAGGATTCCCTCAACATGGTGTCGGTGCTGAGATATGGTAACCTTCTTTTCACCGCACAAAGTCTTCTCTCTCTCCCTACCATGCTTCCGGTCCTTTGCCAAATGAATTTTGCATCAAACGGTGTTTGTTGCTTTTGACAGTGCATCTGTTGTTGAGGAGAGTTTTGAGTATCTTGATGCACCAGTGGAGAGGATTTCAGCAGCAGATGTTCCCATGCCTTATGCTGCAAATCTTGGGAGGATGGCGGTCCCACAGGTTTGTCTTTGGAAAATTTCTTTGCCTTTGCTTTCAAATATTCCATGCAAGGTTGCAGTGTTTGTGGAATTATCAAATGGATAATTCAACTATGAAGGCAAATGGTTTGATAATCTTGTGGCTGTGCATGGGCATCCCTCGGTGTATTATGTGGTTATTAATGACTGCATTTTCTGCTGTGTTTTTCTCGAAGAAACTTGACTGAATAATCTCTAATGGTCCTTCTTGAGATCTTTACAATATGTAGCGGAATTTCCATAGGAAAAGAATCAAAGATGCAATTGGCTAGGCACTAGTGGAATGCCACATTTTGAACTAGGAAATGTGGAATATATATTCCTTAACCTCCTCCAAATTTTCAATCATTTTCTTTCAGGTTAAATATCGTGTTTTCCCTCAATCTTTGGTTCAAATTATGTTATCCTCAAAGTTATGTTCTACATATAGCCATCAAACTTTTACAAGCCAACCAGCACGTATGTTTCTCGCGCTCGTTCGCCATGATATGTGTCCAAATGTCTCCTTATTTTTAGTGTTTTGAACTGGATAATACTCTTTGGACACTTGTGTGACCCACTTACCCATTGCTTTTGCCTCCATGAACCTCATCTCAAGTTTGAAAAGAAATTACTCTGGGTGCTTCTGATTAAAATCAAAACAAGGTGGGGATTTCAACCCTATTACTACGTCCTCCTTAGTCTCTTTAGTTTTGGAAGTGAAGAGATCTGTAATCACATATTCACGTGAAAGTTATTGAGCTCAATTAGTTGATATGGAAAAAATTAGAGATGAAGTAATCAAACCAAGTGTCAACTTGCATCGGATGTGGAACTAATCAACTTAGGAATCCTTTAGAGATTAAGTAATCAAGCAATCTCTCAACTTTACCTGGAACTGACGTTGGTTTGCTCTATCCCGTGTTTCGCTTATTGTTACTTTCTCATGATTGTAATCTGTTTGGTCTATACAAGACTTTAAAAGCTCAAGGACTTCGAAAAAGAAGAATCAAAGGTTGATATTGACATTTTAAGCTCTGGGGCACAATGATAACATATGATTATCAGTTAGATTAAAACGGCTTTTTCTTTGAAATGTGGTTGAGTTGCAGAAGTTGATTAAATTTTCGAGCTGCTAACACAATTTCCCTGGCTTTTGGACATATATTGAATAGATTGAAGATATTGTACGTGCAGCAAAGAGAGCCTGTTACAGATCTGTTCCAATGGCTGCAACTGCTTAAGATTGCCGAGAAATGCCCTGAATCATCTTTTTTTTTTTCTCTCAACATTCACTTGTATGTGCAACTTATTCTTTATCCACCTTTTTGTGGTGTTCCCCAACCTCCTCCTCCCTTCACCCTGGAAAAATAATTAGATTGTCTCCCGAAAAAGGCCTTCAATGGCTTATGTACACTTCATTTGGGAAATTTGGAAAGTTTTTGCATGGAAAAAATTACTGTAAGAGTTTTGATGATTTTTCTCCAGCATTTAGTTGGGGGATGAATGTTGTGCTATTTCTCTGCTAAAGAAGGCATGGCATTCAGACCAGCAAACTGAATATGACTTGGCCGTTGTGCGCTCTCTCTCTCTCTCTCTCTCTCTCTCTCTCTCTCTCTCTCTCTCTCTCTCTCTCTCTCACACACACACACACACACACACAGAGGCGTATGTGTATATGTGGAGATGTGTGATAAAACTCGAGTTGAACCAACCCTTTAAAAGAGTCCTAATAAATGGATCTGGGATGGAAGCTTGCATCGAATAAAGGCTTAAATTGTGAACTCGCAATCCATCCAATTTCAGTCTCGGGTGTGGTGGTTAAGTGTGACACCTGAGTGATACAAGTTTTTGAGCATAACCATCCTCAGAAAATGAATGGAAGGTTGCCGAAGAGGTTTTATGCACATGGCTGAATTTAGTGTACTTACTAAATTAAGGTCGTAAGACTCGTAACATTATCCATCTGCAGCTCTGCTACAAACCTCATCATTACTAGAAAGACAAATTTTTGTACATTTCCTTCCTTTCTTTTTTTTTGCTTTCTCTGTCATTTTCTCCGTTGCTAAGGGGGCTTTTCCGGTAAGCTAAAAGTTGTTTTAGTTGCTATTCATAGTCAAGTTGTTTCAACTAAACTAAAAATTGTAGAAAATGTGTTGGGTGGTTAGAAGAAAATATGTTGAATGTTGTATAGTGGAAACAACTTAACTTTTGACCAAAAAAAATTGGTTTGGTGTGACCAACTTCACAAAAGCCCGTAAGTTGTTGTGCAAAAATGTTAGTGGAAATGGGGCCTAAATACTCTCTCCCCTCCTTATCCATCCTCAAAACACCTCCTTAGCGTAGGCTCAATATGTTTCGTAATTTCCCTCGACCGATGGAGCTAATTTGTAGCACAAACTACTTAACAGTACTACCTCCATTCCAAAATGTTTGTCCAGTCTGCAAAGCAATAACTTCAAAATACGTTTTTTTTCAAGAATTTACTAGCTGTAAATGAGTTCTTTTTTTTAATTTTGACTTATCAAAAAAAAATGAGTTCTTTTAATTCTTAGAAAAGATGTATGATTTTATAGTTCTCATTCTGCGAACCAGACAGACATTTCGGGACATGAGTATTGAACGCTGCAAACCAGCGCCCCAACCTATGATAATCTCCTTTGCCAAGGAAAAAACCCCCTTCTTTTACCACTCCAAAAAAAAAAAAAAAGGAGGAGGAAAGAAAGAAATAAACTTAAATAAACAGGAGCCAATAGAAGGAAACTTTTCATTCCATGGGAATTTAGCCCCCACTAATTTCAAAGAACTGTACAAAGGAGTGGGATTTCATTTCGCAAATTATACACTTTAGTCCCTCGAATTCCTCTAGCTTAGAGTTTACACAAAATGGTTATACTGGTAAATCTCAGTAAACCTGGAGCGATATGAACAAATATCCATTTTACGGACAAGGGAAGAGGAAAATACCTAATCCAAACAAAATTTGTAGCCCCTCCAATACTTGCTCTCTACCTTCTGCTGGGGAAAACCTCCGAAGCCGATCCTTTATTTTTCCATCTGAAATCCACTGATAGTGCATCTGCGGACGGAATGAAGGCACGAATAAATCTCCGTGATGTCTGGCCGCCCTCCCTTTTTGTTTTCCTCTTCTTAGAAGGCCCAATTGTGGCTGCAGTCTCACTGACGGCCCCTGATGACTTCGAGTCCTTTGATGAGACAAAGGAAGCGTCAGATGTACCAACAAACGAAATAGGGCCATTAAGCGATTTATCCAGAGTGTGTCCAACTGCTCCGTCCTGATGGGGAGGGGGGAATTTCTCGCTCTTGCTCTTAGTATTTGGTTGGTTCAGAACTCTCCACCGCTGGAGATCAACAAACGAAACCATAGTGACAACAATAATCAGCGGAAAGGGTGGACTGTTGAGTGCAGCATGAATTTAAAACGAGCCCAATCGGAAATTAATTCACTAATAGAAATCTCAAAGAACACATCCAAAACGTGTTGGATTTGTGGAGCTTGAGTAGTATGGGAAAACTAACCAACTCGTTTGTAAAACCAACTCCGCTTTGAGTTGTCCAGGGCTTGCAGAGGGGCAACGAGCCCTTGCCCATAGGTGGTTCAGCAAAATTTCTTTTGAGTACTAAGGGTATTAAGAAACTTTTATATAAGCCCCGGCATAAATGCTGCCCCTACTGATTCCTTCATCCGATGATCTTGTGAACATAGGTATACGGCTGTACACCGTGGATGTGTGCAATCTTGCCTAACCACTTCTATCTGTGTTGTGCTTCTTTTTTTTTTTTTTTTTGTAGTAGTTGGTTCTTCTCCGTGCTATTGTGTATGTAAGTTTAGTTCGTCACCAAACGGGATGATGCGGCAGTGGCACTTTGAGGTTATGAGCCACGAGGAGGGTATTTTCGGTTGTACCCAATACAAGGCAACATCGTGCTGTACAAGATTTTAGGGTAAAAATCTATTTGTATAGCATTACCATTGAATTCAGAATTTGGTAGACAAAGCTAGAAAACTTACACAGAACAAATATAAAGAAGGAACTTGTGTAACTTACATCCAAGTTTGCTGGAAGCTCTGCATTGGCTTCTGGAGCTGGGATTGCCCGGCTACCTCGATCCCGGGGTCTTATTCTTCTGTTTCCATCCACGACACTAGATTTCCCACTTAAACCTCTTTGCCTGTAGAGGAGAAGGGAGACAATCTTTAAGCATGTCCCAAATCTGCATTGAAAAAATTTTAAGCGAGGAAGAAACAAAACCTTTTTGCTTCTTCATCCCTCAATTTCACATCCCTTTCTTTGCTGGGAGGATATTTTGGTAAACTTGATGGCTCACAAGCATAAGGCTCAGTCATAAAGAACTGTACAAAGAGACAAGTTTCTATCAAATCATTTTGTCCATCAATGATATTGGATAGTGTACCAAATTCGAACAATACGCTTTTGCAATCCGGAAAACTTTGTCAAGCAAATTTATTACACTAGGCAAAGTGCAGACACCACATGTTTTAAGTACTCTGTAGGGTTCATATTACAACCAAGTAGCACATAGTTTCTAATGATCCATAACTGGCACTAATACTCGTATGCTTGACATGCATTTCTTCTCTCTATTAATAAGCAAGAAGAAAAGAAAAGAATTCATTCTACATTCACCTATAATGACAATTGGGATTGAATCCCACGAGGATAATCTGCAAAAGGGGTTCTTATGGCATAAAAGAAACGGCTGCTAGCCTGCTACATCATTTATACCACTTCTCAGCACAAAATGGGTGTACACCCAAAAATTTTACCAACAAAAATTATACTCTTAAAAGTATAATTTTAAGAGTCAAGTGAGAAATGAGAATACTCAAGACATAATTCCCCAAACGACAAAAAATAGAACCTTTCCAATGTTGGTCTCCGGCCCACGGACCTATTGACATGGTCCACATCAACCTGAGCAATGATGAGACCAAAAATGAAAGATTCTTGTTTTAAGAGTTTCTTGTGATTCCACAACTAATACATGGCCCACAACATGATAAGGCTTGGGTTGAAGATCCTTTTTGAGTTCAATGACCAAGCATATTGAATCAAACATTTTTTGGATGAATAAGCCCATGAACGATCATAAATAGTTTCTGCTAGTTCTATTCGAGGTTCAAGAAATCTTGCTCTGGGATTGCTACAACGAAAAAGATTCAACTTAAATTAAGTTGAAAAATATAACAATTTATCCACTCAACTAAAGTTGACCTGCTACAATCAACAATTTGTTCCTTAGCAAAAATAACCTTTTATTGAAGATTGAGTTCTTTTCTGCTGTTATTATAAAGGAGGGTGGAGTGGGCTCTGATTTTCTGAAAGTTTCCTTGCGTGTCTAAAAGAACCAGCCCTTCCGAGTCCATCTCCAAAAGTTCCCAGTGGAAAGGTTCAGACTGTACAACTGTGACTTAGTTTAAAAGGCTACCCAAATCATAATCCTTTTTGGCTGAAAACCAGATGAGAAAAGGAAAAGGTACCGTAAGTTTGCAATCATTAGAAAACATCATATGGTGAAAACTGGTGAGATCATCAGATTCCATGCGGACAATGTGGAAAACATCGATGTATGAAGTAATCAGCAGATAGAAAAGAGTTATCCTTTGTTTCTAGGAAATGTTGCTGAACAAGTATAGATACTCACTTCGCTATTTAGTGCTGCAGTGGCAGAACCTCGTTCATCTGGGTCAATTGCAAGAAGAGTTTCAATCAGAGGGAGAGAAGGAGGAGGAAAACTTTTGAAGGTTTCTGAGATGCAACTCTTGTATGGCTGTTGTGGCTTGAAAAGAGTTGAGTTTGGCAACTTGGATTTCTTCCAATATTCCTCAGATGGGGACCCACATAACTTAAATATCTTGTGCAGTTGCTCAACCTAGGGATGAAAAGAATATAATTGGTAAATTCAAACCGACTGTTGTAACTCATACAAAAGGAAAAAGAAAACAACATGGCAAGCAAATAAATTGCCCAAATAAGGTAGAATCAATCAAAGTCGGAGATTAAAACAGTCAAATCAGAATAAAGCTTTAAACATAACACAATATTTCTTACGAACTCACAAGGTACCGAGATTTCTCATGGTAGTGTCGCATTTTCCTCTAAGGCTCTAAACTACAACATGTGGACAGGACACTCATCTGACTTTCCTAACAGGTCAAACTAGCATTGGATGAGGCAAGGCCACAATTAATACTCATACAAGTGTAAAAGAAATTAAATGAATCGATTTGGATTAATCAAAAAGTCATTTACACATTCATTAGAGAAAATATTCCCAAAAATACTGATTTTAGTATCTTCAGTCACCAGACCATTCTTTGATCTTAGGATAATAGCAGACCAATTCAATCAAAGATCCAATGTCAAGGCATCATGTGTTGTCAGACAGATAGGAGCTATAATAGATGCTTGCTTAAAGAGCACATGCAGTAAATGCAAAATTGCCTCCTAATTAAAAAGGATTATTCAAAAGCCAAGACTCATAAGAATGTTCATCTTGTCAAACTAAAAACCTAAATTATTTTTCTCTCAAGCAGGATTACGCAATGGTTCTTTACATTCAAGACAATGATTGATAAAAATAAACATGTTCAGAACATGTCAGTCAAAAGGAAGTCATTATAGTGGCCACGGACTCAATAAAGCACACACATAAACGTACCTCTGTTCTCCCAGGCATTATTGGTCTCCCAGCAAGTAACTCTGCCAAAATGCATCCAGCGCTCCACAGGTCCACACCAACACCATAATAAGTGGCCCCAAGAAGTAGCTCTGGCGGACGATACCAAAGGGTGACAACCCGACTTGTCATTGGTTGCTTGCGATCAGGATCATAGAAAGAAGCTAGTCCAAAATCAGCTATTTTCAGAATCCCGTCATTGTCAATAAGCAAATTGGAACCTTTGATATCGCGGTGCAATACACCATTCATATGGCAGTGCTCAAGCCCAGATAACAACTGTTTCATAAACAATTTGATCTGCCACATGAAACATACAAGGTGTAAAATCTCATCTTTAAAAGCTCTACTTAATCAACTTCGAACATAAACAAATAGGCAGCTAAGAAAGGACAGCATCTAGAAGATGAAAAATGAAGAGGTTGTACTTTGATTAACGAAGAGAAAAGCAAGTCCATTCCCATCTTTTAGCAATTAGCACAAGGTCCAACACATTCATGAAATCCAGACATGACTAGGCAACATGTCTGTTGTGAAAAGAAAAAATACTCCCTGTGCAATGTTTCCCTCATGGTAAGAGAAATCCTGTTTTACAACACAACGCCATCCCCATAATTTCCTGCATCCCATCAAACCAAATGTGGTGTTTACCACAAGCAGTTAACCAGCCCCCACAAGCATTGGAGAAATCCTATTAGCACGTGCAGCTATCTAGTCTTATGAATGATGCGCCAGAAAATCAATTTCCTCACTCGTATCTAGAAACTCTCTCTCAATATTGTAGATCGGCTTAGATGTTTATATAGCTCATAACTCCGTCAGTCCTGATATACGCATTCTCCCAAGTAATCAAGTAAAGGGAATGGTCCACGCTAGTCTGTGTTGCACACAATGAAGAGAAACATCTGAACCATAAATAATGTGCAGAGCAATGGAACATGGGAGACGGAGGGAACTCTTTCTCGTACAAATGAACTTTTTCAGACCATAAAGTAAAATTCATCCTACTAAACAATAGAGTAATGGCAACGCAAGGTATGAGATGATATTGCTCGCTATTCTTGAACACAAGAAAATTCCCATCCCAGCACCTTCACAGCAGCAGATTTTTTCCTATGGATATCACCGCTAGAATCTAGTCTTAAGAGAAAGAGACTGAACCAACATGTCAAACTTTACTTTAAAGAGATGAACTGCAGATTTTCAAACACACAATAAAAAAAAAGTCTGCTATTGCAAAATGATGCACGTTAAGAAAATAGACTGATATATCACACAATAATTGGCACATATACAGCAAGGCTTGGAAATGCTACACAAAAGAACTGAAAGGGCCTGCACGATTAGAAGGAAAAAGGGAAGCCAACACGTTGTGTATCATAAATTGATTTTTACAGCCAATCTATTGAGTGATTGAATAAGCGAGTTTTCATATCTATTAGTTTTATCCCTGCAGATCTTACATTCTCGGAAGTCACATCATCTACTAGCAGAATTATCACTAGAATTATCAATAAAGGCTCATGCACTGGGCTCCCTTGTCAGCGGATTGCCAAGGCCTTGACTCCCAGCCCGGGCTATTGACCCACCTTTATTAAAACCCAGAATTCATTAGGAGGGAAGCAACTCAAGTGGATCCCATTTCTCCCCTTTGATGCTCTACGCATACCTGGTAGACAATTCCCTCCCCGAGGGCAGAATTCCATGGTAGAGAAGACTGAAACAAGAACTGGGCCATGAGGGACTGCATTAAGTATAGCAAAAGAAAGGGCCTGCTGATACGGGAGGTAGGGAGGTGATACTAGTTATCAGGTAATAGAGAGGCCAGGCCTGTAATATGCCCCCTTCTTAGTGTTTGGATGCTCAATGAGACAAGATACCATCTACCATATTATAGCAGTACAGGCTAGTAATTCCAGAGAGGAAAAAAAGTTGCATGGAACAGTCGTCCCTAGCCTGTAACAAAGGAACAGCGAACTGCTGTAAACCATCCCAAAGATACACTAAATGAAGCTGTGATTAGACTTTGCTAAATAATTAGCAGCGAGATTACAATAAAAGAGGACATTGCAAAGTAAAAAAATGTGAAGACCCTATATGTGGGTTCTGCGGAGTGTGAAATCTCACCGAATTTACATCCCCAGGTCAATGTAACATATCATCACAAGCCCCCACTATAATGACCATTGAAATACTGCATTGGATACCCACAGGCCACAGTAGGCATGGACCCCACGACCTAGAAAAGTCTACTACTGACATGAAAACATAAAACAAGCAAAACTAAAAGACAAATACTAGGCAACTAGAAAAACTCATGAACCTAACAATGAAAACAAAGAAGAACTAAAAGAAAAAAGTGAGCGTAATAAAATATCCCAATGACCAAAACAAAAAAATTTACGAAGTACCATCTTGTAGAATTTAAAGTCTTCTGATTAAAGAAACTCAAAAGTACTTTCCCCTAACTTTCGAAAACAAAAATTACTCTTGCTTTTTGCTTACACTATCAAAAAGGAAAAAATGCACTTTCCAAAATGCAACCAGACAAACTGTACCCTCTTAAGAGCAGCAGACAACTATATACAAAATTCTCAAATTCCAAATACTTCCACACAATCAAGGAAATAGTTTCAATTACTGAGACATGGGTTTGACAATCACCTGTGGCTCTGTGAACTTCTGGCAAGCGGCGAGACCGGAGAGATCATGTTCCATGTACTCAAATACAAGGTATAGACTTGAAGACATTCTCGACGTGACAAGGCCTTCAAGCTTTATAACATTAGGATGATCCAGCTTTCTCAAAATAATTATCTCTCGTGCCATGAACTTCAGGCTCTCTGGCTCTAAATTATCACACCTAACTTTCTTCAATGCCACAATCTTCCCTGTAATCAAATCCCTAGCTTTATATACATTGCTATACGTCCCTTGCCCAATCTAAACATACAAAAGCATCACCTGATGTCAGAAAATTATCAAACACATGGAGTGTTAATACAAATATACACGGAGCTACCATATATCATTGATTCGTATCGCCATTTTATAACTGCACAAGTGGCTCGATGTTATTCATTCCGAGTATAATCAATGATGTAATTCATTCCGAGTATAATCAATTTTACATTTTGTATACATGTTGAGTGACGTCCAACCAATTGTAATATTATCAACATAGTCAACGCTAGCTCATGACCTGCGCTAACTAGGAATTCTTCGTTGAAGATCAGCAATTGCAATGATCTATCTCCACCACGATGATATTTCACATACTACCCGGGCCTGTCGGCCAAGGCTATAAACTCATTGAGTACATCACATGTCGTCTAACCATTGTAATACAAGGCAGCGGAGATATTACTGTGACGCTACAATTGGTTGGACGTTACTTAACATGTTTAGATAATGCAAAATTTGGACTCCCCATCTACTAGCGGTGAGATTGAGAGTCCCGAGATTAGTCGAGCTACGTGCCTGGACACCCCGAGTCATAAAAAAAATATAAGACGGCGATAAAAATCGGTGATATACAGAGTTTCTCATATATAATCAGTGTCTCTATATCAAATCATAGTTCGATTTAGGGATTTATGACTCTATACCTTATCGAGTTTCTCGAAAGTATTGGCGCGACGAGGAGTCCAGTCCTTGACGGCGTCGCCGGCGACTTCGCACAGCCACGCCGGCCAGCCTTGGCTGGCCTTCGATCCCCACGCCGGCTTCCCCTTCACCGCGGCACCACCGGCGTCCTGATTCCGTTCTCTCTGTACATCCTTCTTAAACCGAACATCACCGTCCCTACTGGATTCGCCCAGCTTATTATTCACGACGCTCCGTCGGGTCTGAGTAGATCCGGATTGCCTCCGCCGGCTCTCACCGGCCGCGGCCTTGCCGAATACGCAGCCCATGCCGGCTCTCAGGATCTAACGTCCCATAATTCACGTGCACGTGCACAAGCGCTTGCGTCGCAGCCTTTTAAAAATATCTCAAATTACTAAAATTGCATCTTTTAAAAAATATCTCAAACTACTAAAATTCACACTGCTGCTGCTGAAGGCTGAAGGATTACGTGACTAAGCTCGGGATGGCGTTAGCCGCCGCCGATGATATTTGAGATTTATGAGAATTAGTGGGGGGATTTTGGTAAATAGGTGGTATACAGGGGGTGGATATGGGGAGGGAACAAGGTGGATGGAAAGCGGTGGTGGGTTTGATTGGTTATATACCTTGCTTGGAGTTGGAGTAGGAGTTAGCGTAGGGAAGGGAAAAGGTGGCTTGGAAAGAGTGGGGGGGAGAGAGAGATGGAGTGTGGGAGTTAGAGAGAGAGAGGGGGGGAGGAGAGAGAGACGGCGGGGGAGGAGGGATGTAGATACAGGCGGTGGGAAAAGGGGGGTAGAGAGGTAGTCGTATTTGTATGAGAGAGAGAGAGAGGAGTAAAAAGGAGTCAGTTGGGGCTTTTACTCCTTGGATTGGATTTTCTGGTTATTGTCGCGGTCTGAGGTTCAATTACGGAATTGCCACTGTAGGCTCAAGACACTCTACGGTTGAGTAGAGAACTGAGAACATGGTAACTTAACCCCATGGAGTCAAAGGAGAGAGAGCACTCGCCAGAAAATTCTCACTTTTTCTAGCTTACTTGGGATGGAGAAGGGAATCGCTAAGCGGCATACAGGTGGAATAAATCCAAAGGACGTCAACTACCACATCAATCGTTTGTACTGTTAGTGAGATTCGAATCCTCAACTTTCATATGGAAGAAATAAGGAAATGTTATTTGCTACAATCCCGTTGGCCGTTTTTTATTGTCACATAATAAAATATTAGTAGTATGTTAGTTAGATTACTACAAATGAACTACCAGTTGCTCCATTAGCTCAATCCCATTACCTCATCCTTAGGACTCAAACTCAAGAAAAAAGACCAATATACTTGTGACACAATATATATTTTTTAATGTTAATTAGTAGCAAAGTGCTTTGTAATTCAATTATTATGATCATCTCTCTTTGGGCACCGTACCACCATCAATGGTTCATTATTCATTTTTTCTTAAACTAAAGTTTGGTTGAATGCTCAAATGGGTAGTATGGTATAATTTGAGTAAAACTATCATCATTGTGATCCCAAAGACAAAGAGGGAAAAAAAAAAAAGAAAAAAAGAAAAAGGGCCTCCTATGATATCATGAATGGGGCGGGTACAACGAACAGCAAACAATAAAGAGAAATTGGGCTCACGAGGGGCCTCCATTACTACCTACTAATAAGCATCTCAGGTTATTTCTTCCTCATAATTACTAATGATGTGTTCAAACGAGTTTTTGAGAAATTTTAGAAATTTTTTTTAAGAGAGTCACTACTAGAATAACCTTAAAACATCACGGGCTTTACCGTGATAGTTATAGTATAATCACGGTTTTAAAACTGTGATGGATCGGACAGTTATAAAAAAGCAGCAAGATTCAATCATATTTTTTGTTCGTGATTAAAAGTTGGTTTAAACTAATATTAAAACTAGAAAGGCATGATTATACACGAAATAAGATCACGGTTTGTATTAAGAGCTGTGGTTAAAGAGAATATAAGATCACGTTTTGTATTTATATGATCAAAGTTTCGTGTAAAACCGTGCTTGAATATGTATTACGATTACGAGTCAACTGAAGAACCGTGATTATAAGTAGTAAAAGATCACGCCTCCATAGAAAACATCTTATTTACCCATAAAAGACTACAGTTGCTTTAATAACCGTGGTGGAAAGTAATAATAGGAAGTAAGGATAATGAGTAGAGAAAGATAGAGAGAAATGAAAATAATGATTAGAGATAAGGGTAATGAGTGGAGAGAATGATTGGAAGTATGTATAATGAGTATTTTTTGAGTTGGAATTTAATTTTTTCAAAAAGGGAAACGAACAAACATTTTTAAAAAATGTTTACCCTACCGACCTTTTGCCAGCTAATTTTGTTGGTAATTGCTCAAATATCACAAGATGCTCTACGGCCATAAGCACTATGCTTCAAACAAAAAATAAAATAAAATTCACCGCAATATTGCGACGAAACGCGCCATCCAGGTAGTTCTATGTAATATGTAACTCGCACGATATGTTTGTCTCAGCTTTAGTCCTACTTAAAAATCGGAAGCGGGGACTGTGCTGCACAGCTTGGTGCTGTGCAGCGTGCTGTGCAGCCTCCGATGCCGCCTTGCCGGCATCGGTCCGACGATCGGAGACGTCCACTACGTAGAGCTCGTCGAGTACTACAAGTGTACCAAAAATCAACCCGATCAAATATCGTTAAGTGCCTCATCGGAACACATATAATTCGAAAAGAATGGATTCAATGGTTTTGATCCAGTGTTTCGTATCCATTAAGATTATTTTTTTTCCAAGGTATATGTATTCCGATAAGGCACTTAACGGTATTTGATCGGGTTGATTTTTGGTACACTTGTAGTACTCGAAGAGCTCTACGCAGTGGACGTCTCCGATCGTCGGACCGATGCCGGCAAGGCGGCACCGGAGACTGCACAGCACGCTGCACAGCACCAAGCTGTGCAGCACAGTCCCCGCTTCCTTAAAAATCATGTCATTTTTTTGACTAAAAAGTAGTAGTACCACATTTTTGTGCTTGATTTTTTTTTAAAAAAACTTTCACACTGATTCAAAAATCTCAATACGTTTTCAAAAATCAGAGTATAAAAACTTTTTCTTTTTTAAAAAGTGACTGAAATTTTACGGAAAGAGTATATTATGAATGGATACAGAACTGAAACACATCTGTACTATTCCTGAAAAGGCTATAATTTGTTTCAACCAAATTCAAATAATAAATGTGTAACTTTAGCTTAAATAATTGGACATTAAATACTGATCCGACACTTTGAATTTCAAAAAATAATTGTACGCAGAGATTGTCTTCTTACCGTTTGGGCTTTGGAGTATTAAAGTGATCAAAACTGTGAAAAACACAGTACTGATGTTTATGACTGCAAGTTTGACAATTTCTTTGGATTGCAATAAAATTTTCACCAACCACTTGTACCAACAACCCATTCGATTCCACGCACATTTGTGTCCAAATCTGTGTACTAAAAATGATTTCCCCGAACAAGAAACCATGTACGAATTAGATCTTTGTTTTTGGTTTCGACAGATAGTCCACATTGTCGTAGATGCAATCTAAAGGGTTTTTTAGAGCATTTATAACTATCACAAATCACACTAAAAGATGAAATTTAAAAATACAAAAAGAGTGCTATAAATATTGGAAAATAATTTTCACACCCCGTTTTTTTTGGTATTCACACTCTTTATTTTTGTTTGTTTTTTGGTGGAAAAAATACATACTCTTTCAACACTTAAAAAAAAGTGTAGATATAAAAAATGAGAGTGTGAAAATCACTACGTACCCTAAATATTTTCCGTTTTTTACTTGAGATTTCTTGAATCCACAAACCAGAGAAATTAAAGTCTCATGGGTTTTCATGGTCTGTTGCGTGCAAACTACTCCTACAATTTATTCTCAAAGGTATCTTGCCATAAAAGCTAATAACTTGGTCAAAATTTATTAATATTACTGTATTCCCCTCACATCATGGTCAAATTTGTTTATGCTACGCTTGTTTAATTATATACTTATCTATTTCTGCTAAAAACTTATTTTTCACACTATCTACCAAACTATATTTTGTCTAAGAAAGAGGAAAAAGGGAAAAAAACGGCGAATGCGGAAAGAGAAGTTTATTGCAATTTGGCAACACACAAAAAAAAAAAAACCCAATATGTCATATCTAAAATGACCTCTTTGCCCTTTTCCGTCCAATGGTTTTTAGTAAGTTTCACATTGAAATGGCAGAAAAAAAAATTTCAACAGAAGAAGAGATCAAAGAAGTGATTTAGATTTTACATTGACAAAGTGGTTATTTCTCAAAATATTTGGGTAAAAGTAAAGAAATTTTACTTTTCTGATTCCTCTCGTTGAGACGAATCAATAGCCATCAAAAATTTTGGCGCAAAACTAACAAATATGAAAAAAATCAAATAAGGACAAAATTTTCATATTTACGTTAAGTTCATAAGAACGCAGCCTAATAATTATCCTTTTTCTCTCCAATTATTATTGTCTTTCTTCTCTCTATCTCTCTCCAATCGTAACCCATATTTTTAATCATTATTTTAAACTAATTACCTACAAATCCAAATTCAAAATCCCAAATTGAACGGGGTCAATTCTGGTATCCTTATCTTTTGTAAACTATGATCAAAATGAAGGGTTCAAATGTTTTTACATTTTAGATTCTGTCGGCTGAGAAGAATCAAATTACGATAATATATTAGGTTTTGAAGAAACACCAAAAAAGATCAAAATGGAGTAACTTGTTAGAAAATGAGTGCATTGTAATAACAACTCCATACGAAAATAAATCCACCTTTTTCGTAACACGAAACTTTTCTTTCAAGAAAAAATTTAAATGTTTTTCATAAATTTAAAGAACTCATCGATATCTAGTGAATTATTATAAAAAAATGGGGGTTTTCTTGCAAAAATTGTATTATTTTTACGTTTTTGTTTTACGTACTAGGCAAACATTATGGGACAGAGGGAGTAACTAATTAACAGTGAGAAAATCTTACAATAACATACTCCCTCCGTCCCTTTTTTATAGTCCGGTATTCCATTTTGAGCTGTCCCTTAATAAGTGTCCATTTTGTAAAGTTAGTAGGTAAAAGTTGGTGCATTATCTATTTTGTCCCTAAAAGTAGATTCTTTTTTGAAAAGTTAGTGAGTAAAAGTGTAATGATGATGGGTAAGTAGGGAGAGTGGAGGAAAAAGTTGATGTGAAAAGTATAATAATGATGTCTTTTTAATAAGTTAGAATTACGAAGTAGGACACTTAAAAAAGGACGGAGGGAGTAGGATATACTACAATTTTATCTTTCTAGCGATCCCCTGCCTCTTATGTAGAATTATATATCCTTCATTTTCTGAGAATATTTATCCGATGTATCTGTAATTGACATCGTCAAAGATTTAACCCAACTTATATATCATGATTTTCTCGTATATATAACCTAATTTTAACGCCATAGCCACTTAATTAAAGCCCTCCATAATTAAATTAATTACAATCCTAGTAAGAAATGGGCGTGGGTCCACATCATTGACCACCTTGTAAATCACAAATAAATTAATAGTAAAATGGAAGATTATTAAATTAAATTGAATACAAGCTTATCAACTCATTGCACCACATGTGTTCTGGTTCTAGAAACATATTATTCTATTGAACAACTTGAAAAGGAGATTAATTCATCAGCGTAGACATTATTAAAGTCTCATATATCCTTTTTGCTTTCCAATTTCGACCAACAATAACAAGTAATTTGGTATTAATTAATTTGATGGTCAATTAAACAGCGTAAAGTCTTGAGATAGACAACGAAAGTACGTGGAAAAAGTCATCTAAGAGAGGGACAAGAAGGTGAATATGAGAAAGTTTCCAAGGAATTCAAGACAACCATCAGGTAGCGCGGGTGTTTGTTTATCAACACGAGCAAACGTGTAGAAAGGTTGTGGGAGAGGCTGTGCAGTTTAGTTAGAGATGCGCGTAAATTGACTCGAACGACTTACATTACAAAAAAAAATAAAATGTGAGTGTTTATTTAATAGTTACAATAAATATTGATTGAATCAAAAATAAAGGAAAAGAATGTGAAATTGAAGTACTAGAGTCTTAGACCATGCGCAATAGACCAGATAAATAGACGTTTGTAACCTATTTTAGAGTAGAAATTGCCCGTACCTAAAGATACAATGCAACACGTTTTGCGCTACTATTAACCACCCCAGTAACAAACCCAACTTCTCCTTCGAGCGAAACGATAAAAACAATTCTCCAACAGCCTCAACAGAATCTCACTAGCTAACTGCTAGCCGCACCCAACAACCCAGGGATGCTGCCGAACGAGTGCAGAGTGGCTGATCAAGCCGTTCATCTGAGTACGAATGGCTCAGATCGAATCTGAGCGTATACAAATTTGAATCGTCCATTACTCGTTTAAGATTCGAGCTGTCGATTGTCGAGATGAATTTGCACAGGTACTACTTGTCTAGATGAATTTGTCCGGGTACTGTATATTCACATGTTTTTTTTTTTATTGATCGGGAATATATTCACATGTTCTCTCCCTCCCCCTCTCTGAAGAAAGTAATAGCGCTACAGATAGGGAATGACTTCGGTGTCCCCGGTCATTTTGGGGACACCATAACTTTTGGCATAACAAAACCATTATAAGTATAACCAAATTCATTACAAGCATAACCAAAACCATTATAAGCATAACCAAAACCATAACAAGGCATAACTTGGTTGGTTATGCCTTGGTTGGTTTTTGGTTATACCTTGATTGGTTTTTGGTTATGCCTTGGTTATGCCATGTTATGGTTCTATTATACTTCTAATGATTTTTGTTATGCTTGTAAGGGTTTTGTTATGCCAAAAATTACGGTGTCCCCAAAATGACCGGGGACACCATAGCATCATCCCTAAAGATATACTCCTATATGAAGGCAAAAATAGAACGAAAATGTCATTCTCTTATGAAACGAAAAACAAACAACGGTTTACACATATCTCGTGAATAAAGTTTTTTTTTTATGAGTGATTTAAAAGAAACCAAAGTCAAACTGGGCCCACAATACGATGATCATCTGAACCGAGCGTTTTATAGGGCGTATTTGATATAAATTTAATTATTTTACAGGTATGATACTGTATTTCGATATACCTATCATTGTCCAACGACCAAGACAAAAAATTCTCATCAAGAAGATCATTTCAACGACACGTACAAGATGAGTGATTTGGAGCATCTCGTTCGTGGGTTCAATGTGTACTTAAAAACTAATATATGTGCTTAAAATTTGAGTAGATGCAAATTTCGAGAGTGTACCTGTACACAGCATACGTCCTCGGGTTCATCTATTGAACATTGACTCACGTCTCATCTAGAGAGACACTGTATCAAAAGAATATTGGAAAGTAAGTGCGCGAATGTTTTAGATATTTTTGTCACATCATCGCACCGTTCATCTCAACGAAAAAGGAATTAAAAAAATATAAAAATATAGACAAAAGTTGAAAAAAAAATCGCTAAAAACGACATTAAAGACAATTAAGACAACTAGTTTCACCATGGCGCGCGACTTGGAAATTTTAAATCAGTTCTAAATCTTGCTCTTTAATTATGTATGCGACCCAAGATCCTGTTTATACTCTAGAAAAAAAAAAAAAAAAACAAGATTACGGATATGAAAGAAACACCGTATAAATGAAGTATGGATCAAATATATTTTGATAGGAAGATTATCGATAAATTTTCGAAAACGAAACTTTATATATTCAGGTCTGGATCAACGGAGATATTCCTATCGATGAAAGAGCTGTGTGGAATATCATGAAACCAATTATGTATGTGATCCGAAACATTCTGATTATACTCTAGAAAAAATCAAGATTACAGATATGAAAGAAACTACGTATAAACGAAGTATGGACTGAAGATATTTTGATAGGGAGATTGTCGATAAATCTTCTAAAACGAAACTTTACATATATTCAGGTCTGGATCAACAGAGATATTCATATCGGTGAAAGAATAGGGAAATAATTTTGCCACTTCCTTTTTTGT
Source organism: Rhododendron simsii (assembly GCA_014282245.1). Lineage (NCBI taxonomy): Eukaryota > Viridiplantae > Streptophyta > Magnoliopsida > Ericales > Ericaceae > Rhododendron > Rhododendron simsii. The sequence continues at coordinate 26,450,162 of CM024964.1, forward strand.
TAACGCCACTCCCCTGCAAGTGTTTTTTTCACTCCATTTTTTGTTATCGTCACTCCCCTGTAAGTGTATTTTTACACTAAAAAAACACTTGCAGAGGAGTAGCGTAAACAAAAAAAGGAGTGGCAAAATCAACCGCGAAAGAATATCGAATAACATGAATTACAACAGAATTTGTGGTGGGTGGAAACTGGAAACTGGAAACTAATCTCAGGTCAAATCAAAGCGCATGTTAAGGTGGAATATTGACAATTTCTTTCAAATGGGGACCAACAAAGTTTGAAATTTGACAGAGGTTGAGAAAATGACCCCAATATGGAGAAAATATCTAAATAAGCCAATCTATTTATTTATGGAGGCACACCCGATTTATTTTCATCATCAAACCCACGAAAACAATTCTGAAAGGTCTCCTTTGAAGTAGTAGTAGTCCATTAGTTGGTAGGAATTTTCTAATGGGGTGGCCCTTAATTAGACTTTCCTTTTATATGTTGTGTGACGTTGATATTTTATAGGTAGACCCGTCCTACAGATACTGATATTTGAAATACAAATTTAGTGTTTAAACTCTGGAGTTGTTTGATGCAGGACCACAAGTGATGCATGTGGGATCCACAAACACCGAACAGATGTAGACACGTCTGAGTCCAAAGCATTTTTCTTTTAGCTAAAACAAGTAATATATTTTCTCAGTTTTCCTTTTACTATTTTCAGTTTTCACACTTTCTTTTTATCTTCTTTTGCGTGAATCTACAATAATATCCTTTTATGCGGATAAAATTAAAACTGTAAAAGGACAACATTGTAATTTGACATGAATAAAAACAAAAATACTGCAGATGTAAATTAAGGGAGGGTCGGAATCACTCCTCTGGCCTTTAGCTTACTGTAGTAAGTATTAATTTGTTATAAGTCACAAGAGTGTTTGTTGCATTTGAATTTTTATAATAAAAGAGGATTATACAAAATCAAAAGTCAAAAAGTATCAAAAAAATGCAACTTGTTACCTTCAGATTATAGGATTATGTAATCTGAACGAAAAATTGAAAGATTGAATCAAGTACCTACACTTATTCGGTTGAGCTAATTTTACACCGATTGGCTCGAAAAATTATTTTAGAATTATTGAATGGCTCGGATTATCCGTGCAAGACCCAGAGTAGGCTCCGCGTGCCGGTATGTGCACAATCGTTGCCCAATATGTCGGTGTCCAAAGAAGGACACGAAAATCACTACCCTCTAAATTTATCCCTGAAGCAACTGGAGTGGAGTGGAGTGCAGTTGGTGCCTCCCTTATACTCCCATGCAGATGGGCAAGGTTCGATTCCTGTAAACACCCATCCCCCTCCCCAAATTTCCTAGGATAGAATAGATCAAGATTAACGAACGATAAAAATTAAAATTTAAAAAAATTATCCCTGAATTCATTCTCTTGAAGCCACTACTTTGGCACCTCATGACTCTTAATTCCAAATAAATTATTACCACACTAGTGCTAGCCCATGCTTTCGGCACTACGCATCTCTGTTGGAAAGGGATGTCAGTTGTGTAATTTAGGTGAAAACTATGAGTACTTAACCGGAAAGTGAGAGGATACATTACAACCTTTTGATCAAATGAATCTAAGCGGTTTCAACAACTTGTCCCAACACTCTTCTGTTATATATATATATATATATATATATTGTTTTTTTCATAATAATCTCCTGTAACGTTACTCCATTTTTCTTCTTTGACAATTCATCAATAGGACGATGACCAACTTAGGTTCCGTTTCAGAAACAGAAATAAATACTTATTTTTTAAGAAGGTAATTTCAAACTCAAAAATCATTTATTTACGCAAATAATTTTTCTATTAATATGGATCTTGTTTGACAGATCTCATTGAGATCTTTAATACGGTGCAAAAAAAATTGAAAAATTATTTTTTATTTATATTATTTTTGAATTTGAAAATGTGAAATAAGTACTTATTTTTTAAAAAGATGTTTTGGAGCGGAACCTTAATTAATGAGCTTGAATTATTCTTTGTTTGAGAAAGACCAGAAGCAGCCATTACCGGTAGTCAATCAAAATCAAGAAGAAGAAAAAAATATTAACAGCTTTGAATGTGTCACGTCTGCATTGCCATTTTCCCTCAGTCGCTATCTCTTCAATTTTGATTTCCCATTCAAGACTTGGTCATAGACTGTTTAAATTTGCCCGGTCAACACATTGTGCAGTTGAGGAAAACTTATTTACGGAGGCGCCGTAAATATGTGTGCAATCTCGACCGTTCAAAAGTGTTTTAGACGATTTGGATTAAAGTCAATCTTTTACTGGTGGTCAAAGATTAAAAACATATCTCAACTTTTGATTGCCGAAATGAACGGCTGAGATAGTTAAACTCCGTAAAGAGCCGCTTTGCAGCAGCTCTGTAAATAAGTTTCTCCCTTTTAATTTTATTACCCTTACATTTTTCTTACTTATACAATGAGTAGTGAGCACTACTTGGTGGGTTTTCAATTCATTTACTTCTTTGTCCAGACGGTTCATTCAATCTTTAACCGTTTTGAAGTACTTTTGGTTATAAGTCAGGGTACCCGGGTTTGTTCACGCACACATCTTCCACTTTCTAAGAAATTGATCTCACCGTTCACCAGCAAAGGAAATAATTAAAACTGTATAAACTAGTTCCGTAAGAGTTGATAGCACACACAAAGTTTGAGACTTATAAGGAGAGAGTAAACCTCTTTCGGACCTGAGGCCTAGGAGGGAGCATATCTTAAGTTTCACGTCTTTGACTATCAAGCCACTCCTTGGGGTATCATGTTTTTGAGGACTAGTTATACAAAATTTAACCACTTTGTGCATATATTTCCAAAGGTTAGGTCTGTTTTCTAGTGCTCTTCCAACTATACCCCATGTTAGTAGTTACACTAAGAGTCGAGCAACTCATTTATGATGACTCGAACTCGGGACCTCTCTCCTGAAAGGAAGAGAAACGCACCAACCACGCTAGCGGCCGTGGTATTGACATAATTCACTGGACTCCCCCAAACTTCTTTCAAAAACGTAAGTTTTGGGATACTATAAATTATTGGGATACTATAAAACGTAAGTTTGTAATTTGGTCCCTCGAATATCTGAAAATTATATTACCTTTGCTCCCTGAATTTTTACTTGTTCTCTCCAAAACCCAAGCAACTTTTTAACTTGTTCCCCTTTTACATGATCTATAACAACTAACAAGTCGTCGCTAGATGAGGTATACATAATCGTACCATACCATACCATACCGAAAGACTTGTTTTCTTCTTCTTTTTTAGTGGAAGGCAAGAAATACTTGTTTTCGTGTTTTGAGATTAGACTCGCATAAAGTTAGTAAACTTTATTCCTCATTCCTCCATTTGTATTTGTACTTGCTAACGTTCTTTGACTGTAATGGGTGACAAGAGGTAACAAAAGTAAGCCCAAAAGGACAAAACAATACTTAAGATATGTGGTGTTCATTGCTGCACAAAAGCAAAGCAACACGTCAAGGGCCATCTCCGCAACATATTGGTGTGAAATTCAACATAAAGTGTTGGATAAAATGGGATTTTAATTATTAAATTAAAAAAACCATTTGGGAGTGAATTAAAATTGACTCCGATACAATCACATGATATTTGGTTGAAGTTGGAAAGGTCTCAAGTTGTTGATTAATATGGAAAATTAAGAATATATATTTCCTAAGTGTGACTAAGGAAATTGGGCTTGTTCCATTAGAGTTATATTCTTTTTATGGGAAATGATTTTGTATCAAAATCATTAATTCCTAATGGTAAAGAGGTGTGTCTACTCAAAGGGGTATAGAACTTCAAAGTGGGAAAAACCGTGTCTTTTCAAAGCCGGTTTTCCGGATGAGTTTGTTTATTCGAGTTGCAATGGTTGGCCATTCAGTGGCACCATTTCATCTTTAAGAGTCACCTCTTTTCTGTTTGGTTTTTCCTAACAGTTTCCGTCCTTTCCGAATGGTCACCTTGTGTGCTATAAATTAGATCATTTACATTTTGTTTCGACATCGGAAAAATTACAGAGCACATACATTGCATTCATATTGAGTCAGAGAGAGAGTACTGCACAAGTTTGCGTTCGCCCGTTGAACAGATTGTAGTGCAACTTCCGTTCTTTGAAAATCGGATAATCCTGGGAGGCAAACGTTCAAGAGACCTAAGAGCACCGGTGTGGGGGACGAATTTGCTTTAAGAATATAGTATTATTCATAAAAAAAAAATACTAGCCTCGACTGCCAATTTCTAGACGCCTGAAATTGGTCCCGTAAGTTTATAATCTTGTCTATTTTTGATGTGTAGCGAATTTCCAGTGATTAACGAATCCCGTTTTTCCAACATAAAGCACATAGATCTCAAGCTAATGTGTGGGAGAAAAAAAGCCTTCGATGAAGATATGTGACGTGCACGACCGCTAAATCCCCCCGCCCGTCCCTCAAGCTTTGGAATAAACTATACAAGTGATGCTCTAGTGGCTGTCTCAACCACGCGTTACGCTCAACCCAAATATGTGGATTCCACACCAATATATGGCAGGAAAAAAGAAAAAAAAACCATTAGAGCATTTGTTTCAGAGCACTGCTTAATCTCTCAAAGCAATGAGTGCACAAAAAGACATGAACAAAAGAAAGATTCCACAAAGAACCATAACATTGTAGTAAAACTGAAAGCGAAATAACCACAAAACGAAAGCCACTTGTCATCTCTCGATTTGCTGTGTTCCAATACCGTGGATAAAACTTGTGTGTTCTACTTTTCATTTAGCTTCAACCTTTCCACATTGCCAGTCCCAACTCCATTGAAATACCAAAATTTTCCCATTTCCCCCCCTTTCCATAGGAAGCTGAGCGATTCAACCGGAGGCGAAATCGGAGAAGGAAAATGGGGTGCTGCTCAGATTCTGATGATATGACTTTGATTTTGCTTGGGTTGGCGATGGCCATGGCCATCGCAATGGCGTTTTTCATAATTTGTGTTCCCCCTCCAGCAAAGAGAGTTGCAATTTACCATTGCTCTTGAAATTTCCCATGTATTGAACTCATTGGTAGGTTATTTTTTGTTCACCCTTTTCCCTTGGTGTGTCATTGCTTCATTTGTAGAAGTGGGATATTGGAATATCTGATGTATTTGTAGTATTAATAAGGGAAAAAGGAAGATGCTTGTGTAGCATCAATTCAATCAATCATGGTTTGTTCCCCTCTGAAAAACGGGTCCGATTTCCTCTGTTTCAAAAATCTCTGTGCCGAGGGGTTTTTCAACTGTTGAATTGTGTGTTTTGTTTTTTATGTTTTAAATCCAACAGATAAAAAATCTCTCGGCATAGAAGCACGTGAGTTTTCGGCACAGAGAGTCTTGCGAAAGACCCTCTCTAATGTTATAAAAATGAACTTGTCTTGCAGCTTTATTTTCATATTTATGTCAGTTCACTTGTCTCTTTTGGTTAAACAAACTGGCCATTCAGCTCCATGATAACTCCAAATGCAGCCATCACTAAAAGGATCCCTTCATATAACGATCCGTATTTCCCACGGGACACATAATAGAATCCACTATGGTCTCATTTAATGATTCCAGCCGATTAGTTTATAAGCCCCAACGTGTTCATTTGTGCTAGAAATCAAGTTTAGCAGATAATGATAAACACTTGGCCGAACTATATTTGTCTAAAGAGAAATTGATGGTCAAATTCTTATCATTCATTACTCTTGTGAGTTGTGACAAATATTCTTCATTCTGATGGATGCCAATGTCCGATCGGCTTGAGTTTTTGCACAGACAGTAAGTGATTCAATAATGGCTCAGATCATCAAAATGAGTTTAATTTTACATCATACGAGAAATAGAATATCGATATATAATGATGGCCAAATGAATGAAGAGCTGCTGAGAGAACAGCTGTACAGAGACTTTAGAGCTTGCTGTACATCAGAATTCTTTCTTCTTGTCAAAAAAAAGAAAAAAGAAATTCTTTCTCAACTTCTGGGACAGAAAACTCAGGGTTGGGTTAGGATCTTGAATATGCTAATGGAAAAGAAAATGTTTGTCATGCCAATTTAGTATAGTTCATGTTCGGCTGTTTTCTGCTCTCATTTTTTATTACACAAAAAACAAATTATTTGGCAACTAAGCAAGAAGTTTTCTTAGTACAACTTATCCTTCAGAAAAACACCGAAAAGATATTTGTGAATTCAAAAGGAAAATAACTTTTCCATCAAAATTTGTTTATGAAATGGAAATAATTGCTGAATTTGTTCTTATAAAGTGTGAAGCAAAATTGTTTTCTACAACTAGAAATCAAACAAGCATACTATGCTTGACTAACAAATCCAGACATAGCATTAGGGGGCTTGAGAAAAGGCAAAAGACATGATCATGTAGAAACTTTATGTCCATTTCAAAATCAACTGGCAATGAGTAGAAAGGTCTCAAATGTTAAGAAAATAGAGTCCCACATGTTTTGCGTGGAGAAGACCCAAATGTTATTAAGTGATCCCGCATTTGAGGTTTGTCATGTGTGACCACTTTTTGGGTCCTATCATCGTGCAGCCTTTTTACTGGTTTGTTATCGTGGGGTGGAACAGGCCGCGCTCTAATACCATGTAGAAACTTTATGTCCATTTCAAAACCAATGGGCAATTAGTGGAAAAGTCCCAAATATTATTAAGTGATTATCCATTCCACACTTAAACAATATAGGACTCTATTTTCTTAACAAACCAGAGAAGGATAAAAAACAGCTGTACCATCAGTTTCAAGCAAGGTTTGCAGCAACAATACAAGCCAAAAACGATATGGCAGCAGCTCTGTTGCTGCCATCTGAACAACAACATGAAGCTTCAATCTGGGTACCATTTGGTTCCATAATGAGCTGAATAGAATGACACTGCCGATTAAGAAGCTATGAACTCCAAAAGGGCTCAATTACCCCCACCAAGGTTTGAGCAAAATAAAGCCTCTCATACGGCATCCAGTCCACAACACTACTTACAGCAACTGGATTCGACCGCATAAAAAATAGAGGGCACTTGAGACCAAAAGCTTTTGTAAACTTGTCTACCACCAATGTCGTATCTCCTGCTTCACTTCACTCAATTGAAATATGCACTTACTAGTACCAGATGAGTTAAATCCAGATGCTTGCACGTACCTCATCTATCTATCTCTGAAATGAGTCAAAAACATAGAACTGACGCCCCAACCTAAGACCACAACACAGATTTGCCGTCAAGTTGGCCAATCTCCTAAGAAAATAACGCGGTCATATTCAGCCTGAAGTTTGGATCAACAAAACTAGAGAGATGAAAACCATAGAATTTCCCTAATGAAGCGAGTATAAACCATACTGCCTTCTCATTAAGAGTGCAGTAGTCCGTGAAGTCAAACTCATTATTATATGATTGATACCAATGGATACATTGTGATAACTGTTGTCAACTTCCAACAAAAGGTGCACAACCGAACTAGCTACCCATTAGGAAAGAGTGATATCGATGTAACGATGTAGGGAGATAATGTTCATGAAGGATGTACGCACAGTCTGGAACAAAAGATAAATAACCAGAAGACAGAAAAGCTAATCTATAACGAACAGCTTATACTGCGATGAATCCCTTCCTGTCTGTATAGTTCCCAACCTTTCGCAGTGGCACAGAAAATTCCAAAGTTGAAATAAATGGAATCTTGCCGAGTAGTTCTAACCAGAGCAAAGCTTTTCAAGAGCCATATTCTCATCACCGCCAACGCTCTCCAGCGTACTTCTCACCAGAGCCTCGGGGAATCCCATCTCCACCAGCTTTTTTACCTGTGAGAATCCAACATCAGCAGTCAGAATATCTAATTGGGAAAATTAAAATTCATCTATAAAAGAATATATTAAAATTTGTATGTTGTTTCAGTAAGGTAAAACAGAGACTAAAAAGCATAAGGTTAAATAATGTAGAACGAAGATTCTATGCACCTTATCCTCAATCCCAAGAGTTGACGTCCTAGCAAAGGTTTCTGTCCAGTAACGAGCTGTGGCTGCAAAGGTCTGGTAGTCTCGAAGATACTAAAATGGACACAAGCAGATGGTGATAAAAAACTAGCAAGAATTGGATTAACCAAACAAGTAAGGTATGTCATGGGAGAAGCAAGCAATGTACTGTAGTAATCACTTCGAATCCAAAATGTCCACATACGACTATTTTTACATGTACTTGGGGTACGGGTGTCGGCTCTAGCATGTGTGAATGTAAGATTCATCTAGTTCCAATGTCTAAGGAACGGATGTCGGCTGTGGGCATAGTTGTCAAAGGCGCACCAAGGTGAGGCAACTTGAAAAAGGCGAGCAAAAAGCAACAAGGAGCGAAAAAGCACGCTTCTTTCAAATCGATCAAAAAAGCGCGCTTTTTCAAAAAAGAGCACAAAAGGCAAGCTTTTTTCAAAAAAACACATAACACAATTATTTTCAGAAATAAATATTTTTTTCGCATAGGTGCGCCTCTCTTCAAAAATGCGTGCACCTGGGTTTGCGCCTCTCGCCTCGAGCCCAACAGAACTTTGCACCTCAGCGTGCCTTTCACCCTTGATAACTATGGCTGTGGGTACGTCGACATGGAAAAATATTTGTAGTTCTTAATATATTCTTCACTTGATTATTTACTAGGGTACAATGGAGTTTGAAGGTAGCAATCAGGCATTTCAAATTACCAAAATATGTTTCTTTGGTGAATGTCCAACCACTGAAGTCGGACTCATTCCATATCATTACCCAAGCTTCAAGTGTTTGACTAACAAAGTCCATGTAATATAGCATGCAAACACCAAGCTAGTGGCGTACATGTGCAAATCACACCTGTTGTGCTACTACAGCATCTTGTGGATCATCAGGTTCAGGAGCAGAAAGTAATGCTTGTACAGAGAGGAGTGCTGTTTTTAGAGTTAGTGCGGGGCTCCATTGGTCCTTTAGAATGTCCAGGCATATTGCTCCACTTTGGCTGCTGATATTGGGATGCCTGCAATAGGTGATTTCCACACAAAAAGATTCAGTTGCTCTATAACACAATGCATCAAGGAATAAAAAGTGCCAAGCAAATCATCTTGTTTGAAAAGCCTAGAAGAAAAAGCTGAGCAGATGAACATGAAGTCATAGTTTCTAACCTCATGATACCTAGAACGCAGATCACTTTGGTAAGAGTTGCAAAATATAATACGATAGAGGTAGGCTTCTGATAAGACTAGAATTGACTTGTATCAGGTGATAAGTTTTAAATAGAACATACTGTTTTCACAAATATTTGAATTTCTAGGATTGCTATGACCAACTTTCATACATTTTAACTTACCAAAGGTCCAGACCGTCCGTTTTGAAATAATTAAAAAAAACTTACCAAAGGTCCACATTCTCGTTTAGTAAATTCACAACTTTGGATCGAAGGTGTGTCGGGTTTTAGAATGTGCATTATAAAACATAATCAGCTAGTGCATTAAAATCTCTTGATCTTACATGTCTCCCCATTGACAGAAGGTCTGTTTGCCTATTTAAAGGCCTTACTTCACCCTACTTACATATCCATTACCTCTTGTTTTCCTCAATCCTTCCTCTAAAGCTTACCAGCAAACTTAAACAGAGACCAGAATCACAAATGACAATTTACTGTAGGGTTTGTGCTGCTAGAGCAGAATAAACAATGAACACCAAAAGTTTGCTGCTTCTGACTGCAAAAGTAACAACCTCCAAATACAAAGTCTACCTATACCTTCGTCTTAAATTTTAGCCAGAATTGATGTTACACTTTGTGGGTCCCACATCTACAGATATAGGTCGAGATGAACTGTCTGAAACTATACAGATTTCTCCTAGTGAGATGGTTGATTTTTCTTTTCAAAATTCCAAAATTGTCAAGTGTTATAAGAACCAGTCATACAAGGTACCAAGGATGAGTAGAGGCTAGAGTATTCCACCATGAATCATTTTCTTAACGGAGTACATTTGAAAGATATAGTCAAGGGAGAATACCGCTGCTACTATGTTCTGATTAAGCAACTTACTTGATTTGAGCGAGAATACCTTCGGAAATCCTCAAAAGGCAAGGTTGTCTATTTTCGACGTTTTGTTTCTTATCGTGAAGGGCGCAGAAAAAATTCCTATTGGGTCATACATGGCAGCTGGTATAGATGATAAAGGCGGAAAATTATGTCTATTTTGTTTAATCATTTCTTTGTTCTCAAAATAATGAGCCATAAACCACATTTCTGGGACTCACCCTTTTTGGGCACCATAAGGACTAGAAACATAGTGGATCTTAATTAGACAAAGTGCTTCCAAATTGATGTCTTACGATATCTTAATTCAACTTCCTGTTTAGTACAACATACTATTCAAAAGCAGATTTTGAAAGAAATTTCACCCCATGTTTTATGGATCCTCCTAAATGTAGAAAATATTTGTGCTCAACACTTAGATAAGGGTGTAGGATCCATGCCAGGCAAATTTAGTTGGACATACATCTAGCAAGCGAATTTTGTAATTCGAAATCCCCAAAAACGATCCTTGGAACTCCTATATTATGCATGAATGTCTAAGGCAATTTTTAAAAACTATTTATCCAAGAAAACAAAAGAAATATACTAACAAATTTGAATATTTTGGTGTACACCCGATTCATTGAGATTGAAATTGGACTAAACAGACACTTAGACACATAACCGCACCTGATACCTGTACGGTTGTAACCGAGTCCATGCAAGATATATTTCAAGAGCTGAAGGTGCATTTCCCAATAGAAAAATGGGTCTCAGAAGCAAATATAAGGGGACTATAAGTTCCTTCACCTCTCAAGAGGTTAAACTTCTCCTTTTGGGGTGCGTGGTGGGTTTGCCACTCTCTAATGGGCATACCACCATTTATGAACACTAAACCCCCTTCCCATCTTATGCAAGAGGTAGGAAAAATAAAAATGTTAAAGTTTCTTGCAGCATACCAATGATTTGCTTTGGAAAGAAAGAGAATTCTACACAAAAGGCACTTCCCAATTCCTGTTAACATACCAAACTTTGGTAGCGAATTGCATCCGCGGAGGCTCAAAAGGGTACCCATCTGCCAAAACAACATAATAGTGAAAGTAAATAATAAGGGTTAAGGAGCAATATCTTTACATTCCGAATTAACAACAACTGACTGACATAAAATATATCATTATAAAGACCTCAAAAAACTCGCTAAGGCTCCCTTGGACATGTAAAATTCTGCAATTGATTTGCAGTTTCACTGAATACTTTAAGACTTTAAGTAATCTTTAATTCCAAAGGACTTCCCTTCCAGCACATTTCCAGTCGTAGCTAGCTAACACTAGAAATGATTCCCAAGTAGCTTGGTGAATACCACTGGATGTACTAGAACCTTACTAATGCTTAGCGATCACACAAACATAATTGCAAACAATTGGATACACAACAATACAATAATAGCAGTCCCCATGTAACCGCTCAAAATTCTTAATCACTGAAAACCCAAAACCCTAAATTGCAAACAAATTTTTGCAAAAGTAAGTAAAATATCAGCTGCTAACGGCAAAATCAGATACCTGAAATCACTAATTTAATGGTAACAGGAAACAATCAATGCAGAAGATATATCTTTTAGTATGTCAATTAAGTTATTAACTATAGATGCAGAATCACACAACAATAACAATAATAATTGTCCTAAATGGACACTTAATGGACTATCGGTTGGGCTTAGTACAATAGTCCAACCTATAGCCCATCAACCTTCGGTGGAGTAGTCTCTAAATTGTATTAACCAAGCTCCAAGCTTGGGTATTTTTACCAAAAAAAAAAAAAATGCTCCGGTGACTTAGGTGAGGATAAAGTCTCACACTTTATATTCATACTTATTATACTCTTCAGCCACTTGTAATAAAATAAAAAGGAACAATAATTGTCGACAAATGGAACACCAAATGGAACGGTTCGTAAGCTACTGAAAACCCTAATCCCTGAATCTTTAACCGATTTCTCCCGACTAACAAAAGACAACAGCCCTAATAACAACAAGAACAATAGATTACTGCAAAAGGGTAAAATTTCCTACGGAAACAAGAACAATAAACAACCGACAGTATGTATAGGTGTAAGCATAGGTACCGGGCAAGACGATGTCGATGTTGAAGTTGCCGCCTTCGTAAGGAGTGGCGAGAGGGCCTGGGATGGTACCGGTCAGATGAGTGAGACTGTTGCTGTCGCCTTTGAGCTTGATGCTTATGCCGGACACGTCGATGTCCTTGTTGCATTCTTGGAGCTCCTTCTGTACTCGAGCGAAGTCCACCATCTTTCAAACCAATTTTTCTTCAGAGAGAGAGAGAGAGAGAATTGAAATGGAGTATGTTGTGGATTTGGAAGGTTTCCTTTACTCTCACTCTCTCTGTGATGCTTTACCTTCCCTCGGGGAAAAGTGAGAGAGAGAGAGAGGGAGTGGGTGTAGTGTGGAATCTACGGGCGAGAGAGCAGAGGATCAAAAAAGAAACCAATGGAAGAGAAGCGGTTACGCGGTACGTGATCTGGCTGGGCCCTGGATTAGAACTGAAAGTGAGCTGTTATGCCCTACCCACTGTACGCTTTTTCGATCAAAAACTTTCACTCTCTCACTGCCCTAGTGCCCAACAATTGCTTTACCACTATTATTTTACGAGACAAATTATGCTCTTATAATATATCATGTTTAATTTAAAAAATAAAATTTCCCTCCGTCTCCATTATTTAGTCTCTTTTGGGAGTTCGTGTCACTTTTCAATTCATTATTTCTTGCAATTTATAAATTTTTAGGTCATTTAAAAGAGCTGATTAAGATCTATCAAATAAAATTCATATTGCATATAAATAGTATTATCAATTAAAAATTATAATTAATTTTTTATCCTATTGGGATAGGATGATGGACATAAGTATGGGAACAGAAGGAGTACTTATTTGAGTTTGTGGAATTCACTCACTTGAGAGTTAAAATCTGAATCATACCATTGATTTCCACACACATTTTTCCTTTATATGTTCTTGAGAGAACCCCAATATAAGGAAGGGTTTGGACCAGGGGTATGAGAAAGCGATTAATGAGCTTGCCTCTAAGATGCCGCGAGTTTGAATTCTAAGAAGGCTGAATATTTTAAATATTGGGGCCACTAAAGATTTGCCCAATCGTTAACTTGAGGATCCCGGAATTGGTCAAGGCGCACGAAGTTGGCCTAGTAGACATACGATTCTTTAAAAAAAAACAGATGCGGGGTAAGAGAGATTGAAAACAACTCTCCCAAAGTTTCAGATCCGACTCTCCTTTCCTACAATCTCGTATGTAAGCGTGTGAAACGTCTATGGGAGGGGCGGATAAAGATTAGTTCGAGACATTCTGCATTACCCAAAACAAAAATTGAATAAGGAATTCAACATTGCTTCTTGAAATTATATTCGAGCCAACAAAGTTCCAAAAAATCCATAATCTTCTTTCATTTGGGCTTTCAAAGGCCCAAAATATAGAATTGTTTGGTCGTGCTGAGGCGGGCTTTATAAGTTGCTGGGCCGATGTTCATCCTATACTGAATCCAGGTAAGTGCCCAATCCAGCATAAGGGTGACTTTTTTTCTTTTTCTTTTTTTGTCAAAATGATAAAAGTTTCATTGACAATCATACAAAATAACCGAATAAAATAATTAAATATAGTAATTAGTCATTGTATTTCGTTTAAAGAAGGGATTGGACTACGGCATGTTTTTTATGACCAATAGAAACGAGAATGTTATTAGTACCTAGATCCATTTTCGTAACCTAACTCTCCAAATTAATCTCATTCCAGTATTTGAATTAATTCTTGATTCAAAAGAATAATCCAGAAATCTCAATTCTAAATATTTTTAGAGACCGTGGTATCATGGTATATATTTCATGAGTAGATCGGTAACTAGAAATGATTCAATATCTCAGTAATTTTTTCCAAAATCGGAAACACATTCTTAATCCATTCTAAATTTCTTATAATTCTGGCTCAATACAAAGTGAGTCATACCATAAATATTCACGTGAAAAAACATTCTAAATCATTGGGTAAAAAACTTGTCATGGCGTTATTTGAGTTTTAAACATTTTATTTGTATCTCAATCTTGATTGGGACACATATGGCTTTCGCCATTTACCTCTTTCTTATTTCAATCTTTTGCTCACCAACCCTACTACCCAACCCAAAATCCTACCATTTTATTTACCTCTTTGATTGAATTGGGTCATGACCATCCAACCTCATTCACTTCCTTATTTTCCAAATTAAGTAGAATGTCAATTGAATGCGAAAATGGATCGAATTTGTTACACACCGAATGAGTATCTTCTTTCCACCTATATATAGAACACATCATCTAGCTGTGCAAGAAATAAAAAACTTCCTTTGGATTATAGGGTGTCTAGACTAGCTTACAGACACCTAAACTAATTTATCTGAAATTAACGATATGACAAGTCTCAAGTTAAAAAAAAAAACACAAACAAACAAACGAATGTCTCTAGTACTATTTCTTTGCGTGGAGGTGATGCATACAGGCAACATCTAGGTCAATCACCACCAAATGGTTGGTTCAATGGATATACTCAATCGGAGTTTCTAGGAAAAGTTTAGGTTCAAGTCTCTGTAACCGTTTGGTGGGCCTAAACATTGTCTTCCGTGCCATCGCACTAGGTCATGAAATATTAGTTTCAGTCCTAACATGGGTGTGGTAGGACGTGACTATACGGTGTTGAAGGCAATAGGCGGACATGTTAAGTTAACCTACCTGTACGTCCCGATCGTCGCACCAGAAAAAGGAAACTTAACCTAGGTGACTGGGTCATCTCTGTTTCAAACGGAAAATGTTGATCTAATCCTTCGTTTTCTTAAAGCGCTGTGGAGGCAAGAGAATTCTATTACTCAAACCTACTACTATGAGTGTTTGAACCTTTTAGTACGGAAATATACAAGGAAAAAGAGTGCAAACAGCCACTACTTCCCCAAACGGATTAGAACTTGATGTTGGGCAACTTACATAAACATTGACTAATCTGTGAGTAACCGATATCACTGCATACTACCCGCACAATAGCTAAGAGTGATAAACGAGCCAAATAGGTAGTTGATCAAGCTTAGTTTGATAACATAATGAGCTTAAAAAATATGATCAAGGTTATACCTTCTTTTTGAGACGAGCCGATCTCAAATGAGTTTTAATCAGTTTGAACTTTTTATACATAACAAGCTCAACGAGCCGAGCAATAGCTTGTTCAAGTTTGATTTGAAATCTTAACGAGCTTTAAAAAAATGTTCAAGATTGATTTATTTATGTAACAAATCAATCTTGAACAAGTTTTTAACGAACGAACCAGAACTTGAACTCTAAATAGCTTTAATTCGTTTAGCAGACTTAACCATAGCCGGATCGTTTTTAAAACTGATACACTACTCATTCGTCTTAGAATTGCAAAGTCGAGCTGAAAGTGGAAAAAGTTGGGAACGACCTTTTTTTGGGACTTAGACTGATCCCCTCTCTCTCTCTCTCTCTCTCTCTCTCTCTCTCTCAACATATATAAATGTTCGCCATAGCATCCCATTTCCATATCATTCACCACCAACTCCCCTGTTTTTGCTCTGTTTTCTTCCAATTCTACGCCCTTGAACTGCCCTTATAGACCATGGATTTCATTGAATCAAAAAACATGCAAGACCCACGTCCCAAAACACAAAAATACTACTTGGCATCCCAAATTTCCTTGAGATCTTTGGCAGCTGTTGTTTCATTAACTGCTGCAACGCTTGCAATCACCGATAAGCAGATTATCACCGACTCTGGCATCGAGTTGGAGGCCCGATACAGCTACTCCTCCGCTTTCAAGTAAAAATATATAATCACTCCATAGTAAAAATCCCAATCCCGAATTCCTACCCTATACACAAACTCACACACACACATTGTAATGTTTCACCAGACACCTCTAGTATGGGGTGTGTGGTACACCATAACATACAAATTTTTGTAGCTCAAGATATGAATTTTTGTGGTTCTAATATGGTATGTCAAATATACAAACTCATACAAACTTTTGTAATCCCTAAACGCTCTGGCAGAACCTAGAAATCGGTGCTAGAGTATAAGTTCATAGAACAGGTAATGGACACTTCATTTGGTGAGGGTTCGAATTATACGCCCACTCCCCTTTCCCCAAGGATATCTAGTGTAGAATAGAATTTTGTTGGATTAAAAATATAAAAAAAACCCCATAGGAGTAGAATTTTTTTTTTTGGTGTTGGTTACGAACTTTAGGGGTCTAAGTTACAAACTTTTATGCAAAAAATCATATAAATGCTGGGAAATCCTTAGGCTACGTTATTTTTGATTTTATCAAATTCTTCACTTGTCTAATTGAAATCTAGGATAACAAAATTATCACAACGTGACATATTTTATCTTATTTTTTGTGCAAATTAGATACTCTAAAGTTAGAGTAGCAATCCCGGCCTGCATTCTATTAGCTAGCTTGATAGCTGTTGAGCTGTACAGGAAAAATGTATCATCAACTAATTTTCAATTGTGGGTTAAAAAATCATTGATACCACATAGTCAATAACTCAGTCAATCTCTTGAGGTTAGTTCTCCAATTTATGTCAATCAATCTGCAAAATTCAAAAAACTAACATCTATATTTCCGAAAATCCTCTTAGATTGGCCTCAATCTCTGAAGTTCAAATTATGGTTTTTGCCTTCATACGTAAATGTATAAAAAGAGAGAGGAAGAGCTTAAGATTTTCACAAATTTTGCAGGTACTTTGCGTTTGCAATGATAATCGCATGTGTCTTCTCTGTGGTGTCGTTGATCGTAGCTATCAATCTTGACCGAAAATGCTCGGATTCAAAAATCTACTTCTACATGTTTCTGCATGATCTGGTAATGTTCTTCCCAAAAAATTAAGCATATTAACCAACATTATGAAGTCGATTCAAAATGATTTGGAGTTCGAATTTTGACAGGTTGGGACAGCAATGGTGATTTCGGCAACCTCCGCCGCCACTGCAATTGGGTTAGTGGCCAGAGATGGGAATAATTACCTTGGTTGGATGGCCATTTGCGGAGATTTTGTCAAATTCTGCAACAAAATGACCGTTGCTGTCGTTCTCTCCTACTTCAGTTTCGTGTTGTATCTACTTCTCACGATCATTTCGGCCAAAAAAATTCAGGCTTGAAGCTCTGTTTCTCACAATCGAAGAGAATGGAAGCTCATCAGGGCAGCTATGGCGATGATTATTACAGAATGATCAGCTTTCGAACATCTTGGTTGACATATAGATATATTAGTAGTTCATACACATGTATATGACATATATTTCCAATAAGAAGTTGCTTTATAAGAAGTTAAACAAAACTATCGCAATATATAAAGTACGACCAATGATGTAACTTTCGGGCCTAATAAAGAGGGAAAGTTATCTCGGGAATATGAAGATCCAGAATTTGGTATGTTCGCATCCAACAGTTTGTTGACTTCATCCACAGCTCACACCTGTTTACTCTACTATGTTTCGGATGAAGAAACAATACAAATTACATCGGTTGCTACGTATATCAACTATTTGTAACCTAGATTTACATCACCAATTACATTGGTTGGCGCTGTCCCCCGAACCCTCACAGAAACACGACCCGAAATGAATGAGGCTTCACAAGCCCAACATGGTAGCTTTTAATATATAGTCCATTCATATGGTCATAATCAAACAACCGGGCCCTTCGTTAAAGAAATGGATTGAAAACTGGCATGGCTTAAGCAACAACTGCACATTAAAGTCAAGCAAGGCTCAATTTGGAAACTTGTAAAAGAGAGGAAGCAACCGAATACCTTTTGCTTAATGCAATAGGAGCAGCAGCAGGAGCTTCCTGCAACCTCCTGGAGGCAGCAGCATTTTTCACCAAACACAGTCCCAGTTGTTTATTGATTTTCCAACGTACCAGTTAAGATCTTGTCATATCCTTCCCACATCCCTAGCTGAGGCTAGCTCAAGTTGTTATAGTTCTTTTCCCCTTTGTTCTTCACCCACCAGATACGGGGCAGAATAAGCAGAAATCTTTGAACTCAGGTGTCCGATATACGTGGTTTTTGTTTTGATGTCGAGTTCTATGCGTGTCGGAGGTTAGATTTCGCAAACATGAGGAAATATCAAGCGGAAGCGGGATACATGCACATAGTTTTATCTCAACTACAACCAGCGGAATAAACAAATTTACCAAATAAGCAGAGATTTAGGGTAAAAAAAATTAAATAAGCTAATACGTCAAGGGTTACCAAACGGACCCCAAGTACATCACATTTGGAATGGCTAATTTCGAAGAGAAAAGAAAATAGCCTCTCATCCCTGAAACATAAACCCTTTTTTTACAACATTTTCTTCTGATTTATCCATATAAAAGGGATTTTTTTATCATCACATAAAATGGAAATTAATAACTATCGCTTCTTTTCTGCTCTCTCATGTGTTTCCAAAAGAGAATCCTTTTAAGTCCTTTTCATTAAACAAGTGCAGAAAATCAGAGACGCAGAGAGAATTCTACCGATCCTTACCTGTTCTAGTCGATACTTGTCTACCAACAGCATATAAGAAAAGCAGAGTGTGGGACAAAGTGCAAGACAAAATGCACATGGACTAAACCTACCAACCATACCAAATATGCTCCATTGATGGGTATCTTTAACAGATAGGCACCCTAACAATCTAATTAATTGTAACAGATCGATACCATAGGCACCAAAAAGCTTCAGATAGAGATTCTGCAAGCAAAGCATTTTGAGGTAGTGGATTATGCATGCAATACAGATATCATTTCTGTATGTATCATCTATCTTACATGACTCGAAAATAGGTTTTGGATACAGGTATCTATCAAAGCACCGGATTCATTCAATCCTTAGTCAAGGGCATCGGGACATGCAATATAATCATACTTTTTTTTATACGGGATTTCATTCATTTTCTTAGATAAGTTGTGTTTACAAAGTGCCTTGGATCATCGCATCCATAATATGGAAATCATTTGCATAGTTCCTACAATAAACATGAATACTAAATATAAGTAGCGTTTTGATCAGTTACTTCTCACACTCTAAGAGGAGGGTGACCGTATAAGTTTTTGAGAAGTTTCATCTCTTGTGCGTTCTTGAATTCATGAAGAGAGATCAAGAGAAAACATAATATTAGCAGCAGCTGAAGTAGAATTTCCTTCTTTACTTGAGAGTTAAGAAAATGAACAAATTTGTTTGGAAAAAAGAACTGATTTTCATTTTGTTTACCCACGCTATGCATTAGTGATGTGATTCTTCTTTAATTTTCCTATTCTTGACAAATCAAATTTCCAAACATACCACTAGAGAACATGCCAACAACTGCGTTCTAAGTTCTAACAACAATTAAGCAAGAGTAACGGAATCTGCAGTAGAATGTTTGTCAAACTATTAAAATGGGAAAGAAAATGGGTATTCCAATAAGCAAGGCCAACATATTACTAAAGAGTTTAGCACGCCCTTCCAATTAGAGACATGGCACATGTACATAAACTAAGTGAAGTCTCCTCACCTCTAGCACCAACTACGGAAAAGAAAAAAAATAAAATGATACAATTCAATAACCAATCAAACAAGTATCTCGGAAAGCAAAGAAAAATAACCATGGGAATCAAATACAAGAAGCATGACAATATAATAAGCTCAATGGAAAGACTATCTTTGACAAATTGATAGAGAAACACAAAAGAAAGGTTAACAGTAATGCCTAAATCATCATAACAATAAGCCAGCAAAATGGAATCCATGGAAGAATGATTATTGATCCCTTAAATAGAGACAGATAAGGGTATCTAAACAACCAAAGCAAGTCATGGATATTGCCACCGTGGTAGGTGGTAGCTTGGTGGTTAATGGGTTACTTCCACAAGGTTTGGGTCCTGGGCAGTCACAGGTTCGAGTCGTGCTGTCAACACCCTCAACCATGCCCTCCAGCAGAGTCAATTAAGTTCCCATCAACCGGTCGCTTGCCTATGGTGGGGCATAGCTCTTTGGTCCCTTCCAAGATCCACCACGGGTTTAGAGTCCCTGTTGTCACACCTAGTTGCCGCCTCACCCACTTTTTAGACAGTGGAAAATAGTCAAGGATATTGCTTAGAATTTAGAAAGTAGCATAATCTAACAGTACGATTAGATAAATTGCAAATGGCCCATAATTAAGTGAAATCTACTCTTTCGCACCAATGCATCGAAGGACTAAAAATGATCAACAACCCATCAAGAAAGCATCTCAAGCCAAATAGAAGTTATAGCGAGGATCGTATACAAGAAGCAGGAGCACTCCATAAACAGCACAACTGAATGTAAACCGTGTGAGCTAAAGAAAATACATCCTTATTAGTAATTTATTGACTTTGGCAGAACAGCACCAAAATCCAACCAAGTTAGCTCACCAAACGGAGATTACACCTCTAAACAGAAGCTTTCACCAGCAATTAGACTAATCAACATGTACGCTTCTACCACGAATCCTAAGAGCAAATATGAACAAATTAACCAACCAAGAGAAAGCAAACCAAAAAAGCACAATCTAGTATACATACAGATCAAATAATTTGCCAGCGACCCCCAATCTTCTACGGTCTTGCAAAAACGCCCCAAATCTTTCCCTTTCCAAGGCTTTCCAGCAGCTTCTTAGCCCCCTCCACATCCATCTCAACGAGTTTTTGCAAGAAGCCACAAGCACCGGCCGCGATCATCTGTTTCCGGCAATTCTTGGAATGAACAAGTGAGGCCAACAGAGAAACAGGGTATTTCCTATCCAAATTCCTCGTCAAAGGATCCAAAAGCTGCACTGCAACAACAATCCCCCTCTCTTCTTTCCTAAAAATGCTTCGATTCCCAGCAAAACCCATCAGATTCGACAGCGCCTTCGCAGCCGATTCTCTCTCCTCCCCCACTTTCCCTTCCATCATCCTAACCAGCGGCGCAATGCACCCCAATTCCCCCAACTCCTTTCGGGTTTTCGTATTAAAACCCAATTCGTAAACCGCTTTGGCAGCCGAAATCCTCACTCCCAAAACCCCGCAACTCAAAACGGACACAACCCTGTTCAAGAACCCGTTAGACACTAGAATTTCACAAATTGGATTCAAAGTAGCTAAATGCCTCACCAGCTCGACTGCCACCTCGAGACTTTTCACATTAGAAACAGAATCCCAGTAACTTTTCAAACTATCTATCCCACCTTCTCTGGCAACCAACAACTTCAACTGAAAATCATCCTTCACCAAATTACACAAACACCCAATCGCATTCTCCTGCGCCAAACTAGTCCCCGAAGCAAGCAACGTAAGAAGTATTCGAAGAGCATTTTCCTCGATAAAATTCTCTTTCACTTCGTCAAACAAAGATAAATCGCGCAAGACCCGGGCCGCCGCGGCCTGCGAGCTCGGCGTGCCAGCCTCGCAAATCGCCAGCAGAGACGAAATCCCCCCTCTTGACCCAATTGCCCTCGCGTTCTCCCTCGAGTGGGTCAGGGCCTTGAGGGCAATACAGGCTTTTTCCCTCGCCACACCGCTCCCCGATTCAACTACTCTAAGAAGGTTGTTTAGAAGTACCAAACCCTCGGCGATTAAGACGTGTTTGCTCGAATCGACGGCGGAAACCCTAGAGATGGCGTTGACGGTTTTTTCCTTGACCTCGAAGGAGGAGCTGCAATCCAGTAGGCGAACGAGCACGGGAACGACCCCCTGCGCCACGGCGATTAGGACGTTTTTGTCGTCCTCTTGGAGGAGGGTCAGGAGCGAGTCCATCGCCGAGTTTTTGGATTCGACGGTGCCGATCTGGAGCCGGGTGATCAAGTTCCTGGCCTCGGCGCGTGTGGAGTCGCGCTTGGAGGACGGGGAGACGGAAACGGCGTCGTCGTGGAGGACGCCGGATTTGAGCAAGACGTGGAGGTCGTTGAGGTGGCGGTCGAGGCGGGCGGAGATGGAGTCGACGTCGTTCTGAGTCTTGAGCTTGCCGCTGGGGAGTGGGGAGGGGGAGAGGCAGGGGGTGAGGAGGGAGAGGGCGGAGGAGAGGGTGAGGGAGAGGGAGCGGAGGAGGTCTAGAGATAGAGGGTTGGTTGGGGTGGAGGTGGTGGGGGAGGAGAGAGAGGAGAGGTGGGAGGAGAGAGAGGTGAGCTTGGCGGCGATGGAGGACCATTTGGATTTGAAGTGGTGGGCGCGGGGGGTAGCGTCGAGGAGGGCTTGGAGGAGGTGGGTTGTGTGGTTGAGCGAGGTTTCTTCGGTTTCATCTGGTATTTTCATGGCCAGGGTTTATCTCTCCGGTGGTTGCAGGTTAGATACAGAGATGTGAGTGAGTGAGAGAGAGAGAGAGAGAGAGAGAGAGTGAGTTTAGGGTTGAGAGAGAGAGAGAGAGAGAGAGAGAGAGAAGAGTAGAATGTGCTGGTGAGTGGAAAATGTAGGAAAGACGACGAAGCATGTGAATATGCGGAAAGGAAGAAAAATAATTTAACGGTATTAGTGAAGGCTATAGATGCAGCCTAAGCGCGTTATAAGCACGCTCCTTCTAAAATCTCGAAATAAGTCTATTTTTGTTTGTAAATATTGTACAGTGATAACAGCGCCCGAAGAATAAAATTTGAAAATATCTTATTAGATTGCCGATATCTTATTGACTTGAATTTTACGAAGTTATTCTATGCTTCGAGTTATATGAAGTGAATGATACGGATAGTGTTTTGGGTTCAAAGCATCCATTTTTTAGACATGACAAGCACAACAGAACCCGAAGTGCCAGAAGAGTGCTTCATTTTCCTTGCTTACTGGAAATCTTATTATTACGGAGTATATTGGCAATGTTGATTCTAACAATTCATACATCTTTACATTTGTGGACTCACGTGCTTATAATATGTGCATTAAAAAGAACTCTCTCTGTTCCATTTTCATTTTTTTATTATTTTGTTTGTCTTTTTTATGTCTTTTACCCATATCTTTTTGTGTGGATCTTGTTTGATAGATTTCAATTAGTTCTATAGTATAAATTTTTTCAAAATTATGAAAAATATAAGAGGTGGCAATTTTAACACATATTTTTTAATCTGCCCAAATTCGCCCACTTGTAACCCAACCCAACTCGCCCATATTGTGTAATGGGTTGAGCGTGGGTTTAATATGGGTTCGAATTAAAAATGGTCCAACACCCATTTTTCTCTCTTGCCCGCACTATCTCCCGACTTCTCTGATTTACTGACTACAATCAATCCAATTCACCCATCTCTCTCTCTCTCTCTCTCTCTCTCTCTCTCTCTCTAACTGTTTCGGCAACAAAAAGACAAAAATAATATAATATATTTACAAGACCAATCCTTTGAGCTCTTCTCCCTCTTTTGGGTTTTTTTTGGTCCTTATTCAACTTTTTCGCTTTTATCGTTTTGCGATAAGTATTTTACGATTTTTTATTTGCTCCAATCAAAAAAGTAAAAAATTATGACTTTTATTCAAATATTTTTAAAAACATCCAAGATAAAAGCCAAAAAAATTAGTTGTTGGGATTTATCTATAATTTTACAAAAAATATTAGGGTAAAAGAAAAATTACTTTTTTGATTCTCTCGTCAAGACGAACTAAAAGGGATAAAAAGTTTATCGCAAAACAAACAAATAAAAAAAAATTGAATAGAAACAAAAAAAAAGGCACTTGACTTTTTAATCCAAACCTAAGCAGTGGCTTCGGTGAACACAATGAAGACCGAAACTGTACAATCACAATCATCACCCTCCGGACAATTCTCTAATGCGGCTTCTGACTCCTCGTCGAAGTTACGTTACTGTTTGGAAAATGGGGGAAAAAAAAAACCCTAAATTTTTAAAGCTTTTTCAGCCTCTAATTTCATTAAAAAAAAATTGAATTTTAACCATAAAATTTTACTTTTTTGAATCCTCGACAAATCGGGAGGTCGGAAGAGGAAAACGGGTCGGGTTGGACGGGTTTGGCTTGACCCATATTCGACCTGATCCATTTCAACCCGTTTACTTTTTGACCCATATTTGACCCACGACTCATTTCAACCTGTTCAAACCCGTCTGTTTGCCACCTTTAAAAAATATTATAGATTAAAAGATATAAACAATTAAAAAATGACCCGCAATTAAAAATGGATAATGGAAATGAGATAGAGGGAATAGATGTTAACATGTGTGCATATTGTAGATATTCACAGATAATGATATTACCGCACAAATTATTCTAATAATTTTTAAAAAGTTTAAGAGTTATCTTTATCATCGTACCAAAATTATTTGAATTTTGAAAGGCCAACAAAAGAGACCCTATAACTACTTTCGGATAGATTATTTAATGCTATCACAATAATTTTTTTTATCACCCACTAATTTAAGTAACCTTTTTCTTATCACCCACTAATTTAAATCACCTTTTTTTAGAGCATCTGCATCAGGATCTCTATATTCTGGACTAAATTATACCTTAAAAAGTCACTTTATTACTTTAGCTACTTACTTTAAAAATGCCTCTTGCATGAACCTCTATATAAAAAATATCCCATTAAAAATATTTTTTATTTATTCTTAAAAAAAAGAAGAAGCAAAACTTAACCCATTTTTTTCTCTGTCCCTTCCCCTGATATTCAGGGAACTCAACACTTCACCAGCAATTAGCAAACCAAACCACTTCATCAAGCTCCTGTCCGTTGATCAAACCCCAAGCCCCTCTCTGCCGATCAAACCCCAGCCACCGCAGTCGCCTCCCAAGAAGAAGCCTCCGTCATCGTCTTTGGTGCCCCGAACCGACCTGACCCACTAGTATTCTCAGGGTCTCGCCGGCACTCAAGCAGTTCCTCGGCCTCTCGCACCAACACCGTCAAGAAGATCTGGGAGTACATCAAGCTCTCCCACCATATGACTGGTATGCAATCTATATTACTGTTTGCTTCAGATTGAAAACAATAAAATAATAAGTAGCCTATGAACAGTTCCGTATGTGTTTCAACGAGGGATTGTAGCTCCAGCTATTCTTCTGGCTATTCCAACGAGATTGGTAAACGTAGGTTTTGAGAGTTTTACTCGTTACTATAGTTTTCAAGGTCAAGTAACAACCTTGATGTTGATGCTCTTAAGCCACACTTAAATTTAAAATTTAGTTCACTCGTGATAAAATTCACATTAGAAAATTCATACCACGTCGTGGCAGCACGCGCGCATTGCGTGTATAGTGAAATCACAAATACTAATAAATACTGTACACATCCCGAGTGACAATCTGAGTTGTGAAAGATACTTTCGGGAGAAAAATCATCGGGTGCTTTTGTAAGCACCGTTTTACCCAAAACAGTCCGATTACATTTAGATCATCTCCACCCCCTTAATCAATTTTGCACTCAAATGATGAGTAAAAACTTCATTTGGTGTTGTGTGTTTCAATGAATATACTCAAACTCAAACTCAAACCCAAGCACAAGTACGCACAAATTTGAGTAAAAACTTCATTAATGATAATATTGTAAATTTAAAAGTGTGAAATTTGCCTTCAAAAATTTGAGTAAAAGGGTTTGAGTCTAAACAAATTTCTAGTAAAACTCAAATTTGGTATAGATCTAGGTAAGGAGTGGAAGAGAGTTTTGGGCGATTTTTACTTAAATTTGAATTTGAATCAAGATTTGAATAAGAAGTGGAGATGCACTTACGAGATTCCCGTATAAATCACGGGTGAAATGTATGGTGATTGATGCGTTACGGTACCATGTTTTGGTGCTCCAAGGGTCACTGAATAATTACGCTACAATGAGGTCGGATGTGGGCCCCATTCGCTTTCCGATTAATAGTGGTGGAACTTTTATGGGACCGACAGAACATTGATCGACGAAACTGCTCTACGGAAAGTTCCAAGTTTTCCGTCCTTTACCCGGTCTTTTCTAACCTCACAGCCACGTCAAATTGTCACTGTCACGACTTCTGGAAGTCTTTCGCAAACGGTGGATGGGGTCAATGGTGACGGGGGCGCTAATCGAGCGAAACAAGCTAAACGCTTGTTTGACTCCGGTTCGAGTTTGAAAATTTCTAAAGACTAGCTAGGCTCCGCATTTGAAATTTTTTTTTTTTTTAATCATGATGAGCTTAAACTCGTGAAGCTTCTAGCTATGAAGCTGAATTTTAAGCTCGTAACGTTTTAAAGTGAAAAAAATGTATACATGTGCAGAAATTGTTTGTTCAGGCTTTTAGTGTAACTTCACAACATTAGAAAATCAATTTATGTTGTATAATCTTTGTCAAAGTAAATCCTAACCGAAAGAAAGATGATGGCAGATCCACGTTTGCTCACTACAAACCAAAATGATTCCGTGGAAAATTTTTGGGGAGCAATTTTCACAAGCCATGTTTTGATTTTTTAGTATTGATAGTGTATTTTTTTCACTAAAAGTTAAAGAAAAGGAGTGTGAGATATAAAAAAACGAGAGTGCCAAAAACCATTTCTAAATTTCATGGGATTTGATGTAGAAGTAAATTTCTACAAATCTCACTTAAAAAGTTTTCATTCTGATTGTAAAATTATTGGAAACATAAAAGATCAAAATGGAAGGAAAGATCTTCCCATATTTGGGATATTTATTAATTTGTCTCTATCTTTGCAATATTTACAAAATGACTCTTTGTTAATGAGCCTATTGATCCAAATATCTATATGCGCAGGCTTGACTTGAATTTGTAAATACAAATAAAAGTAGTACAGTAATTCAAATTACGGAATACTGGTTTTGTTTGGTTTACATTTTAGAAAATTATTTTTGAGAGTTGGAGTAATAATGAGTGGAGAAAGATAAAAAGAAGAATTTATTGAAAACTATACCGAGAGTTAAAAGTAACTCTCAGAATATTGAACCAAACGGAGTAAGTTACTCTGTTTGGTTCAACATATAGTAATTTATACTATATACCGTTTCGTCACCCTTCTGTTTAACTGAAACTGAATCTTTTGAGCTGTTAGTAGGAGTGAGCAAAAAATCCGTCAAACTGCGAATCCAGTCCAAACCAATCCAAACCGGAGGGTTTGGTTTGGATTTTTAGTAGTATGGTTTGGTCATGGTTTAAAAAAATTAAAAACCGCGTTATATGGTTTGGTTTATGGATTCATGTTTTCGGTTATAGTTCCAAACCGATCCAAACCGTATAATACATACATACACACATATATATATATATAAATTAATTATGATTCACCCAATAAATATGGGAGCTTTTAGTCAACTACTTTATTAATTTATTGATTCCATTAAATTCACTGCAATATTTAATTTTCCTTCACTGTCAAGATAATAATATGAACCTTGATGTAGAGTGATATCACAAGTTGGTTTTTACCATGTTGCTACTATTGCCCTTTTGCTACCTCATTTCAATTCAATAGTTTTAGAAATTATTTTTGGCATTTTATTTGGTTAAACAATCTTAAGATGTTTAGTAGTTGGTATTCTTAGTTGGTTCATTTAAGTGACTTACCAGCATTTTATTTTCTTAGTTTAAGACTTGAGGCAATTTTTGGTTTCCTACTATTAATTAGTTGGTTAATATTAGTATGTTTTAATAATTTGAATGGAATTGGTTTAAATATATTTATTTTTTTTAAATTTATCTTCATAATGTTAAGTACTTTAAATATTTTTTGAAGACAATAACTTAGTTCAAAGCAAACCGTGGTTTAAAACCAAAACCGAACCGTATTAAATGGTTTGGATTGGTTTGGTTTTATGCCTTTTGTGGGTTGGTTTGGTTCTCCAAATTCATAATCCATAAGTATTGGTTTGGTTATTGGTTTAGTATGAAACCGAACCAATCCGGACCATGCTCACCCCTATCTGTGACTCTAGCCTGGCCAGTAGGTAGAACTGTCTTTGACGAAAGTGCCCACTGAGTGGAGTAATCAAATTGTCGCGGGAACGATAAAAGCGGGAGTTGAAAATGGGCGACTTTCCGCCAGCCGCCAACTCAAAAGCTTTCCGATTTTGTAGGAGTACCATAGTAGAAGCGGAGCAACTTTTTTCGTCAATTTTCCATTTTTCTTCTAGTCTTCTTTTGGTCAAAAGAAAGTATAATTTGCGTGGGCATACCTAAGCAGAAGCGCTAGCGCGAGTATGAGTGTGAAAGAGTTTTTGAAATGCATTCAATACTAGTAACATTTGCAAGAGTAAACATTGAGGGCACAAGTGCAGAACAATATATTTGAAGAATTATGTAAAGCTTAGTACCCCGTGTACAGCAACCTTTATCACTACTTCATTACTTTTTCATGGATCGGGCTGACACTTATTTTAAGTCCAAAATCTCAAATCCAAATTGTTTATGTATCGAACATTGTGCTTTTTTGAATTTTTCCTACTATATTGACAACCAAGTGGCATGTCATTTGCGTATCTGTCCTCTTTTTGTCTTATGTACCCAAAAAAAAACAAGTCGAGTTCTTCAAATTAGATAACAAAATTAGCATGGAGGGGTACACATGCCATCGTTCAACACAATCATGAAGCCCAATAAATTTTTGCCGCGCGTTTCAAAAATAAAATAAAACACCCTCATGAAGCCATCTCTAGTGCCATTCTGCTTAGACTATAACGATCTTGCTATTCTCAGCTTATTGTGCTGACGATAAACACACTAGAATACAAAAAAAAATGTATTTTTGTTTATTTTTTTTACACCTTTTAATACACATTCACAAACTTACTATTGTTAGTCTATTGGGCATATTTTAAAATTTTCCATACTATAACTAAAGATGATTTTTGAAAGTGAAATGATTTGTCAGGTTAAGGTCGATGATGATGTGGTAGTAGAAAGAATAGAACATCAATTTCAGGGGGGAAAAATTCAAAAAAACCCCTGAACTTTGAACCCAATGTCAAATAGGCACCTGAACTTAAATAAACTTCAATTGAACACCTGAACTTTCACTCCGTTATTCAATTTACCCCATTCCGTCTCAATCCGTGACTTTCCTAACGGCAACCACTGAGCTAGACACTAACAGACAAAACAAAACGTTAGAGGAAGAAATTGAAGAGAAACAATAGTGATCTGGTACCTTTTTAAGGCCCCGTTCGGCTAAATAAGCCTACTTGCTTTTTTTTGTCCTT
Organism: Rhododendron simsii; assembly: GCA_014282245.1. Lineage (NCBI taxonomy): Eukaryota > Viridiplantae > Streptophyta > Magnoliopsida > Ericales > Ericaceae > Rhododendron > Rhododendron simsii. Next base: position 26,479,388 of record CM024964.1, read on the forward strand.
ATTCAATTTTTTTTTTGTATTTTTTTTGGTCATTTTTTTGGAGGATTATTGCATCGTCATGAAAAAAGGAATCTAAAAAGCAACAAATTACGATCGAAACCTAATTTTTTTGAATAAACACAAAAATAAGTCAATAAGCCAATTTTTTCGTCTTTATTAAAAAAATGGATTTTGATCATAATTTTTTACTTTTTACATTCCTCTCATTATGGCGATGCAATAATCTCCAAAAAATTGACGAAAAACTAACAAATATGAAAAAAAAAGTTGAATAAAGACAAAACATAAACCAATAGGCTTATTTAGCCGAACGGGGCCTTAAAAAGATGCCAGATCACTATTGTTTCCCTCCAATTTCTCCCTCTAACATTTTGTTCTGTCTGTTAGTGTCCAGCTCAGCGGTTGCCATTAGGAAAGTCACGGATTGAGATGGAAGGGGGTAAATTGAATAACGGAGTGAAAGTTCAGGTGTTCAATTGATGTTTATTTAAGTTTAGGTGCCTATTTGACATTGGGTTCAAAGTTCAGGGGTTTTTTTGAATTTTTCCCATTTCAGGGAAAAAATTGTCCCATTAAAATTTAAAAATAAGAAAGGTACAGCTGATAAAAATTGCAGAAAATCATATTCATCTTTGTTTTTCTATAGTCACCACATTATTTACGGTCAGCTCCAGTGTAAAAACAATTACATTTTATGTAATAATAATTAACCTGTCGAAAGGTCTTTCCAATGGTGATCGTGGATATTCCGGAGTTTATTCGATTAGCAGAAGAATTTCAAGCTGTAATCGGTTAGGCGATCTGCTAATATAATTACCCATCAAGCGGCCGGCATAGTTGTCAGCAAAGGGGAGGCTTTCTCCGAACTGGGCTTCCAATGCTCCAGTTTTGTTAGTTGACGTTTTATGTTCTGATGTACTCTTTCTTCTGCTTAGCTCTTGAAAGGGTATATATGTATTTTTTGTCTCTCTCTAGAATTTTTATTTTATTTTATTTTTCTCTCTCTAGAATGGGAGCCCTGTCCTAGTGGCTTTTGTTTCTTTCTTTTTTCTTGCTTTGTAGCTCTCTTGAAAGGGTATATGTGTGGATATTTCTTGATACAAACTACCTAATACTATACCCTAGTTTAGATCCTTGATTCACAAGACAACCTAACCTAATCTAGCCATCTAGATATAAGACAATGTTATAAGAAATTTACCAAACTTGTTGAATTTGGCAAATTTGCAGTTATATCTCTTGATTGATTGAAGAAAATCTATCCATCTCCAAACCATTATCTAAACAGCAGTGACATCTATCTCGGTACGGACGACTCCGATTTAATCCAAATGCTTACAAAACTTGACTGTCCATTTTTGAAATGAAAATCCGAGTTGTCCATTTCTGGTGTAGTGCGAAGGGCACACTACAGCAACCCGGAGAGGATCATCTTCCTTTTGAAGAAGTACACGCACGCACATTATGTCACTCATGGCTTCTATCCATCCTCAGAATTAAACATTCAGCACTGCACCTGGAGATTATTCAGTGCCCTACACATCTTGTGCTCCACTAATTAATTACTTGCTCGCTTTAATCATCTCACAAATCTTTGCGATAATGAAGCGAGCATGCCTAGAATATTAACTTTTCAAGCACAATACTGAGTTAATTAATTAGGTCAATTGATTGATTACAAGGGGGAGAAAAAAAATTAAACATATATAATTAAGGCTGCTGTTAGTATGATGAGTTTATCTTCTGTTGACCTTTAATAATTAAACATCCTGTTTAATAATGCAATACCCACTTGGGCTTCACCCCATTTTGAATTTGTAGGTTGGAAGTTGTTGTGGGGTGTCCTATGAAATGCTAACACTTGGTTAATTAGTGAACATTGTTTTTTCATTGATTTTTCTGGTTCCAGTTGACTCACAACATTTTAAAATTGATTATTTGTTTTTATTTGCATCTCCATTGTTGACTTCTGAAGGAGGAAAAAAGGACAAAGAAAAAGGAATCAAGATCATTTCATGTGGATCTCTCATGTGGGCTAGATCTCAATTGCTCATGATATATTCATGCAAAAAGCCAAGACGTTCAAGAATTGGTCGTGGGGTGTAGACTTGGTCGAATCATTTTTATCCGCACGGAAACGATCAGTAAAAAAGTTTGGCCATCTATATCTCTGTTTGTGACAAATATGTTTCGTTTAGATGCATAGCTATATCCAAATCCAAACGATCTTAGTTTTGGGACTAATGGTAACTACATTTGACACGTAGAAACTAATCAGATTGGATCATCAAATAGAATTGGGTGGAGTTCTATTTTTAGGTGACATGAGGAATCACATACTAAGAATTTATCACATCAGAGGAATGGCTTAAAATTCCGGTAAAGCCCATCATTGATCTCATTTTGACAATCAAGATTGAGCAGACATTGATACTTGATAGTCATCTGCTGCAATCATATTCCTGTTACAAAATGGATGTTCAAAGTTACTACTACTACTACCATGGATTGCCAATTTTCATCGCGACGAATTTGATTTGATCAAGAACTTACCAATTGAATTTTTATTATTTTACTATTAGGTAGTTTTCCTCTGGCCTTCACAAAAATTGTTAAACCAAGTAGAGAAATGCTACTGACGGTATTCATACTTCCAAAGAGCGAGAAAAAGAATTTGAGTGACGAGTTCGTGTTAATTTGAAGGATCTATTGGAGCGCATAAAGTTTAGCCAAACCCTTAAAAATTTCAGCCTCAAATTAATTTGAGGCATCACCCGGAATTTTTTTTTGCAGCGGTGTTCTGCTCACTGTTTTGTTTTATTGCTCAAAATTCACCGCTCAAAATCTCAACGTCCGTCTCGGCAATCAATGGTCCGGATTTTAAAAAAACTTTTCCCTGAAAGAGTTTTTTCATATCCGAACCGTCCAAAAATGACACTTTTGGATGGGAGGAGCGATAAAAAGTAAGCGGTGGGCGTAAACTTTCTAGTTTCCCCCCGGGCGTAGACTTTCTGGTTCCCTCCCCGCCACCCCCCCAACCAGTACTACCTGGAATCTGGAGAATGGAGATGTTCAATTGAATGCTGCGAGGGGCATTTGCAAAAAGGAAAAAAAAACAAAACAAAATAGGCCCAACGATTGAACAAAGTTGGGCTTGACAAGTCCAATAGCTTTGTAATAAAAAAAACCAAGTCCAATAGTTTCAATCACCTTTCTTTTATCAAACATCGAGAGAACTTACATTGCTCTATAGGGTACAAACCACCACTGCAACACTACGTCGCCTACAGCGAGGTTTGAACCAAATACTTCCCAATTGGATTCGTTGTTTTGCCACAATATTTTGTCCAGCCATATAACCCGGTTGCTTGAGGATAGTTTTTTTTTTTGTTATTGCAAATTAGTCATACACAAAGTTATATATACACACACATCAAGAAATGCCAAACAATACCATAATGTTGAAGGAGTAGTACTTGATTTGGAACTTATCAACCACTTGATGTACCATTTGTCAAGCGTCCTTAATAAAACTGTTGTCTTCTATCAAAAAATAATAATAAAGAGAATGAAAGAAAATTCTTTTATGGGCTCGTTCATTTACATGGATATGAGCATCATATTAGACTATACATCTGAGTAGATGACATATTTATTGTCTGGTTGAAAATTTTATGGTTTGGATTTAACATTCATGAAATATGAAATCCAACCAAGTGTGATCGATACACCCAAAAATCATCGGAGTTTGCTGTATTATTAATCTCGTCACTAATCATTCAATAAAACTACAAATTGGCACAAAAAGTGGTACATATGTTCTAAATTTTATATCGCCGCAATATAATTAGTTCTCTCAAATAAACGGATTACGTTCGAATCACAATAGACCATTTCCCATCAAATAGATTATTATACATTTGGCCCGAGCACCTGAGCAATAAAAATAGACTATTATCTGTCAACAACATATTGATTTTCTCATCGTTTCGGGAACAAAAAACAACAAAATAATTTAGCATCTTTCACTTTATTCTGGTCTTTTTTAGCTAAACAGTTGACACATGGATAAGTTCATGATGCAGATAAGTACCTCAATATTCCAGTGGACTTAATGAAAGGTTGATAAGCAAGGGGGATGGGCTAGTGACCTGTTTGGCAACTTTTTAACTAGAGAAGCTAGCTTCGAATATTAATGCACTTGAAATTTCAGAGCTACATGTGTTCAAAGTTCATCCACGAGGGTCTCATTTGTCTAAAAGTGATTTAGAACAAATTAAGTCAAAAGCTCAGTCAGAAAGAGCTAGCTTTGAATTTTTTTTTTTTTGGGGGTGTCCATTTGGAGCTCCTCAAATCTGTACCGGTGTTTCGGTGTATTTTAATTGGTACGTTGGATCACGTAAAAATATTCGGAGATGAGAAGATTCTCGTGTGATTCAATGACCGAAAAATACACCGGAACAGAGGTGAAAATATTTCTACGTGATCCGATCGATTTATAGAAATATATGCACCGAATTGTGGTTACAACAAAGTTAGGTATGGAGGATTTGAGCTCCATATGGGTCGGCAAGTAATTATTCAATAGTTCGGGAAGACTGTCATGTGGTATTCCGGATCATTTTACAATCGCACGTTTTTATGAAATCTATGGTTATAAAATGGTCCAGAATACCACGTGGCGGTACTCCCGGACCATTGGTATAATTTCACGTGGGATTGAGAGTAGCCCCTGGAATAATGAGGTGATAAAGAACAATAAGATTTGACTAAATTATCTCGATCTAATTAGCTAGGTTCTCAAATCTCTTCCTTGATTCTTCCTTGCTGTAGAAGTCAAAATCCTCCCAACTTTCAATACTTGAGAATGTCAAACCAGGCAGTGGAATTAGGTCATTTTCACTACTACAACTTGATCTCTGAAAGAGGTTCTAGATAGCCACTCTTACTTTTTTGGTAGACATTCCAGTTGATAAGAATATTGTACGAATTGCATGGTACTTGAAGGTTTTGCTGCCTCGTAGATCCCAGATTCTATCTCCTATTTGTTGTCAACAAACGAGCCGAGCTTTAGGATGTGGATTAGTTCATAGGAGACTTTACTCGGTTTAATAGGGTCTCCTACTGGTGTGTAAATCAAGCTGCAAACGAGCCGAGCTCTAATTAAAATGTTCAGGTTCGTTTGTTGAGTTTCTAAACGAACTCAATCAAGCCGAGTTCGAGCTCAATGAAAGTTTGACGAACAGAGCTTACGTAGGTTTGACTCGAACTCGAATTTGTTCACAAGTTTAATGAGTTAAAAATATTAGATATTTATGCTCTCATACAGGTCTAGAACGACAATTAAAATTTTCATTTTGTACTACGGACTCAAAAATAATCTCATACATATTTAATGTTATAAAATTTTAAGTTTGTAGCACTTTTAAAATTTTATATATGTACAAGTTTAAAAAATTCATCATATATACATGCAAAAATTTATACATATTCAAAGTTATATGTGAAATAGTGAAATTCTTATGGGATATATATGTATACTCTAGGTTCACGAGTCTAATCAAACCGAATACTCTCATGTTTAGGTTCGGCCAATTAATTTATTAAACGAGCCTAAAATTGAGGCTCAAATTCGGTTTGTTTAGTACCCCGAATCAAACTTGAACAAGCCTTGAGTTGAACCCCGAACTATTCACATGAACTGTTTGGTTCATTTGCAACCCGTGGTGCGTGGCGAGATCGGTCCCTAAAAATTAGTTGAGATGAAAAAGTAAAGTTAATATTATCAAAAAAAGGTTACTGAGGCAAGAGCTGCCATAGCAGCCATACGTTAGTACTTTCTAGAAATATGAGCTTATGACTTCATACATCTTGTATTCTTTTCCTTCTAGAGCCCACTCTAAGCGCATACAAATACATATGAATTGAATACCGATTTCGAGTAAAAGCACGAGCAATTTTTAGTGTATATAATAAATAAAGACTAATACTACTAGATACCAATTTTTCCTATTTGCTAGGTTTTAAGGAGAGAAGAGATTGCATTTACACGCGTTGCCGCCATTTAATTTTAATCGCGTGATTAAAACTAGGGGTGTGGACGGGTCAGACGGGTTGGGTTCGGGTTCGACCCCCGATCCCGACTGGTCGGGTATTGAATTTTTTTTGCCCCGAACCCGAACCGAACGAGTGAGAATAACCGTCCGCGTGCCCCCATTTTTTTGGTCGGGTCGGGTCCGACCAAAATTGAAGTAATCTATATGAATTGTTCACCTTTGATCGGGTTTGGTCGGGTAAGAAAAACAACACCCCGAGCCCCCGAATCGAAAACTGATTTTTTTTTTTTCAAAAAATGGACCCATACGCGACTGAACCACATGTTCGGCCCCGCCCGAAACCCTTCGGGTCGGGTCCATCCGGCCACGGGTTTTTTGCACACCCCTAATTAAAACATGGGATCATAACATGGAATTTTAGGAATTTTCCCCCGACTTAACTAACCTTATACACTGATGATACGACTCGTATAACCGTTGAAGAAATCTGGAGTTGTACCGGGCCGGAAATCCCCCACCCCTGTGGTGGCCAATGTCGGTTTCTCTTTCATATGTAAAGAGTCAAAAGGGACAGCTAAATTAGTGTGATCGATTCATAACCATTACCCAAGTTGGTTTATAATTAACTTTATATGCCATGTGTCTTTCCCTATTGGCAACTTGCCGATCCCCCTCCTTGGCTCCTTCCCCACTTTCAAAATCAACCCATGGAATATATTCCATTCAGATTGACGCAACAATTCAAGCAGTAGTCAAAAGATCAAAATAGAAACAGTGCTACATTTCTGTGTGCCAAACGGCATCTGATCTTCCTTGCTCAATATTTGCCTATATATAACATGTGTTGCGATAGAGAATTGGTATGGAAAATGAGGAGCGATATGAGACGGAGAGGTGAAAGAAAGAATCGGGAAAGTGAAAGAAGGAAGAGAGGCCTTGTATGAAGTTGTAGAGTCTTGTCTGGTAGCCAAGGATGACTTGCCTAAATCCTTTTATTTAAGGGGTTTTCATTCAAGAAAGCAGCTTATGTGTGGCTTTCTAGGCGTCATCCTTTGGCTATCCTGATTGGCTCTTCTCTTTCATGCTAGACCTTCTCTTCCATTGCATGGGATAGTGATAGAGAATTGGTATGGAAAATGAGAAGTGAAACAAGACAGAGAGGTGAAAGGAAGAATCGGGAATAATGAAGAGTGAAAGAAGGAAGAGAGGCCTTGTATGAAAATGTAGAGTCTTGTCTGGTAGCCAAGGATGACTTGCCTAAATCCTTTATTTAAGGGGTTTCCACAAGAAGCACCTTATTCATGGCTTTTTAGGCGTCATCCTTGGCTATCCTGACTGGCTCTTCTCCTTCATGCTAGACCTTCTCTTCCATTGCATGGGTCAGGGTCTCTAATTGAGACAAACACACACACAACAAGAAGTAGGTGCATGGTGAGATCTTGTCATGGTTTTTTTTTTTTCCAATTGTTTCAGTGATGAGGCATGTTCGAGTCAATTTATGTGCACAACAACTATTTTCTTCAATGTCCTATAATTTTTGGTTGGAACTAGGGCGGTAAACGAGCCGAGCCAAACTTTGTAGAGCTCGAGCTCGGCTCGTTTACTAAACGAGCTAAAAACTCGAGCTCGAGCTCAGGCTTGACAAGCCGAAATTAGTCATTTACTAAACGATGCTTTTTAATCGAGCTGAGTCTCCCTTAACAAGCCAAACTTTTGTCGAACGACTTGTTTACTAAACGAGCCGAGCTCACGAGCTACTCGGTTCATTTACCGCCCTAGTTGGAAATCTCCAATTACAATTTCTCCTGAAGCCCCGAAAATGGTTGGGCCGTCCCTACCAATCACAGCTCATAAGTCGAAGCTTTTTTTGGATGGATTTTCAGCCCGAACATATTGGGCCTTGGACTCGTGTGGGCTCTGTTTATGCCCCTCCCTATACGGCTATGGACTCTACGATCGTAACAGCCCGGCCCACCCAGCTTCCCTTCCCCTATTTAAGCCCTTCTACGTCTTCGTTTACACGTCCGTAATCATCATCATCGTCCGGTTCACAAAAAAAAAAATCATCATCGTCGTTGTCGTCGTCGTCTTCTTCTTCTTTCTCTCTCTCGTGCATAAGAAGTCCACTCTCACACAAATCTCAAATTCGGTGTAGTCTCTATCTCCACCGATGTAATCGTTGCTTCTATCGTTTGCGAACTTTGCATTTGTCATGCACACGTCAACGTTGTATCGGTTGATGTAATTAGCAAAAGATGTAGATCAAACAAATTTTGTAATTTCTTGAATTGGCATAATCGATTACAATTTACGTTCGTGTAAATCACACTATTTATTTTTTTGTTGTTCAAAAAATAATTAGGCTATTTACCTAAAAGATTGACTCTTTGCTTAGTGTGATTCATTTTGGCAGCTATAGAAGTTAATCTGTAGCTACGTAGAATTTTTTTTCATCAAGGGAAATGATTTCCATTCGAAAAGTCAACCCAAAGTTGCTTATAAAGGATTCCATTCAAAATACAACGAAAAAAATTCAGAAAAACAACCCAACAAGCACGGATAAACAAATAGCAGCAAAACAAGAAATATTAACTGCAGTCTTGCTTAATTTGTTTTTTTATTTGGTCTTCATCACGTTTTGAGTTTCAATAGAATGGATGGATTTTGGACTTGTTCAATGTGTTGAAGGTTGGAATTTTAATGTTCAATGAATATTTGATATTAATGGAATGAATTGGATTTTTGGACTTGTATACTGCTTTGTTTGGATTGTTTTTTGAAAAACAAATTTCAACTCAAAAAGCGCTCTTTATCCATACTTCCAATCTTTACTCACCCTTCTCTCCAATCATTATCTATACTTCCAATCATTACTCTCATTTCTCTCTCTACTCATAACTTTACAAAATTTCTTAAAAACTCATCTAATCACAACATCAATTTGTCGAACGTTAACTGGGTTTCTTTGTTCAATAAAAAATATTTACCGTTACAAATACCTGCAGATTATTTGGTATTAATTTATCGACGCAAACAAGTTTTGCGATCGTATTAATTGCCACAGCTCGTTTACTATCGCGCTAGCTACTGATATTGCCGATCAAGACTACGAACTTCGGGCACATAGTCTGAACTTAATGGGAAAATGACGGTTCATGACGTGTTTTAATAATTAATACTCCCTCCGTCCCAAATTGATTGTCCGGTCCGCAAAACGGAGTGTTAAAAATAATACAATTTTTGCAAGAAAAAATCAAACTTTTTTCACAAATTAAAAATACTCATTGATATCTAGTAAGTTGTTAAAAAACTTTTGAATTTTTTCTTGAAAAAATTGCATTATTTTTAACACTCCGTTTTGCGGACCGGACAATCAATTTGGGACGGAGGGAGTCACTACTAAGGACAAGCTAAGAATATTTCTTAATACTGAAAATATCCTTGGCGGGTATTAATTATCAAAATATGTTCTTGGCCGTCATTTTCCCGAACTTAATTCTGGTATCAATTAAAGTTCCGAAGTAGGAAAATTGAAACTTCAAGGCCTCTATTATTCAAGAGGAGATGCGGTGGTAGAAGAGCGGCGGGGTAGGACAAGCGGAGAGGAAGATAGTTACGGGTGGGTGAGGGGTATAAATTTGATTAGCTACATAAAGTATTACCCACACTTAATCCAACTCAATTATAACGAGCTAGTGTGAAATTAACTGATCAACCTGAATAATTAAGCTAATTATATATTTGTATCCACAACTATATGGCACACCGATCTATGTTTATGCACCAAAAAAGGTTGCGTGACATAAGTTATTCTGGGTGACATTAGTAATTTTTGGTGTTGAGGTAAAAAATCTTGGCATGGCATTCGTAAATTTTGGTGTGGTATTATAACAAATCAGGTATGGTAATAATAAAATTGGCTTGGGGATAATAACTCGTGGTATTAATGAATAACTTATTTGGTACATAATATAAGTTTACCCATTGACCACTTTATTACGACTCCCATGAGATGAATCAAATTGGGTCAAAACTTGTAATGAATCATCCCATGAGTGGGTTGAATTTGAATGATCTTAGAGTACATGATCGTTTGGGGTAGAATTCTAGTGTCGGTTTGTTTTTTTAACAAATTCGATCAATGGCTTGTCTAATTTTGCAGGAATCTGCACACGAGATTTCAAGGGTTCCCATTCTTTGATGATATGATAAGTTGATCAGGTACATAAAGTAGCTAAATATTCCAGTTGATAAGCAAGGGGATGGATGGGCTAGTGACCTGTTTGGGAAACTTTTTAACTGAAGAAGCTTGGAATAATATATATCCATTGAAATTGCAGAGCGCGCTACAAGTGTACATTCAAAGTTCAAACACAAGCAAGGGTACGCCAATCGTCTAAAGTCAAACAGAACAAAATCAAAAGCTCAGACAGAAAGAACTTTGACATGCTCATCTCATGTGAAGAAGCTCCTAATATCTTATGGGCTGTATCCATGTTTCGGTGCATTAAAAAATCGCCAAAAAAAATTGATTAAAAAAATCACACGTGAAAATGTTAGGAATTAATTAAATAAGAAAATTTCGCATGATCCAAGGACCGGAAATGCACCGAAATAGCGGCACAGCCCTGTACTTGCACCAAAATAAGTGTACAAAAGATTTGAGTTTCATGTCAAGTGGCTTGATAGTGGCAGTAATGTGGTCAGAAAGCAGATACTTAAGTTTGATAAATCCATCTAAAAAAGGTTCTCAATATCAAAGTTGTAAACTTTCTTCCACCCTCCTAATGTCTCGGGTTCAATTTCTTTTCTTGGAGCCACCTCACCCTCACATGTAAGCGTGTGAAATGGTTGAGGATGGATTGTAGGAAATAGTCCGAGGTACTAGCAAATTGGTCCGGGATACTCTGCATTACCCAAAAAAAAAAAAAATGTAAATCTTGGAACATATTCGTACAGTTCAAATCTCTTCCTCGATTCTTCCTCAACTTGTCAAATTAAGTCAAAATCCCTCCAACTTTCAAAATTGAGAATGTCAACGAGGGTGTGGGAATTAACAGGGTCACTTTCACTACACAAACAGTCTCATGTTATGTAGATGAATAGTCTTATCTTATGTATAGCAAACATTAGTAGATTCATAGACTATTCCTTTTTTGGGTAATGCAACTTATGCAAGGTATTCCACGCCAACTTACGTGTATTTTCAACTAGCCTTTGAGCCCCTTCCCACGGTCTTTTCACATGCTTATGCCGGTTGAGGTGACCCTAAGAGCCATTGTTAAGGAGAATCGGATCTGAGATCTTAAATCTCATTCTAAGACGACCAAGTCAACCACTCAGGGTTTATTAAATTCATATTGAACGTATGCTGAAATTCAGGCCCACACGAGATTCCACCTTAACACTCCCCATGCACGAAGGAATTCTAGTTCCGCCCCTGTCTAGTTCATCGTTATATCAAGGATAGATGAGTGAAATGAAAACAATGATAATATTGGGTATCAATTTGGTTCTTGAACAAAAAAAACCCAACACTTTTATTCGTAGACTTCACGGGTTTTCCATTCACACAAAGAGTCAAAAGGGACAGAGAGAAGTGATTCACACCCAAGTTGATTCCCAACTTTCAAATAGAATATGGCATCTATGCAGTCTGTTGTTAGACTACAGAGTGCCGTTACCGTGATCTTAGACTTTCAAAAGTGTTTTTGACAAACTCTTCTCTGGAAGAATTTTTTTAAAATCTAAACCGTTGAATGGAAAGATAAACGTCTACGATGAAACGACATAGGCTTCTTTGCAAACTGTAGAGAAGCCGGGTCCTTCGAATAAACTTATTGGAACATATTCCTTTTGGTTTCTTGATATTGAAGCAAGTAGTAATATGGAAATAATACTATATGAGAGCTAAACTTTTTGTGCCAAAATGTGCCAAATTGCATCTAATTTAATCACCTTACCCATTGCCTATATGTAGGTGTGTTGCAAGAGAGAATTGGTATGAAAATGTAGCGAGAAATGAGTGAGAGATCTAGGAGCTAAAGAGAGGCCTCGTATGAAGATGAAGAGTCTTGTTTGGTAGCCAAGGATGACTTGCCTAAATCCTTTATTTAAGGGGTTTCCATCTCAAGAAACATCTTTTACGTGGGCTTTTTTAGGCGTCATCCTTTGGCACTGGCCCTTGTCCCTCATGTGAGACCTTCTCTTCCATTGCGTGGGTTAAGCTTTGTGATTGAGACCAACACACTCACAAAACGGCATGGGTTCATTGTTAAACAAGGCTAAAACTTGAGCTCGAACTTGGTTATTAACGAGCTGAGTCTGGTTCATTTACCAGATGAGCATATTCAAACGAGCTGAGCTTTGAATGAGCTCAACTCGTGTACTGCACGAGTATGAAATTCAAGCTCGAGCTTGGTTGGATTAATAAACGAGCTGAGTCAAGCCTCGAACGGCTCGGTTCGTTTACAACCTTCCTTTTGGTTGGTTTTGCGACCTACATGAGAATCTTTCGAAAACATAGTTGGGCCTTGGACTCCCGTGGTCTCTACTTGTGGGCCTTTCTACGAGGCTAACAGCCCAGCACACCCAACTAATCTTCCCCTATTTAAACCCTGATCTTCGCTCAACTGTCCGTAGCCTTCTCTCTCTCTCTCTCTCTCTCTCTCTCTCTCTCTCTATGGCGATTCCGATGGACTCGATGATCTTCGCTCTTTCACTTCTATTTTTCATTTCTGCAGCATTTTCAATCTCAGAATCTCCATTCATAGTCGCGCACAAGAAGGCCACCCTCACAAATCTCCAATCCGGCATCGACCGCGTCTCCGTCTCCATCGACGTCTACAACCGTGGATCTGCGTACGTATTTTCACATGAAAAGAAAAATCCTCATTTCCTTAATTTTTCATCATTGTGGCACCTGTGGATATAATTGCGTAGTTTGATTTTCGTAAATAGTCATCAAGCACAATCGATCTCACGTTGCATGTAAAAATTGCGCTTAATTTTAGCTACAAAGTTTGATTCTTTAGTTAGTGTGATTTCGTTGTTGCTTCCTTGTGCTATTTTTCTTGCGTCACGCGTGTATTTAACCAATTTTGTACAGGACAGTCTTAGATTGACAATTGCCAGGCCTCGATTCGCCTTGGCGCCGTAGAAATTTTGTTAAATCATCAAATGAGTAAAAAAATTGGTTATGTAGCATACTTGGTACTGTAGTGTTTAAGAAATGTGTATGTTGTACGTAATGAATTTAATTTTTAAAATTTTATCTTGTTGGATACTAGTAATTTTATTTTTGTAAGTTGACTTATTTTTGGATCGTTTTTCTTGCGATGCATAATGAGCCCCATTTTTTAATCACCTTGTGTCCCCAAAATGTCAAGGCCGGCTCTGACAATTGCATTGACCAACAATGAGCGTTGACTGCATTTGTTTCTTCCTTCCTCGATTCGATTTTGGACCTATTAAAGAATGAGTAATGATTTTCACACTCCCTTTTTTGATAAATGCACTCCATTTCTTGTCTTTAGTGAAAATATTACACATAAAAGTTTTACTAAAGGACAAGAAATGGAGTGCAGTTATCAAAAAAGAGGGGGGGGGGGGGGGGGGGGGGGGGGGGGGGGGGGGGGGGTGGGGTTGTTGGAGAAATTATTATCCTTAAAGGAAGATGCATCTGTTTTTGTGTTCAAAGGAAAAAGAAGGGCAAAGTTAATGTCACGAATCTTGCAAATTTTGTGTTCTGTCCCCTCTTAGTGTAGGTTTTTTTTTAAAACCAGATCTCTTCTGTCTCCTTCCAATTAAAACATGGGCACATCATTTGGAATTTAAATGGAGTTCACGAACTGAATTTAGAATGTTGATGTGATAGTGGCAAAACTACGAAGGAAATCGCTAGAAGTAGTTGTGTTGTTCCAGAAACAGGGGCTTTTTATGTGGCGATAAGGTGAGGAGCTTGCTTGGTTATGTGCTGAGGTTCAAGGCTATACCAAGAGGTGGAGAAGTTCATTTATATTTCGGGTTTCTAGGAAAGATACGTTGAACGTGATGGTATCTGTTGGTACAAAAAGGACATTTGGAAATGAATGTCATGGCCATTCATGATTCTTCTAGTCCACTTGTCTGAAATCCGTGAAAGTAATGAATCTAAAGACTAAAGAGACTAACAGTCTGACCCTCAATTGATTTTGCCGTGGTTTACATTTTCAGCGTGTTGTGGGAGAAAAGCACAGAGAAGATAAAATTGGCACTTGGAAGAATGCTACAAACAATGTTCTAAATGGCGCTCAGCGGTAGTCGGGCGGAGACCCACCTCCAAGCAATTTGGCGGACTTTTTTTTTTTTTTTAACAAACAATTATCTAATCAAACTATATTTCATATATCCATAATGCAAGTTCAAACTTCAAAGTACAAACTCAAATGAAATTAAGTAGTACTATAGTAGCAAACTAGCAACTAGCAAATAAGTTGAATAAGACAATGAGTAGCAGGACTTCACTCACCTTCCTCGTATTATTTTTATAGATATTTTCTTAGGCCGCCAAAAGCCTCCAAAGACGCCGCCGCCAAGGCTTCCTAGGCGGCCGCCAAACCTCCCTGGGCGCCAAATCAAACGCCAAGGGCTATTGGCGTGGCGGCAGGGCACCTCCAAGCGCCTAGGCGGCTAGGGCGGCCGCCATTTAGTACACTGGCTACAAATGGTGTAAAGTGAAAACCTACCTCAAGATTGTGTTAAGTTTTCGCACATTGCAAAATAAATCACATTGGAACTAGAACTGCCTAAGCTTCTGACCATTGTCAAAAAACAAAAAGACTGGGTCATCCACAGAAGTAGGAAAATCTATATTTTACTAGTTGGATTTGAATGCAAAACATCGCGTAGCTTGATGATATCTTATGGGCTGGCAAAGGTGTAAACTGATGTTTCATGATGTTGTCTGTGGATATTCTGGAAGGGGTTCCTTTATGACTTTTTTTATTACGCTTGATGGTATTTCTTTTCTCTTCCTTGGCAGGTTGCGGAAACCATTAACATGATATATGTTCTTCTCATCAGTTGGGCAACCTTAGGCAACTCTTTTATTATTTCGGTTGACTATTGATTTCTTAAATCCAGCTCGCTTAATGTTACCATTCTCATCACCCATCACTTTATTTTCCTTTGTCATTGGGCTGCATACTAAAATCACTACTACAGTTCTCAACTTGAATGCTTACATGCCGGTGTAACAAGAACTTTAACTCTGCGTAGACTGGTTCTAGACTTCTGGTTCATATGACTTTCATTAATAGCTCAAGAAAGGCAACTCAGTAGTCAGTAGATTCAGCTTCAATCTCAAAATGGAAGTGTCTATCGCGTGCGTATGGACTATGGATATTGCTCCACATGAGACCTCAGACTTCATTCCTTGCAATCTACCCCTACCTGGTTCAGAAGTGTGCTGTAGTTATCTTGTCTAACATAGTAACATATGCATGATGAAAGAACACGGTTGCAGAAATAATATTATTTAACTGTTATTAATTGTATTTTTTCTTCTGTACTTTTTTCCAGTTCCGCATTTGATGTCAGTCTCACTGATAATAGCTGGGGTCATGAAGTATTTGATATTGTTAGTGGCAACTATACCAAAACATGGGAAAGACTTGATGCGTAAGCTTTATTTTTACCCTAACATTTGAAGCTTTCATTTGGCCCCTCTCCTTGGCGCTTATTTTTTCTTCTGGTATGTGGATAATTCCCAGTGGATCTCATGTTTCCCACTCCTTCGAGTTGATGTCCCAAAAGAAAACCCGGTACTTTGGTGCACCTGCTGTCATCACATTTCGAGTCCCCACGAATGCCAAACTCCAGGTTTGATACTTGGAAAACAGTCCATGGCTTGTTTTGTAGAATGATGTGTTTCTACCTTACAACTTTTTTGTTGTATATTTGTAGGAGGCATATTCAACTCCAATCCTACCACTGGATATCCTTGCTGACAAAACTGCTGGACAGAAGTTTGAATGGGTAAGCTCTTCATTTGTTTAAGCGAAACTCAGTATAAACATTTCCTTCTCTCTTTTTCTTTTTCTTTTTTTTCTTTTTCTCGTCTTTCCTTGATAATATGCGTTATCTGACTTTCTTTGACGGGGCTCCTATGTTGACTGGACGATTTTTTGTTTCATGGCTGCTGGATGCTCTCAGGCGAAGGTAAACATTGCCTGTCATTGTTTAATTTCTGTATTTCTTACCCACCCCGAGTTCTCGATGGCATCTTCTGTTAGAATGTATAACACGGGATGCACAGAGTTCTTTTCCCCTCCTATTTTCTGCTTTCCCCCCTCCCTCTTTGCTTGTGTGGTTTGTGCTGTTTCATTTTTTCCTTTATTTTTGTTTTGCTTTTTGCTTTGGAGTGAAATGGGTTGAGAAATATAGATATCATTGGTGATGTTGGCAAGCTTTTCTGAATTCTCCTGTTTTTTTGTGCAGAGATTTGTCACGCAGTATGGCTCCCTAATTTCTGTCATCTGCATTGTTACTCTATCCGGTCACCTTATCACCTCTCCTTCCAAATCGAGCGATGGAAAGGGAAACAAGAAACGGCAATAAGAATTGCAGTTTGTTTTCTTTTTCCGAGCAAAGAAATAACAACTCTGATAGTCGAAGTAGTTTTTAAACACAGGATGCACCTTTCAAAAGAAATTTTGTTGAATAACTGCTGTTGAAAGCTAATGATTCAGTTTTGAAATCAGGTTATTAGCAAAGATACTTTTGATTTTGCGTTGAAAATTTCGGCTGAGATATAATTTTCTTTTCTACGTTTCAGCTTCTTGTTAATCGGATCTAGGGGTGCTGTAGTGCACCCCCGTGTAGTGCACGTTTAGGGTGGCACACAGCCGTCAATCTCATCAATCAATGGTCCAGATTAAATATAATCTTTTACCGGTAAAAATATTTATTACTGATCAAAGATTAAAAACACATTGCAATCGTTGATTGACGACATCAACGGTCCGTGTTCCGCACTACACGACGTGCACTACAGCACCCCTGGATCCCTAAAGAGACAGGGCCAGTTCTTATCATCGATATTAGAGGATTATTGTGACATTAACGTGTACACAAATTAGTCTAGTCACCATGGTCAAAATACTGCAAAAAAAGAACAAAATCAAATATGAAATGGTTTAGTAAAGCGGTTCATCAGAGTAGTCTGTTTCAAATGTAGGGATATTCTCAACAGGTATGGCAGCAATTCAATCATCAACTGCCACCCAGATAGCGAAATGGAGTAAACAATATCCCATTGGGAAAACCTCTTCGGAGACCTACTCTCTCTCTCTCTCTCTCTCTCTCTCTCTCTCTCTCTCACACACACACACACACACAGAGACATAAGCTACAGAAAAGCATCGAAAACACAAACAGGCTATGCAAAGTTACGAGACATGCACGTATAGGATCCAACTCTGCAAGGAGTACTGTTTTGTAAACAAGGTAAAATTCAAATCAAAGCCGATCGGAAAGATCTACTAGAACATAGAAATGAACAAGAAACAAAAATTCATCTTGTAATTCAAAACTTCCTTTTCATACTCTAAAAACAAGTACCTCCAAGAATCCAGTAATAATAAGATAAATCAGTCTTTTTCCCAAGCTCGCTCAAGCAGAACCACACACCTGTTTCAACATACATGGGCACTGGCAAACAAGTTCGGAGTATTCTTTCATAGAATACACATCCCCTTTGCCTTCAGACCACCTTTAATGAGAGCAGGAGTTCTTGCCTAAAACATTCTAGCATGAGTGACCTATGGAACCGCATTTTCAATGTCTGAATGTAACAAATAATTGAGAAATTTTATGCCCAGTTGGACAATCAAATTCAACAAATAGTACAATACCTTTGGGATGTGATCTTCGTACCAGATTAGGCCAATGGAATGAGTCATCCTACCAGATTACATATCCCTCATTAGTAGAGTCCGATCAATCAAACAAGGACCGAAAAATGCTGTTCCACACCTTTCAGCCACAAATATAAAAATAACCCGAATCTCAGACCAATACACCCAAACCTTATGATACTGTAACTTCTCAAAACTTTCAAAGTGAGAATTCATCTAATGGAGAGCCTGATATAAGCATTGGGGGATGCCAACTCTAAACCCTAAATGGTTATGATCTTGACTTCACCTACCCCAGGTTATCTCGCTTTCGACAAAGTTGATCTGTAACTTATAAACCATCCCAAAGCATCTCAAAGGACCATTAAAACTTGGAAGTACATGAAAAACCTTAAAGACTAACATCATCAATGCAAGTTAAACACTGTGTGGAGATGGGAAAAAAAAACCCCGTAAACTTGTTGCCAATACCCATTTCTGACTTTCATCAAGATGTTAGGAAAACTGGGTCGCTTCACAGACAGATTCTGGAGCAGGGGAACGAACTTTGGTATTTTTTTTATGAGAAGAACTTTGGTTACAAACAATTGTGATCAAAGTGAGAGGTGAGAGAGCCATGCTCGATTAACATCAATACTATGAGCCAACGAGCTTCTAATAAGGCACACAACCCCCAAAAAAATGGTGCATCCGAGTCTGCTACTACCGACCTAATGAAAAAAAGAATTAGCTCAAATCACATGGTAGAAATTAAACCTCACAGTACCATCCTATATGACTTCTTTTAATAATCATCTTAATAATCATCAACCAATCATGAAGCAGCCTTACTTGGAGCGAAAAGAATATTTAGGGTAACAGCAAACTGTTTCAAATGAGAAAACAAATCTTGCCAGAATGCCACAGATCCCGAGTTGAGAAGAAAGATAACTTCCATAACACAAATGGCACCCTGGAGCATTTGAAATCTCAATCACCCATACAGAAAGGATGATATCATCAAGTATCAAGAGATAGTAAGCGATGAAAACAGATGAGCTCCTAAGAAGGTAAACAAACTCACTCCAGCGGAAGAACAGAATGCTGCATGACTGTGAATACGGACCGAATGAAACAAAGCAATAGCTCCAATTAGAAAGGAAAAAAGCAAAGGAATACATCCTCATAAACCCATTTTATGGTGATTCTATTAATCATCAACAACCTATCATGATGAGTATTACCCCAATTGAATTTGCCAGAGTCAGTTCCTCAAGATTACCGCCAGGATGCCAGATACCCTGAGCAAATTAGAAAGAATAGCTTCCACAAAAAAATAACAAAGAGTTGCTTCCACAAGAGTGATTGTAGTTACATAATAGTAAACACTTATTCACACTTGATGCAAAAAGTAGGAAGAGATCTATTATACAACTATCACATACAAATATTGAAAACAAATTTACCACTAACGTCAAGGCAAATTAAGGTATGCTTGTCTATGCTAATAAAACATAACTTCAAAGATGTCTTCAAGCATGGCTTAAGATGCTTAAGATGAATAATCTGACAATGTCCACAATGTGTTTTTCTCACTTGCTATTGTTTCCATAACCTCCCCAAGATATTCTCCAGAAATACTTAAGCAGTTTACAACTTTACATCACTACTCTACTAGGAATTGAATGTGTTCGGAACAAAGAAAGATCCATGTCATGCCAATACTACAAAAATTGCTAGAAAATAAGAATTACCATAAGAAAAACTTAACGCAAAAGTACAGAAAAATTATACACCAATTCACCAAAAAATGTGTCTGCTTTATCACTAGCATCAAGGCATATTAAGGCGCTGAGAAAACATACTTAATGACTAGAAGAATCAGTGAAGATGACAATCCGACAACTAACATCATTCATTTGCTTCCATTGACTTAAGTTTTCCTGTTACCTCAACAACTTAAAGGATTTTTGCTAAAACAAAAAGAAATGCAATTCCAAGATATATTCTAAAACTTAAAGTATTAAGCAGTATCACAAACTACTAGGAAACTGCATTGCCCAGCAAAACAAAAAATACTAGGTAACTGCAGAGGAAGATCAAAATGCATAGAGTGTAAAACACAACAAGAAGGTCAAAAAGCTAAGTGATTCCAAGAGTACAAAAGTTGTGAGAAATTACACTAAAACCTCATAAGCAGTTTCTGACATTCTGTCATTCATTGCCATGGCTGAGTAACTTCACTCTCCATCACTGCAACCCCCTACCCAAAACTTCAAAATATCATCACTACGAAAACCCCTTACTCAGCTTCTGAATCGCAGAATACATTTTCCTCCTCGAGCCCACTGCGTTTATCCCCATATCTTTCAAATCCTCCAGCGTCAACAATGGCAAAACCTCGTCGTCCACCTCGTGTATCTCGAAAACCGGGGCATACCTTCCTAACCCTAGTTGATTCAACCAAACCCTAACCCCATTCCTCTCCCCACTATTGTTATTATTATTCCAATTCCTCGCGCCCGAATCCGATGGCCCTTCCAATTCCACCCCATCCGAAACCCTAGCGAAATCCCCCTTCCTATTCCCCTCAAAATCCCTTCCTCTATCTTCATCACCATCATAATCTTCCTCAACTAGATCATTACCCAACGAGTCAACCTCTACCGGGCTCCTTTCTGTTGTCATCGGACTCTCTAAATGAAAATCCCTAAACCCCTCATCCACATCTTCCCTCTCCTCACCGCCACCGCCTTCGTCGATTTTCAATGCCCAATTAGACCTAATAGCTCTCTTATTAAACCCTCGCCTCGACTTCGAATCCCTCACTCTCCATCCCCCAATCGAAACGGGGTTTTCTAGGGTTTCGTCGTGGGCCACGTTCGTCACGGGTCGGGTCCTCGAGCTACCCTTGTTAGGGTCTCTACTGATCGGAAGCTTCCACTGTGGCTGCTTAGGTTTTCGATTGGGGTGAGAGTCGAAGGACTGGTCTCCGATGTCGCCCAATCGCACGCTAGGTCTACGCTGCCGTTTCGTGCCGACGTTCTCCGGTGGTGCCACCGCCGTCAACGGCGGAACCCCGCCGTTGTTGAGCTGACCTGACGGGGGATGTAGTTCGGACATTTTCGGCGGTGTAAATGAGGAAAAACGAGATCTCAAGTAGGGTTGTGCGAACTGTAGATATCGATAAAAGCGTTTATGTATGTAGATAATGGATATATATAAATCGGTTATCACTTAACACGTCTGGACGGAAGGAGGCCTTTTAGGTCATCTGAGGACCTTCCAAGTTCCAACGAGCGAGCGAGAGAGAGAGAGAGAGAGAGAGAGGAGATGAGTGAATGGAGTGAGGGAGGAGAGAGAACACCGAAGTTCAGATGGGGGGAGGGGACACGTCTGCTCAGTCAGCGTCAAGATGACGACTATTTAAGTATTTATTACTCACATTAGGCTTCTTTTACTTAAGGCTCCGTTTGGTACTTGTTTGATTCTTAAAGAAAGATTAGGGAAAATTTCCGACTTTCTTCCTTCTTTTCTTCTTAATTATTTTACCCTTTTTTAAAATTTCTTTGTTTAAATTCCAAACAAAGCCTAAAAGTTTTCTTTTTGTTTTTTTGGAGTCGAAAAAAATCTCACTTGTTTCAATTTGTCTAATTTTGTTAGAAAAGGAAATAGCGTGAAAAATGATAGTATGACCATATACGAGCATAGAAAAAACAAAAACAATAGCAATAGCCCGCAAATATTTTTTGAAAGATTAAGAGCAAAAGTAATTGAGAACGAAAACGTAAAATCTAACTGAAAAATTATGTGACCTAAAGCACACGTAGTCAGACATTACATTTTCTTACTTACAGTTGGGGCCACCACAAGGCCCATTTTGATTATCAAAATTGTTCATTGCCAGCCCTTCAAGAATATATCTTTTGTTTAACAAATTAGGATTATCAAACAATTAATAATAGGTGCAGAATCAAATCGCAATGCTTTTTCTTTCAAAAATTGATCCACTTGCAGGATATAGCGCATCCATTTTTGTGAGAGAGCGCAATGTTCTTTGACGATGAAATGCTTTTTCTAATTATGCGGAAAAAATGGCGTCCACGGTAAATTCATTCGAGTCGGGAGTTTACAGCTCATAGTGTTTTTACGCATAGATGATTTGTTATCTAAGAGAGAGAGAGTGGCTACTTCACGAAAAGATTGCCTGTATATTCTCTAATCATATCATGCTCAGGCATTTTACATAAAAACACAAGATCTATTTAGCATTAAATAGGAGCAAGCTACAAACAAATTTTCACAGTGACAACCAAAAACAAAGTACCAAAACGAATCATCACTCGAAAAACAACCTCCTGAATATGGTTAGAACAGCTAACAATGAAATAAAAAGAGAGACAATCTTGCCACCGGAATTCCTCATTTGACATCGAAATATAGGAGGAAAATAAAAAATGAGGAAGAGTATAAGACTCATGAAAACCTCGTGTGGACGGAGCAGGGAGGAACCATGGGGGGAATGCCGAAAACTTACGGACAGCAATCGCAAACAGAGATTTTATAATTCAGAATGACGTGGCCATGGCATCTTCTATACTATGTGCCACAAATTAATGGGTGTCTTACTCTAGGCCGCTTCATTCTGCATAACAATTCTGAACAAAAATTTCTGTTAGTCTGAAGTATCAGAATACCAATTCAACTGGCAGCCTGTTTCTTTTCCAAAGCTTTGTATCTTACCCCTGAAATCCATTTTGAAGGGTTCAACTGGTTGGCGTTGTGCAGAGTAGACCATGTCTATAATCGTGCTCCAATGGGTACATCGTGGTTTCCTTCACATATTTTTGATGCTCAACGGCAGCCTTTCTAAGACCTGAAACTCCTTTGTGCTTTCCTTTAACTAGCTTCTTGATGATGGAACACGCACCCAGTGGACCCCCAGATCCTGCTCCAACCCTCCTATGAATTTGAAGAAAATCATCTCAATTTATATCAGTGTTCTAAAACTCGGAAATACTCGGCTAATACTCGGTGCTTGGTGCCTAGCCGAGTAGAGTTAGGGCTACTCGGTGGGAATACTTGGCCAGCCGATTACTCAGCATTACTCGGCGAGTACCGATTACTCAGTAAAACGAGATTACTCGGAAGTGGGGAGAAAATCGAAAAAAAAAACTGAAAAAATGGGGTAAAATACATGATATGGAGGAGAGGAGGAGGAATAATTGACTACTAATTTCGTACTTCGTTTCATTTGGTTTGAACGTTGAACTTTGTAATTGACTATTAATTTCGCACTTGGTTTCATTTGGTTTGAATGTTAAACTTTGCAATGGACTAGTAATTTTGTACTTAGTTTCATTTGGTTTGAACTATGAACATGGAACTTCTCATCATGCATTATGAATATCATTTGGGGAACATATAAAAAAAAATCCAAGTAATTTCTACTCGCTGAGTAATCGCCGAGTAATCACTGAGTACTCGGCCTATAAGGTACAAGGTGGCCGGCGGAGCGAGTACCGAGTTTTAGAACATTGATTTATATTCTATTACGGCCTAAATAACAAGGATTTAATGGTTACGTAGATAACATGAAGAATTTATTCATCATCCACAAAATAAGTCAATCCAGTAAGATATTAACGACAGAACATGCCCAAATGAGACCATTAGGCGGAGACCTAGTCCCTACGACAGTCCGTCCCTAATATGCATTTAAAGATGAATAATAATATATCGATAATGTCCAGGCTTTAATTTGAAGAAATGTTGTAATTCAAAAGGACAACAAAAAGGAAATAAAGCAAAGATCAGCTACCTTAATAATTTTTCTGATGCAATCCTTGCGGCTGCTACAGTACCACGATCAGGTAACCACTTAACAATGCGGTTTGGATCAGATCGCATTGGAGAATGAATCTTAATAAGCTTCAAAAGGAGAAGAAAAAACAGGAGCAATATATCAGAAACCGCAGTAGGAGCAGGCTGCACCACGGACTATTCATGTTGTGTGAAAGTGTTTCCTACTTGCCAGCATTAACGAAAAACCAAATCACACGGAGAATACCACTCGGAATCTTCAAATAAAACACGAAGGGCAAAGCACAAAACAAATAATGGTAAAAAAGAGTTGTGCTTGTCTTTCTTCTTTTTTTAGCGGCATAAAGGCTGCAGTTCACCCACCAGCATTTTTATTTTCTCTCTCTTTTTCTCTGATAAGACTTACCCGAAGTCTTACCACCCGCATTAAAGGTCTTAAATTTTGATTGTGATACAAGCTTCGACATCAAAGAGTACAGAAAGCGTAAACTTACTCCCAAACACTCCATCATCTGGTAGTAAGCCCTACCCTGCAAAGGAGTATGACCTTGTCGAGACTCTGAGAAGTACCTAGTCCTGAAATAAAAGAAGGATGGAAACTTGAAGTGATCATCTAAACAAATCTCCCCTAGATACAATAGGCCAAACACAGTTCTACTGTTTCTTACCATTCTTTATAACCGGGATCAACAGTAAAACCATACATGTCAACTGTGTCACAAATGGACAGGGCAAACTCAAGAGCCTTGAGCCCAGTTCCTTTTGCTGCTGAACCAAAAGATGCACCTAACATGAGATATACGGGATTCTGGATCGGAATTTCCTACAGAAGAAATAAAACGGAAGTTGTGAATTAGTGGGATGAATTGTAAGTTGAAGAGCGAAGAGGAACTGAGCAAAAAGCAAGCGAAGAGGAAATTTCTCCAGTTGTAGGTGACTAGTGGTTTCGCACATGCATACCACATAACCCATCTGAATATCACCAGTGCTTTCCTTCAGGATTGCTGCCAATCATACTTGCGGAAAAAATGTATTGCATTGCACATAGTAGGTTTCACGACGAAACCAAGTATAATAAAAAGCAGAACGGAAGTACTATTAATTTCCTAATTTTTAATGGAATCTTTCACGAGCATTATGTCCAGGTGGCATTTTTTCTCTAATAAAAGACATATTGACGGGTTGTTTGTTTTAAAGTGATGGCTCACTTCTCGGAAAACATTTCGTATCATTTTCTCTATGTTTTCATTGGTCGGGAATCACGAGTCAAAAAAAAAAAACTAGGAAATTTGTGCGAATACCACATCGCATTAAATCTTTCGGTAATGAAAAAACAATAATACAAAGGACCAAGAAATGTAGTTCCAAAACGAACTAAATGTTTGAACATGCATAAAAGTGCATACATGCTATCGAAAATTTGCCGGTCTAAAATAACTGATCTGATTAATTCATGGAAAAGCAATTAAATATAACCTATTTCTTTTTATAGCTATAGAACAACGGTGTTCCATAGATTTCTATGCAAGATATCTAAACTTCAAGGAATGTAGAAAGCCTTCCCTGAGATATCAACTGCCACAAGAATTACTTGTTTTCAGGGGATCATTTCTATTTGCAGAAGAAAGAACATATACAAACCCGGATCATTTTGTTCATGATGTCATGAATTGTTGTCTTGATGATCAATACCTCCTTCCCAGTGTCTGTAAAATGCATATAATTAGCATGCTAAAATAAAAGGGTCTCAACACAAGACGAAGTGACATGCCTACCATATAATTCTGCAACTTTGTCGAGTGCTTTGGCAGATCCTCTATTAAGAAGGCGAAAAGTACTTTTTGAACCCACATAATCTGTATAGTTCTGCAATAACCGCAAAAAGAAAATGATAAAGCAAGCATGGATTATACAGAACAAAACTCAGCATAGTCCTTGAAGTCCAACAAGTTGGATGCAATACCTGGATTGGTGCACCATTTTCCCTAAAAACAGCACTATAACCATCTATCTCCTTTCCAAACTTCGTCTTCAAAAGATCTCCTGAATTACCAACAACAGCACACCGGCCAAACTGCCTTGGAAAATATGGTGGTTTTTCTGGGAGTACCAAAGAAAGCTTCTCCATGCAAAGAGTCTTATTTTCACAGCGGTTGCTGCAAACAGAAACATGCTACATCAAAATCAGTCGTTCTACAATGTTTTGGTTGCTTTAAACAACACAATAAACTCCTTAGCGATAGCACAGACAACAAAGTTCTTAGTGAAAACTATATGCACTATGTATGTCCATACGAACAAAATAACGGCTTTGTTTGGTAGTGAGTTTAGTTTAGTTTAGTTTTGATAGTGGGTGGAGAGAGAAATAGAGTAATGATTGAAGAGAGGGGTAATGATTGGAGAGAGATGAGAAAGTAATAATTAAAAAAATAGGATAATGATTGGAGAAAGAAGTCGGGTAATGATTAAAAATAAAACTAAAACTAAAATAAAATGGCAACCGAACACTACCAACATGTTTTTCACTTCATTTATCTTGCATCCAACAATGAAGAATAAATTTTGTAGCACCAGTCACAAGTACGATTAGAGGTACTTACAGCAATATTCCCTTGTTAATTCTCCGCCATGCATAGTCCTCCCATCCATTGGGTAAAGCATCGATAAACTCCTTGGTGAGTACTGTGGTACTATTCCGTACCTGAGCAATTCAGCTCACTAAATAATAGATCAGTCATTAACATTTTACAGCTCGGTACTTGAAGTTAAACTTTTGGAAGAAAAAGTGTAAGACCTCTACAGGAGCTTGACTCTATTCTAGATGAAGAGCAAAAGGAAAAATACTCAACTTTGCACACCCTCACTTGTCCATTAACCACTAATCCAGGGCAAGCATCACATAAAATTCACTTTAATGCCTGAATGCATAGAATTGGATAATAGCATAACATTGATATCAGTAAGCAAAATAGCATGCTCACCTGTTCCCATGTCGCCAAAGCTTCGCAAAGATTGTAACTAAATGACAAGCCTTCTGGTTCTCCTGTTTTGGGATCTCTCTGTTTTAAACATTGGACTCCAAATAAGAAAAATGAATGAATACATAAGAAAAATGAATGAATACAAGTACAAGAGACCTTAAACCTTAGTAATTGTATACAAATCTTTTTAAGTTATTTGTTGTTCTTGAGGTCCAAAATTGGGGATAGGGAATGATTACATTTTCAAACGTCAGCAAAGTATGGGAGGTGAAATTGTTGAAGTTCTACTCTTTGGAAGAATGACCTACCCATTTGGAGTCAGTGTTACTAGGAAACTGTAGCACAATCTCACAAAAGTCTGTACCACTTACAGCTTGTAAACCTAGTCCATTTGAACTCTGTCATCATAAAATCGAGCAAAAAATGCAAATAGAGTTAGACAAAGCACCATTATTTATGCATACCCAAAATAGAAAAGAATAAAAAATAGCATAGACTTAATCAAACCTAGCATAGAGGCAACTTCATGGAGATTTTTTTTTATTTTTTTTGAATCATGAACTATGAGATGTCGCTATTTACCAGTTTTTAAAATTGCCGAAAAATCCGTTGCCAAAAAACTAGTCCTGCTTCCACCGTCAGGATTTGAATACGGACTCTCAAAATAAGTTTAAAATCTACTAACATTTAAATACTCCTGATACCCTAGCTAGTACCGCGCACAAAATTAAGTAAATTTACTATTCTAATAGGAATACAGATAAGAATCCAAAGTGTTTCTCTAGGTCGGGTTTTAACTGATCGCAGCATTTACCTGTACTTGAAAAACTCAATTCCATAAAAAGCAGAAAAACAAAAACAAAATTTCGCAGCGGAAAACTCACCACGCACTTTTGAAAACCTCTCAGCAGAGATCGGAACGCTTCCAGATCTTCGTCCGAAACCTGGTGCGGCCCATCTGCACACCAAATCAACTCCACCATAACTAAACAACACACTTTCTTTCCATGGCAGGTCCACACACACACACACACACACACACATACACATATAAGGGGGTTGATACACTTACAGAAATCGGACACACCGGTGGTGTAAATGTAAATAGCTGCTAATCCAGAGGTTAATGCGACAATGAAAGCCAATTGCAACAGCCTCATCTGATGAGAAGCTCGAGAAGTGAATTTGAATACCTTCGCAGAGAAGAAGTACTCGATTTGTGTATGCGCTGGCTGTGGATCTGAAGACGACAGATATTTTCTCACCCTCTGCTGCCTTTTTAAATCCCAATTTCGGGCGAGTTTTCTTTGTCAAGGCAAGTTGGAGATCCGAAGGCGTCAATTCTACTAAACGAGAATTTGACACTGGTCGGAGTTTTCAGAAACTACACTTCTCTCCCTTGCGATTATGTCTTATGTCATGATTTGCCCCTGTGGTTCTATAAACTACTCGTACTACATAACACTAGTACTCCATTTGGAAGTAGTTTTTGATATTTTTTTCCCAATATTTTATGCATCGGTTGGAGTTAGCGGGGTGTTAGTATGTTAGTTCACAAGTGGTTAGTTGAATCACAAACGCTCACTACATGGCTCAAATCCTAGCGTCCTATATGAGGAGGACACAAGTTACTAACTGAAACAAGAGTCATTGGTGGTACTAGTTTTGATTTGGCATGGTGATTTGTACTACCATTAAGCGTTTAATCAAGTTAACAATTCCAAAAGGACCAAAACTCTTATGTGCATGAGAGGAGTAAAAGACCATGCATTTTGAATAAAAAAGTATAATGGAAGATTGGATCGAATATTTTTAGGTTATTGGGTTGAGAGCAGATTTTCCATGAAAACACTCAAAAAAGTATTTTAAAATGGTAATTGATTTTGGCACTCCAGTTTTTACTACTGACACTCCATTTTGTATGTTAATCATGTGAGAATATAAAACTAAAAGTGGAGTGCCATTGGCTAAATTTGGAGTGCCAAAATCACCTCCCTTTTAAATTTATCAATGAATCATATCATTTGTGTGGGACCATGAGTGGGCTCCACAAGCCTCATGTACCCATTTGGTCGGCACCAATAGTCGGCGGTAGGGGTGTTCCTGCATATTTGTCAAAACCAGGGATACAATTTCAATTTCCCGCAACGTTTACAAGACGCCAAACTCATGACCGGATGGCCGAGCCTGGACGGACAAAATCAGATTCTCAGCGAATCCCCCAGCCCACCTCAGCCCGGCCCGGCCGCGTGTGTGCGCAACTGAAAAACCAGACGTTCTGTTCAGACCTCCATTGCCGTAGTGGTTCATTGCTCGTCTGTCTCTGTAAAATCGTCAGGTATAATTGCAGTAATGATTGATTGGCTTTCGGCTGTAATTATCTCGAATTCGATGAACCACGATCGAAGCAACAACAATGGCGACGCGTTATTCGGCGGTTCGAAATCCCGCCTCATCTCTCTGGAGTCGCTTTCAAGACTCGATGACTCCTAGTATTCCTTCGATACTCTTCTCTAGAAGGTATACTCATCAACCCACTTGGTTATTCGTAGTTTGAATTTGGCAGTTCAATATTCATAACCTTCATGTTGAAACCTTGGATTTGGATTCACTTTTCGCACCAAGCGACGACCTATTGAACGTGATTTTCCGAATTAGAGTAGACATTTGGTTGTACTTTTTTCTTCTTCCTTTTTATTGGATGCGTGAGATTTTGCGCAGTAGCATGCGTTCATTGAAGTATTGTCTCACAAGTACGGCGTCAGATCGAGGAGTTGAGAGGATTGCCGGCTTGATTAGCAGTTTTGGTGATTGATGTTGTTCCTGTTGGATGATCTGGAGACCTAGAATAATTAGTTCAATCCAGAAGTATAACCTACTGAAGCAAAAAGAATAAACCCACTTCATAAGAAAGAAAGATGGCACTTCTTTAAAGGGAAAAAAAGTCTATTCATATTTGCAAAGACAATCATAGGATACGTAACAGACCAAGCTTTGTAATCCTCAGTGAAATTACAAATTTTATCTTCAGTGAAGCAACTAAAGTGACCATGGCAGTGATAATTCCCAAGTAAGTAGAACTTATAGACATCAATTAAAGTGACCAAAACAGTCTACAGTTGTAAAATGCATGCACGCTGATGCAGGCCAATATTATAATTGTTCAAGAAATATAGGAATTTCATTTATTCTTTCAAATTTAGTACTTTATTAGGAATCTTTCCGTTTTAGCATAAATTGCCTAGAATATTAGGTTTTCTCATTTGGTTAATTGCATGTGGTTATTGCAAGGTTCAATGTATGCATGTATACCTAGGTTCATTCACAAGTCTTATTCACTGTACTTATTTATTATCAGGTTCATTGAAACACATTTAGGAGAATGTTGAGAATTAGAATAGCCTTTGCATGGATTCTAGGTATGGATGAAATCTTTCATTTCAAGGGGGAGAGTTGATTATTGAGTACTAATAAAATTCGAGTCTTGGGGAGAGTATCGCTAGATTTATGTGTTTGTGATTGCCCTTGTTGTGTATCCCTTTCTTTTCTATACGCTTCCGTGCATCACACGCTCACAAATTTGCACCCACTCAAAAGAAGAAAAAAAGATCCTAACATCATATGCTCGATGCTGCACATAAAGATTCTTCTAAGATCTTGCAAATCCAACAGTTGTGTTGTACCTACCACTTTGCTTTCAGTTTATACCACTAGGTTGACTATGAACTTTGTTATACTCAGCAACACGCACCTATCATAGATATGCCTGAAAATATTTAGCATGCTCAAGTTTATGCCATCCAGAAAATAACAAATGGATACTGGAAGTGCAAGAAACAGAAGCATCTATACTTCTTCTTTGGGCAACGATTAGTTTATTAGCCAGATGGAACACCAAGTTGCCTGGTCAAGTAGATAGGTCAGTGTTGGCATCATAAATTTTCCTCAGCGTATTCACAAAAAAAAAAAAAAAAAACTCTACTAGCTCAATTGACATTATACATTAGTAAAATTCTACTGTATTAGTATCAACAGTTCGGATTAAAAAAAAGTATCAACAGTTTGACCAAAAATATATGGAAATGCACAAGACATT
This sequence comes from Rhododendron simsii, assembly GCA_014282245.1. Lineage (NCBI taxonomy): Eukaryota > Viridiplantae > Streptophyta > Magnoliopsida > Ericales > Ericaceae > Rhododendron > Rhododendron simsii. The sequence continues at coordinate 26,510,220 of CM024964.1, forward strand.
GAAATGGCCATCGACGAGTTCCCATAGTTTGAAAGATTATCAGGGGTGTCAGAGACATAATTTTTTGATGTACTTAACCAAGCAATCAGGGAATACATAAGGGCATCTCCATCTCACACTATATATCTCTATTCGTTGTCTCTATATCTCCAATTTTGAGGGAAAATGTTTGAAATGATAATAGAAAATAGAGATAGAGAGATGCATGGTTGGAGTGTATACGAATAGTTAATTCACTTTTCAATTATTAAAATTTATTTTGAATCTCCCAAATATAGTTTTGGACTCTAATATGAATGTTTCGTATGTGAGATGTGACCATTGTGAAATCAGAAGGGAACGTTAACCCCAAATTTGCCACTTTCTTTTCTGTTATTGTTTATGGATTTATCCCATTTTACAGCTAAGAGTAACGTTTTGTGCTGCTGAGTGTTCATATTGCATAGCTGTGGGCTTCTTGGGCTATGAGTATTCAATGATTGTCGGTTGAGTATCCAATATTATTCATCCCAATTGTTATGATTGTTTGTGCTTATGTGCCACCTCTGAGATAGGTTACTAAAAAATGCCCTTCTTCTGCACTAAGCTTGCTCCTTTTCTTTCTACCATAAAAGTAAATACCAAACTAAAATGGGCCTTAAGCCCCAATCAATTGGGGGTGGCTACATGAATCCGTTTTCTCCATTGAGCTCTATCAAGGTCATCGTGCTCCGTGATATCCAATAAACCGAGGCCCTTTTGAACTATTGCCTCAAAAGTCATGATTGGTCTACCTCTCCCTTTAATTCTCAGCATACCCCTTACCGTTATCATATCATTCCTCCCAACTGCAACATCTATCTACCGATCTACGATAGACATGTCCAAACCACCTTAGTCTATTCTCTCTCATCTTATGTTCTATCGGTGCTAACCTACCGTGCTGCAAAGGTTTTCGTCGCTAATCCTATCAAATAGAGTATATCAGCATAAATAAAGAATGAAATGACTGTTTGATCATGTTAAAGCAACAAGAATATGTGAACCAAAACTCCACACTTGCAGAGAGTAATCTCGTCCTGCCATCATAGAGTACAATATCTACAAATTATTATGCTCTTTATAGTGTGACATTGTTCACTGGTGATGCCAACAACATTCAACTTTGGAACTAAAGCATCTGAAAGAGGTTTTCAAGCGAGTTTGTCCATGTTGCAACTTTTCCATTCATTAGTTGGTTTGCATGTAACAACTTAGCTTGTCTTTTGTTGGTACTAGGAATTTCTTGCTCCTATTCTTCGTTTAGAAATTCGGGAATGATGAATGATGATAAAGATGTTCCTCTAATTGATGGTATCTTCTTTATGTATTATGAAATGTTTGAATTTTCCTTGTGATTCAGATTCGTGATTTCGAATATAAGCTGGAAACAAGAGAGTCGGAAGCAGGAGCCTTAGAAGCTGATGCAAGATCAAGAAACACTTAGAACCTGCATTCTGCAACGGTGCTATGCCAGTTATGGGAGTTGCTACTAGTTCTGTGGAGCTTCTGACATCATTACATGGTTTTATTTGTGGTTCTGAAAACTGTATCAATTCTGTGAATAAAGCTCGTAAAATAATCTTCCCCGATCTTGGCTTTACAGATGATGGTATGATCTGGTAGGTAATATGGGTCCTGCCGGCTGGTGACATGTGAATATGTCATTATGTAAATATTATTTTATCTCCGTCCCACTTCATGAATCTTGCTCAACCGATCATACCGAATCTAGGTGCGCTTATTACCCAGATATCTAGCAATTGATTAGCTTTTTAACTAACTGGCAATGGTTGATTATTTTAAGAACAGCATCCACAGGGTGCTATTCACTGGAGTATTCTAAGTTCTAACCATGTGGATAGTGGTACAATGCTGCCAATAATTTGTTACGTCCTAGATAATGGAATTCTGAAAAGTAAACCTCTAGACTAGTATAGTATTTGAATTAGTGGAGCGCACGAATTTCTTACCAGATTAGGTATGGAAACTCCACAGTTAACTCTGTAGACATATCACTCATTATTTGCTAAATTCCTGATTCTGGGTCACTTTTGACATGGTGGAGCTTGTATGTGCGAACCTGAGCATGCAGGTTTTTAGAATGGGTAGTCTATCATGCAGAGAATGTTGCATATTTAATTGCAGAGAGTGTTGTCTAGAAAAGCCATGCTCAAATTGGACACCACAGAATTGCATAATTGAGATTGATGCCTTGCTAGGATGGCAGATTAAAATTCGACAGACCGTGTGAAGTTGCGGGCAGCATAAAAGCATATTAGATGACAAAGTTTAGGTTGAAGTGCTTTTATGAGATAGGACAGGGTCAAGGTTAGCAAAGAGGAGGGCATGGTGTAACCAAATGCATTTCCCCAAATTAAGTTTCAGAGTGAAATATGATCTGTCCAGCTGACCATAAAAAATTTAGCAAGGCTATGTTGGTGTGCGGATGTGAGTCATTATGTTGAAGGGAGGTATCCTTTTGTCTCAGCATGTTCATTGGTGTGATCAATGTGATGGAATGAACATTTAAATCTGATAAGTAAACATTGATGTAAACAATCTCAAGTTGACCTAACTTAATTTACAGTAGGAAAATCCCCGTTTCCTATTTTGTTTAGGATCATGCATAAAGAAAGAAGGTAAAGCTTTTAAAAACAGAGAGGATTGATGGAATTTAAACTTGCCTTTGTAGGAGATTGATTATGCACATTTATCTGCTTATACATGCTTGATATGCTGGAACTGTTGCTAAGCCTTGATTCCATTTGTCGATCCATTTTTATCTACTATCACAGATGTGTACCCCAAAGTGCTTAGGAAAATCATACTGGACATTCTTGGACCAAAGTGGCAACAAATTAACTCCAACTTACTTGTGCACTGATTCACTAGGAGGGCATACAAGGCCCATTATTCTTGCATTATTTAAGTTGCTGAACCCAAAGTGGCCTCCTGGAATTTTTTCTTCTAGTGGTTGACATATTCTTGTAGAATCTAGTCTTTAACTGCATGATACAATGCAGGTTTTCAGTTTGTGGATGTGCTGTACTGTATGTTTATTTGCAGAGAGCATCCTGAGATATGGCCTGCCGCCATCTTCTTGGTAATTGAACTGTATTTCTCTCTAGTACTACTGGTCAGTGGTCATCACCCCAGAACTATTGTCCTTGTTCCCCTGATATCACTGGGCTAAGACATTGAAATTTTGTTGATTTCAGTCATATGCATTGGCACCTTCCATGGTAAGTGAGAAGAAAGCACGCAGTACATGAGAGTAACTCCGTGACATTTCCAACAGGTACTTAGCATATATAATTTCTCTTTCTACCATTCCATCAACCTCGAGTAGTTTTTATGCCAGAGCTTGGGCTACCTAGATTAAAAATGATATGCATAAAATCTCAAGTAGAAAAATGTGGGCACTGCAGAAATCAACTATTAACCAGCTTTGATAAAAGAACAATAATTGCTGAGGTGTTCTACCATTATGTATCCTATAGCCCTGCTTGTTTGACTTGACTGATAAGTAACTCCATTGTATTAATATTGAGGGATTAACAACGCCGCATCCTACAATGTTCAAGGTATTGTATGTCCCGTATGTCGTGGTATATCTTATCCAATGGATACTTACTATTAGCCGCAAAAGCTTCAACCATATGTGAGATACATGGGTCCCTTGAATAAAGAGTCCAGTTTGGTTTTGTAATACAGACAAACAATAAGTCTCTGTATTTCTTTTGCCAGGGGGGAAGTAGGATAGGAATCCAACTCTGAGGGCTGCATGTGGCAACGTTTCTGTTGTCTGCATTGTCTTAAATGCCGGCCTCAGTTGTTTTGATCAGTTTGGCTCAAATGGAGGAGTTTTGAATGCTGCATTTCGGTATTTGCTAAAATGTAAAGTAGAAAAATGTGGGCATTGCAGAAATCAACTATTAAACCAGCTTTGATAAACAAAAAAAAAAAAAAAAAAAACAGTATTTGCTGAGGTGTCCTACCATTATCTATCCTATAGCCCTGCTTGTTTGACTCGACTGATAAGTAACTCCATTGTATTAATATTGAGGGATTAACAATGCCACATCCTACAATGTTGAAGGTATTGTATATCCCGTATGTTGTGGACCTGTGGTATAACATATCCAATGGATACTTACTACCAGCCGCAAAAGCTTCAACCGTATGTGAGATATGTGGTTCCCTTGAATATAGAGTCCAGTTTGGTTTGGTAATACGGACAAACAATATAAGTATCTGTATTTCTTTTGCCAGGGGGAAGTAAGATACGAATCCAACTCTGAGGGCTGCAAGTGGCAACGTTTCTGTTGTCTCAAATGGAAAAGCTTTGAACTCTGCATTTCGGTCATTATCTTGTTGCTTCATAGCCAAGTGTTGTCCTGATCTGGTCTGGTATGTTCGTTATCCCATATCATGTGCTGAACCATCTTTGTCTCTGGTCTCAGGACCACTCAGGAGCTTTTCTTAGTTGTGGCAGCATCCATTGACTCCCGTGTTTGTTGTGGCCATATTAACTGTTCTACATGTGAAAACTGCAGCACTTTACTGGAAATATGACGACGAAGGAGGGATGGGCGGCGACGGTGATGGGCATCCCTTTGTCTCCTTCACCATAAATCTCCTGTGAAAGGGCAAGTTATTCTACTGTCAATGCCGAAAACACTAGGTTTGGTTCGGTCCAACTTGCAATCATAAGAGTAAATATTGCGATTGTGTTAACAAGATAACTATGTCTTCGTGCCTTGTTACTTTTTCTATGGAAGATTTGTAGGAGTTTGTTTGAAGGTTCACACATTGGAGCTGGGGGGCGTGATTGGTTAATCATTAAAATTGTAACACAAACAGATCCTTGTGTAACAGATCATTACTTCAAGGAAATTGAGCTCGTAAGAGTTTTTTAATGCAGGGTGTCCCAGGCCAGCTGGTGCGCACTTTGGACTATTTCCTACAGGCCTTTCCACAGCTATGTCACACACTTGCGTGTGGCGGTAGGTGGCCTCAAGAGCTGCTGGCAAAAAAAATTGTACCTGTGATCATAGGAGGGAGCAAACCCCAAAGTTCTAAGCTAAGACCACTTGGCCAATCCTTTGTGGTTGAGCTCGTAAAAGTTCGTTTTCTATTCACTTTATTCTCAGTTTCCTACCACAATTAAAAAAGGACTAGATTTTGCGATTGGTTTTCTATTGTCCTATGGTATCCCGTCAGAATCTAAGATCCCAACAAACATAATTCTGAGTTTTGGGTTCTAAAAAATAGCTTCTTTACAAATCAAGCTTATCAAGTTGGTTGTCTTATTTCTCTTTCCAGCCAGTGGTGACCTGAGTTCGAGTCTCACGGGGAGCCCTCCCTATTGACTAACATACTAACACCGGTATTCCGCTAACTTTTGCTGATGTATACCGTATGACAAAAATACAAATCAACGTCATCCAGAAAGCTAAATCCCAGACAGAACCATTTTTGGCCACGATTACTCTTTGGGTGTGAGCCAGTGTAGGGGTTTTTGTTCACTTGGAAAGAATCAGAACCACCATCACACCACCTAACACCTTGAGTAGAGGAGCGGAAAAAAGAAGAAAATACAACAAAAAAAAAAAAGATAATGAAGAAAACGTTCTCCTGGACAATTTTGTATAGTCTTTTATTTTTATTTTTTTAAGGCTGCCAAGGCGATAGCAGATCCTCTCTTGTATATCTCATGTATATATAAAATAAGTAAAAAATACCAGAACAAAACAAACAAACAAATCAAAATACAATAAAAGCCGCTCAGCTTTGATGTTGGACCCAACACTCCGCTCGTGGAAGATCGCTATTGGATTTTATCCCGTCGCAGTATCGCCACTGCATCTACCTCTTGACGCTTTCGCCGTTGCTGTTGGAGAGCTCTAGAAACCGTCACTCGAACCGACTTGATTCAAGAGGCAGAACCCAGATTTAGAACTCGGGTTTTGATAGTCTAAGATGTGGGGTTTTGTCAATTATGCTTTTGCTCCAACAAACTAGGGTCTACAACCCGTTTAATCGTGATTAAGGGCAAAAACACCCCATAAAATAAGGTCTGGTCCAAGGCAGACACAACTACGTAAAGTTAAGACAGAACTGCTTAAGCAATGGTCCCACCATCCTTTGTTTCCTTGCCTAACAACTAACAAGTCGGCAATGGTGGAACTAATCTCTTTTAATTTCACTGTCCTTGTTTTTGATAGAGCAAAGTCCACTTTGACCCCCTGTGGTTATCGTTACGTGCGGATATCCCCCTCATGATTCAAAATTAAGCACATAACCCATCTATGGTTTTAAAAACGTGCGGATAGACCCCATGCCGTCATGTTTTCCATCCATATTAACGGATACAACATTAAAAGACTAATATACCCTCATCGTGCCACTTATTTCTCGATGGTAGTTCTTATGAGTTAAAAGCCTCAAACAGAACAAAATCAGGATCTCCACTCTTTTTTTTTCCTATGAATACAAAAAAACTTTGTGCTAGCCATCAGAAAACTTAGCTTAAAATAAAAATTGGAGAAAAAGGGAGAAAGAAAGAAAAGAGAAATTTATTCACGGCTTCGCGCAATCTCAGCCGTCCGTTTTGGCAATCAATGGTCCGGATTTTAAAAAAACTATTTGCTAGAATAGTTAAACTATTCTCACGAATAATTTTTTTTAAAATTCGAATAATCCAAAACACTTTTAAACACACGAACGTCGTAAACTTTGTTTACAAAATTGCTCCGTAAAGAAGTTTTTGCCCAAGAAAGAAAAGCATAGTGCCTAGCCGACTCATGGCTCCACAAGTTGGCAATTGGGGCAAAGTCCCACAAGTGGACATTGCATGTCTGGTTACATTTATAATCTTTATTCCAGACAGTGCTGGTTATAGACCTCGTGGTGGTTGTGAACTACGTAATACATACCCTATATTATTATATACATATATACTCATATTTTTTCTTGGTTTTTAAAAAGTTTTTTGGGACCAAAATAGGAACTTACCAAACATGGACCATATAATATACCCATCTGAAAGGTTTCCAAAAAGCCACTTAAAATAAATAGAGAGAAGAGATACTGAAACATTAAATTAACGGCGATATGAATGCAGATGTGTGCGAGAACAGATATATCTGAAATAGTCCAATTCATGTGAATTCTGCATGCAAGATGCACGTAGTACGTCCTTTGCGCCTCGAATCAGATGCATTTGCACCCGAAATGTGTCGAAACATTTGTGTCACAATTATTTCTCAAATACATACGTACGCCTACACAATCATCAAATCATTGCATTAGTTTGGCTATCTATGTCCATGGGGCCTCTCTTGTTTAACATGGTACAAATTCACTTTGCTATAGGACCATAGGGCTATCTACGGCCATAGAGCCCCTCTTTTTTAGAGCATCCCAGTGGAATGGCTAGATGACTTTTTTTTTTGGTAAAAATAGGATTCACTTATGGAGTGATAAGTGGTCATTAGTTTATTGAGTGGATGGTGCCCCCGATGGACTAGTTAATGTTGTCGTATGAAAACAAAAAAAAATATATATATATATATATACTCCCTCCGCTCTTAAATAGTAGTCCACCATGAAATTACCTGTCATTTTCGAACCAAAATATAAGATGTTTATGTGCATAAGTTTTTTAAATTTATTGACACCAAATTAAATGTCTCATTCTTATATTTTGGTTCAAAAATTGTACGTAATTTACTGAATGCATAAATAGGTGGCCAAATCTATTAGGCCGAGTTATTGAGCGATAGACTAATGACCTAATTTATCTAGTTTATTGGAGCTAGCTAGTGTACATTTACTGGTTAAAGTTTTAGCCATTCACCCTATTGCAAGGACGGAATTAGAATTTCGTGAACGCGGGGGCCGAACTATGCACAACAAGATTTTGAAATTTCAAAATTTGGAAATCTAATACGTAGTTTGTTTGGTTTGGGTTTTGAGAGAGGTTTTTAGGGTAACGAGCTAGGGAAGGGAGATAGAAAGAGAAATAATAGTAATAATTGAAGAGAAAACTTCTTAGAGACCGTGAGCAGAGAGACGGATTGGATTTTGGGATCTAAACGAACACAAATCATTGACATTTTTGTATAAAACCTAATACAAAACACAATATAAGTGCTCTAAACAAACAAAAAAATAACTAATATTAATATTAAATTTATAAAAATAAAAATAAAAAAAACTGCGCGGGGTCTTGGCCCTCATAAGACCACTCCTACTTCTGGCTCAGCCATATTTTGAGTGATTTATATGGTCCATCGGAGATGCTTGTGTTTTAACATGGTTTAGACAGGTTTACCATTCATTTGGCTATTTACGGCCATAGGGCCTCTCTTGTTTAAGGTACTGGTGCCAGTCTAGGGCGTAGATGTGGTCCTGGGTCTCACTACACGGTTCCACTTTTTCCATCAGACCCTTCCAACGGACACAAGCTAATTAACCATCTCTCCCATCTCTCTTCTCTCTCTCTCTCTCTCTCTCTCTCTCTCGCTCTCTCTCTCGAGCGTAGTTGTGGTCTCTCTCTCTCTGTCTGTCTCTCTAGGGCGTAGCTGTGGTCCTGGGTCTCACTACACGGTTCCACTTTTTTCATCAGGCCCTTCCAACGGACACAAGCTAATTAACCACTCTCTCTCTCTCTCTCTCTCTCTCTCTCTCTCTCTCTCATATCACACTAGCTAATACTACAAATGTACAAACCTAGAAAGAGAAAAGGAGGAAAAGAGGACACACAACATAAGCTACAGGGGTTAGTCCTTATTTTGGACAGCCCGTGAGCCCTTAAGCTGCAACACATGAGGGCACCACTGTACTAAACCGATGTCACCTCTCTCTCTCTCTCTCTCTCTCTCTCTCTCTCTCTCTCTCTCTCTCTCTCCTTCCTTTTTGTATGGACATACGGGGACAAGCCAATTCAATGGTGCCATGCAGAGTTGTTGTTCTCGGTGGACCCCGCCCCACATTGGCTGCATCCATAGGTTAGTCCCTCACCGCCTGTACCTCAGACTACTAAAACCATCTTTCCTTGTCTCTCAATCTGAAAAGAAGCAAAATGAAAAACTTAATTTATATATGAAAGATAAAGATGAAATATAAGAAAACTTATAAACTAAATATAAATATTAGCTACAAACTGTACGTTTTTATGATATCTAAAGGATTATAGAAACAAGTTTTCGTAAAAAATTCCAATAAATGAAAAAAAAAAATCTCTCTCTCTCCAAAAGTCTAATAAAATTTAAAATCTCTTTTATTCAAGGAACCGAACAAAACAATACACGGCAAATCCTAACCGAAAAACTTCTGCTAAAGAAAGGCCATTTTTTTAAATTTTTAAGTTTTATTTTGTCTTTTAGAATTTGTCCAAACTCGCGTTATTAGTGGATCCACCAAAGAGCTCCAAATGTGGTACAAAAGGTGGCCTATATATATATTTTAGGGTCCCCCATGATAATAATCTCATTCCAATGAAGCAGTGTATATGTACCTCAAAACAATTAATATAGCTAGGTCGTACCATGACCATGGTCCACTCTCAAATTCCATTTAAGAGAGGAGGAAAATGCCACTTAAGATACTTATATATGCTTGTTAATTAACAGCAATTTATATGTAAAATAATGGCAATAGTATATTACGGTAAAATATATAGCCGAAAACCTTGATCATCTAAAATACGGTGAGAATTGTTCTCCAGATTAGTCAAACTATTGAGATGAATATTGATTTATATATAAAAAAAGCTTGATTGGTTATTTATGCAAGAGAAAGAAGAGATATTTTTAAAGAAAGAGAAAGTAGCGAAACAAATTGATTTAGGGCTATCTTTTATTACTTCCAAGGCTCGTGATAGTGGCTGGTCTAGAAATTTGCAAATATCAATGGCACTAATTCTTCGGAATAATAAAACGAAAAAATATTCTAAATCCCTTGAAGTCCGAGTATAAAAAGGTGAAAATGTGCTTTTTCAACCAAATAATCATGTCTCGAGATTTTCATTAGCACAATTCTCACATGGGTGGCCATGTAGATTTAAAACAAATTAATCCAACATGATTCTACATCACACTCAAGTCATTACGTTACGACGAAACCAAGCCCTCGAGGCTTCGCATCGTCATTTACCATGACAATGACGGCGTGACGTATGACCGATCGATCATCAACATGTTTGAATGGGACATGGCATAGCTACGCATGAAGGTCATTAATTATCACCATATCATGCATCATGTCATGCATATACAAGCATGTCAAGTGATTGTTCCATGCTCTTGAAGCATTTGTGCACCACATTCGTATTGACTCCACACACTTTTGTATGTATACCACACAAATGTGCTATACAGAGGCCCTGTCCTGAAGCAATGCACGTCATGTGCTTATTTGCTTGCCTGACATTCGTGTGTGGTCACTTCATTGAAATTTGTTCATGTTTAAAATTTGATACACATTGTATGTATGTCACGATTTCAAAACACACTTGCAAAAAAATGCGACAATCTTTTTGGTAATTATACAAAATGAATTGGGAAAACCGTTTATATCTCTTTTGCTAATATTTCCTGCCAAGAGAAAAAAGAGAGAAGCAATGGGTTTTTTGTTTTTTTGGATCCGCGTGAAGTAGCAGCGACTACAAGAATTTTGCAAAGCGGTCAGAAAATTTGTTTAGATTTTTGAATGCCTAAGGTAAAATTACTCAAAACATATAGAGGAAAATAAACAAAATAGAGAGATTGTCTCCGTGCAACCAACTCATTTGTTCTCCATGTCGGCCACTCTTTCTATAGTGCGAAAATAAACGCGTAAAATCCGAGTTAAAAAGAACTTTTACAAACAGATGTAAGATAACGAAGGACAACACGCGATAATGCAGACGTAAATTCAATGGCTTGACGGAGAGAGATCGAGAGAGATCGAGAGGGGTTAGGCTAATTCGGTACGCTAAAATAAGTCGATGTGAATTTGAAGACGTCAGATAATCTATGCGGATGGTGACTCGTCGCTGTAACGTCGTTGTAGGAGATCAGTCCAGCTAGTAGTCTCTATACCCTTTAATCAGAGTCCTTCGCTTTTATTGTGAATCACATTTGGGGAACAGTATTTCTGTTAGTTTCTTCCACAGAGACAATGGACAAGAGCACAAATCAATGATATTTCAATTTTCAAGGTCCCATTCCTCTATGTGACCTCACAATCACATAGACGGCTTGCATTAATTTGAGAAATAAACTAGCTTCTTTCCTTTTTTCTTTTTTTTTGACAAAAGTGAGAAGCTGTATTGATGATAGCCTAACGATACTTACAATATGGAATTCATGACAAATATCTTGGACATTGTTAAACTAATCGTCTAACAGATACAAAATGTGAAAAGTACAGGGTGGTTGATGTCTTTTACTCCAACCCTTGCAAACATCACCTGACACGCATTCTGCTGATATGTCACAGTATTTCCTAGCTGTTTCAGAAAGAGATAAAGTGTTAGGCCAAAAAAAGACAATAAATATTGAGACGACCAGATCGGACGAACTCCAACCAAGTATGAACACAACAATGAACTCTCAAAACTACACATCTGACAAGTCCCCATAGTTGCTCCATCAAAGACAAGGGTAGTATAGCACTGTTGACATTGATGTCGTTGTGAAGCAATATCATCTGAAAGAACATGATCTATAAACATAATATAAGCCCAAAGATGAAACTAAAGACTCTCACAGAAACGAGAGACAAAACTCTCACAAATTAGACAAGTTGTTGATTTGAAGAGACATGAGAAAAACAAACCAAAGAAAGAGAGATTGGGAGAGAGAACTAATATCGTGGCCTTCCCTTTCCCCTTCCACTGCCGTATTAGAATTGTGAAACCCTAAGGGGGAGGGAAATGGAGAAGAAAGATAAATATGGCAGCTAATTAAGATTTGGGGGGTTGGTTCTGAGTCTTCTGACTAGCTTCTTAATTAAATATTTGAATTTTGCACTAAATAGTTTATTGACCATCTCTATTATTTATTACTCATTTCTTGCTTTTATTTCTCCTCACATATTTTTCTTCGAGGGAATTAAAGGTGGTTTATACACTTGGGGGAAATTTTAAAAAATCCTTGAACTTTCAAGAACTTTATGAAAAAACGCATGCACTTTAATGAATGACAAAACAATAGCTGAACTTATTATTTAACAATTAGGCATCCGCCGTCCAATTCCACCAACTTGTAACTGATGGAGCCAACGAAAGGTGTTAACTTGTTTTTTTTTTTTACTTTAAAAAAAATTTTAACTTTTTATTTTATTTAGTAGTAAATAAATATGTAATAAATTTTTTTTCTTACTATTTATCAAAAATTACTTTTTTCCCATTTTCCTACTATTTACAAAAATAAATTTAATTCTCCTTTTTTAATTTTAAAATTTTACATTTCCCTCCCCCCCCCCCTCTCTCTCTCTCTCCCTCTCCCTCTCCCTCTCCCTCTCTCCCCTGATTTTTTTTTAGAAATTCGACCTCACACCACCAATCAACCCCACAACCAACCACCAAAACCCAAGCCCCAATTTTAGAAATTTAAAATTACTTTAAACCTTTCTCTCTTTTTTTACTTTCAAAAATTACTTTTAACTCTTTCTTTTTTAGTAGTAAACAAATATGCAATAAAGGTTTTTTTTACTATTTATTAAAAATTACTTTAACCCCATTTCTAACTATTTACAAAAAATAACTTTAACTCTTCATTTTTTTACTTTCAAATTACACCTCTCTCTCTCTCTCTCTCTCTCTCTCTCTCTCTCTGTCTCTATGTGTGTGTGTCTGTGTCTGTGTCTGTGTCTGTGTCTCTGTCTCTCTCAGTTGCGTGTGATTTAAGGTTTGGACATTGAAAAAATCTGAAATTTCCCTCTCTCTCTCTCTCTCTCTCTCTCTCTCTCTCTCTCTCTCTGTGTCTGTGTCTGTGTCTGTGTCTCTATCTCTGTCTCTCTCAGTTGCGTGTGATTTAAGGTTTGGACATCGAAAAAATCTAAAATTTCCTTATCGATTGATTGTGGGGCTGATTGGTGGTGTATGATTGAATTTTTAATAAAAAGAGGGAGAAAAAGAGGGAAAGGTAAAGTTTGAAAATAAAAAAAAATGGAGTTAAAGTAACTTTCGTAAATAGTTAAAAAAAATTGGGGTGAAAGTAATTTTTGGAAATAGTAAGAAAAAAGGAACTTTATTGCATATTATTTATTACTAAAAAAGAGTTAAAAGTTAATTTTTGCAAGTAAAAATTAAAAAAAAGGAGGTTTAAAGTAATTTTAAATTTCTGAAATTGTGGCTAAGGCTTTGGCGGTTGGTTGTGAGGTTGATTGGTGGTGTGTGGTTGAATTTCTATAAAAAAAAAAAAGAGGGAGAGAGAGGAAAAAGTAAAATTTGAAAGTAAAAAAAAAAAAGAAGAAGGAAGGGTTAAATTTATTTTTATAAATAATAAATAAAATGGGGTTAAAGTAATTTTTGATAAATAATTAGGAAGAAAAATTTATTGCTAATGCCTTCCGTTAGCTCTATCCGTTACAAATGGATGGAATTGGACGGCGGAGGCCTAATTGTTAACGGAGTCGTAAGTTCATGTGCCTTTTTGTCATTAGTTAAAGTTCAAGTAATTTTTTTTTAAGTTCTTGAAAGTTCAGGAATTTTTTTAAAATTTTCCTATACACTTAACCATTGTTAGGTGTTTCTAGACCTGAAATTATAAAGTTATAAACCACCAGTCTAGCTACCTAGATGGGACTAGAGTATATCTGACATAATGAACAAGATAATTAATTATGGGAAATGATTTTGGCACTGTTTTTTTTTTAACGTCACTTCTCTGCAATTGTATTTTTTATCTAGAACCACAACTAGATGTGTCGACATGTATGACTTTTAGTTTTTCAACTCTATAATGCTACGTACGTACTGTAATATATTAAAGTCATCAGGGTAGGTTGAATTTTTGGTAGCAACTCTCTAGAAGAGTTTTAGGTTCCGTTCCAGAAATTTTTTTTAAAAATAAATAGCTTATTTTGTATTTTTTAATTCAAAAATAATGTAAATAAAAAATTAATTTTTTAATTTTTTTCCATCGTTTAAAAGATCTTAATAAAATCTATCAGACAAAACAATATCCATATTACTAGTAAAATTATTATGCATGAGTATATCTATGTGTACATACATATGATTGATAAGATGATGAAATTATATGAAAGTTATTTTTCACACTTCTTTTGTTACACGTTATCCTTTTATGTGAGAGAGCTGAACAGAAGAAAAAAATTATTATAAATTAATTCACATCAGAAAAACACACACACGAAGTGTTGTGGAAGACTTATCACAGGGTCACGTATCCATTAATTCCAGAATTTCTTTTATATTTTAAATGTGGAAGAACATAAATTTATTTTCAACGGTTAAAAGATTTATAGTGATATAGATAAAGGGATATTTGGTTTTTTTTTTGGGAAATGATATTGGCACTCCAAAAATTGATGCAGGCACTCCAAAACACAAAGGAAAGTGGCTTTGGAATTACATTGATTTTGGAGTGCATGTATCAATTTTTAGAGTGCCAATATCATTTTCCTTTTTTTTTTTTGGAATAAAATTCTTCATGAGACCACAGAACACTTCCAAAAGCTAAGCTTTAGTCCCCACAGTTTTTCTGGTTCCTCAAGAGAACCTCTGTACTTCTGCAGTCAATAGTCATGTCGACGAGGAGGAACCTCGGTAACGACAAGAGAGACAGGATTTTCTGTGCCGAAAATTTTTCTACTTCTATGCCAAGAGATTGTTCAGTCATTGAATTTAAAATAGTTAAAAAATCACACAATTCAACAGCCGAAAAATTCCTTGCACAGAGGCAGAGATTTTTCGGAACAGATGAGATCAGAGCCCGTCCGAAGAAGATTATTAGAAAAAAAGGACAAAACAAGTCCAACTGTAATTATTTCCGTTTGACCCCCCTCCAAAAAAAAAATCCAACTGTAATAACAGAAAGAACTGTAACAACAGTGGGAATAATCATACTCCATTAATAAAATACAGCAACGGATATTGTTCTCTTACATTAAAATATTAAATCATGGGCTAAACTTTCTACGTACTTATAACCACCACATAAGATCTACCAAAGATCTGGTCATTATTTGGTCGGTTACACATTGTCTTTATTTGTCTCCTTTGTAGTAATTATACAAAATGAATATATAATCAATTACGTCTACAGATCCGAACACAGATATGTCTTCCAAAAGTCGAGTCGGTTTTGCGAGTCGTGCGATTAATCACTCTCACAAATGGGATTCGTGTTTAGCGTCTCTGTGCACGTAGAAGTGTAGATATTCTAATTCATCGATCCAATGATTTTGCTTCTTCATGATCGATCCGCCTTCCGAGCCCATCTCCACTGATGTATATATACTGTACTAAGGCGTGTAATTAGTACTAGCTTAATTAGGCATTAATCCTCAATTTCGGGGTCTCTTTCCTCTCTCTATTTCTGCTGCATGCTGTGGAATTTCCTCACAAACTGCAGAGTCCATGTCAATAAATTAAAAGACAAAACAAAAATAAACCAAAACAGAAATTGATCGAGAAATAATAGAGTTCTTTTTGAACTGCTGAGAATTAGAAATAAATAAAAGAGTTAGAAATTCAATTCAGGCTTTGTCCATAGATAGTAAATATGTACTCTTTTGATGTATAATATCTTTTAGCGAATTCTATTTATGAGAAACGATTCACAAACGGAACTTTTTTTTTCTTTTTTTTTTATCAGCAAAATTTTTTATTAATCACCGAATTCAAAAATTATAGATATTAAAAGAACAATGGCACAAGAAAATTAAAAATTACTTAATCTTCATAGATACCCGAGACGAAAAACAGAACCATTGATTGGTCTGCATGAGATCAAAGCTCTCTTATACAGATTTTTTGTTATTTTATTGGTAAAATAAAAGTTGATAAACTCATAAAAAATAAAATTACAATGTGTTATTTTCACGTTGTATGACTTACCAATCAAATGCTACGATTATTTTCATGCTAACTCTCAGAATGATCTAGCAGTGACATCTTTATGGCTCACATTAGTCATGTCATGTCAATTTATTTGGGAATCCTCTTGAAAATCAATTTTTTTTTAGATTTTTCTTTTGAACACCACTTTTTAAGATCAAGACATGTACATGCATACATGATGGTGTGATGATCACTATATATATGCCCGAAACTTTCACGAGAAATGCAGCTGTCCACGGCACTAATTTTGGTGTCTTGTGAAATAACCAGAAGGCTCTACAGATTATTCTATTCCTATTCATGATTTGATATGTATATATAGCCCGGGTTAATCCGGTTGGTTGGTGAGTTTGCTCCCCATCCCCACACGATTGACTAGAGTTCGATTCTCATAATCGGGCCTCAAGAAACTAATTTCTTGTGAATTGCATAGTTCAGCGTGGATGACCAGCCTTTGACCGGACCGGAGAGGGGAGTAGTTGAGGTGCGCGTAAGCTAGTCCGAACACCCTTGATTGTCGGAAAAAATAAAGAAGAACTATCCATATGCACATATATATATATGTATGTATATATATTAATGATTAATTAAAACATGTGATGCATTATATGGGACAGTGATTAGAGGGCTTACCAGATGGTTTGTAGGGCATGCAGCTGTTTCTAGCTCGATAAATTATATTAATGGAAAGAACACAAGTTGAAGTTGTTGTGGCTGATCAATCCAGATTGATTCACAAGTTTTTGTCTTTGCTCATCCACATCCCACACCAGCTGTCCATTATCCTGAAAGTACTGATGTATTTGTCTAAATTAATGCACCAAAAAAAAACTTGGGTTTTTCTTCCTATACTACAAAACATTTTGGGAAAATGACGGTCAAGGACGTGTTTTGATAGTTAATACTCACTAAGGACATTTTCTGTATTAACAAATAATCTTAGCTTATTCTTGACGGGTATTAATAATTGAAACACGTCCTGAGCCGTCATTTTTCCAAACATTTTACTTCCTCCCCGCCGTCTTGTTTGCTCTCTAGAGGAGACTGTGTCATTTTGAATTCTAAAAATAAATTATATACTTCTCAAAATTATAGTTTTATCCGTTTGGAACAGCTCTCAACGAGTACTTTTGAACGGTATCAAAAAGTTCGAAGAAGTAATATTCTCAAAAGCAGATTATTTTTCAAGGTCAAAATGTCACGACTTTTCCGAAGGCAATTAGTAAAATGGAATTGGAAACACACCTGAGGGTGCAGAGTATGAGTAAACTGCAGTTGCTGATCAAATAGGAGAGAAGAAATGTTGTCCAGGAGAGGATAAGTGTCTTGTGGTGGGAAGGTGGTTGAATGAGGAAAACCAATGGGCAGCTGGGATGAATTGTTGCATGGCTGCCCATTTGGCAATGGGGATTCCATGCTGCTCAATCTCTGGATAAATTTATGTTAGAGACAAAGATCCAACATTAGCTTCAATGCTCAGCATAAATGTTAAAATATATGGTAACCCACAAAGACTATACACATATACAAAAAGTTTCTAGTGAGGGATCCCGCGTTCTTGCAGCTTGGTCGTCGAATGAGATTCGACGGGTGAGATTAAAAATCTGCACGCAAATAGCGTGCGGGATCCCTTATAAAGAGATATGAAATTGACTTACAAAAAAATGCATGTATTTATAAAGAGACAGGAAATTGATTTACAAAAATGCATGTATGTATAAAGAGACAGGAAATTGATTTACAAAAACGAGTTGTTACATAATATTTTTCAAAACACACAAGTTTAAGAATTTTTTCGACCGAATTTTTTATTTTATTTTTAGTAGCCAGAAAACTACAAATCAAATAGGGCTTGAATTCGCCTGTACAAAACTCGTCGAGAATGATGCAACAACGATATTTCTCATATGTTAAACATAACAGTAATAGCTTCATAAAAAAGGGACAGAAAAGAGCGCGACAAAATCATATAGGGATATTATGGCCAATTTTTTTTTGGTTATCGTATTACCCCTTTATATGCAGTACTGCACAAACTTTTGAGATATCTATATGGGTTTGATCGACAAGTACCTCAGGTGTCAGCAAGAAGGCATCAAATTCCACTCCGGAGTCGATGGAGAACATCGAATTCGCAGAACCAAGCTTCATAGAGAGGAACTGAATTTTTTTTGAAGAAAACATAGAAATATAGTTAAATTCTACAGTAAGTTTTGGAACACATAGGTCTAGAATAGTAAAACATCTTTTTTATTTACCTCTACTTGATTTTGAAGGGATTGGACATAATTGATAATTTCATCCAATATAAGGGCCTTCCCAGTCATCTGGTAAAATTAAGCAAACCACATGAAACTGTCAGAGAGAAAGCACCCGGATAAAGTACACTTTCCACCCTTTATCTTTTTCCCGAATTCTTGCTTTGTGGATTTTAGTTTCGATAGGATCAGTTCAGTTCCTTACATTTCAGGTCAAGTGTCAATCTGACCCTTCCGTCTACCTACCATTCCATGGAGGTAACAAAAAAAAAGGGTTCGATCAAGGTGAGTAAAGGGATCTTGAAAAGACGTCAAGTGACCGTTAAATGAACGGCAGATGAATGGAATGGTGAAATCGACACTTAACAGAAAGATTAAGGGTTACATGGACACAGTTGGATGTGAAGGGTGCAAAGTGATATATTTTACGTGGAGAGGTGCAAATTATATTTTTCTCCATACCTGAGAAAACATTTCTTATGAAAGTGAAAGACAATAGAAGGTACGGAACTACTTCACCTTGTCACACCCAGGAACAAGAGCTTGCAACATCTTCATTCTCTCACTTATTTTCTCTCTCCTAACCTGGAACCCATTTAGGGGGAGAGAAAAAAAAAAATTATGATTGGCCATGAATAGTTGAAATGATGGTAGGAATTTGGGTTATTCATTTTTGGGTATTTATAGTACTAGAACAAACTTTACTCCTTTTGTGTGGGTTATGGATACAATTGGAAACTCTGGTCCTAAAAAATGTAAAGCAATTACATAATTTCCGCAATACTACTTCATGTCAAAATGTACCTAAATTTTGAAATCTCAGACCATATTCATATTAATTGTGAAGCCCCGCATCGGTGGGTTCTAAGGTGGAAGTAATGTATAAGTAATCCCAACCAATTACTGTACAACTTAAAATTAATCTTTTGAGCCACAATAATTAGATTAAATATTAACAGGTCAACTAGCGTGAGTCGTCACACTAATTCTGGTCCATAACATTCTGAATTAACCATGGTAAAAGTATTTCGAAGATAAAATATGCAGTTCACTTTTTGAGCATTTTGCTGGACAAAAATTCAGTTACCCAGAATGATGTGGCTCGCCCTAGTTCTTTCTCATCTTTAAGAAAATAGGACTCTTTACCTAATTCATAATTTCAGATTTGTTGATGTCACATCATTCCTCCCTAGGTTTTCTAGGAAATGGTCCAATGGATCCTCGAGTAATTATCCCGGACAGTTACTGAAGCTATTTCACCGGCGCGTGTTCCGTAAAAAAAATTTATATTATCCGAGACAATTAACTTATATAAGAGAATCAAAATCCAAAACCCATTTTCTAAATTTCTCAGGAAGTGAATAGTAATAAGTAGTACCCTCTCAGCTAGACTGTGGCTGTCTGTAGCTTGGCCCCTCCTGGCTCTCACATGAACATAATCCGCGGGGGCTTCTTCGGCAGCTTTGATCTTTTGATCCTTTTTCCCAGCTTTATTAAGCTTCTTTTCATTCTCATCTTTCCTCGTGCCATCACTTTTCTTTTGCTTCTTGCCTTTCACTTCTCTTGCCCCCTAGTAGCAAACAAAAATTCTATCATCATATCATAGAAATACTAAAATGGGTAATTTTACAATCATTCTGAAAATATTTTGTGTTTAAGAATTTATGATTTGGAATCGTTCTCCATCGATAATTCAAGATCAATTACACAGACGAAATGCGGACAATTCAGATCAACATAGCTCGAGAATTTGGTTAATTCTCAAGATGGAGGAGTTTATTTGATTACCATGGATTGAACAGAGCTCAAGGAAGACCCATCGCTATGGCTCCTCTTCTTGGCCATGGAAACCGCCTTCTGAGTGACCTGCTCGCCACTCTCAGCCTTGTGATCGACCACTGACGAGGAATCTGCACTGTTTATGTTATTGGTCACGTAAGGCTCGGTATTGTGAGATTCGGGTGGGTAAAATTGGGGGAAACAGGGGGTGGGAGTGATGGCGTTTGGTTCCTGTGAAAAGGCAGAGTTGTTTGGGAGGAAAATTGGGTGAATGAGAAAAGGGTGATTTGGGTTTGAAAAAGCAGCCATTTTTGTTTTTTGGAGAGAAAGCTTTGGAAATGAAATTGGAAGGTCTGTATAGCTATAGGAAAGTGATTGAAGATGAGGGTAGAGACTAGAGACTAGAGAGAGAGAAAGAGAGAGAGAGAGAGAGAGAGAGGTGATGGTAGAAGTCTAGATGATGAAGGAGAGAGGCAGCAGTCAAGGGGGAAAAAGTTTTAGTCTGAGACAAGCGAAGAGTGTCAGGTTTATATAAGCCTGAGGAGAGAGTATCTAAAATTTGGAAATTATTCTATGCACTGGAGCATCGCCGCTGAGTGTCTCGGGCCCCTTTTCTATTCTATCTTATGCAACGACACATTTTGCATGTGTGAGATGGAGTAGGAACATGCGGCATTACGTGGCGACGCACCAGAACTATCGATACAAGCGAAGAGTGTCAAGTTTATATAAACCTAGGGGAGAGAGTATCTAAAATTTGAAAAATTATTCTATGTTATTGGGGCATCGCCACCGGGTGTCTCGAGCCCCTTCTCTATCATACATTATGGCACGATCCAAGGCAAAATGAGTCGATCCCACTACAACGTGTGAGGTGGAATAAGAGCATGCCGCATCTCGTGCCGGCGCACCGTAACCACTGAACAGTTTGCTCCTACAATTGAAATAGGTTTTAACTTTTTGTGACTCTGTTCTGCTTCCTCTACAGTCTACATTTAACTGGTCCTATCAACCCCTCTCTAGTCTCTGCCTTCTATATACCTAGAGTCTAGACTACTCCATGTCATTTAAGAGGGGATCTTTTTCAATCTCTGGTAGGCTCGGTTTTTTTTTTTTTCCCCCCGCAAAAACGCCCAAAGCCTGGTGGGACAAAGGGAGTGTGCTGCGTGGCCTCCGGTGCCGCCTTGCCGGCATCAGTTTGACGATCGGAGACGTCCACTGCGTAGAGCTCGTCGAATACTACAAGTGTACCAAAAATCAACCCGATCAAATATTGTTAAGTACTTCATCGGAATACATATAACTTGAAAAAAAATGAATCGTAATGGATACGAAACACTGGATCAAAACCACTGAATCCCATTCTTTTTGAATTATATGTGTTCCAATGAGACACTTAACGATACTTGACCGGGTTGATTTTTGGTACACTTGTAGTATTCGACGAGCTCTACCCAGTGGACGTCTCCGATCGTAGAACCGATGCCGGTAAGGCGGCGCCGGAGGCCGCGCAGCACGGAGCTGCGCAGCACACTCCCCAGGTCCATCCTGGTGGGCTCGGGTTTTTTTTTTTTTTTTTTAATCCTTAGAGATGCCCAAAGGGCCTGGTAGGCTCGGTTCATTAAACCTTGTTCGGTTAAGGATTTTGAATTTTGATTTATAATTATTATCTTATTTTTTTTAATTATTATTCTTATTTTTTTCGTATCTCTTTTTAATTATTATTCATATTTTAATCATTACTTTATTTTTCTCTACACTCATTACTTAAGAATTCAAATTCAAAATCTCAAATCGAACGAGGTCTAAGAGTTTCTATAAACGAGCTAAGCTTTTTTTGGAGCCGCCTTGAACTTTATAAGTTGAGCTTTGGCTCGTATAATCCTAAAGCTCGAGGTCGCTCTGATTACCAAACAAGTAGAGCCAAGCCGAGTCTTGAGATGTTCTCAGTTCTTTTGCAACCTTACGCTTATGTAAACACTAATAATTTAATTTATTACATATAATGGTATTGAATAGTAGTTCAGTATTCCTTAATTTTTTACTGGTTTTTATTATTTTAAATTAAGGATAATTTTGTAAAGTTTTATACAGAAAGTGTAAACTCACTCCCCAAACACTATTTTCATATTAAAAGCCTATGTCAATATATCTCAATTAACATTCTCACGATATCCTTTTTTTGGACCCTTACATTGTACAAATACTTGACTGGAATGGCTCAAATATACACCTAACTAGTCATAATAGGTTATTGTGCGCGTAAAGAGCCCCTTCTGTATTTAAAAAAAAAACATGATTCGAGTTTGCTTTATTCGGCTCGTCAAGTGCATGGCGACCAATATTAACAATTGTGGTGGACGTTCAAGATGTGAATCGTGCTAATAAAACTAGAGTTTCAATTGCATTCACAAATCTCGATCCACACGCTTTATGAAATCACAAACAACGTTAATATATATTACATTGTGGTTTCTACATAAACGCAGAAGTTATTCACGGTCACATTTAGCGGTGGTTAATGTTTTTACTGTGTTATTAAAACACTTAAAATGAATTACTACTACTTTTTTTTTTTTTAAGTACTAAAACTGCAATATGAGTATTTTTCTTGATGGTCCCGTTTTTGGTTTTGGATTATTTCCACGCATTTCCTGACCCGGCAAAAGGTTTGGAAATTGAGCACTGGGCCGGGTCCACGACCATTTTTTGTCGTTTGGGCTAATGCTGCGTGATTGATTTCGGCCCAACCGCAGAACGCACGCATGGTCAAGCGCAGTCCGACCGAACTCGACTTAGACCGCAGAGACAAGTCTGTGCAATTTCGGTGTCGCCTATCTGTGTCTATAAACGGTTCAAATTTGTTAAAAGATTTTTACCACTAATACTCTCGATCAAGTAAAGATGTATCGGCAAGGTTTTTTTTTAACAAATCTAGACCATTGATTGTCAAAATGCGACTACTCGCTGCCTTCCAAATCCAGAGAGTACTGCAAAGAAAGTTGGATTCGCTTCATAACGTAAACATTTTTTATTATAGTATTTAGTAATAATTGTGTTTTTAACAGTACTCTTTGTTAAAAAATACAATTATATTGATGCATGGATTGGCTTAAACCTTCCCTTAATTGTTTGAAATTTTTTGCCTTACCAATTCACCCTAAAAAGTACAGTATGTGCTACCCTTTTTAAGTATAATCACGGTTAAGGTTTGATCACGATTTAGCAAGTTAATTAAGGTTTGACACTTACCAAACCATCTTGGTTGTTTTTCAACGCAGGAATATCCTTACTTCTTGTGATCAAAAGAAAAAAAAAAAGGGAAAAAAAACAAAAAACAAGCATGAGTAGTAATAGTATAAGGATTTCTCATTTCAGCACGTGGATACGTGGATCTCAATTTCACTTTGCATAATTCTCTCTTAATTTTCAGCTCACCATGCACTAATTTTGACTATCGACTAACATATTATTTTTGTTCTAAATTTAGGTTTGTCAAAAATTATCACATGGATCAATACCTTCTTTTTTTTTTTATAACTCAAGTGTTCGGGCCATTTTATGCACATATCGACTAATCTTAACTAGGGGCCCAATCCCATCGCCTGAGGAGCTCAATTAAAGTTAGAGCAAAACTCTATATGGACTGCCCTCAAAATAGTTGATAGCACCTTATTGAACCTGAGACTTTAGGAGAAAGTAAACCCTTAATTCCCAAGCCTTGACCACTCCGGCAACACCTTAGAATTCATGCATAGGTTTGAAACCTTAGAAGGAAGTAAACCCCTAAATTTCAAGTATTGACTACTAGGGCAACCCTTTGGATTTCAAACATCAATACTTTTGATTTTGCTCTACTAATATAGAACAATTAATTATATCAAAATGAATTTCACAAAGAAAAATAGCTACCTCATAGCTGTAGCTGAACCGAGCTTTTGGTGATCTACTCAAAACCCGGCTTCATCTATTTAGGAGTACGAAGTGAGTCGAGCTCGAGAGATAATCCTAAATCGGCTTGTATGTATGGGCTTGACTTCATTCAAGCTTGAGTTCATTGCTCTTCAAAAAAAAAAAGCTTGAGTTAAATTTTACCAACGTGACCATCTTAAGATTCAATGCACCTTACATAAGCTAAACCATAACGCACCCACGGCACCAGGATTTACTTGAATAGAGGACAAAATATGGAGAGAGAGAGAGAGAGAGAGAGAGAGAGAGAGACCCACAAGTAGTGGCAGAGGTTGTGGCTCTGATTGCGCACACGACCCAAGTCTCCACCCAACAGTGAAATGCTGTGAGTTTAGTCTATGATAAGTACCCTTTTAAGAAAAAACGATTTCTCATGAGGATCCTTCTTGTGATATCGCTTAGGGTAATTTTGGATTAATTCGTATTTGTTTATTTTGCGTCAAATTTTTGTGACATATTGATTCATAAAAAATTACAACCAAAATTCATAGTTTTTGAATAAAGATAAAAATAGGTCAAAAATTCTTTTCTTTTGGCTTATTTTCACTTTTATTCAAAAATTTGTGAGTTTCGATTGTAATTGTTTATTTTTTTAATTTCTCTCGGTAAGACGAATCAATAAGTCACAAAAGTTTAACGCAAAATAAACAAATGCAAAAAAACAAAAAAATGAATACATACCAAAAAAAAAAAAAAAGAAATTTTACTCTCTGTTTTTATCAACAAAAGATAAAATTTTATTAGAAAACGGGAAAAGGGGAAAGGGGATCCAACCAAAAATTGGAACAACATCACAAAGGCATAGCCCAAACCACCCAAGGGTCCACAAAAGATAAGACAATAAAGGAAGCCATTTATTCAAAGTTCTTGATATCATGATGTAGTTTCTCATTAAAAATATAGTTGATCACATACTAATATTCATTTTGGCGAACCATCACAGTATAAACAATCGAAAAGGCTGGAGACACGACCAATGGGAGCTCGATTTCGCACCGACCACCATGCGGTGCCACTCCAGGTCCCGCACGATGATTCGATCCGTTCAATAAATTTTTTTAAAAAATGAGTGGGTCGGTAAAAAAATCAGCTCAATTCAATATTTGTAAGTGGATGAAAAATGAAAAGATTGGATCAAACGCTTACACATATCGGATTGAGCTGATTTTTTACGGCCCCACTCAATTTTTTGTTGAAAAATTATTGAATGGCTCGGATTATCCGTGCGGGACCCCGGAGTGGGTCCACCCACACTGTGGTTGGTGCAAAATCTGGCCCCCATTGGTCGGTGTCCCTAACACGGTTCACAAACAATATAAATTTTCCGAGTCGTTCAGTAATTTTAAATGCTACATTTGAATTGCCACGACGAAAATCAGGCCAACGAGATAACATTAAGTACTGCTTCATACAATATTTTAATTTTTTTCATTAAAATTTAGGATCCCGATCAAGTGTTCACATCATCCACGAGTAAGCTAATTTTTTCAAGGCGACTAAAAAATTTAGTACTTAACTAACGATTTAAATCATTTGTGGATTCCCGAACAGTAACCCGCACACCCATTGCTAGTACCGGCATCCATGGTCAGGAGTTCAATTGAAAATATAGGTCGAATTGTGGGCCCCTCAGATGCGCAGGGTGTAGTCGTTTCAAATCATCAGGGCTGTAAAAGTCCACAGATATAGAAAGCATCAACTCACTAAGGTTCCGTTCCAAAAATCTTCTTAAAAAATAAGTACTTATTTTGCCACTTCTCAAAGAAAAATAAGAAGGTTTGTTCCATAAAATTCAAATAAGCAGTTTATTTCACATTTTCAAACTCAAAAATAACGTAAATGAGAAATAATTTTTTAATTTTTTTTACACTGTATTAAAGATCTCAATGAGATCTATCAAACAAGATCCATATTGATTGGAAAATTATTTGCATAAGCACATGATTTTTGAGCTTGAAATTGTCTTCTCAAAAAATAAGTAATTGTTCAATCTTTTGTGGAACAACCCTTCTTATTAGACAAAAAATAAAAACTTATTTGCGTTCTGGAACGGGGCCTGAGTCTCCGGAGTGGATGAACCTCCGTACGGGGCTGCATGTTTTTAAGGCAATGCATTGTTTTCATCACCCTCTTTACATTGATTGTGCTCCCACTGCCATGCACGTTTACCCATGCCAATTACCAGATGATGCAGTGGATCGGGACTCCAGAGCGCAGGCAGGCATGTTTTGCAATGAACTTGGGCCCCGTTTGATAATGGGTTTGAAGGTTGGGATTGGATTATTAATCCCATAGGAGTATTAATTCTTTGTTTGGTAACTAAAAAAGGTTCGGACAATTAGTCCATTGGGATGTCCAAGTCGGGCATTAGGGGGTATTAGCAATACCTCCTGGGATTTGGTATTAATAATCCCAACCCATCCTCTCTTCATTATCAATCCCTTCTCATTATCAATTTCTTCTATCAATCTAATCCCATCATTTAATCTCATCTCAAACAAACATACTCATTATTAATCCCTTCTCATTACTAATCTCATCTCCTTACGAATCCCAATCTTAATCTCATCTCCTTACGAATCCCATCCATCTATTACTGTTATCAAACGGGGCCTTGGGGTACTACCGACGCGATGTCCCAACACGTTTCTCAGATACATGAGTTACACAATAGTATATAAACTTTACACTCATGCGATTGACAAAGGTGTTACGGCACCATGCATGCGAGGGTGTCTCCAGCAAGGCCAGCCTTTTCAAGTTGTTGAAAACCTCTCTCTCAAGGAAAAATTACGCATTCATCTCATATATTCAATGCTGAAAAGGATATATGGATTTCTTATGGCACCCACTCGAAGCTTAATGTTATTCATGGGTCGGTCTTGAAAGCCGATTGCATTTCAAAAAGTCTACGTACATGTGGAGTTCACATCTACTAATGCGTGTAGACCCCACATGTATGTGACTGGTTGTAGATGGTATTGTGTTTAAATTATTGTGTATGTAGCATTAGTGATTACTCCATTTTAGGTTAGATATAGATTTCTAAAACCTAAAATAATAATCGGAATTTATAAGTATTTGGATGACAATGTGCCTGGTAAATTTTACATAAGGATAATGTGTGGATTTGTAATTATTGAGAATTTTTAAAAAGCTCTTGTGAAATTGATTTTTTAAGATTAAAAGCATTCTCCGCTTTACTTTTTGAAATGCATTTTGGCGTAATTGATTTTGGCGCAAAAATGCCGAATGCATTATGGTGGCAACCAAACAACCGGAATGGGAGATGTTGTCAAGCGAGAGTGCTTGGCAGCGATGTCGAATATCCCATCTGACCGTTTATCTTGATAATTAACAGTTCAAATTTGTATGTACTCAAATTCAATCCAAATCATTCGTACCGAAATAAACGGTCGGATTGGCGTTTGGCACCGCTCGACAAGGATGTTGCTCGGCAGCTAGTAGCATCCCGGGGGTCCCCCTCCCCTCCCCGCCCCCCAACCCCTTCTTTAGACACGTTTTCCCCCCATTCCTTTAATTCTCCTTTTGTTTTCGGCATGCCTGATTGAACAGTGGATTAATTTCGATCTTGATAAGACTAGACCTAGTACTACTGTTTAATTTCTTTTTCTTTCCGCTGCAGATATAAATGATGTCTGCACTTGTATATATGCTCAATCATACTATTGTGCAACGCGTTTGGAATTCTAAGGGTTTTTTTATAAAAAAATGTTAGGCACACACTCACCGACCACACCCATCTTGTATCCACATGGGTCCTATCATCTGGGTCAACGTGTATGTGAAATGGGTGTGATCGGATTTGTGATCGGTGAGTGGTACGTGTCATTGCTTCTTCTTTTCTTTTCTTTCTTTTCTTTGTCTTTTGAACTTCTGAACTGAGGGAATTAATTCCACCAGGATATTTCAAGGACACTGCCAGCCCATAACAATGACAGAAAAATGAACTGAGGGAATTCAACTAGGTATTTCAACTTTCCAGGACACTGCCCATAAGAACAATGACAGAAAATGAGCTATGGACTCTGAGCCCTTCGCAATTAATTAAAGCAATTAAAGGAAGGACCATCTTACATGGGCATGTATCTCGTGTTGTGTTGCACCCACGTGGATTAATATCCTGTTGAATGGTTTGGATTTTAAGTCGCGTGTTACAGATAGAATTGGTGAGAGAGAAAAATAAATAAAATAAAGTGCATGCAAGATGGAAAATATTGAGCTGCAGGAACATCGAGACTTCTGATCCATATATCCTTCTTGAAATGAGATTAAGTTATAGACAGGCGCTCCGGAAAAATGTGTGTGCACAGAAGTAGCGCTGAGCGAGTTTGTCCCCGGCCAACAGGTGTGGACTTTGTCCTAATGGGTGTTCCCTTGGTTGATTTCTTGCTAACTTCGGATTTGGTTCTCAGATGGGCTTATATAGGATTATTCTTAGCTTTGTAACTCGGTTGGGGTCTCGGGTTAGGGAATGATGGCCCTCCGGCCCCTCCCCTTCCTAGCAGCCACCGTCTCACACATTCACAACCTCCGATCGCCATCCCCGCCGACCACAACCAGGTACAAAGCTAAGATTTTAATTACCTTAACAGTGACGAAATGTATATTAGTAAAAAATTAAAAATTAAAGAGATGAACTACAATATAAAAAGTCATTGAATCTAGGAAAAACTAAAATTACATAATAAAAACTATACATTAGTTATAGACAGATAGACGCTCCAAAACTATGCGTACGCATGAAAGTAGCGCCAAGCGAGCTTGTCCCCAAAGGCGCATGGGCTTTGTCCCAATGAGTATTCCCTTGGTTGGTTTCTTGCTAACCTCAGATTTTAGGATTATTTTTAGCTTTGTAACTCCGGTTGAGTCTCGGGTTAGGGAATGATGGCCCTCCCTTCCTAGCTGCCACCGTCTCACGCATTCACAACCACCAAACGTCATCCCCACCAACCACAACCACGAATGGAACTAGAGTTTTACCTTATAAGTGACGAAATGTATGCTAGTAAAAAATTAAAAAGATGAACTACAATGTGAAAAGTCATTGAATCTAGGAAAAATTAAAATTATATAATAAAAGCTATAGTAAATGATATTTGTCATATGCATGTAGAGTACCAAAAAAGACTAATTTTAATTTGATCTATCTACTAAATTAAGGCATCTTGAGTTATGTCCGACGCTCTTTCATGTCGTTAAAGCATCGATGCTAGAATCGGCATCAAAACTTTTAGCTATGTCTTTCTCAATGTATGTGATTAAGAAACTTATAACTAGAAAATCATCTTCCATCCTAGTGATAAGTTTTTTTCCCCTTAATTTAGACCTTATCTTTTATAATACTTCACTTTGCCAATTGAATTTAGTTTCGAAATACTTTTTTCAGTCTCATTTCTTTAAAAATATATATATATATATATATAATGATACATTCTACTTTCAAAATATTTTTAAGTAATCCTTTTCTAAAAATGAAACCTAGCTAGCTATAACGAATATCCAACAAAAAGATTGTCTAAATAACAAACGTATTGAAGGTTACAAATTTCCGCTTGCTAGGAAAACACTGCAAAATAGGTCCAACAAAAAAAAAAAAACTACAGTTTTTCTACAATCATTTTTGTCAACAAAACATACCTAGAAAAATATTTTTTTACCTTTTCTAGATCAGGCAAATAATTTTTTCCCCTTTACTTTACTTCACTTTATTTTTCCTGAGAATACATTTTTTACGCAATATTTTTGATAACTGAACGGAACCTAAGAGTACTTTCTCTTGTGGAAGAGGGTTCAATCACGAACCACCATGCAGCCACGCAGCCTTATCTAATTTGGTGGCCGGGATCGATCGGTTATGGATTGTAACAAAATGTATCAATCAAAGAGCAAAACTAGTGTCGCTCTCGAACATGAAAGTGAAATATTCGTTAATTCAGTAAGAAAGAAAAGACAATAGTTAATTCAGTAAGAAAGAGAAAGAAAGAGGAAATATTCGTTTGTTGAATTTAATCGATGAGGCCAACAAAAGCAGATCAAATGGGGGAAAAATCTGGAAAAACTTTCATGGGAGAAGACAATAGTCCCATCCCAAGACAAAGACAAGAAGATATATAGATTGTGAAAATCCAACCGACTAATCTCCGTAACATTGACATTTCATTAATAAATGACTACTACCGGATAACGCATTAATCTCCATGCACGCTTACAAGTACCTCTCAATCGACATTGCAGAGTTACGTACGACGATAAACGAGTCAAACGGGCCGGGCAGTCACTTGTTCGAATTTCATCTGCGTACTTAACGAGTTTTAATAATACATTCAATGTAATTGGCCTCTTTATTTGTTGAGCCGAGTTTAAAATTTAAATGATCTTTTTTTTTTATTGAACAGCAAAATAATTTTATTAATCTTTGAAAGATTACAAAGACTAAAAGGTTAAGGAGAAAGGCACAAGTGCCTATCCGAGACCCAAAACCTGTCTTGGTTGGCATCTCCCAAGGGGGCAGAGGCCACAATGCCCAGAGCAATAGGGTCACAGCCCAAACACCTAAAAAGGCCTAAAGCCCAAATACATGGGAATAACCCAACAATGAAGCCAAAAAACACCCAAACCCTAAAAACAAAGCTGAAATCCGAGACGCCAAGCCGCCGCCGCCGCGGCGAAGGATGACCGCTGAGCCACTATATACCTCGAGTACGAGTAGTTTGGCTTTTGGTATAAACATTAGTATAATTAAGTACTCTACTCGAATGAGCAAAATAGTAGCTTGATTAAATTTGACTTGAAAGTTTAATGAACTTAAAAAATACTAAAGCTTGCATGGTTTATGATAGAAAATGAGATCTTGAACAAGTTTTTAACAATTCAAGTATGAGTAATTAGCTTGGTTCGTTTATCAATTCTAACGAAGCATGTATCCAAAAGGGCGCAGATCTGTCAATCCAATCTTTCAACGAGGGAGCTTGCTAAAGAGACTCGAAGCAGTACATTAATTTCAGAATTAATTTCACTTCTCCACTGGAAATTCCCTCTGCCTCTACCGTACTCCAACTTGTTAGTTTCCACCGCCTATCTAGGGTTGAGCCTTGGGATTTGACGACGGACTTAAAAAAAATCACCTACAGACGCTTTATGCCCAATCATTCTGGATAACAATTGCATCCTCTGTCTTACAGCGGCTGCTGAGATAATCTGTATTCAGACGTTACTTGAATGTATTCAGACTCTCTCTCTCTCATAAAACAAGTTTTAAAGACCGTAAACTTTTTCGGAAACAACAACCAAATAGTGCCTTAACATGAAAACAATAACTAGGGGGGAAAATACAACAAAAAAGCAAGGAACTGATGGAAAAGGATAAAAACCATGAAAATCACTAGTTCCTTTAGACTTGAGTATTTCATTCGCCTTTCACTGTCAAACTTGACATCGAACTTACGGAAAAAAACACATAGATGATAGATGAGCTGCTTCTGGGAAATTGCCCTAACACGACCAAAACGCAAGTTGAATCAACTATACTTTCCATAAACCAATTTCCAACGGTCGTTTCTCATCGCGTCCGACCTTCCTTTTACGCGTCGAAATTGTTTTCGCGCGACTTGCTAGTGACTTATGAAAGTCGACTCCCATCGCCATTGAGGGAATTTTTCAAAACGATGTTTTTGGAAACAACATTCTCGTTCCGTGCATCTAGTACACCGAGCAAAGCACAACAAGTACAAGTGTGAAAACAGGAAAGCAAAATGGTACTAATACTAGGTGACTGTCGTTTTACTAGTTGCTTTCTATATGGAGAAATATCCCAGGAGACGACACGTAAATGGTCGTTTTGGGACCAGATTTTGAAATTCCAGTGATTTTAGATTAATTTTTCATTTTTCTAGCGAGTACTACGGCAGATTTGATGCAAATTAACCAAGTCGAATTAGCATATGGTGCATCAAAGAAAAAGAATTCAAATCCTCTTTTTCACTAACGGAATGTTTAACCTTAAAGGGTTGGCTTAGTGGTCTCGGCTTGAGCCTTAGATGTTTGCTTTATTCTATGATCTCATGTTCGATTCTCCTTGTCAAGCCACCTCACTCTCACGCGTAAGCGTGTGAAACGATTGTGGAATGGACTATGAAATGATTGTGGGACGGGCTATAGAGATTAGTTTCAGACGGGTGTAATTAAGCTGGTTCGGGACACCTCACTCTCACGCATAAGCGTGTGAAACGATTAAGGGACGGGCTATAGAGATTAGTTTGAGACGGGTGTAAACTGGTTCAGACACTCTGCATTACCACCAAAAAAAAAAAAAACAGTTTGCCTGATTTATCAAAATTTAAATGTAAAGCATAATTTTCTGTTGACTTCTGTTGGCCCGAAAATGTGAAGCTATAATAATCCAAAAGCTGTTTCTATAGCAGTTACAACTCAAGCCCAATTCTAAGGCCGGAAGATTTCTCAAGGCCAATTCAAGCCCAATCCGAAGGCTAAATGATTTTGCAGGGGTGTTTGGGAGCTTAATTTTTCACTTCTGCATTTTATCATTCTAGCTGTTTTTAGGAGTCACAGAGGAGAATGCATTGTGTCATAATCACCAACCGAAATCGAGTTATAGAGCCAAAATTTGAGAAATTGTGTCATAATCGCTTACAAAAATCGAGTTATAGAGCCAAATTTTGAGAATCAATCTTGAAGGAGCTTTTGGATTCTCATTAACCATTCTCCAATTACATTCGAAATAAAAGACTGATGTTCTCCTGATATTCATCCCAAAAACTACCCCGTTACGCATACATCGATCTTAGTAAAGGGCAACATGGTCAAAGAAACATATTCTAATCTATTCTTCATATTATCCTCCATACACTCTTACGCATTCATAATCTATTCTGCATACACCATACAAACACTCTCACAAATTCAGAATTTACTTTGATTACCATCCAAAATCTTTTAACTCTTCTTCGAACAAGAAAATCTATAGCTTGCAAACCATAGTTTTTAAATCCGAAAAAAAATGTAACTCCCAAACACTCCGCGCATAGTCCTTATCAAATAATGCAAAGCCCTCATGGCTGCCACAAGATGCATCCTGAAGCACACTTCGGGAGGTCAACAAAGTGGCAAATAAATTTACGAACATGAGAGTCGATCAAGAGGACGACATCCCGCCAGATGGCATCATTCGTTCGTTGGAGGCGGATATGAGAGGAGTAGTAGCCTTTTTAGAGAGTCTAGTTTCTTTTCTATTTCTGTCGTTCCCACCTAAAAATTCTTACTGGTCTGCTCAATCGAAGCCCAACACCAAGTCTGAAACATAAGTTCACTTTTTTCCATTGGGCCATCCCTTCCCCACGGCCCAGAAGAGTACTGCCTTCCTCCCCGTTCCCCATACTCCGAGGGTTTTACCTTTGCTGGTTTGCTTAAACCCTCATGGGATGTTGAAGCAACCGAAGCTCGTCCATGGCCATTTCCGTTGGCTTGGGATTCTCTTGCCTACCCCATTTTCCTCTCCTACCTCATCTTCACCATTCCACTCGAAAGGTATGCATATAAACAGACATACATATATGTAAGCTGGCGTGAATATAATTTTTTTTTCCCGATAACTCGGGTGTCGGGCAGCTTGCCTGCACATCGACTAATCTTGGGCTGCATCCCACCGTCCACTTGCGGGGAGTCCAATTAAAGCCAAAGCAATCACTTCATATGCACACCTGTGAGGTTTTGACCCTGAGACCTTACGAGGGAGCAAACCCCCAAGTCCCCACCAGGCCAATCCCTTGGGGTTAAGCATGAATATAATTTAATATGATAGCTAATGTTATTTGTATATTTGTTGTGCATTAAGGTTCGACTCAGCTCGGTTGCCGCATTTGAGACAACTGATGAACCAGAGAGTCTCGTTAAAGGCAACAGCGACGTCCATGAGGTTAATTCCAGTGTAAAAGGCAAGTAAGGTTTTGTACTGTAAAGTTAGGGTTTTGGAGTTATTGATATTGATTGATTGATGGTCAGGGCTTGTCCCGATATTTTTAAGAGCCAAGGCAAACTTGGAATGGGGGCCTATGAATTTTACCAGGAAAATGGTAAAAGGATTAGACAAAATTCGAAAGAGAAAAATTATTAGTGTTCATTTCAACAGTATAAAGTTTTAAAATTATGCGTGTCATTACAAAATTTTCGAATAATCACTAAAGGTTCACTCTTGTTGTATTTTTAGTGGAAAAAGTACTAATTATGCTCTTATAATCAATTTAACTTATTTGAAATGCCAATTCTGAATGAATGCAATTTTATAGACCTATGTTTCGTGAATAGTACACAACTTTTGGGGGAACCCTCATTTTAGCAGCGAAAACCTTGCTCGCATTTGATTTGGCTGGTACCATAATGATGGTTCTAAATTGTGTATTGCTTTGTTATTATGGTACAAATTTATTTGTTTAAATGTGAAGTAGATGAAGGTAACTGTAAGGTGGAATGGAAGAGATTGAGTTCGAAAGACCTTGGGATCAGTAATTCTTCGATTTCCAAACCTTCAAGAGTGGTTTTGGATCGACTGAAAAAAGAAGGTACTAATATTTTTGTTCATTTGAATGGCTGTGGGTTTGAAATGCAGGGATTTGACATGAGTTTGATCCATTAGGCCCATATTAGACATTTCGAATTGTTGAGCTAGCATGGTCTCAAATGAGACTATCTTAAATTTCGATTTGATAGCTTACGTATGATTTTGAACATTGTTTGTGAGATAACTTTTTCATGGAAGTTATCTGGAATACCTCATATCAAGGATTGTGGTTATAAAAAGATCCCAACAAAACATATCTTCTACCTTGTATCCATTGCAAGCCACCTATAACTACGCCTTTTGTATCGTTGAATCCGAATACAGAATACTTCATTTGAATATCCACCTTAAGAAGTAGCTAACAGATAAATTTCCCTTTGCATAATTTGAACAAATGCTATTTTATCGATTTGAGTTGATGGTGGAAAATGGAAATTGACTACTCAACCGGGATTAGGATGAGTATTCTTTTATGCTATTCATGATTTAGAGTGCCTGTTTTGCTCAGAAGATCGAAAATGATTATATGACATTGCTTTGGCCTGCTGATTTATAACTATCAATACTAGCTTATTTTAATTACAGATGTTAATTGTTTGCCACACAAACCTTTCCACCATATCTCTTCCAGGCAACATAATCAGGCATGTGATTTCCTGCTCTCATCCTATCGTGCCCATTATCACTACAACCAATTACAAGAAATTTGGGGCATATTAATTATCAGTTACCGACTTACCATATTGAATGTTAAACTGTTGTGTCACTAACAATTCATATGTTTGCTAATCAATGGATTTTAGCTACGACAATAATGACTTCCATGACATACTTTAATGACCACATCATTGAGCTCCACTATGTAGTATGAGCCGTTTTTGTACCAAGGTAAAGCACCTAGCCAGGAATTTTGTGCTTTTAAGCCTATTAAGCCACAAGTGATAAGTTTCCTGATTTCTTTCCATGCTTCATGCTGTCAGACGTAGCACTGAATAGATACATTATCCCTCCCAACTCTTATGTAGTTATGTATACCACTGAAACATGAACTCATGGTTGGATTAACTTGTTTTTCCCAATTCCCTCTGATGGGAAGCTTTTACAGTTTTGCTGTCTATCTGTGCTTGATATGTGTTTAACCTTTGCTTTGTCAATTTGTAGGATTTGAAGTTTACCTTGTCGGAGGTTGTGTACGTGACCTTATTTTGAAGCGGACACCAAAGGACTTCGACATAATTACTGCAGCTGAACTTAAGGAGGCTAGTATTTGCCATGTTTTCTTTTGTGTTTTAATAGCCGTTGGTGTTAGTTTTCATCGCACAATGATTTTTATTGATATCAACAGGTGAGGAGTGTATTTTCACGATGTCATATTATTGGACGACGGTTTCCCATTTGCCATGTCCATGTCGAGGATACAATTGTCGAGGTTTGTTATTTTTGGATGATTTGTATCTCTTGTTGGTGGTAGCAGTTGAGAAAAATTATTTTAACATGGTACTTCTTTAAGTTTGTACCTCGTAAATATTTTAATTGGAAAGTGCAACGTTTTCCTGATATGAGCCAGATTTCCTTGTTCAATTAGGTATCGAGTTTTAGCACCTGTGCCACAAATCAAGACAGCGACTTAGGTTTTGCTTACGAAAGTCCTGTTGACTGTGACGAGAAGGATTATATGCGCTGGAGGAATTGCTTGCAGCGCGATTTCACAGTAAACGGGTTGCTACTTTGATCCTTGTAGCATCAAAATTTAGACTGTTATTTCGAGTGTTAATCTGACTTCTTCTTTTTTATTTTTATTTTGTAAATATATGGTTTTATTGTTTCTTTTTAAATTGTTACAATCTTTTCCATTTTCTCAGGTTGATGTTCGATCCTTATGCAAATTTGGTGTACGATTACATGGGTGGACTGGAAGATATTAAACAAGCTAAAGTGTGATATATCTCCGTTAGATTATAATGAATTAAATTCCCTATATTTGTGTTCTCTGTGCTGTGTGCTCACATCATTTCCTTTTTCCTTAGGTTAGGACTATGATTCGTGCAATGGATTCATTCCAACAGGATTGTGGTGAGATCTTATTGCAACTTTTTCCTATGGATATTGCAAACATGTCTATTTCCATGAGTTTTTGGTAGAATTCTCTTTATTGTGATGAAAAGTAAAAAATGTCAACCTCAAATACCAATAAGGCACTGTCAGAAGTCAGAACTTATGAACTCATTTTCTTTGGAGTTGACCCAGCAGCCATGAAATTAATCATTGCGGTCATCATAGTAGTCATCGTCCTGGTCACCACAGACTTAATTATAGTCATCCTCATCCTATGTTTTGCTGGCCCACGTAGTACTTTCCATGCGCTTACGGGTCCTAGTGTCAGGTTTGTCAGATTGTTGTGTCCAAGGACATCAGGGCACTTCCTGGCCATTGATGTTCTCTTGCTAGGATAACATGGCGTTTGCAAACAAGATAGAGCATTTTATACAGAAAATAGAAGTCATTATTTTGTGACCTCAACTAGGTAGGCATAATGGCTGTACACATCTAATACCTTTACTCATGGTAACTTACAAAAGTCTAGAAGAGTTCATTTGACGTAGGTACCACCCTCATAATCATCATCATCTTTTTTCCTTTTCTACTATCATATCTATCGCTGTTGTTTTAGGATGCTGTTACTCTATTTTGCAGCTCGAATTCTCCGTGCAGTTAGAATTGCTGCCCGTTTAGGATTCAGCTTCACTCACCCGACAGGTCATAGTATAACATATTTAGCCTCTTCAGTTCTAAGACTTGATAAGGTATATCAAAACCTCTTCTTCCTCTTGTACAGTTAGTTGCTTCTCTTTGTTTCCGTGAACTGAAAAAGTCCTTGTGATATTCCCCCACTCGAATTTTGCAGGTAAGGATTCTCATGGAGATGAATTATATGCTGGCATATGGTTCTGCAGAAGCTTCTTTGAGATTATTATGGAGATACCGTGTTCTCGAAATACTTTTGCCAATTCAAGTATGGAGTTTGATCTTAAATCTGTTGCTTTACTGGTTGGTCTCCGAAAGTAAAACTTTAGTGTAGCTGCTTATTGCAGGCAGCATATTTTGTTCACCAAGGTTTTAGGAGATGGGACAGACGATCTAATATGCTTCTGGTAAGTTAAGTGCATAGACTTTTGTAGTGTCTTGTATGGATTTTTCTCACGCTCACATTTTATGATACTTAATAGTATTGTTTGTTGAAGCTGTGGGAAAGAGTTATTGAGCATCGCTTGAGGGTGGTGACTACGGTGTCAGAGAAACAGTTTGGGTTCATGCTTGGTAGATCAACCATGGAAGCTATCTACTTATTAAGGAGAATGGTAGAAAAACATAGAGCAAAGAAGAAGGATCTCCATATGGTTTCATAGACTTAGAAAAGGCTTATGATAGGGTGCCTAGAGACATCATATGGTGGGTTCTGGAGAGAAAGGGAGTGACCAAAGGGTATATCGAAGTGATTAGAGACATGTATGAGGGTGCCGTCACTACCATTCGATCACCAGTAGGGGAAACGAGTGAATTCCCAATCACTGTAGGATTGCATCAAGGGTCAACCTTGAGCCCGTACCTTCTTGCCTTAGTTATGGATGAATTGACTAGACAATTCCAGGAGGATATCCCATGGTGTATGATGTTTGCAGATGACATTGTCCTCGTAGATGAATCCGCTAGAGGTGTTAATACGAAACTAGAAATTTGGAGGGAAGCACTAGAGTCAAAGGGTTTTCGTATAAGTAGGAGTAAAACTGAGTATATGGTGTGCAAGTTTAGTGGTACCAGCAGTGCGCACGAAGAAAGAGTGATGATCCAAGACCAGGAGATACCTAAGAGTGCTCATTTTAAATACTTAGGATCAATCATTAGTAGGGATGGAGAGATTGCCGATGATGTGACTCATAGGATTCAAGTGGGGTGGCTCAAGTGGAGGAGCGCTACTGGTGTACTGTGTGACAAGAGGGTATCCATAAAATTGAAGTGAAAATTTTATGGAACTGCCATCAGACCAGCGATGCTTTACGGGACAGAATGTTGGCCTATTAAAAAACAACAAGTGACCAAGATGAGTGTAGCAGAAATGAGAATGTTGAGGTGGATGTGTGGTAAGACCAGAAGAGACAGGATTAGAAATGAAACGGTTCGGGAGACGGTAGGTGTAGCACCCATAGAAGAGAAGTTGAGGGAAAATAGGCTAAGATGGTTTGGGCATGTCTACCGTAAACCGGGAGATGCAGTAGTTAAGAGAGCAACTATGATAGTTTTGGGTAGCAATGCTACGGGGAGGGGTAGACCTAAATTGACTTTAGATGCTGTGGTACGCAACGATATGAGCAGAGTAGGTTTGTGTGCACAAATGGCTGTTGACAGAGCTCAATGGAGAAAAATGATTCATGTAGTCGACCCCAAGTGATTGGGACTTAAAGGCTCAGTTTGGTTTGGTTTTGGTATGGTAATAGTATTGTTTGTTGGAATCTAGTTATACTGCAATGAGCAATATTTTGTGGACATCATACCGTAGATCTGTTTAGGGAGCTGTTTTGACTCCCAGTACTTGCTCACTACACCTGCTTTCCTGCTTTCACTAGGAATGGCATCCGATCATGGGGAGTTGCCTCTAGTTTTACATGCAGATGACAGGCGTTTCACCTCTGTGATGGCATTCCCATTACACATCGAATATTTATCTTGATCTTGACCAAAAAAAAGAATATTTATCTTGATAAGTTTCCTTTATGGATATTTTATTTAGAAATACAGTTTTGTTTGTCAGACAAGCTTTGGAAAAGTCAAACTTGAGGGTTATTTCAGAAGTTCTTGATGTTGTCTCATTGGGCAGCTCTGTACTTATTGTCAGCCCAGATGCTATCTGTGTACTTATGTATCCAAAACACAATATATATTTCTTACAGGAGGTTTAGTTTTGTCAAAATGTTTCTATTGCTTGGGTATAATAGTGAATGGTTAATCTCCTCTGGTTTTGTCTGCAGTCTTTATTTTCTACAATGGACAAACTTTTGGCACCCGACCGGCCTTGTCACTGTAGCTTGTGGTAAGATTGCAGTCGACGGCATTTGATTTGTCGTTAGTTAATTAAGCGGGGCAATACACTTATTAAAGAGAAGGTGGAATTTGATGGTAAATTGATCAAAGGTAATATAGACAATTATTAACTTTTTGCAGTTACAAACACCATGCTTTACCTTCTGCAGTTGAGATAAATTTCTCCTTTCTTTGGCTCCCTTCCAAAATATTTTCTGGAATGAATGTTCAAAATTTTATTCATCTTCGCGCTATACCGGGGTAAAGTAATTGTGACCTAGAAGATTAAAATACTGAATCCACTGTACTGGGAGATGCAAGAAAATCAGTTTTAATCTGGTAATTAGTTATTTTCGAGTCAGACTTACAGAGATCTAATATTTTCAGGGTTGGCATCTTAGCATTTCATAAAGCATTGTCCGACCAACCTAGAGATCCTTTGGTGGTGGCTGCATTTTGCCTTGCCCTTCACAATGGTGGAGATATTTCAGAGGCCTTAAACATAGCGAAGAGTATTTCTACACCTCATGACATCAGCTTTCACGAATTGTTGCAACCCCAGAATCTTGAAGTGGAGTCGTTGAGAGATGAGGTTATGAATCTAGCAGCATCAGTTAAAAACATTTTGACTAACATGACTGATGAGCACTTTGTCTCAAAGGCAATTTCCATGACCTCCCTGTACCCTACCGCACCATATTCGGATCTGGTAATCCCTCAAATCTGCCTTTTTCATTTGGTTTCCCTTCTTATTTCCCCTTTCCTTTCACTACCTACTTTTTTCTCTATTAGGATCGGAACGAACACAAGATTTACGAGTATAAAACAGTAAAGAAATCAACACAGCAATATACGTGATTCCTCAAAACCAGATACATCCACGGGAGCAAGAGAATAGTCTTTTTTATTGATGATCCCAGTACATAGGGTTTTACAATAGAGAATATTTATACCTCCTCTATTCCTGCCCTAATCCATATTATGGCCTAAATACCCATAATACCCTTATAACACCGTACCATACCGGGGGGGGGGGGGGGGGGGTGGTGTTACGGAACGGCTAGGCCTTCGGCCCAGTCTACTTTGGAACCGGGATAGGCCAGTTGCATCGCTCTGTTCCATTCCGCTTCATTGCCCTTTGCTCCACTCCACTACGCTCGCAACTGTCCCTTATTGTAGAACTTCTCGGTACCTCTCATATATGAGCCACAATTTCTAACATTCTCCATGCCCTTGGTCCTAGGCCATGGTATGCGTAGAGTTCCTTGGTCTTAGGCCATTATGTCCCTTTGGTCCATTCACTCTTGGTTCACAACCTCGGAAGTGGGATCCATAGTCCTAATATTCTCCTAAGAAGCACATAAGCAGACATGGACATGGCACGGGGCACACTGACACAAAAACACACGAACACTGAAATTATAAAATATATGGGACACGGAACGTATCGTGCAAAAGATAGAGTTGTATAACAATTTTTTGGTAATATATAGATATGCAATTGCTTTATGTAATGTAGATTAATATTTGTATTATAGCACCAATTTCTAAATCTTGGAGGAAAGGGATTAAAATTTGTGTTGTTTTGACTTCAAGCTATAGACAACTAGACGTGTTTCCCCAAGTGACTAAATCAAATCAGAGTCTAGAAAATTCGAAAACATAGTATAATACGTTAAGGAGAGGTATAAAACATGCATTTTGCAAAAAGAAGAGATAAAACCAAACCAAAATGCTTTTCCATGTGATTTTTTTGGTCAGTTCTTGGTCTATTGATGTTCATTTATTATTCAAATTTGAATGAGCTGGATTGATTTCATAGTTTCTTTCATTTTTTTTGGTTTATATTTGCAGGTATTTATCTCGTTAGACCTGTATTTGAGAGTGTGCAAGATGTTTGAATGTGCAAGGCTGGGAAAGGAAAAGGGATTTGTTGCCAAACAAGGTAGTAAGATTGATTACGATTTGCTAGCCCTAGGCAGCTTACAAGAAGTTCGGCATGTGTTTGCGAGGGTTGTTTTTGATACTGTATTCCCTCTACACCTGAGTCAAGATCACAGACCCAGCTGAATCATTGTGTGTTATAGAAAATTACAGAAGAAAGCATTGCAAAATAGCTAGAATCGTGTATTATCAAAAAGCTCGTTCTTCTTCAATTCACCCGGAACTGTTTTGCATTTTGATCCATGCCATTGATGGTTTTTGTGACTTAAAGGCATATTGAACCCTAACCAAGCTGGTGTTATTTAGGCAAGCTTCAACGACATTTTGAAAAGCAGCTTACGTTGTGGATCTATCTAATTACTTTCTAAATGGTCTTGATATCTATACTGTGTATTGGTGAGTAGATGGTATGAGTTGTTTTGTGTTTTTACTTTTTTGTTGGGATCATGCACAAAATGATTTGTGTACTAAAATGTAGCATCGCTCTTTCACTAATCTGTCGTTCAACTTCCGTCTTGTCATGCACTCACTTTATATTTGCAATTCAGTATGTTTGTATACCAAATTCTAATACGAAATAATGTGGGATTCAATGCGTTCGGTATGAGATTTCATTTTGCATTGCCGACTGAAAAGAAATATGTCATTTTGCATCGGAAGGATCATAAAGTGAATAGTAGTAGATTGCATTGAAGCTAAATTGGTGTTTTGGTGTAACAAAGTGGATTAAATTATAAACCATTCTTATAATAAATAGCCAAACATTAGTATTCATTAGTATTTTTTAAGGATAGTCCAAGTCTGTTAAATCAGAAATAAGAAAAATTAACAATAATTTCTTTTCCTATTGGTACATTTTATTTGAGGGTGTTCATGTGCACACTCTGAGTGCAATTCATTCACCCATCCAATAAAGTTTCTCACCCTTCTGAGCTCCACTTCAGTTACTGTACCCATCATTTGTGAAACTTGATTTTTTAGGCATCTCCCCAAAAAATAAAAAAATAAAAATTACCTTAATTAAATAGCAGCACGTGCCGGAGTAAACCATTCAATTCTTGGTCCCAAATTATGGACCAAAACAAGTGTTATTTGATTGAATACTCATCAATAGGGGATTGATTTAGTTGTTTTGTTCCAGGATTGCCTAGAAAGTTAATTTCTACAAAATGAATGATTATCATCGTTCAAATTAAAATCTAGTATGGACTTCACAGAAATGCGTGACCAAGATTGCACTCGCTCACCCTATAATACACGTAGCGCCCCCAATGACACTTTCGAGGAGGTAGGGGACTGTACCGGTGTAATCGGGAATTGTCGTAAAGCATTCCTCCAGGAGCACTAAATAATCTTTCGCAGCGAAGGCCCCGGACGGAAACTAATCCATTTGCCACGTCATCGAAAAGATAGGCCTATGATGGTGGAGAACGAATCTTGGCCACTCATAAGCCACATCCTAGATTCCGCAGCCTCACAATTTTCTCAGTTGAAAACAGTAATACTCCACTAGCATTTTTCCAAAAATCCCAGTTTCCAGTTTTGGGCTCTCCAATGGCTGCTGCTTCAATTACTGCTGCCAGTCTTGGGTTCCAACCTACAATGCTGATTCAGCCTACCAAGATAAACTATTCCCAGGTGAAAGAAAGAAAAAAAAAAACTTGTTGCTTCTGTGTGTCATTCTTTTCTGTACTCTCGTATTAGCGTTTTGTCAAACAGCTCTTGTGCAATTTTTTTGAACGTTTGTTTTGTACACGGGGTGATGGAAATCCGGATTTAGTACATATTTTTTTCAGCTCAAATTGGTACCGGACATGAGTAAAGGCGAGGCAAGACGGTCGCCGTGGACCCCGAAATTCTACTAACATAAGATGCCCCTAAAAGCTGTGGGGTAGTATTCATTATGTATAGGTCACGTTCATTTAAATGAGCATGTCAA
Organism: Rhododendron simsii; assembly: GCA_014282245.1. Classification (NCBI taxonomy): domain Eukaryota; kingdom Viridiplantae; phylum Streptophyta; class Magnoliopsida; order Ericales; family Ericaceae; genus Rhododendron; species Rhododendron simsii. Next base: position 26,553,884 of record CM024964.1, read on the forward strand.
ATAAGTGAAAATTGATGGAACGAATGAGCGTAATTATTACTTTTGCCGCTAAAGATGAACGAAGAGTGGATTTTTAAGTATTGTTTTAAATTTTTGTAATGATATGCATAATTCCGGAATTTAATCTTGTTGAATACTACTAATTCTGCTTTTTGAAATTGCCTTAACTTTTTCGTTGTTTTGCCTGTGAAATGCATAAAGGGCTCCACTTTCTTGAATTCCCCTTTAGCCACAAAAATGTGGGAAGGGGACATGATCAATAGAACCTGGCATGGATCCCCTATTTCAGTAGTAAAGCTTTCTGAGAGAAGCCACTTTGTGCATAATTGCAGATATTCTTAGTGGTTAGGTATGTCTCGGGTCCTCCCCGCACATATTCCCATCGAGTGAGGATTACGAAGTCACTGTTTTTGTTATTATTGTACTTTCCTTTTTGCATCATGAGTGGTTAAGTTGAAAAGGATGAGGGAAGACCTGTTTTTGGGTAGGCGGTCCAGGATATTGCAAATCTTTCGACTAAATTTCTCAGCATTATGTGTTTTTTGAATCACCTAAGGACTTAGTTGCTGCAGTTTGTTTGATATCTTAAGTGATGAATTGGATATCCAGAAATGAACTGCATTTTCAGGTTCTTGAAAATGCACATATCATGGCTGTCGCAAAATTAAACAACGAACCAAATCAACAGTTATGCTTTGTATGGTTATATGCAGGTAAATGGAGTGAAGCTAGTTTCCATGGGCTCGGCAAGGAGGGGCTTCGCTTCTCTCAGAACCTCCCGCTTTAGTATTTCTTGCGCAGTATTTTATTCTTCCCCCCTTTTCTTTACCTTGCATACAACTTATGTGTATAATTTGTAGAATAAGTTGCCTGAGACTCTATGTCCTTACTCATCTTCTACGTTTCCGAATCACAATCTCATATCAAAATGGATTTACAGTGCACTATGTGTAGGAGTGACCTAGAATGAAGGTAACAGAAAGTAGTAAGAGAACGGAAGGCGCAATGTCCATGTCTTAAATCCATAGGTCCCATATGCATGAGGGTGTTAAGATGTCACGAACCAAAATGCATAAACATAGGAAGTAGTACATAGAATCTTTTGCAAACGTCTTGCTATCACCGTATGTTTGTGTATCAATATCCATCTCTCTCTTTGTAAAAGTTCTTTTTCTTCCTCATTGTATAACTATGTGTGGAATGCAAGATAGTAAATTTCTCCTGATGCATCATGGTTAAAACTACGTATTGCATAATGGCTGTAAAGCACAAGTCTTTTTGTGACATAATTTGGTTTCGATCATAATGAAATTGTAAAGGGCAAAAATTACTTAAACCTTGAACACTAAATTTTTGTTAAAATTTCCGACAGAATTTACATGAGGTGCATAACTTGACAGGCAAAGCCCGAGACAGTGGACAAAGTATGTGAGATTGTGAGGAAACAATTGGCACTCACACCCGAAACTGATGTCACTCCAGATACCAAGTTTACAGCACTAGGTGCAGATTCCCTTGACACAGTAAGCGTCATCTGCTTTTACTGATGAATAGCTTGACAGATTTGGAAGAACTGCTGCAATGTTTTTGACCGATACTTTTGTGTTAGTTGAATTTAATGAGCATATGGATGTGAACAGGTGGAGATTGTGATGGGACTAGAGGAAGAGTTTGACATTACTGTGGAAGAGGAGAACTCTGATAACATAACGACTGTCCAAGAAGCGGCTGACTTGATTGAGAAACTCGTTCAAAAGAAAGCCATGGCTTAGAACCTATCTTCCGCAGCCGAAGATAGACAAATGTGAACATTAGGGAAATTTTTTGAGCTTGTGTGAGGTAGGATCATTTGGTGGATCTAGTTGTTGCTTGTTTTCTGCTTCACATTTTCTAGAGAAGAAACGGTATGGTATTGGAATTTTGAATTACGATTCCCTCTTACAAGATTTGATACCATTGGGTGGAGGATCACACCAGACCTGGTATGAAGCCATTGTTGATGTGTCTTTTTGCAACAACGTTAGCGTTCTTTCCAATAGCTTAAACTTTTATATGTGTTGATTGTCTACAATATCACTTGCTATTTGAGTTGGGCTCATTCCACTCCCTCAATATTCGTTATACCTCGCGATAACTGATGGGGGGAAAAGAGAGACTACGTGACAGTAAGATGCCAAAAAGAGAGTCTCATGTGACAGACTCTCGTGTAACAGACAAAAAAAGAAAGTGGATACTCGCGAGGGAAAATAGCAAATTCGACATTGATTGGAATAACAATATGTATGAGCACGTTAATTTCCAACATCATGCTTTTTGATATGAGTTGAAGCTTTGCTGCTTATGTGCAAGCATGCCTAAACTTCTCCTGCTTTGTGGATTTCATAGGTTTTGGCTCTGCCTCGTCTTTTCTACCGGAAGTAGGTACAATTTCTTGACAGAATGTCAAATTGGTGAAACTTTGAGAGATTTGGTAAACTTGTTTCAAATCTGGAATCTTGCCCGCATACCATTGAACAGGAACGGAAATGCATATGTTTGATTTGAAAAGTTCTATGATCACGAATCGTTCACTTATTCAACAGTCAATCCATTGGAGTTTCTTGCACGTTCACTGGCTAAAATTTTTGGCACTCCCTCTGTCCTGGTTGTTTGTCCCCCAATGGATAAAAAACTATTTCTACCTTAAACTCATGTTACGTAGTAGTATGTAATAAAGCTATGGTTCTGTAAATCTCAACTAGTTCTATTAGGAAAAAAAGTTTTTAAATCATATAAACCTTGTAAATTTAAGGCCAATGATAATGCCACTTCCCTCTTTACCAAATGCCACTCCCCTTTTGTCTTTTAGTTAGGTGAATTTATTAATTTATCCCTCAATGCAATAAACTTTGACAAAATACATGGACCATCATTCCCCAAATTTAAAGATACAAATAGTTTAAAAAAATAGCACGGCTCTTGAAAAAGACTAACAACTTGAGACGGACGAAGTATTTAGACCAAGGAACTTGCCATGCTGCAAAGATATTCCTATGAAGCTCAATATCCTGTACATGTCAGAAGAAAATAGTTATTGATGTCCGATTGACCTGAATTTTCAGATGAGCTACATACTCAATGGAACAAATAAAATGAACAGTTGAAATCAAATAATGGATCCGGGGTGGATCCCATAACAGCTGCACAGCATTTGTGCTATGCACGCACAACCTCAACCGGGGCCATCAAAGAATAAGTGGCCATGAGATTCAATGTCATATGTGGGTGCATAGCACATAGTGTGCCACACAGTGCATAGGGCAATCAAAGAATGAAGTGGCCATGAGATTCCAGTGCCATAGGTGGGTGCATATCCTTGTGATATCCCATTTATGCACCGTCCCTAGTGCCCGGCCTCTCCCAAACGAAGAATGCTATATATACACATCTTAAAACACAAATTTGTGTGTCCGAAACTGTTCGATGGACATGATTCTACATTCGTAAAATAATTTTAGATACAATTATATTCAGAATTTTGTATAAAAGGGATGCGTGCATAGACTTTCTACTTACTTATAGTGTCGATCTCGGCAATTAACAATCCGGATTTTACGATTCTGTGTGTAATCTCAACCATTCAACTGTTGACGTCAGCAAGTCACAATAACAAAACTCCAGTGTGGGGTGACGTCGTCATTGAAAGGTCCCTTCTCCTCTCGTTCTCATCAGTTTTCAAATCAGTCAATACCCACTCTCTCTCTCGATCGAGAAAATCTCCCACAGAAAGCTTCTTATATACATGCTATACTTGTCGAGAATCTAGCTTCAACAGAATCCAGCATCTTGTAAATAGATACACCCGAACGTAATTATATACACATACTATACTTGTCGATAGTTATGGACCGGAGTCGAACGGGGAGCCCGGTGCACACGCGGCAGTGGAGTGGGAGCAGCACCGGATCCTCGTCTCCGGCGATGTCGCCGCTGCACCCCAACGCCCGGCCACCGAACGGCGTCTCCACCGTCAGGCGGACTCAAAACGTCGCCGCCAAGGCCGCCGCGCAGCGACTGGCGCGGGTCATGGCTTCGCAGACTGCCGAGGACGACGAAGAAGACGACGACGACCTAGGGTTCCAATTCGGCGAAACTCCGCTACTCAGTAACAGCAGTCGTACGCGTCCTAGTACTAATACATCTCCGTCACCTGCGGTAATGTTATCCTCCAGTTCTCTGTTTTGCAGTTTAGTTGGTATCCAAAATTTATTAAGGCTGCAAACGAGCGGAGCTGAGCCTTGAAGTGTTTGAGCTCGGCTCATTCAAAACTAGCCCAGTTCGGGCTCGGCTCGAGCTCGAGTCCGAGTCCCCACCCTAAAACTCGACTCGTTTAGTAGCGAGGTGTTTGAGCTTGAGCTTGAATCGCTTAATAAAGGAGCCTCTATAAACGAGTCTGAGTTACAACTGACTTGAGAAGTGCTTAAAACTCGACTCGTTTACTAACGGAACGAACTGAGCGCATAACGAGAGCCGAGCCTTGAGCAGCTTGGTTCTTTTCACCAGCCCGAGATCCAATTCCATTGGATTGTGGTGATGGTTAGCCAGTGTGAAGTTTAACTGAGAGCGTCTTAGTCTTTTTGTCGAGTGTGTTTTGGAAACTTTGTATCCATCTTCTGGATATAAAGTTTTCACAGAGTATCAGAGCGCGTCCATTCCACAGCACATGTAAGAATTCACAATCCATTCCCCACAATGACAAGCACAATAAGACTGCACGTCCTATGTAGCACCGACACCTCTAGAGGGCGAGGTATCGCCGTGTCTGACACGGGAACACAGGGACATGGCTAGATACGTGTCTGACACGTCACATGGCGTGTCCAATTACTTAGGTTAACTTTTCAAGGGGACACGTATGGGACACGACAGGAACACATACAGTGACACAGCTAGGGTGTAAGTGTATCTTTTTAAACTTTTAGGGGTAACTATGTTATTACTGAAGTATTTTGGGTTTAAGACTTTACGTGTAAGTTAACCTATAAAAACAAGTCCTAAAGAGAAGAAACCCTGACATCAGATTCCTCTCATCCATTTCGTTTTGTTTACGTTTTGCAATTTAAAATTGGGGAAAATATATATATGTATACATATATACACGTGGCGTGTCCTCCGCTGTGTCCATATTCCCATTTTTTTAGAATTTCCGTGCCCGTATCCGTGTCCGTATCCGTATCCGCGTCTGAGCTACATAGATGCACGATGATAGACCCAAAAAGAGGCTAAACATGACATACCTCAAACGCGTCTACACGAGTGGATGTTGAGAAATAAAATCCTACATTGCTTTCAAATAGAATGTGAGATCACTTAATATAATGTTGAGATCTCTCCACCAAATAGCTCAAGCTTTTAGATGATTTGGTGAATAATAATCTAGTACTGTGATCAAGAGGTTTGATTTTTGGACGCTACAGGAGCTTGGAATTCATTTGTTGTTGCCCGCTTCTTATGGTTACAACTAGTTCATTAGGTTGAACTTGGCAATAACATCCAAAAAATACACTGTCCAAGCTTGTACGCTAGTTCTGTAGTACTATTGTCTACTGTACTAGTTCCGAGGGACAAGCTCTAACGCTTCTGGACTTGCTTGCACATAGACAGATAAGCAAATGATTCACAGCATAGGGACCACAATGAAGTACACTTATTACACAGCCACTGGTGGAATCGATAAGATAAGCTTGCACAAAAGCTCTAACTCTGATAACATGTTAAAGCCTCAGAGTCAAAACTAATCCTTGGAGAAGCCAGCCGTGCTCATATGTAGGTGATACTTACACCAAAATCTCGTAGTTAATACCTTATGGTTCTTATTTCTTTTACTTTGGGTGTCTGATTCACTATTGATTTATTGAATACATCAATAATTTGGTTATTTTGCTGATGCGGATAGTTCATTTATTGTTTTGGGTTCCCTGTGATTAAAAAACCAACTGTAGTTACTAATTGATCTTGTTCATTCTCTGTTTTACCAGTATCTTCAACAAACTGGTTAATTACCGACGAATGTATGCTATTTAACTTTGGTTTTAATTCTGAAGGCTAATGGGGTATTCTCGTGTGTAGTTAGGTCAGAGCTTTATGGAGCATTCAGTTCGTTCCCCGTCAGCAGGCAGACCATCAATCTCAGTTCGTTCAATGACATTAGTGTCGCCTAGTCGAGGATCACTAAGAACTGCAGTTTCCCTTCCACCAATGGACCCTCCTAGTAGCAGACTAAGAGAAAAGAGGTAACAACTCTTCTTACATTTCTTGTTCTGTTATTTGTCCTTGCTGATCTTTTTTTATGGGTTGTGTTATTATAAAAATAGCATGTTAACTGTAATGTATAGAGTTTAAAACTTATGTACTTCGAACTTCTTTTGTTTGTTCTTTTTATCTTTTGTGTGTTTTCTGTTTTTTGTCCAGAGCTTGGTATGGTTGGAGTTTGGCACTTTCTGTTAAACATGTTATATGGGGTTCACTCTCTCTAACTTATCCAAAATATATATATATATATATATATATATGCGGGGGGTACAGCCACTGTACCAATAACAGTTGACACACTTATGTCTAGTTTTACCATAATTTTGACATGGCTTTTCTGCAATATAATGACCACATTTCAAATTTGCATCATACAACTTCGACATTGTAGAAAAACTTGGTAACTAGATTTAGACTTGTCAAAGTTTCAATGTGTCTGTCTATGGCTGCTGAAGATGGTGGTTCAATTGGTGGAGATTGCCACTTCCTTTTTAGGTTGTTTATCACTTAGTTGCTGATGTGTGATGTTTGAGGCAGATTTAAGCTTTTCACAACATTTCCTGGGTGCTTATAGTATCGCAACCTTCCAGCCAATATGTGGCTTAACTCTTTCCATGTGAGTGTGGAGGAGGATCGACTTTCAACTTGCATCAGTCTTTTGCTTGCACCAATGATATTTTCTTTATGCCATGTTGTAGATTTACATCAAATGCTGAACGGCTGGACTCAAAAGATGCAGGAAATCAGCGGGAGGCTTCTGCGCTTAGAGACGAAGTATGAATATGCTCATTTGTCACCCATTAGTTTTTAAGTCTTCTTGGCTTGTATCTAACCTCTGAAATAGAGTGGTATAGTCCATTTCTGGGCGATAGAAACTCTTTATTAAATGTTTTGTTTGTCTTGATAAGTAGGTAATATAAGATCTTTATTCATCTTGGGTGTGTTTGAATTAGATTGGGTTTCGTTTGAGATGTAATTCATGAATCCTAATATGAAGACATCTTGTCGGATTGCAGCTTGATATGCTACAGGAGGAGAATGAGATTATCCTGGATAAGGTGAGCTTCCCACCTCCAAAATAATAGATAAATGTCGGAATGAATGACGGCAATTAGCAGTGTGAAAAGAATTTTTTTATGTGAGAGTTCTTAAAGTTGTGCTCGATTTTGATCTGCAGCTTCAGCGCGTGGATGAAAAGCGTGAAGAAGCAGAGGCCAGAGCCAGGGAGCTAGAGAAACAAGTACATAAACTCATTTAGCTATTAGTAATATTCAAGTTTTCATGTTTTGCGTATTGCTTATATTTTTTTAATATTGCCCACATTTGGTAATGTAGATTTATTGGATACTTTGTTGATTTCTCTTTTCTCATAACAAATAAAACAAGCCGGTCATCTCCTTGGTGAGCTTAAAAGTAAGGGTTCTACAGAGATTCCATGTGCATGTTTGGCAACTATAGTTTGTAGACACACCAAGATGCATGTACGGCACCTCACTGATGTCCACATGGTTGGAACTTGGAAAAATGTATTTAGTTTTTCAAACACTTCGCCGTTTCGTCTCAGGTACTAACCTAATACAGGCCCTGTGTAACATAAACTAAAATGTTGTAAACAAGATGAGTGGACCCGGAAGATCCCAACTGGGGTTCTCTTTCTAGTGAAAATTTGCTGTTGCTCACCTGTTCCTATCTGTGTACTTAGCCAGGATCACATTTTAATGCTTCAGCTGGTTCCCTTTTGTACTTCGTCGGCATCGTCTTCTCTTTTTCAAACACTTTGCCGTTTCGTCTCAGGTACTAACCTAATACAGGCCTGTGTAACATAAACAAGTATATTGTAAACAAGATGAGTGGACCTGGAAGATCCCAACTGGGGTTCTCTTTCTAGTGAAAATTTGCTGTTGCTCACCTGTCCCTATCTGTGTACTTAGCCAGGATCACATTTTAATGCTTCAGCTGGTTCCCTTTTGTACTTCGTCGGCATCATCTTCTCTCTTCTTCTTTTTTATATTATAGAGATTCATCATTCTGACCTGCAGTTCTAATTTGGAGCTACCAATTATTATTCAGATTATTGTGCTGGGATACTGACTATCGTGCAACTGCTACTTATTTATGTTTTCATGTGTGGAAAACTGATATCTGAATTGCTGTCTTAGTGATTTAATACTTCTCCACCACTCACTCTTGAACCTGTCATACAGTTGTCTTTCCTTTGTTTTCACAACTTCCCAAAGATCCTTAGTAATGCATTTGCCATTATTTACATTCTGAAAGGTTGCTGCTCTTGGAGAAGGTGTATCATTGGAAGCTAAATTATTGAGCAGGTAACTTGGATCGCTCACCTATGTCACTCCTCTGCTTAACATTCTGAGTATAATATGTCATGCAATTATTTCAGGAAGGAAGTAGCATTGCGTCAAAGAGAGGTGAGTATGAGCTACACCATACCAACATCGGCAATGGTCGGGCAGTTTGTTATATGTCTTCTTTATGTTGGTGCTGAGGAATCGGTTGCTTTGCGATTACTTATTCCAACAATGGCTTGGGGATACAATTCAAGTATTTACAGTTATTTGCTCCAACTGTGCTAAGTTTCTGGTTGGTTCTCTATAATGGCGGAGTGCTTATTTGCTTTGTGCTGAAGTAATTTTCTTCTCAGAGGCTTCCCTTTGCCTGCATGAAATTTTCCATGACAGGCTGCTCTAAAAGCTGCAAAACAAACAAAGGATGGGAGAGACGGGGAAATTGCTGCACTTCGTGGAGAAATTGAGGTAATGTAAGCTAATAGTTCACTAAGTTCAACTGCTTCTTCGCATTTTTTCCCAATTTTAATTGCATGCTTTTGATCATTTTCCCATTTCTTTGATTTGTTTGAATCAGAACTTAAAAGATGCTGCTGCAAAGGCTTTAGAACAGTTTGTTGAAGCAGAATCTGAAGCAAAAGCTCTCCACATAATGACCCAGAGAATGATTTTGACTCGCGAAGAGATGGTTGTCATTCAATGCAAGATTTATGACTGGCTCTCTGCCTCTCTCTTTTTGTTTTACTGATTACTGGTTACCTTTTGGATAATACATTTTAGGAGGAGGTTGTTTTGAAGAGGTGTTGGCTTGCTCGGTACTGGGGCTTGGCTGTTAAGCATGGTAATTTACATGCTGTAATTTCTTCTTTGCAAGTCTGAAATAGTGGCAAACTAGTTGTTGCCTCACATGATTTCTCATGTTTTACCTTGCATTTAAATGTTAGAGCAATATTGGAGTTTGAAATCAAATGTTCAGTCTCTCAGATAGTCAGATATAATTGCCTGTTTTACAAAATATTTCTTTAAAAATGAGAAGCCTTATCTCATTCATGTCAGAAGCCAAAGTACTTCACGTCCATGTTGTTTCTCAAATATAGGTGGTTTTTGCTTTCTGATGGGTATGTATGTCATTTTGAGTCCTTTGTAGTAGGGGGTCTATAGTGTAGCTTTTGATTATTAAGAATATTGAATATATTGATTTGAGACATAGTTTTTCTCACTACCCTTTGGGGGAGAATCTTTGATTATTAAGACATAGTTTTTCTCCCCTTGAATGAGATTTTGCTCCTATTCTTTGAATCTTTGATTCCTTTGATATTTTGGATTGCATCATTTGGTATCAAAGCACTTAGGCTTGATCCCCACTATTCATGTCACCGGAAACTTTGCCGGAAACCTTAACTTTGCCGGAAACGTTGCCGGAAACCTAAAACGGCGCCGGAAAAATCTAGCCGGAGCTAATTTTCCCTAGATCTTCCTATTTCGCACTATCTTAGACCAAAATCACAACCCAAATCATCCATTTGGAGTCCTAATCTCTCATTCGTGACCTATTGGAACCTGTACGAAACCAAAATCATTACACCCAGGCCTGTATGACCACACCCAGGTCTATACGATCTCAGATGGAGCTCGAAACCCTCAAACCTCACCAATATGACCTTCGATTCTTCTGAATCGACTAAACCGAAGGCATTCGAAGGCTCATCTGTTGATTTGAAGCTGTTCTATCTCTTTCCAAGCATTTGGAAGGCTGTAGACATGATTCAACACTGTTCGAGTTAATTCCATCCATGTTCATCCAGATCTGAGCTCGAATCTGCGATTTCAAGCACCAATTGAGTGATTGGGTACTTTTCGAACCCCAATTTGCCATTTTCAGACCTCGAATCAGCGATTCTGAACTGCCAAACACCATTTCGGCACACAGAACAGTGAAATACCCTTTTGAAATTCTACTTAAGCACTTGAATCAGATCGTTTGGTCATTTTCAGAGAAACAGTGACTTAGAGCTGCGAACTACTATTTTGGCACTCGAATCAATGTTTCAGGTTCAATTTCAGTTGGGTCTCTTTCATTTGTCGCTATTTGCTTCGATTTCTATTTCAGTTGGGTCTCTTTCATTTGTCGCTATTTGCTTCGATTTCTTGCCGTTTGTTGTTGGGTTGTCATTATTTGGAATCATTTGTGTCGATTGAATGTGATTTGAGGTTGTTTGGGTACTGAATTAATTGGGTTTGATCGATTTTGCACCGAGTTGACTGAGTTTGGGTTTAAAATCACTGAGTTGACTGAGTTGATTGGGTTTTCAATATTTTGGGATTGATTTTCTTGTTTGGAGTTGTTTGTGGTATTGTAATGGCTCAAAGAGATAGAGAAAGAAGAGATAGAGATAGAGATGTTATGGGAAAGTTTGGTGATAAAATTGATACTTATGGCAATTCAAATTGCAAGAGAAATGAGATTAAAGAGTTGAGTGAACAAGTTGCTATCGAAAGAAAGGATTCCATTGCATTGGAAATTCGTTATGGTCCTCCGCATTGGTGTAGAGGAAATTTGGTTGGATTTGAATGCACATCAGTGAACAATGTTGATAATGAACTTCCCAAGTTTTGTGGAAGCCCACTAGAGTTCGTTGGTTGGTTGAACACCATTGAGAGTGTGTTCGAATATTGTTTTGTTACCCAAGAAAAGAAGGTGAAGTTGGCATCAACTTGCCTTAAGGGGAGAGCTTCGGATTGGTGGACACAACTCAAAGTTAGTCGATAAAGGAGAGGCAAAGAAAAGATTAGGGAATGAGGTAAGATGAAGAAGAAGCTCAAGGAGAAATTACATTTCAATCAACATCCCAATGCCGATTCCTTGACTAGTTTTAGTAAGAGTAAGTCCTTAGGGGCTGTCCCAATTGAAAATCAACCTTTAATCAGCACCTTGGAGGCTAGAAATTCATCACCTTGTGGAATATTTGAATGCTTCAAGATTGGGGGATCATCTCTTGAGTTGAAAGTTTGTGAAAAGGCTAGTGAGTAGTGATCATGTTCTTAATCCTCTCTTTGTCAACGAGGTGAAAGAACCAAGTTGTGATGATGATTATCGGTAGGGCTGTAAACGAGCCGAGCAGAGCCGAGCCGAGCCGAGCCTGGCTTTGTCGAGCTCGAGCTCGGCTCGAGCCTTAACGAGCCGAGCCCTTATCGAGCCAAGCTAAGTCATTTACTAAACGAGCCTCTTTAATCGAGCCGAGCCAAGCCACCCTTAACGAACCGAGCTTTTGTCAAATGAGCCAAGCTGAATACTCAAGCTCGAGCTCAGATCGTTTACTAAACGAGCCGAGTTGAACCGAGCCTTAACGAGTCGAGTTGAGCCAAACTCGCGAGCTGCTTAGTTCGTTTACAGCCCTAATTATCGGTATACTAATGTTCCAATCTTTGATGAACATCCAAGTGAAGAACTTAATGGTGTCCTTGGAGATGATTATGTATTTGAGATTGAAAACGAGTGTGAAGATTTACCCATCTTTGATGTGTCTCTAAAGGAAGATTTTGGAGGTGTTTCAAAAAGCGTTCCCGAGTTTGATGAGTTTTCAATGGAGGACAGTGATGATGGTGATGATGTTCCTATCTTTGATGAGCTCTCACACGAAGATTTGGAGGATGATTTTGTCTTTGACACTAGTGGTGATTTAGATGGTGCTCCAATATATGACAAGTTTGAAGAAGAGTTTGGTGGAGATAAAGAAGAAAGATTTGACGATGTTGGTGGTAGTAGTATAGAACAAGAAATGCCTATTCTTGTGAACAATGAGCCTTGCCTCTTGCATTGGGTAGACAAGGGACATATACAAGAAGAATGGCATGGAGTTGATGTTGCATTGTGTGTGCTACCAAAGACAAATGAGATTGCTTTCAATCCGCAGATTCTAGGGGACTTCATAGAGCCAAAATCTAATGATTGTTCTTCGAACATGCCTCTTGGAATGTCTTTGGCGCAATATGTTCAAGTTTGTGATGTTGTGGTGCTCGAACAAGTTCTAAAGTTGCCGATAGAGGGTAAGCACTTCTTGGGAGTTGGGACAACTTGAAGACCCCTTGGGTATGGTGTTCACTCCAGCAAGTCTTGGGTATGATGTGGTGTCGGGTTTTGACTCTAGTACTTGGTATGGTTTGTTACCGGTTCTTGAATCTTTCAAGGAGTCTAGGTACATTTTTGGAGCAAGTGATGAGAATTATCCTGATAATGCTTTGCTTAACAAAAGACATGACAAATGGATTGCTTATTCACACCTAAGTATGGCCGTAGTGGATGTATACAAGGAGAAGCTCACATTGAAGATTGGTTAGGCTGAGGGTGATACGTTGATCAAGGAATGCAGCACATGTCTAGTTCGGAGTTGCATGATAATCACTTCTATATTTTCTTTATTTAGTGTCTTGTGTTTTGTTGTCCAACTTGAGGACATGTTTTTTTTTTGAAAAGGGTGAGTCTGATGCAGTAGGTTTAAGAGTATGTATGTCATTTTGAGTCCTTTGTAGTAGAGGGTCTATAAATAGGGGTCTAGAGTGCTCATTAGGTAGCTTTTGATTATTAAGAATATTGAATATATTGATTTAGACATAGTTTCTCTCTCTACCTTTTGGGATTTATCCCATTGAATGGGATTTTGCTCTCTTTCTTTGAATCTTTGATTCCTTTGATATTTTGGATTGCATCACTTTCTTTCTCTGAGTGAAGGTCTTTTGTACATGCTCCCTTCGTCCATTTTTGTCAGTCCATTATCTCATTTTGGGATATCCCATAATGTATGTGCACTTTGAAAAATTAATGGAAAAAACTGTAATGCATGTCCAATTTGAATAATCAGTGGAAAGAACTGTATCATTCGATTCATTCCCCGTTTGCCCTTCCCTTGTTAAGCATGGTAACAACTCCAAGGAATCAAATCAACTCCTATAGTGATGGACAATTTTGGAAAGTTCGAAAGTTCAAAGTACAGTTATTATGTCTCCTTAGAAGTTGGATTCTACGAAGTGGACCAACAAAAAGGGAGGGAGTAATTTATTATATCACCTCTAAATTTTTCTTCTGCCATTTTCACGTGCCCACTTTGCAGGTATCTGTGGAGATATAGCAGTTTCAAAGCATGAGCACTGGTCGTCTTTAGCACCTCTTCCATTTGAAGTTGTCTTTTCTGCTGGACAAAAGGCCAAAGAGGAATCTCGGAACAATGGCAAGTCCTCCCTCTTCAATTGCAATCCTTCTTTGTTATTTTGGATTGCATGACTCAACTAGGCTTTCATTCTTTATTGCAAGGAGCAGGAAATGATTCAGATAGGAGGAGCAAACTTGTGTGCGATCTGAATGACCTAACTGGAGAAGGAAATATTGAAAGCATGCTTTCAGTTGAAATGGGCTTAAGGGAACTAGCTTCTTTGAAGGTTTTCTCAGATATATTCATCATTTTGTTCCTTGCCTAGATGTTGTTTCCATTTTTCTCTGTTTTTGTTGTTTCTAATATATTAAACAGAACTTAGCATGAATTACCAGTAATATTGGTGGTGTGATTACCTTTTTTATTAAAATACGCCAGATCGTTTCCCCTTCAAATCCCATTTTTTCCAGTTCATTTTCATTTATCTTAGTGTTAACTGTTTATAAATCTCCCAACTGATTCTTATTATTGCTGCTTCTTTAAGGTTGAGGATGCTGTTGTGCTTGCATTTGGCCAACAAAGAAGACCAAATTTGGTTCAACAATTCCCCTCTGGTATGATTCATTTTCATGGTCTAGCTTTTCTTATTCAATGATTACAGTCAATAAGAGCAGTATAATTATGAGAATTAAATTTCATCTTGGTTTTGTCCACCTTATAAGTTCATTTGTTACTACCTCTTTGGAATGTTTATTTCGACGTAGCTTTTCTTATGGATCCTTGTTGACCTCTTCCATGACTTTTTTCTCTGGGTTTTGTTTCTGTTCTAGAGATTCATTAGTTTCGGCCTTTTTAAACTTCTATTTTTATATTAGCTTTACAAGAAGCTGTATCTTTGTCCAATATGCAAAAGAACTGTCACAGATAACTATTTATGACACGTTAAAGCCTCAAATTTTCACTGTAATACTATTAGGCAGCATTTAGGATGTCCTTCCGTATAAAGCTCAGCCAGATCTTCGTTTTATCTTTGAAATCCTCTTTTCAAGAATGTGTGGGTTGTAATTTGTATGCTTAAATTTGTAGCTTGTTTTTCATTTTGTGGCAGATCCCAAATCATCAGTCAATCCCAAGTCTATGGAGGCATTTGGTAATAGAGATGCTCTTATGCTCTTATGTGTTTTTTTTTTTTTTTTGGCGGAAATACTTCTATTTAGGGATGCCATATTTATTGTAAAATGAACCATCTCAGTGATTGCGACAGCTGGTGTTTTGGGTTCTTATTTCTTATGGGCCTAAATACTTCTATTGAAGGATGCCATATTTTCTGATCAGGGAGAAAAAAAAATGAACCATCTCTGTGATTGTGACAGGTGGTATTTTGGGGTTTTTATTTCCTATTGGCGGGCACATGTTTTATTGGTGGTTTGCTATCGATCAAAAGAACTGTTTCTATGTCTACAATCTACTGAATCCTCTGCTTTATGCTTCTGTAATTTCTTAGTCCTAGAATTGTTCTAATCTAGACAAGCATACGTGCTTATCAAGTTTTTATATGGGAGTGACAGACAATTTTTTTTTTTTTGAAAAGGGAGAATGACAGACTAACATCCTGCTTTTAAGTGGTATAACTTTTTACTGTTCCCTCTATGTCCTGTATTAGAATTTGTTGCTTATTGTCCTATTTCATAGGGCTTTTGATATTCTTTTTTATTCTTTCCATCTGGAAGGGTTCAAAATAAAGCACTTGTGCATTTTGGTATTTGGATATTGTGTTCTACATATGCATTCCTTGTGTTTAACTTCCAGTGCCGAACGAATGTTAGAATTTTTGCATTCTGCTAATTCCAATTCATGTGATTGAGGATCTCAAGATACAGTTGGTGCATTGCCACTGTGTATAAGACCAGTTGATCCTATAACCAACTTCGGCTTTCATATTCTTCATTGCAGAACTAAGTTCAGAGGAGTTGCAGGATGTTTCTTTCAAGCAGGTCTGCTTGTTGCTTTGTAAATTCGTTCATCTCTTCATGATGCATGCTTATGCTATGGTGATGTACTTGTGCTTATGCTATTGTGGTGTACTTGGATTCCTTTTGGATCTGATTGTTCAGTTAGTTCAGTAGCATTTTTCATTGCCATATATGTAATTCTTCAATTCCTCCATTTTTCTGTTATCCGGGTATAAATTCTGCATGGATAGTAAGATTTCCATAAGTATTTTTCTATTCTTATGGTAGAAATATAGAGTTTCTGATGACGTATTTAAGTACTTGTATTTAATTCTCTGATTTCTGCTTGAAATTACTAATTGATAAACCTTTGAGAAATTTGTGGGGCATCCCGAGGCTTTCTGTTACTTTTTTGAAATCCAGCAAACATGCATACCTCGAAAAAATACCTCGAGAAGTGCACAAAATTTGTGATGTGTGCATCTTATTCTTTCTTGTTGTTACCACCAAACCGAGTTTGAATCAACACCATAGATTGAAATTCAAGCACTTAGGTATATGTATTTTGTTGCAATTGCGTTACGGTTTCAGATCCACTCACAGTGTTAACACCCCCTCCGTCCCATTTTGTTTGTCCATTTTTCCTTTTGTCTCTTTTGTGTCTGTTGCCTATATCTTTCAATCTATAATGTTTTGAGAAAATCTTATTTACGGAGGTGCTGTAAACAAGTGTTTACAACACTCAATTGTGACCGTCCAAAAGTGTTTTGGACGGTCGGGTCGGGATGTTAATGAAACTTTTTTGGGGAAGAGTTAAACTTTTCCCTCATTAAAATCCGGACTGAACACTTTTGGACGGCTGTGATTGGTTGGTGCTGCAAACATATTGTTTACAGCACCTCCGTAAATAAGTATATCTCTAATGTTTTTCATGATTTCGACATTTGTATTACATAACAAATTGAAATCTTTGTATTATAGAACAAATTGAAATCTATCAAATAAGATTCATATTGCATATTTTTCAAGATCCACATTGAAAGATATAGGCAATAGACACAAAAGAGACGAAAGGAATACTGGACAGAGTCACGGAGGGAGTCGTTTTTTTCCCTTGGTAAAAGTGTTAATAGTTTTAAATGCAGATCCCTCTATAAGCTCGGGTTGTCCCTTCAGAGCTGATTATAGAAGTCTATATCCTCAGAACTGTGTTAGGCTAGTCTAGTCCCTTTAGGAACGTAGGGTAATGTGTGCTGGTCCATTTAAGTTAGATGGTAGACTGAAATCTTTATGCAGAGTGTCCTGAAAACTAGTTGACATGCAAGAATGTCTTGTTTTATTGAAGGTTTAGTGTGCATTTGAGTTTGAAGTCATGATAATTCGCAGACTTTTTATTTTAACTTTCATACGGTGTATGGTCAGGCTTGGCTTATATATTTTTGGAGAAGAGCCAAAACTCATGGTGTAGAAGAAGATATTGCGGAAGATCGACTTCAATTTTGGATCAGCCGTAGTGGGCAGTCTCCAACCTCACATGATGCTGTTGACGGTAATTAGCTCATGTTGTAGCATCTACTTTACATATTTACATGTTTGATTAAACTATCGGATGAGTCCACGACTCAGGGCAACCCCAATCCCCGAAACACCATCTGGCATGCTTTGCCTTCTAGTTGGAGTGTGGAAACTATTGGTAGAAAGCATAACAAAGAGAATGGAGCCTAGATTATGAAAATGGAGGGGTTGAATATTCTTTGATATTATTTACATGGTCAAGAGGTGGCCTATATTTGGACCTGCTCTTCATTGCTGTCACAAGGCCATTTCTTGCTTGAATTTGACCACAGGAGGATGCACATTCAATCCTTCACAATGCAAGGGACTTGGAAAACATTTTCATGGGCATTTGGCACTGAACACATCTAATATGATAAATGGAAGAAAAAGAGTACCCAATATTGAAAATAAATGATCAATATATGATTTTCTACAAAAAAATCCTCACCACATTATGGCTTGCATTGTTTGTTATGTTGCAGTTGGTCGAGGGATGACTGAACTAAGGAAACTGGGAATAGAACAGCAACTGTGGGAGGCATTGCGCAAGGAAATTGACCAGCCCTCTTTAGCCTGAGTCGCTGACACCAAACTCGCCGCAGAATCGGAGACACAGTTATGATTGCAGTGACCATGTGTGTGTTGTTTCTTTTCCCTCTTTTCTTCTAGGTATTTTTTCTGATATTTTCCTACACAAATTGCGTCCAGGTTGTTAGGATGGTCTTTTTTGTTCTGTGTATTTTCTTGTATCTTTTCTGGTTGCCGTTGCCTCTCTTTTTCTTCTTTGGTAGTTTTTTTTTTTTTTTTTTTTTTGGGGGGGGGGGGGGGGGGGGGGGGCGCATTTGTAAAATGGATCTGATACTACATACCAAATTAGAAGTTATATATTTGTAGAAGAATAAATATTTATGCCTTTGAAAAGCGAATATATTTCTTTCTTTTTTTCTGTGTTTCATTTAGCACGAGTCAAGGATAGCGTAACCGAAGTAGTTTGATTGGTTATTCTGTCTTTGGATCTTGGATTTATGCACCCGCTTGTTTAAGAATAACCAATTTTCAAGTTATTTTTGTCTTCTTTTTACCCTTGATGTATTATTGTCTTCTGAGCTCATGACCTTGAGCCGGGGGCTCGCAATGGATTTGCCATTGAGTTTATTTTTGTTTTAACTTTTCCAGGCAACTCTCCAATTCCTCATTCAGTTGCTGGGAAACAAAAGGAAAAAAAAAGAGTATCTAATTTTTTTTTTTCATTTTCTGTTTTCCAAAAAATAATACTAGGATTCATGTCTTGGGTGTTTCTCAAAACTTGTTTTTGCAAAAAACCATAAGATTTGCAGAAATCTTACATCGTTATACTCTTTCTTAACATAATTACCCTACTGTTTTATTTTTCTTACAAATTTCTTTTATAAAATGAACGCATATAGGAAAATATGCTTTCATCCCTTAATTTCAGTTCGCTAAGAAAATTTTGAGCATAATTTTCAAACAATAAAGTCTGAAGGATGTATATTAAAAGACACCTTCCTCAGTCTCTGCACTTCTTGATCCTCAATGACATGAATGAAATAAAAATAGCCTAACAAATGTCATCCCTCAATAATATCAAGCGCCACCCGAGCCAAGTCACATGTGCCGCTAAGGCCACATTTCATTGACTTGTGCCCCCAACAAGATTGAGCAACTATCTACATGTTCACGTGGTGCCCTTGTTCCTTTAACCACCTTATAATCATGTGGGACTTATACATTGGCATGATTGTGCAGTGTTTAGGAGTCTCGGACACCATGTGATCGTAACCCAAGATCAACCAAAAATTTCCAAGACCAAAATTTTTCAAGTGTTTGTACATTCGTCCATGACATAGGCTGCGAAAACAATCACGAAGTTAAATAACGAGAACAAGAAGAAAAAACAGTAAAACATGAAAAAACAAGAACTTCAAGAAAACGTCCTTTCTTTCATGGGAACACAAATCCAACAGCAACATCATCCCAAGATTCCCAACCCTGTTGACCTGAATTATGCGAGCAATTCCTAATGTATAGAAACAACACTTATGAAACCTAGCCACTAAATCGGCATCTGATTCTACCCTGCAGACCAATTTGTATCAGACTTGCAACAATAATACCCAACTCGAAAGAAGAGGAGTAATACAAAAATTGTATAAATAAGCTCAAAAAGTAGAACACCTGATCTACGTTGCAAGAGGTTCGGGTAACCGCTCGGGAGTTACACCAGTGTATCCGTTTAGAACCGTAACTTTGCCGTCCGAATCGACATCTACAATTACCGAGTCGCCTTCTGTGATATCTCCAGCCAACATCTTTTCAGCCATGCAGTCCTCCAAGAGTCTCATTATGGCTCTTCTAAGGGGCCTCGCTCCATAGCTCGGTTGGTACCCTTCATCCACCACTCTATCTTTAAACCGCTCCGTCACCTGAAGCACTATCCCCTTCGCCTTCAACCTCTCAAACACTTCCTTCAGCATAATATCAGCAATCTCCTTAACCTCAATCTTTGTGAGTTGCCGGAAGACAATCATCTCATCCAACCTATTCAAGAACTCCGGGCGGAAATACTGCTTGAGTTCCTCCTGCACGAGGCTCTTGATTTGGTTGTAACTCGTATCCTTCTTGGCATTCTCCTCCAAATCGAAGTCAAAGCCTAATTGTTTGCGACGGCGGCCTCCCTTCACGATCACGCTACTTCCCACATTTGACGTCATTATCAACAGGGTGTTCTTGAAATCCACGGTCCGCCCTTTGCTATCAGTCAACCTTCCGTCCTCAAGAATTTGAAGCATCATGTTGAAAACATCTGGGTGCGCCTTCTCGATCTCATCAAAGAGCACGACGGTATAGGGACGCCGCCTGACGGCCTCTGTTAGCTGGCCTCCTTCGGCGTACCCAATGTATCCGGGTGGCGAGCCGATGAGCTTGGAGACAGTGTGTCTCTCCATGAACTCACTCATGTCAAGGCGGATCATGGCATCTTCGGAGCCGAAGTAGTAGGCGGCTAGTGCTTTTGCCAGTTCTGACTTCCCGACGCCGGTGGGACCAGAGAAGATGAAGCTAGCAATTGGCCGATTAGGGTTTTTAAGTCCGACACGGGCACGGCGAATCGCACGGCTGATGGCCTCTACGGCTTCTTCCTGGCCGATGATTCGCTCATGGAGAGTCTCTTCCATCTTGAGGAGACGCTCAGATTCATCAGTCGATACTTTATTAACCGGGATACCGGTCCACGTGGACACAATGTGCTGAATGTCCACTTCTGTCACCACGGGACCACTGTCCCCTGTTGCTTCGGTCTCTGCTTCAGTCATCTCTTTGCCTTTGTCTACAAGAGCTGTAATGTGAGCCCTAAGGTCCATTTCTCTATCATGCAAGGTCCCAGCCTACTCGAAAAAAGTTTAATGTTGTAAGCCTTTTGAAGGAAACATTATGGTTGGTTATTTCTAATAGGTGTCGAACAACGCAATGGTTCAGTGTGGTTTGTAGTGCTTCTACATGTTTCCGTGACAGTTTCTGTATGTTCCAGTGGTACCAATGGGTAATTGTGTTTGAAGTGAAACAAAAATGTTTCAGCAATTTCTGTTGGGAAAAAGATAATTTTGTTCCTTGACTATGACAAATCTTTCCAACTAAACAAGATTTTACCCACAAGTCTCCCGGTCAACTGCGTCCTTATAAAGATCTTCGTCATTCCCCAAAAAAAAGCAATCCAACATTGAACTGATGAGGAAACATAATATAATTAAGTACCTTTTCGTAGTCCTGGCTGCGAACAGCTTCATTCTTCTCTTTCGTAATCTGCCTCAGCTCTTTATCAAGCTCTTTAGCCGCCTCAGGGAGCTGCAAAGTACAAGAAATGTAACTCAATCACCTTAGACGTGAAACAGCGAAAATGGATAGCAGTATAGCACTAAGGGCGGCATAATCTTCATACCTGAGCATGACGAAGCCGAACACAAGAACCAGCTTCATCAAGCAAGTCAATTGCTTTATCAGGTAGGAAACGATCACTGGAACACACACAAAAAAAACCATCACATGCAGAAATTAGTACAACTGTCCTAAGAAAGAGGTCACAGTGTGTAAGTATACCCATACGCACAAATCCGGGAAAATTAGCCATCCATTAATCATGTAACTTACAGGGGAACTTTTGACCCCAAAATAAAAAAAAGATCTTTGTCCAATTTGTATCACTGTGCTCACATGTTAAGTCATACAGGATTCAGTAAAAGTTCGAACTTAGTTAAATGTGATTTGTGAGTGCCCAAAAAAATAAGCTGTGATCAGTCTTTCCAGCACCTTTTTCTTCTTTTTTTTTTCTGTGTTATCGTATTTCTATTTACATTAGTAGATGAGCAAATGGAGCATCTCTCAGAGTGATCCCCAAGGAATGGTTTGCTTAGTCATTTCTCACATGTCCAAACTCAACCACATATATCTAATAAAAGTAAGAATTCCACCCAGTACTACAGAATGTAAAAACGATACCCATCGTTGCTGGCAGAAGATAGCCTATCGGCTAATAATCAGTCTATAACTAGCAATAGTTCTATGACTGGTTTTTAAACTACAACTTCCCTAACCTGTGGTGCTTCTTTACATCTACTACTATTTTATTTCTATTTAATTATTATCGTTCTTCAAGGTTTGTGAAACACACTACAAAAGTTAATGTGCTACCAACCTACCTAAACTTATTCCAAGAAGTCCACATTAGAGCTTTAAAACTTATTTGTAAGAACTTAGATATAACAGCATGTTTTATCCTGGCCTCAGTTACAGGACTAACATTGAATATGCATATTTTCAAAGGGATAGGTGCTTTTATCCAGAGGAGCTAATAATTTAAATTAGTGATGACATGAGTGGCAATACTACTGCCACTGCTGCAGTCAAGAAGAACTAGAACCAGCATTACAGCTGCAAGGCTAAAAATGCATTTACCCATACAAGTACTACCGTCAGTTACAGCTGTTTCAGTTTATTCTCCGATAGGTACATACATCTAATGCATACCAGTGTCACTGACTTTGAGCACATGTAAAGAGTACGAATATCTTTTGAAATTGAATAAGTGCATTCATATAATTCCAAGCTTATTTATAGCTGTTTCATTAATCTTATGTATCAGTGTCACTTAGTGCAGTAGTACAGGAAAAAAAACTACAAAAAGTGTTTCCCACATAATACCAAGTTTAGTTATAGCTGTTTCGGGTTATTCTCCAAGAGATACATTCATTTCGTGTATAAGCGTCACCAATTCAGTGCATACGTACAAAGTATAAACATCTACAGAAACTGTTACATAAACTACATACCTAATGTACTGGTATGACAATTTCGCTGCAGAAACTAATGCCTCGTCTGTGTAACGAAGCTTGTGGTGCATCTCATATCGTTCTCGGAGCCCTTTCAAAATCTCTATAGTTTCAACAACAGTTGGTTCAGGCACCTTCACTGGCTGGAAACGTCTCTCCAAGGCTGGGTCTTTCTCAATGTGCTTCCTATATTCATCTAGTGTTGTGGCCCCAATACACTGTGTTGGTTGGGATAAAAATAATTATTTCCATGTAAACTAAGCTAATGAGAAGCTTCAACAGAAAACATATGAGCACTAACAAAAACTTTGAGTAATGTGTCAAAAAAATTAAGTACCACAGTAACTGATTCTCAGAAGTGATCTTAGAAATCTCAAAGAAACATATTCCACCTAACCAACACATGATCAAAACATTGAAAATTTTCGATCAAGCACTTCGGGTGTCCTTTTGAATAAAATTCTACTAAAGCTTTACAACATGATTAAAATTGGCAGCACTTCACAATCCTGCATGTGTCAGAGAGAACCAACACAATCTTTATTGTTATAAATTACCAACACTTCAAAGTTCTCTTCTTTTTATGAGTAGACCAGAAGCACTTTCTCAGGAAAGAAAAAGTTTGAGCCCCAAGGGAAAGAGGACGAAAGAATCAGTTAACATGATACTGTTCGCACACTCATATGCCTGCCACAGTGCCACGTAAATGTCTTACTTCAAAATACCTATTGGGCCAACATATTTGTTACATGTCAAATCCAAAGACATGATAAATAGTCAGAGGTGAGAAGAAAAGGCTAAAGTGAGAGCTTAAAAGGAAATTAACTCAACAAATAAGAGAGCATGAGTATGAAATGGTTCCCAGTTTGCCCACAACATGTATCAAATCCTTATTGATGCACATGGCCAAAACTCTAGAAAGCAAAGCTATATGGTTAGAAATTTAGAATGATTGTGTAAGTCATACCTGCAATTCACCTCTAGCAAGAGCTGGTTTGAGGATGTTTGCAGCATCAATTGCCCCCTCTGCTGCTCCAGCTCCAATTAATGTGTGCACCTCGTCAATAAATAGAATTATATCATCGCTTTGTTTAATTTCCTCCATCAACTTCTTCAGTCTTTCCTCAAACTCTCCCCGATATTTTGTGCCAGCAACAAGAAGACCCATATCCAGTGTAATAACCTGCATTACCCAAGCATAGACGGTATAATATTCCAATTTTCAAAGGAGAAAACAGACAACAATAAATTTAATCAAAACTACAATCAGCAGATAATGACCTTTTCTCTTTTGTGGGTGCATCTGGGTAATTATTCAATCCTATTAAACAAGAATGTCTCCGACACGAGAACTTTCACAAATTAAAACTCATAACACCTATTTTGCAGCCCCAGAACTGAAAGGGAATTGGATTTAATGATGCAAGAAATAGTCATGCCCCATCCTCAAATATTACTCACTACCAAATTATCAAAGGAAGGATTTTGAGCTATCAGGAGAGAAACTTACATGGGAAAGACTAATGATGTTTACTTTCCCAGAAGCCAATGGAGAAAATGAAGTGGTTGTTAAGATGTCAAAATCAAAAGTGGGTCACTATGAATATTTGGGCGATCATCTGCACAAGGAGAAACCCAAGGAGGTAAAGTGGACTTTTCCCTCAATTAAATCAGTTAGGATACATAAAACCTTGCAGATAGCATTGGCTAATATCCTCACAGACAGATCTAAACCTACACCCAATTTGAAAGCGATATCCCTTTTTTTAAGAGAATTTTGAAAGCGATATCCAAGTAATAAGCTTTTCGTGTATGTGTCAAGTACAGTAATGCGCATCCCCAAGCAGATCCTTATTGAACATATAGAAGAAAGAAAGCGTGAAAGAATGAAGTGGACAGTGTCAATTTAGCATTGAGTTGACACAGCATTGAGGCAGTATATGGACCATTTAAATTGCACAAAAACTTGAAGTCTATAGCAAATAGCATCTGTGATTCACATATGGTCCTACACTACCATCAATACAAACTTCTACTCACCATCTTTCCTTCTATGGTTTCTGGAACATCACCGTTCACAATTCGTAGAGCAAGGCCTTCTGCAATAGCTGTTTTTCCAACACCAGGTTCTCCAACAAGGCATGGGTTATTTTTTGTCCGGCAACCTAAAATTTGGGTCACACGTTCTATTTGCACCTGCCTGCCAACAACTGGATCCAGTTTACCCTTCAAATGCAAAATAACCAGCTTAGGTACCATCTCTCTAAAAAGCAATGCCATTCATATACATAAAACCTATGAAGCACGCGTACTTCGAAAATGTCGCCGTACCCACGTGAGTACAGCAAAAACGTACCGGGTATGGCAAAATTGTGTCGGGTACTTTTGGTAATTTTGGGTACGGCAAGGGTACGGCACGGGTACGTTTTAGCCCAAAATGATTTTTTTTTCAAAATTTCTGGGATTTTTTGTGAATAATTATAAAATGTGGGCTTATTGTGTAATTTTTGTCATTTATAAACACAATATTACACGGCAAAGATCTTGGAGATCGATCTAGGGCTCCAAATCGGGAAAAAAAATATAAGTTCTCTCTCTCTCTCTCTCTCTCTCTCTCTCTCTCTTCATCTCTCTCTATATATTTTCTTTTATCGATCGAAATAATCTCTCTGTATATATGTAGTGTAATGTATATGTATATATGTATCTGAAATTCTGAATACTAATAGATATGCAGTAGATATGTATATTTATACTAATTTTGCTTTTTATTGGTAAAATAAGGTTATATTTCATTTTATGCAATAAAAAATAGAAAATAATTATATATATATATATATTCGCCGTAGCCGTACCCGTACCCTACTTTTTTGGGGTTTTGCCTTTTCCCGTACCCGTACCGCGTACCGGTACCCGTGCTCCATAGCATAAAACTCAAGATACCTCCTCTGCCAACTTTGTCAAGTTAGTGCCATACTCCTCCAATGTCGGCATCTTACTGCCAGTAGATCCCCCTCCAAAACCTGCACTGACAGATTCTGAACTTTCTCCGACCATTCGAATGACCTACTTTCCCAATTGAAGACTCTAATTTAGTCAACTAAAAACTTCAGGAATCAAACAAAATGAAAGGGGCAAAACAAACACTTGAGATGATGGCCAAACTTGCCTGTGTGCGGATGTTTTTTGGATCAGCACCTAAACTTTCAAGAATCGTTGCAGCCACGCCTTCACCCTCACTAAGCAATCCCAACAGCAAATGCTCCGTCCCTATATAACTATGACCTGAAACACTCAATCAAAAAATAAATCCATACAAAGTTTTTCTGCATATTAGCATTACAGAGAGCAGGAAGGCATACACAAGTGGAACGAATTATTTAATAATTCTTGCTTAGAAGTTCAAAAACCACAGCGCATTGACCATAATTTTCTAACCAAGAAAAGGAGCCAAGCGACTTACCAAGCTTGCTGGCTTCCTCCAGAGAGAGTTCCAAAACACGCTTTGCAAGAGGAGTAAATGGAATCTCCCCAGAAACAATTCCACTACCACGCCCAATGATCTTCTCCATTTCAATACGGGCATCTTTCAAATTGATTCCCATCGATTTGAGAACCTTAGCAGCAATCCCAGTTCCCTCTCCAATAAGACCTAACAAAAGCTGCTCTGTCCCAACATTATTGTGACCTAGACGTTTTGTTTCCTCTTGTGCAAGCATAATGACCTTTATTGCTTTTTCTGTGAAACGCTCAAACATGGCTTTAGGAACAAATCTCCTAGACTTTCTTTGGCGATTGGAGATAGCGGGTGCAAGCGTAGAGTGGAAATCAAGGCCAGGTCTAACCATTGTACCAAAAGCATTAGAACCTCGCAACCCCGAAAAACTTGCCATCCTAAGGGGAGAGAATTGTACATTACATACCATTCTCACTGTCCTAATCGTTTTGCCATAGCCCTTGATCTGGCCACGCCACAAAATAGGATTTGAGTCATTTGACAAAGGTAAATACGTCAACTGTGCGAGAGCCCTATCCATGACTTCCTGAAGTGGTTCTGCATTCAATAACCGTAAACTCAAAAGCCAATCCATACAAATGAAGAACGCAAAAAAGAAACAGGAAAAAAAAGCATCTTAGTATCCTATATCCAAAAAGACAACCTACGTTATGTGGACTAAACTCTGGTACAGGAGTCAGCTGCGGGTATGTGTCTTACGTGTCAGATTCATCTCACTGACACATGAAGGCACAGCAATGGTGTTCATATTTAACTGCATTTTCTTTCTTTTCCGAAGAATAAATGGTGTTTGCTATTTGCCTTCGGGCACTTCATGTGTTTCATAGTGCTGCAGTAAACAACTTATACGCATAGTTCAGTGAGAATTTCAAATACAAAAATATGCTTGCTGGCCTGCTGGGCCAATATCATTAAACACGTCCGTCACATTTTAATAACCTTGCATATTAATACCCTTGCAAGTGGAGTGGTAGCCAAGTGGAAGGCACCATGTACTCCCATACATTTGGCAGGGTTCAAATTAACTACTCCAATTAACAATGCTGACTTTTCCCAAGAAAAAAAACAAACAAACACGCGTACTTTTCACACTTAGAAGGGTAAATTTAACATAGAGGACAACTAAACTCGGGGTAGAAGTGATACAAACGCATTAACGAAGACTGAAATTGACTGAAAATTATGACAACGGGCTGCTGATAGATACTTTTCTACAACTGAAAAATATAAACTATAAACTAATTAGCTATTGGCTCATTGCATCAGAAGAATTCAGGCCCAAGGAAAATAAACTAACACTACCTCCATCCCAAAATGACCATAGCCCAAAATTGGTCGATACTTTCAATGACCATAGCCCAAAATTGTAAATTTTTAAGCATCTGAATAGAAAACAACAGAGAGAGAGAGAGAGAGAGAGAGACGACCATGGAAAGACAGAGAGGGAGACGGAGAGAGAGAGAGAGAGAGAAAGGGACAGAGAGGGAGAGAGAGAGGTACTTGTTCTTATCGTCGCCGGCGCCTCCGAACGTCGCCGGTGCTGACTGCTGAGGCTTGTTGGATTTATGTAAGATTTTGGGTTTAGGGCTGAACGTTATATAGACATTTCTGTTTCACAAAATTTACCCTGAAACTTTATGATATTACGAATTTTACCCCCAAGAAATACTCCGAAATTATTACGAATTTCACCCTAGAAAGACTCCGAAATTATCATATTCACCCTTTCATGTCTCAGTTATGGCTTGTTTGATAACTTAAATTCAGCACTTAAAATTGAATCAATTAAGTAATAAGTGATTCAATAGGATTGATAATGACATTATACATTACTTAACAAATTAAGTACTACTTAAAATGTGGGCTAAAAAGTCGAAAAAATTAAGTAGATGAACTCTGACTGAATTCACTTGCACCATTACCACCACTATTGATCATTACCACATTATAGTAACTAAGGGATTAGATTCAATAATGAGACTTAGATTAAATAGACATTATTTACAGTTTCCACGTATGATACGACAACTCTCCAAAAAAGTACATTACTTAAAATGTGGGCTAAAAAGATTGAGAAACTAATTAAGTATGAGTTGTAATGTTAATTCTTACCATTTCTGACTGAATTCTGTGTACTTCCAACAATTTATACTGTTTGTGTTAGCAAACAGCACCCTTCTTGTTTCAAGAAGAAAACAACCCATACCACAACCAACTCCACACAACCCACCAACTCGCAGAAAACTTTGCCAATGAAATACCACTCACCAAAAGTGAAATGCCTCCTTCTCACCTTGAGGTGGAGATTCCCCCGACTAAAAATATGAATGAGACACCACCACCACTATGTTATAATGCAAGTAAAATGATGGATGATGTGTTCAATGAGATTTAATACACTTCAAAGATGAGGATTAGTCCACTATCACCACCACATAAATTCACCACCGTTGAAAAGTTAACTCCCTAGTCACATAAAAAACATCACCACCACGGCCTCCGATTATAACCATCATTGCAGAGACAGATTTTGGGTAAATTTTAACACATTGTCGGGCAACACCACTGCCTGTTGGAAATACCGTCAAAGAAAGCGGAATGCATCACCTAGGAGATATAACTGTTTTTCCACTTGTGTCATGCCTGTTGAACGAATTTGAGTGATGCTAGGTTAAAATTGCTCAATACTTTGAACAATCTCGAAATTTTTACTATAGATAGAAGATCATAGAGGAACAGAAAAATTTCCAGAAATTTCAGAACTTTCAAACTATCTCAATAAAATTCCCCAAAATCAGACAGACATGAAATTTTCACTCACTGTTCTAAACTACTTTAACTACACAAAATCCATTCTCCTATGACCTAATTAGGATTAAAACTACAAGAATATGCAGGTATATACAAGTTTGATCAAAACCCAAAACATTACCTTCATTATTTTTCCCAAACCATCGAACTCCACCACCAAATGAGCCATGCATTCCACCACCAAGTACCACTATTATCATGTATTGCACCATGTAACATATAGCACCACCACCACAGTCACATCACCATCACTCCACCACCACCATTACACCACTATCGCCAGCACTCCAACACCACCGCCGCCGCCGCCGCCGCCGCCACCACACCATCACCACCAACACAACCACAATCACCATTCCACCATTATTATAAGTACATTGTGACCATTAGTAAATTAAGGCCCCGTTTGATAAACTTATTAGACCTTGGAATTGGACTACCAATCCCAAGTGACAACCAATTCTTTGTTTGGTAACTCAAAATGGGTTAGGACTATTAGTCCCTTGGGACAAATAAGGTGGGCTTTAGGGGGTATTATGAATACCCCGAGGAGATGGTATTACCAATCCCAACCCCTAACACATTCTCATTACCAATTCCTTCTATCAATCCAATCTCATCATCTAATTCTATCACAAACAAACATGATATTAATAATCTCATCATCCAATCTCATCTCAAACAAACATACTCATTACTAATACCTTCTAATTACCAATCCCTTCTCATTATCAATCCCAATCCTAATCCCATCACCTTACGAATCCCACCCATTTATCACTGTTATCAAACTGGGCCTAAGAGAAAATCGGAACTAAAATTAATTTATCATTTTTTAAATTCAGTACTTAATATGTTTACCAACAACCTTTCAACTTAAAAAATTCAGCATTCAGCTTTCAGTACTTAATTTTTCAGTATTCAGTTTTATCAAACAAGCCGTCAGTTGTGACTTCTTGTGTCCTAGTGTCGCACAAGTAATCTCAAGTGAGTCTGACCGGTCAAATTTTTTTAAGAAGAGGTAATCTTATTTCAAAAGTCCAAAGGCATTAAAAATTTTTAGACCAAAAATGGAGAGTGCTATTTCAACGGCCGATCAAGAGTACTTGTGTTGTGGCTCAAACCTAGAATAATATTTTTGGCGGAAGCGAGGCTACAAAATTATTCTTGTAAGGGCATCCACATCAGGGTCGCCACTCACCCCTGAAAACTATAGTAACGAGCAAAACTAAAAAAAACTCCTAAAACCTACGTTTATCAGCCTCGTTGGAATAACCAGAAGAATAGCCGGAGCTACAGTCCCTCGTTGAAACACACGAGGGACTGTTCACGGGCTACTTATTATTTTATTGTTCTTGATCTGGAGCAAACAGTAATATAGGTTGCGTACCAGTCGTATGTTGGGAGAGCTTGATGTACTCCTAGATCTTATTGACGGCGTCGATGCGAGAGGCCGAGGAACTGCCGGAGCGCCGGCGAGACCTTGAGAATACCAGTGGGTTGGGTCGGTTCCGGGGCTCCGAAGACGATGACAGAGGCTTCTTCTTGGGAGGCGACCGCGGTGGCTGGGGGTTGATCGGCAGAGAGGGGCTTGGGTGTTGATCAACGGAGAGGAGCTTGATGAAGTGGTTTGGTTTGCTAATTGCTGGTGAAGTTGTCGAGTTCAGTGAATACCAGGGGAAAGAGAGTAAAGTTAGAGAGAGAGAGAGAGAGAGAGGAGTAAAGTTAGAGACAGAAAAAAAAAGATTAAGTTTTGCTCTTTTGTTTTTTTAAGAATAAAAAAACAATATTTTTAATGGGATATTTTTTATATAGAGAGTCTGATGCAGAAGACATTTATAAAATGAGTAGCTAAAGTAATAAAGTGACTTTTTAAGGTATAATTTGGTCCAAAATATAGAGATCCTGATGCGGATGCTCTAAAGAGCATCTCCAACTGCCTAGGCAGTTGGAATATTTAGCTTAAATAGCTAGCCAAAGCACAAAAAGAGGAAACCAGCAGACTCGCTTCATAGTGGGAGAAATGGCGTGGTGCTACAGTACCTCGCTCATCCGAGCGAGGTATTTCAACCTCGCTCCAGCGATTTCTTTCTCTTTTCCCTCTCTCCTCCCCTCGATTTGTCATCTCCCGCGCGAAGTTTCATCGCCCTCTCGCTTCCCCGCGCAAAGTTTCTTCCTCTTTTCCCTCTATACTCTAGGGTTGTGGAGATTTTTCATCATCCTCAACATCAACAAGGTATTCCCCTTTCTCTCTCTGCTGAAATTAATTTCAACTTCATGATTTAGGTTTAGATTTTGTGATTAATTTGTTCATCAACGTCAATTGGGGTATGAATGTGTGAATTAGATCATAGCTATAGAATTGGTACCTAAATTACATGTAAAACTAACCTGGAATTTTGATGATTGTTTTTCCATGTTCTGTATTCCCAGTTCCGACTCCTCAGTCCTCACCTTTTATTTGACGGGAAGACGACGCATCTCCCACACGCCCACACGCCCTTCTGCCTCTCCGACCATCGGTAACCCTCTCTCTCTCTCTTTGAACAACGAAGACAGCCTATTGTGCCAAGGAAAAAGATCGCCTAATTTGGATTGCAACTTTTTATTTTATTTTTTATTCATGACCATAGCTATTTCTTGTTCAATACCCATTTGTTCACATATACAATTGAAAAAAGAGAGGAGTCAGTAGGCTTGATTAACAGTTTGAATAGGTCTCGAAACAAGCAGGTGCTTTCCTAGTTGGGATCTTGATGCTAAAGAATGGTAGAGTGGTTTTTGGTGATCGGGCGGGCAGGGGGATGAGGAACTCCGAAAATTCGCTTTCGGTGATAGGGGCGGGTTTGGAGGTGTAACAGGGTTTCAAAGATTGGGGACGGAGGAGGGGAAAATCCGACTCCGACGTACCCCATTGCTATTTAATTGAAATGATTATGTGGTGTTTTAACACATTATTGTTTGGACATTTGCTTTCATTGTACTATTTGACCTTTGGGCAGTATTAATATCAAGTACTTAATAAGCAGCATGATATGCTGATGAATACATTGAGAAAATCCAGACTCTCTATTTATGGCATACGAGATGGTACTTTTCGTAATGTAGATTGCAGTGCAGAAGGTACATCCAATTATCTGAGAAGGTTGCTTCAGATTCTTCTTGTAGTGCCACAAGAAACATAGGTTGGTTTATAGTCGGCATAAATGTAGTTTTGTGTGCCAGAAATCTCAAACTCCGGTCTTTTTATGAATGGAGTTTATGTAACGAACGAAAAGAAGGGAAAAATGAACAGACGTAACGAACTCCATACTATTATTTTTGGAACATGGACCTTCTATTGGTCTAAGGTCAAGCAATTCGCAACGATTGCAAGCTAACTGCATTTTGTGTTATTATGGTGATTTGATCCAAGAAGGATGTGGACTTTTTTTTGTTCTGTTTTTAGATTTGATTCTGGATTTGGAGTTGAAAACTGAGTTGTTTTGCTTAGCATTCAGCTTATGTAGTTGGTATGGTGCTGTGAGCCTTAAGGTGGAAACAAGAACCTAAATTTTGATTCGAAACAGTCATCTATTCAGAATAAACTATTCCTAAGTAACCACATTATCCCTTACAATTAACCTTGGCCAAATTTGAGAGAAAATTCACATTATTAACCATAGTACCAAATTTCCACACATGGAGTAACTTGCAAGTCTTGCATTCATCTCCAATCTTCCAAAAAATTCACATGCTTTTGTACCCAGAACTAAGGATTGGGTGTATTTTGGTAAATATTAGTTTGTGCTTGGTGTTCTTGTAATATTTGGTTTATTATTGAAGTTGCTTCTTCTTCTTCTTTTGTCACATTTTCAAATGCATAAAATGTCACATATTTACCTTCTTGTGCCTGCTGGAAGGGGTGTGTCCTTGTTGGAAGTTGTAATGGTGAATGGTGTGGCAGTTTCTTTTCATTTTTTTTCATTTGCAGCAGTAGCAGTAACCTATGGGACTGCATTTTCATTTGCAGCAGCAGTAGTAGCAGTTCCTTAGGCATTTGCTAGAGGATCAAAAGAAGCAAGAATCTGTCAAAAATCTGCATCTCTCTTGGGCAGTTTCTTTTCTTTTTTTCATTTGCCGAGAAATTGCTGCATTTCTCTTGTCTGAGAAGAAAGTTGGTGGAGAATATAGATGAAAGGAAAAAGTAGTATGTATATAGTTGTTGGAAGTTGAAGAAAACTGGTGGAGATATAGCTGTTGGTTTTCTTTTTGCAGGTTACCGTTCGTTTTTTTTGCAGGTTACCGTTTTTCTTTTCCTTTGCATAGCCTAAAGGCTAGTTTACTGGGGTATTGTATTTGCTGGAGGCTAGCTATTTTAATTTCTGGCATATTTCCTAGCCCAAATGGCTAGGAATTGCTGGAGATGCTAACAAGTGGGGCCTCATAGTCAACAATTTAGGAGGTATGACCGAAATATCCAACAAAATTAGACTTACAATATTTCGGACAAATGGCATCTATCTATAGCAATACTACATAGTTTGGATGGTGCCAAATTGCTTATGTATTGGTTTGAATTGGTGCCCCCTTAGGTGCCTATCCTCTTTGCCGTTAGACTTGTTCTATTGACCAAACTCCGTCTGTTAGTTTTGCGATAAGAGAGATTAGGTGTCCTATTTGTCTTGGGTTGTGCATTTCTTTATATTTTGGTGGATTTCTTTGTAATTGTCGTTCGAAATTTTAAAATGATATGAATGCAATTAATTTGTAAAAAAAAAGCTACTAGTAATCTGGCGATTTTTTTGAGGAAAGCTCTATAGCAGTAGTAAAAATTGGAGAATCAACTAAGAACAACTTTGAAGTAGTATAATATAGGAAGCAATTATTGACCCATTGATTTATTGAAGCCGAAAGGTTACTCTCACCAATTCTTAGTAATTGAGAAATCGCGCAAACCTAACTTGGTCTTTTCCACAATCACAAGCTTTCGTAAGTTACTCACATCTCTTTTAACATTATATCTTCTTTTCTTTGGATGAAGGACACCAACATCGTAGCAAGGACAAAATAAAACATGACATCACATTATCAATTTCAAGATATTGCGTTTCAGAAATATAATTACCGCCGTTGTTTCATCTCGCCAGTATATGTCCATACACTTAACAAATGTATATATTTCATAAGAGATCTTTTATTTTATTTCACAAAGGGATGCATATATTATACATATCGACGGAGTTACAAAGAAAAAAATAATTATTTTTCAATCCCAACTAACATGTACTGATGATTTGTATCGTTCCAATCTTATCGGATGCCCCCGAAGGAACAATGATTTGTGAACAACAAGATACCTAAGTTTTTCTTTCTTCGTTTTTTCCCCCCTTATATATGACTACCAACGCATGCAACTGTACGTATTTCTTTAGGTCTTGGAACAATTTTTGTTCCGATTTTGTTTAGCGGTCTCTCCATCCCAACTAGTTAGCATTTTCAACTTTAGCTTTAGGCTATGTTTCGATGGCAGGGATTTTTTGTTAAAGATGCGAGTCCGAGAGAGTTTTGTCGGCATGGCGTCTATTTATAGCTTTTCTCTCGAAAATAACGAAAAAGAAGGAAAAGCTCCAATACATTAGTGTGTTGGGGAAAAACCAGGTATCCACGATCCCTACCATACCTAGAACAATGCATTCTCAACTAGTAATTACGAACAAAGATCGTCTACCCACTACTTTCCGTGACTTCCACTGTAAATTATTTTTTATTTTTTGGTAACACAGAGTGTCCTCGGACCAGCTTGTGCGCACCACAAGAATAAATCTCTAGAGCCCCAACCAGTCTTCGCTAACCCAAAGGGTTTTTACGCATGGATGGCCAAGGGTTTTTTCCTAGTGCAGGGAAATTGAACCTGAGACCTTAGGGTGGTAGGCCCCTCCATCCTGACCGATCACCAACTGCACTACCCATCAGGGTTAACTTCCACTGTATTTTTTCTGTCTGTTGCAGAGAAAAATGGGCCTAGGGTCAATTTTACCAATCTATAAAGGGCCTACCGACTGTGTCTGCCCGCACTAACGGGGATAGCTCTGAATAAAAACATCAGGGCCCAAAGACTGAAAACAGAAACTTAAAAAATGCTCACATGAAATCCAACAGCAGAAAGCAAGTTAAGCAACTGCAGGTGACAAATCTAGATTACGAGACGAATTTCACAGGTATTCACATTGTGATACTGATTGTTGACTTCCTTGAATAGTACAGATGAAACGAGAGACAAGGTTCAGCAGAAATGACTTGTGCCGCAAGTTACGATTCCATTTTACAAAAGCAGCAGAGGAACTTTTGGTCTGAAAGGGCCGTTACTTCAGCCGCTGGCAGAGGTTTCCATGCGAAAAGAAGCTCAATGCCATTTGATGCCAGCAAAAAGGTCATTATCAGCAATGACAACGAGCAAGCAAATAAGCTGAACAATAGAAGAAAACAGAAGTTAAGCTAAGTCTCTCCGAAGTTTGTGAAGAAGTTGTGAATCCAGAGGTTCTTCTTTCTCATATTACCTTTACAGCATAAGACCTCTTGAAACTGGAGACATTAATGAGGAGAACTCGATTACGAAGGTGCGAATTTCCATTGGAGCAATTTCAACCACCAGCTTTATAGGATCAACAGGACCTCCTCTCAACACTTTGGATTTATCATTCT
This sequence comes from Rhododendron simsii, assembly GCA_014282245.1. NCBI lineage: Eukaryota > Viridiplantae > Streptophyta > Magnoliopsida > Ericales > Ericaceae > Rhododendron > Rhododendron simsii. The sequence goes on from CM024964.1 coordinate 26,589,491, forward strand.
GAGAGCCTTCTACTTTCCAAACCAATCTCTTCTTTATCATTTCTTCTCTCGCTTGATTGGCCGATAAGCTCATTTCTGTAACTTTCCTTATCCTTATCTACAGAGAAACAATTTTGCGCACATTTAGTCATCTGATATAGGAGAGTGATCATGGCAACGTAATTTAAATCAACCTTTTTATCAGGAAACAGTTTCTTCAGTTCTACACTTGCCAGTACTGAGAGATCCTTGTCCTCTCCAACCTAGAATCATAGAAGCAACAAGAGTTACTTTAAAAAACAAGTTCTGCATTATAGAATGCAAACTTGGTTTTCATTTACCTCTGAGTTATCATGATGAACTTAGTTAATTTGTATAGCTAATAAAATTCAGCAAGACACGAGCAAGAGTTAGGTGGCGGCAAGGGGCTGCCACCACTGGTGACAACAGTGGCGGTAGGGGTAGGTGGTGGCGGAATGGCAGCAGTGGTGGTATGTGCCAACAGCAGTGATGGCAGCAGGGTGATGGTGGTGGCAGTGTCCTCGTAGTGGGTGGCAGTGTGGTGGTAGCATTCAATATCCTGACAATTTGTACGGGCTTTCCACAATTTGAAAGTGGGAACCATTTTCCGGCAAAATAAAACTCAGTTTCATTGACGGTAAAAAAAAATTCTTGCTTACATTCTCCATAATACCAAACACCAGACAACATTATAAAATGTTTTCAAGACAAACAGATGGCATAATGAAAGTGCATGGCAAACCAAAACTTAAAAGATTGAAAACTTGACAATGTTAGGTTTTCCTTTTTCTTTTTGTTTAACGGGAGGAATAGAAAGACCTCGTATAAGTGTGCCAACCGAAGGAGAACTTTTCGATCTTCAAGTTCCTGCAGTATTCAGAACAATGGTATAGCACAAGGTGCTTTAGCAATGCACAACCACCTATAGAATGAACCACGCTTGCCAGGTCGTGAAGAGTACAGGTAAATACCTGGAGGGTTATCATCGCAACGTTATCCGGTAGACTGTAGGAGGGTTCCATCCCCTTAAAGATTGGCACATTTATATTCGTATCCTGCAAAATTATGAACAATAACTTATTACTATTGAGAAAGTTATCTCATGAGCTACAAGAACAATTCCGAGGTGGTTCTCTCACCTGCTCTGTGACGGCCAACAGAAATGGGGAATATATCTCCTGACCAAATGATCTACGCCACTTAGCTCCTTCTCCAAGAGGATCAATTCTGAGATAAAACTTCCCTTGGGCCTGTGAGAATCATGATTTAACCAAATCATTAACCACGTGTGGCTCGTGCCTTACAATCAATTCCATAACAAAATTGAAGCTGCAAAATTATACTTTCACATTCCATTCACAAACACTGAAATGTGATCATGAAGGCCTACATCCAAAATCACGTTAGGAAAGCATGAAAAATATTCGATTACAATGTGCTTACTGTTAATCCACTGCATTTGTTATGAACACACACTGTTTCATTTAATGCCTCAGCAACACCTCTACCATCATCATGACGCAATCTCCTACATAATAGAAACCAGTTTATCTATCCTGGAACTGATATAATTGGGAGATTCTAATTGTCCTGACTTATGTTAAAGAACAAATGTAGTACTTATGAGAATTTTGGAAGAAGCAACATAATGCAAAGAACAAACCTATGGAGCATCAACTCCAGTTGCCCATCCACAATGCTGGATCCGCCCACAGATCTATCTACCAAAACTGAGAACTCTGCGCTGTCATCTTTAATGTACATTCCAAGATTAATCTGAAAGTTAACCAAACTAGACATCAATACTTCCAAGTCCAAATGGTCTAACCAAATTGTGATGAAAGTGAAACTATCACATTAAAATAGGGCACCACGAGACAGCACAGGAGCTACTCCTCCTTTCACACCCATAATGGATGTATGAGTTTAATTTGTAGAAAGTGTAAAGAACATTGTACAATTGCAAAGCCAAGATAAAAAGATTTCCATCTTCACCAGCTAACTGGTCATCGCAAGATATCTCGAGTTAAAGACATAAGTACAAAATTATTGACATATGTATTCTAGTTGGTTTTACAATAAAAAACTCAAGTTAAGGAAAAAACCACAGAGCTGTAGCATTATTCAATAATGTAAACTTCTGCCAAATTATTCGCCATTGTACCTTTCGATGAACATTTAGATGTTAAAGCTAAGAATCATGTTTCTTTAGTGACTAATGTAAACTTTGCAAAACTCCCTTAATGTGAACTCTGAATAAGTGTAGAATAATTGGCCAATGATTTCTGAAATTCGACATCCCAATTCTGGCAATTGTCAATGTGAATATTTTCTGTTCACCAAATTCTCCTTGTTTGAGCTCATCCCAAATTGTTAATTTTTTAGTCTCCGAAACTAGTATATGAGCCTAGGCGACCTCCCCAATCCTTGCCAATTGCTTTTGAGTTGAATGCTTTCACATGATATCTAGAGCTAGTCTTTTGGAGGTTATCTGCCAAGACTCTTAATTAATTGCCCCGTTAGCCTTAAGTAACTTGTTGCGATTCCTATGCTTGGACCCTTTGTTTACCTCTCCACGAGCAAGAGAAGGAACGCACGTGCAGGGGAGTATTAGCGGTTATCTCACATTGGTTAAATATAACCCCAATCCTCGTATATGAGCCTAGACGGCCTCTCCCACTCATTGTCCAATGGTTTTGAGTCGGATGCTTCAATACCCCTCTTTTACATTGACATACCCTTCCATAGTTCCATGCCGAACCAAAGTTTAGATTCGCCCTACACAATTTACCCCATGAAAAATATACCTTCACACTTACAAATAACGTCAATTACAATGTCAACTTACCGGGTAATAGTTTCCTGCAACAGGTTGGTTCACCTGAAGGTCCCAGTCAGCTCTATAATCTCGAATCTGCAAAATAAGATAATTCCTTCAGCTTCATGAGTTTGTTAGTGCTGACCTATTTATTCTGTTAAATAATCTTCTGGCACTGATAGTAAGGCATATGTCACTTGGGTAATAACAGATAGATACTACCAAATGCAAATACACAACATACCCTTTGAAGGAAATCACGTCCACTGGAATCTGTATAAAATGTCTTATTGCTTTTTACAGCTGTTGTAAACTGGGTTACAATCTCCCTTCCAATTCCATCATCAACAGGAATAGGGCCGACCTGAAATTCAGTATGTTTCCATTGCGAGAGAGCTTCAAGATGGAATTTACCTTCTTTGATATACAATTTTCCTACTCTAGTGAGTAATCACTACTAAGAACTCCTGCCAACACAGAAATGATGGCAAACAAAGGTTCACTTACAGTGAATTCAACTTCAACATGCTCCTTTTCCTTATACACTCTAGTGACCTGCCCATACAAGCAACAATAAATTACCAAGAGAATCAAGAGTATAAATTTATGTTGACCACGTGCTCAATATCAAGTATTTTTAGGTCACCATCGTTTGACGAGACTGTATTCTGTACCAGATCCTTATTTTCCTCCACATCTTATCCGCAGTACCAAATACCATCACAAGAATTCTACAGTGTGTGTGTGTGTGTGTGAGAGAGAGAGAGAGAGAGATCACATCATTTCACGTAAAAGTTGCAATTTTTTTGGTTTTACCAAACACAGTCGTCAGGCCAATAGTAACAGGTGAAGAAGATGTCACCTACGAGAAATTTACCGATGGTTTATGAAAAGCATCAGAGGCAATATCTGACAACTTAATATGTTAAGTTGTTAACCTGTAGATTGCAGCACAAAAACATAAGACGGCTAAGTTATATGATTATAGTTTGCCCCCTTATCTTAAAGATGGTGCTAAGTTCTCCAAGACATACCCTTAATGATGCAGTAGGTTTAAGGGTATGTATGTCTCCGAGTCCTTTGTAGTAGAGGGTCTATAACTAGGAGTCTAGAGTGCTCATTAGGTAGTTTCTTTTGATGTATTGATAAAAGAATATAGAGAGCTTTTGCTCCTTGTATCCCATTTTGGGATTTATCCCTCTAATGAAATCTACCCTTGATTTGGTTTGCATCACTTAAATTTGCTAACAATGGTTTCCCCTTGATATCCTTAATTCAATGAAACCAAAACAAAACAAAATAGACGAACGAAAGAAGGATTCAAAAAGGTAATACCTGATGTATCCATGAATTAATCTTCTGATGAACTTCATCAAATAGTGGTCCTCGCAATACTGTAAAGGGAATCTGCGGTTTCACAAACTCCTTAGTTGATCATTGGCATCACTAGGGCACATCCATGTCGTAAATGCTTTGAAAGCTATATTATGTACCTGCCCTTCCGATGCAATGGGGATTGTACCATTGGGACGAAAGACATACGCTCCAGAGGCCTTTTACCACAACCACCAAAATGAACAAAAAAAGGGTGAAGTTTCGAAATGTTAAGTCAAAACGATGATGCAACAGGCCAATAAAACAATATGACGAGAGATATAGAAAACAAGAGGCTCACAAATGGTGATATTAAAGCAACTGGGATATCAAAAAGATTTAATTACCTGGAAATACTTCTCGAATCCATCATAATACTCCTGGGATCCATCATCTCCAGTATAATAGCTATATGATTGCTCTATAGATGCTTTGACCTTCAAATTGGTTTAATACCAAATCAAAAGCATATTAAAAAGTCCAAAGAAAGAAAGATTAAAGTAATGTTTTCCAGAAGTTCAAAAAGAAACATCTACATTATGTTCTTTCGTCCTATCATAGCTAAAACGGCAGTCGGCAAGATTGAAAAAAGAAGGGGCCAACCAATAACATACCGAGCTTTTTGTATTAACATATTGAGTAAGTTTTCCTTCACTTGCAGAATAAATAAGCTTCAAATTCCCTGGCCCCACTTCAATGATACCGTTCTCACTTCCCTTGGATTCGTATAATGTCTGTGTTGCAAAAGTAGCGGCTGCATTTGTAAAAAATGGGACGAAAAGAAAATACAGCCTCATGTCAACATACCAAGAAATGAACTAAATGATTTCCTAGTTCCTACGATCCATAAGTACATCATATATGAAAGTTAGAAGTTTAACCTGCCCCTTTAGGAGTAGAGATGACATAAGTGCTGAAACCCAGAGGTGGAACAGATGCCGTGAAGGCAAGCCAATACATGGGGGTCACACTAGGGGATTTTCCCACATATGCAGTAGCATAGAAGTTTCTTACACCAAGAGAAACATTAGCCAGTGGTAGAAGTTGCGACTCAATTTCTTGTCCGCTGGAATCTTGAACACTGACATTCCCATGGATCACCTAATAGCAAGTCTATGCATTAGATACATAATTCAAGAATCCTCAAACAATTTGTTAAAGTTGGCCACAAGAAAATGACAAAAATTGATGAATTAGTACCATTAATATCCAGTCATTATCCTTTTTTCAAAGGGAAAGAAGATGAATGTTTTCATGCAACTGGGAATATACACCAGGACACACATGCCCATACTACATGCCTACAACAGTGTATCCTTATTCTTCATATAGCAGCTTTCTTCAGGTAAAAAAGTAAATAAATAACAGCGCTGCTATTTCTGATATGATAAGAGGGTAACATGCTGCCATGCTACACCATATAACCCCCATCCTTCCTTCCCCTTTTCTTCTTTTGATTTTAAGATAAGTGAAGACATGTTTCCTATTCTAAGCATTATATGCAACGTATAACAGGATCAGTACTGAGTATGGACACCTGAAGCATTGAAGAAACACAGACAAGAGCAACTTTTATAAGAGCTTTTCTCGGAGATGATACTGCAAAAGTTGACTAAGATCATGGGCTTGGAATAAACATAAAATACTCACAGGAATTTTTACAACACCATCTCTTTTCCACCCCAGGGAATTGTAGACAACCACCACCTACAGAAGATAAAACGTACCAAGTGTTCTAGTTCATGAAAAATATTCTCTTATCCTACCTATCGGGACAAAAAGACCAAAAAAATTAATGGAACATACTTCTTACCAATTTTTTTCCCTGGGATAGATCAACTTCTGTTGCAGGACAATAAGTTATGTTCAGAAGCGGACACTGGAACAAAAAAGGGAGAACTAATAAATAAATAATATCAAAGGGCAGACAAATCTGGACAGAGGGAAACCCACACAAGCAAAATCAAGTACTCTAATAGATCCCTTTGCAATGGAATAGAGAAAAACAATGTGCTGCAAATGCATTTGCCTTAACTATATCCGTATAGTATTAAGCTATTATGTTGTGGTCTGTACAGGCCCCCTAATCATTTTCTCATTGGTAAAATGAAATTATTGTTAAACTCAAACTAGATTGATGTAGATGCTAGTTTAGCTATCAAGGAAATACACCAAGCCGGTAAAATAACATCCCAGAATTTGCATTCAATACCTGGGATTTACTCCTACCCAATCCAGGTGAGAGGTTATTGATGGGGGAGGTTTAACAACTCGTAGCTTTTTGGACCCAATTAATAACTACATAATGTATTAAAAAAAGTGAAAAGAAATAAAGCAACTACTAAATAGCTCATTGAGGTATGCGGACATCTGCAATGACATTTTGAAGTTACTTTAAAGCCCGACTCCATCACAAATATTTTGGCGCAATCTTGATACCTCTTATTCTTGTTCGAAAAGAAAAGAACATAACTTTCTTGTACTTCTCCCCAATCGGAGTGAGACTTCTGGTGTCCTCTACCTCCTTGAAGCTTATACTGGTCCTTTGAGATGTGCAGTGGTTTCAGGGTTTGGACCCTCCAAAATCACTATTAGCTAGTTTCTCGTTGTGTGAAATGAATAGCAATTATATACTTCCTAGTAATTAAAAACAAAACTTGGAACACATACGGATATGAAGCTTAATCTAAGTACTCCAATTACTAAAAGAAAATAGGGTCCTCATTGTTTTGCCTGTTGAAACTTGGTCACTGAACTCCTGCATCCAGATTTTAATCCTGAATCTACCATACAAGCAAGTGAAGCTGCAACCACCTCCTCAGCCTGCAAAAAAAGGATAGCGGATTACACATGGTCATAGCATAACACTGAGAAGTAAGAGGTAATTTTTGGGGCTCCCAGATCAAATCTTCACCTCCTTGTAGCCTATATATAGCCGTTTTGCATAATCATCAGCCACATGCTGCTTTGAAGTTCCGCTAACAGCATCATGATGCTGAGCAATTGCCAGAGCATCACCCAAACTGTCAGTAGTGGGTCCTTTTTCACTCCTCCCTCTGAAAAACTCCAATTGCCTTGCAGCCTATCATGTATTGGAATCCATTCAGTACCAAAATTTGGAATCTTGCCCAAAGTAAAATAGCATAAGACAATTTTCTTATCAAAGAAAATGAAATTGGTTCCATAACCTACCAAATAGTAGCCACTCATTACCCTCACATAGCCTTTCAGACCAGGCCTACTTGTAAAATAGCCAGTCCAGTAAGCATTTTTACGGTCTGCATACCTGAGAAAGGAATACACCAAGTTCTTGTCACCTGGGTAATAATAGTGGCTTTTATTCCATATTCCAGAAGCCAAATTTTGAACTCACGGGAAGTAGTCATCCGTCTTAAGCGGCCAAGATTGATGTTCAGCATATTTTGCATCAGTGTATATTGTTGGGGTTGAATATAGTGCATTGACACGACCATCCTACAAGCATACAAGCACAAAATGACCATATACATACCCAAAACAAATAAAAAACAAAGTGCACCTTTCATACTATGAAGTTGAAGAAAGAGGGATTAAATCACGAGAATATATATTCAAAAGAAAACCAATAAACCATTATGAATAACAGTAAGCAGTATGGTTAGGTGCAGGATTTCAGCCTCAAATTTTAAGCTAGTTCACGTCAACAAGCTTTAGCTTGTTGACTTCAACCCTCTACCCCTCTCTAAATATTTTCCAGGAAACCCCAACTTCGAGCTTCCATTCTCCATTTCAAGCCTCCCAACTTTTTACAGGTATACTTAATCTCTCTCTCTCTCTCTCTAAAACAGATCTAGAGTTTCACCTTCTCTCAATGCCCCCTCTCTCGTTTTAGACATGGACTGGATGATACAGACTATCACATCAAGGATTGTTCACACACTCGAGGAGTCGTCAATAACATTATACCAGACGTTTCTTCCATTCATTGTTGTGGCCACTTTCCCAAAGACTTGTGTTAAGACGTCTTCTGGTTCTATCTCCTTTTATGATGAATCATTCTTTGATGAAACCCTCTTGTTTAGGGCTTTTGAAAGACAATTCCAAGGTTTTTCTCTTGCTCTTCTATTGGTCTTTTGTTCTGGCTGTTGGCTCTGTGGGATCTCCCTATCGAGTCGGGGTTGCCCCCTTTCTCTTTGTTCTTGGTTGGACCCCATTAGTGGACGCGAAAGGCGGTCCAATTGATAAACAAAGAGAAAGGGGGCAACCCCAACTCGATAGGGAGATCCCACAGAGCCAACGAGCAAAAGACCAACAAAAGAGCAAGAGAGAAACCTTGGAATTGCCTTCCTAAAGCCCTAAACAAGAGGGTTTCATCAGAGAATGATTCATCATTAAAGGAGTCGGAACCAGAAGACATCTTTAACACGAATCTTTGGGAAAGCAGCCATAACAATGAATGGAAGAAACGTCTGGTGTAACGTTATTGACGACTCCTAGAGCGTGTGAACAACCCTTAGATGCTATAGTTTGTATCTTCCAGTCCATGTCTAAAAAGAGAGGGGGCGTTGAGAGAAGGTGAAACCCTAGATTTGTTTAGAGAGAGAGATTAGGTATACCTATAAAAAGATGGGAGGCTCAAAATGGAGAATGGGAGCTCGACGTTGGGGTTCCGGAAAATATTTCGAGGGAGTGAAAGAGAGAGGGAGGGAGAGCATTCGCGGATTGTTGTTTAGTTATGCATGGGGGTTCAATATGCGGTCAGACAAAGAGCGTACAGTAAAAACAGTATACGGCATGTGTCTATATAATCTATCGTCAAAATGTTGCATAGTCTTTACATGAACTGAAGGATGGTTACGGAGACTAAAAGAATACTAGAATAGACAATTTATTGAAAAAAGTAAATGCAGTGCAAACACAAGCACATCCCAATAGAGATGGATATAAAGAAACAAACACATCCAGCAATGTTGGAGATAACTAACTTGATTGACATAATGAATTAGCTTGTCCATATTCCGATACCATGTGTGAGCATATTGGTACTTGAAATCTGTGCCCATGGTCCACATTATATGATTCGTGCGAGTAATATTAGCCTGAAAGAGGAAACATATCGAAACCATAAGTCTCACATGTTGTTAGACTTTTCCTTGCAAATAGTAATCTTCAAGCCAACACAAGCTTTAAGTCTGATATATCATAATTGGATGGAATTGCTGTATATCGTTCAAGCAATTACTTCTTAAAATGTTTTTTTTTTTGTACGTAATTATTACTTCTTAAAATGTTGAGCCAAGCAAATAGCTAGTTGTCGACAAGTGAATTGCAGGTGAACGGTAAGACAAAGGTCAACAGGTTCCAAATACAACAACAACAACAGAACCCATGTAGTCCTTAATCAAGGGAGGTATGGATGACGATTAGAGACAGACCTAACCTTTGGCAATATGCACAAAGTGGCTGCTCTCAGAATACCACCAAAACAGTGGCCCCCCATACCTGTTTTGCCGTGGAATCATGCCCCCAAATCAAAGCCAAACGGCATCAAAGAGGACAGGCCTAAAGGCCCAATTCAATTTCTGTGCACATTACCAGGTTTCCTTCATTGAGAGTCAATAGGTTCCAAATGTTGGGAGTAAAATACCAGCACTAGCTTACCTGTGCTAAAGCAGCAGCTACAAAAGCATTGACGCGCTCTTGGACATTGTAATCGAACAAATTGATATTATCCTTCAATGCATAAAAGACAACACTCGTCATATGATCTAATAATGTTCTACAGCATATTTGCATTATTTCTCCACACGTTTACCTGAACAATGGGGGAATCATCACCAACTTCAAAGTAGAAACCAGTTGGTGGTTCGTAATTGCGAGGGAATGCCCCGGCAAAAATCTACAATAGTACTAACACAAGATTTTATTTCCAGGAAACCGAAATTGAGACAAAAAAAAACAATCTTTTAATCTAAACGATACTGATCGCATCAATCACGAGTATAATATGAGAAATATTAGCATATTACAATAGAAGAATCAAATTGAAAATAATTTGACTCACCTGTGCAGATGAACCGAGACTTTTAGAGCCCTGCCAGACAACCTCAAGACTTTTCTCAAGTTTTCTCTTAGCTATGTCTTGGTAATCAATTCGCCCAAAGAAAAGAGAGTCAAAGCCAACCTAAATGAACAAAAGGAATGAAAATTAATCATCAACCAACAGTGTGCATTATTTTGAGCTCGATTTTTCATTTCCTTCAAAGAGATAGTCTTCAATGCCTTGGCAGTTGATGTCAGAAACAATGGTACTGAACCATCCTCATGCCGCAAGGAGTAATAATCCTGAGAGTTGTCATACCTCTGCCCCTAAAAGGTAAGCCTGCACTGCGGAATGCCCAAATGGATCAATTTGCCAACCAATTCTTGGAGTCACATTGAACTCCTCTTTAATAAACCGATGCCCAAGCGTAGTCTGATCTACCATGTCAATATAGTGTGGGGCCGCTTCATCGTGCATGCACATACCCCCATTTCTGCACACACACACTCAATCAAACTTTATCTACTACATTTACCAAAATATCCATTCCCAACCTTCTACCAACATGCTCAATCAAAAGTGGCAAACAAATATCTTGGTCTCATTTCCCATATGGACTGAACAATATATATAAGAGTCAAATTGCCAAAAATCAGAGCTTTACGGCACAGAGAGGCCTAGTTTTGGACTTTTGTGTACAATGGAAATGGGCATATGTTATTGCATACATAAACTCTAGTTGACCCGAGTTGACAAGCTGCTTGACAGTATTCTGCATTAGTTCACTCTGATCCTGCCACCACCTCTGGAAGAATGCCTGTAATAAAACATACGCCCCCAAAATCAGTTCCATTTTCAGCCTGTGCGCCTATGTGTCCATCTATACTCATACACTTAATACCCATATAAAGGCATTCCCAACCCCTCACCAAACCTTTCATCACACTTAAAATTCGATGGAAGTGGGGCAAAAATGAGCTCCAATCCTTTCACCAAACTATACTTATCTTTGTGAAAGAAAATTTCCATCAAAACAAGGAAAAGATAGTTTTGGGGGCTGATAAGCTTGGAATTTCTAAAAGAATAAATACACCGAAGCCTGTATATGCATTGATTTAAAGAATGAGGAGTGGAGCATTCAAAACAAAGGATGAATAAAGTGGGCATTTGGGATAAGTTGGGATTCTTCTTAAAGACTTGATGAAGAACCGATGTCGCGGTTCACATCGATCAAGCTTTTAACCACATTTATTCTCCAATTCGGTTTGAAAATATGGAAAGAAAGATGCTAACCTCAGCCCTAAGGGCGGAGGATAATAGGTAAAAAGGAGCATCAATATCCGAGAAAAGTGAATTGATATTGTGAGAGTGTATTAATATCCATGAGATATGTATTGAAATCCGAACTTGCTTGCATATTATCATCGCCTATTAGGCAGAGGTTAGCAAGACCCATAAAGAAAAGTAGTACACATATGTTTGTTAAGCAAATGAAATAGAAATCGACCTGTTCAACGTAAATGAACTTCCGATTCTTATCAGCCAACAACGCCGGAATAAGTGAATCTAATACATTTTGCACACACGCCGCCTGATACAAGTCGATACACACAATAATCAGCAAAAACTAAGACACCAAACAAAACGGCAGACATTTGAAGGGAAAATGCTAAAAGCAGTGGATAATGCGCTAAAAGCATACCGGTGTATTGATATCCGTAACATGTTTATGAAAATTCTAACTCATTTGTCATTATTGGCTTATTATGCACAAATAATGCTACAGATACATCACTTCACACAACACCAACCACACCCGCCTACGAAGCACTGTATGATTGATGGTTGCAAAGTAGTTTCAAAGTGGTTATTCTCTCGTAGGCGGGTGTGGCTGGTGTTGTGGTGTGATGGAGTGTTGTGTCCCTAGCATTATTGATTATACACCGCCTAGACAAGGTGCCCAATCCTTCGTTAATGTCTGATTTCAGGCCTCTTCTTGTTGCAACACTATCTACAAGAGAATGATGGTGGAGTTAACTTCTCCGAGTAGCTTACCATGGTGAAAGAAAGAGGAAAGAGATGAATATCTGCATATATATACATATATGTATGTATAGAGAGAGAGAGAGAGAGAGAGAGAGAGAGAGAGACCTGAATGGAGTTGTTGGAACCGACGTAGTACTGATCGACAGTCTTCAACCATCCGACGTCGTCGTGAGTGTGAGGGACCATATGAACGTTGAGCTTCCCTTGGACTATACCCTGGGAAGTGTTGTACACCATGTACTTGGATTCCACGCACAGAGCAGCGATCACCACTGAAATCAACAGAGACAGTCGTCGAACCGCCATTGGTGTTGAAATTGAGAAGCTCAAGAATCTCAATCGAAGCACGGGCTCTTTAATACTAGTAAAGAAGTGTTTTCGGATAGGGAACAAGACATCCGATCCGATGAGGGAATAGTGGAGAGTGCTATGTCCTTTGTCTTCAACCGGTTGTTTGGATTAAACGAGGAGGAATTGAGGTGGATAGGGATGAAGTAGTCGTTGTCGGGAAAGTCTGGTGAGAGAAATCTTATGCTTTTTGGAGGAGAAAGTGGGGGGGGGGGGGCTGCTCCCCCTTGCTGCTCCCCTTCCTGCTGCCCTCTCTTTTCGGGCTCACTCCGGTCTCGCTCCGATGATCGGAAACGTTCACTTTGTAGAGATCGTCGAGTAGAACAACCATGTCAAAAATCAGCTTGATTGGATATCATTAAGTCCTTGATCGGAACCTTTTTATTTTAAAAAGAATGGATCCGAAACACTGAATCAAATCCATTGTAACCTATGGACCGAGAGTTATATGGGCTCCGATCAGATACTTAATGATATCCAATCAAGCTTATTTTTGACATGGTTGTTCTACTCGACGAGCTCTACAAAGTGAACATTTCCGATCATCGAAGCGAGACCGGAGTGGGCCCGAAAAGGGGGGGCAGCAGGAAGGGGAGCAGCAAGGGGGAGCAGCCCCCCGCCTGGGGTAGCGTTCGCCAAAAAAAGGCCAAGAGATGATGTGGAAAGCAAATGGTCACATGGGGAGAACTGGACACAGGTTGGAAATCTGATGGTTTTCGTCACCCATTGTAGGTTATATCCAGCGTTCATTTTAGTAATTTGAACCATCTATTTTATAGTGTCCGCAAAGTTATATGTCCACGTGAAAATATAGCTTGATCGGACACCAGTTGCTATGTAAAAATATAAAATTTTGGTTTTCAACATATACTGTTTAACTTAAAAAACTGATGGCAAAATCAGACCGTTCGTTTTATAAACCACGATTAATTTTTGATTATATAGCTATTGATATTTATTTGATGGTTCAAACTGAAGTGATTAGGGCCTACAATTCGCCTTGCGAAAATTTGGACAGGTTTGTAAAAAAGTAATTTGTAGGCCCTAAACTCAAGATGAACTTAAGGATTTAACAGTGCCTAAACCATATGGTACTGCCTAAACCTTAGATACCCTATGAGTCCCGCTTATGATATGAAAGTGACCTTTAGGGCCTACAATGGCTCTATGAGGTAGAGTGCCCTAAATCCTAGGGTAACCTAAACCCTAAAATCTAGGGCATCCGTACTCTAAAACGCACAGGGTTTTCAACCTAGTGGAGTATTCTATCTTACCTTAATGGGAAAGTTACCTATGTAGCTAATGCTCGGGCACGGTCAAGTGGTGTCTCCGAGATAAGTGTGTAAGTTTCCGCTAAGGTTATTATTTTTAAGTACTTATTTTTTATTTTACGAGATAAGTCATTATCTCACAATACATCATTTTTAATTCTAAAAAAATGTACTTATTTGAAAAATACTACTCTCTCCGTTCCTAATTGAAAGTCTATTTTCAACGCATGTGCAGCTCAATACATGATATTTTAAACAATTTTAAATTTTTGTCTAATAGAACTAATTGAGATCTATCAAATAAGATTCATATTGCATATAAAAAATATTATAGATCAAACTATATAGACAATTTTGTAAGAGGTTTCAAATAGTGAAAGGTTGAAAGTGGAACCTCAATATAGAACGGATGGAGTAATACTTATTTCCCTTAACGGAACGAGACCAAGTCCCATTTACGCCCCGTTTCAAAACACATTTTAAAAAATAAATACATATTTTACATTTTCAAACTCAAAAATAATGTAAATGAAAATAATTTTTCATTTTTTTTTTTGCGTCGTATTAAAGATCTCGATGAGATCTATCAAACAAGATCCATATTGATAGAAAAATTATTTGCATAAACACATAATTTTTGAACTTGAAATTATCTTCTTAAAAAATAAGTACTTATTTCTCGTTCCGGAATAGGGCCTTAAATGTGTGGTGAGAAAAGGCACGGGTGCCGGTGCCATGGGCACTGAATAATCTCCCAGGGAAGTGTAAGAGAGGAGGGGAGAGAGTTATTGGTCGTCTTTGACGAAAGAATATTCGTAATAAACTCCAATCATTGAATTTATTTCCCTCCTTCTTATCTAATCTAATAATGAGAGTTCTAAAGAACTCATACGGTGAATAATTGGATTACCGAAAATTCATATCAAACAATGCTTTAGTATTGCGTTGATTAAATTTTTTATTTTACTAACTAATTCGTAACTTTTTATGATAAAAATTAGGTCTCCATGTCAGCTTGCCGCACCTCGGCTTAGCCTGGCATACTAATGTTACCCCACTAGCGATGTCTCAATAAAATTTGGGACAAAATTTTGTATTCATTGATAGCATTTGAGAAATTTTAACCAAAATATTGTAACTGATATGTACAAATGTAGTTTGCCAATGTCCAGATGAACATTGCAGGTTTCATCGGATAGCCAGACTAACATTTTTCAAACAGACTGTTAACCAAATACAAATGAGTCAAATGATGAACACATGAGAAAATAAAACAGAGCTATAAAATTTCGGATTAGGCAATGATTTTGACACTTCATTTTTTTATAATCACATTTCAAATATTTGTCTTTAACGTTATTGCCATGTGTATTTTGAACTCAAAACGACAAATATTGAAATGTGGTTATCAAATAGTGAAATGCCAAAATCAATTACGAATATTAGTTTTAGCAAATTTGTTGTTTTCCTCCAAATGTGTGCAAAAGTTGTCAATCTTTTGATTGGATTAATTGCACTTTTATCACTTAAACTATACAAATTCTCTTTAATTCGTCCTTAGACTATGAACTGCACTCATTTAGTCCCTCAACTATTGAATTTTCATCGATCGAATCCAATTGATAATGGTTGTTATCAATCCATCTAGCTGCACCTTCGACAGAAATAAAGTAAAATTAAAAAAAAAATCTAAATGCATGTTCCTCCAACCATTTGCTTGTTGCGGTTACACTAGATGCTCACCCACTCATAGCAATCCAAAATTGAGCACCAGTAGCCCTAATTGGATCTTTAGTCCCCCCAAATAGCTCTAATTCTAATTTACCTCATGATGATTGAAATCAACCACAAGCGCTAAAAATTTTCTCTTATTAGGTTTTTCAACGCTTACAACCTTTGTTATATCGGCTACGAAGGGTGGATCCGATGATGCGCGCATAGTCCTTGTGGACAGTTAAAAATAGATCGGTTTGCATGAATTGATTTTGGTCTGGTAGATTTGACAGCGACGATATCTTTGTTGTCGTCATTGGTGACGAAATTAAACGAGGGTGGATGATGTCGATATCGAAGGTGAAGAATTTGATCGTTGAGGGACTAAATAGGTCTAATTTATAGTTAAGTATCTTTATAATGCAAGGGACAAAAGTGAAATTAACCATTTCTGATTTAAAGTTTATGCTTGTTCACTTCACAATTCTATTAAAAAAAATATTTTTCAACTCAATCATTACTCTCATTTATTTCTTTTTTCACTTTTTACATCTCTCCAATCATTATTATCATTTATTTTTCTATTTATTTTTCAAATATACTACTAAATCACAAACCAAATAAAGTGTCAAGGACTCGTTATCACTAAACGTGAAACTTATCCCAAATTACTGGAAAGGGTACATCCCAAAATCAATTCGCCCCGTTCGACGGCGCAACACCATCCCTCATCGCCGGTGGCTCCGTTGCCGCTCCGCCACTGTGCTCCCTCGCCGATCGCCGCCCATTCCAGTCTGTTGGGATCGGCAGAACTACAAGGAGGTGATTCAATAACTCCAAAGATACGTCTAGGGTGCAACAGCCACATGCAGCGAAGGACACTACTACGACTTCTTCATCGTATCCATTGGCAAAACATCAGAGCAAGAACCCTAAGCGTATCAGTGGGAGAAGGAGACGATCCTCTGTATGCGGACGTACCGAGGCCGAGTCGGAACAAGTCCGAGAGGAAACCGTACCCGACGCCCATGAAAGTTCTGATTCGGAGGGCGAAGGAGGAGAGAGAAGCTCGAAAGGCTAACCCGTGTCGAGTGCTTGAAGATGCCCCTGATAATGGTCTACTTGTTCCTGAACTCGTTGATGTGGCTCACCGAGTCTACCGAGCGAGGGAGACAGTTCTGTTTGGAATATCGAAACTCCTCGATGTCATTCCCCTCCAACGATGCAGGTATAGAAGTTCCTTGCACCTCCCCCCCATCCCTTTTCAAATTCGATTTTGGCGGAGTAGTGTCATTGAATTTGGATATATATGCTGGAACTAAGTTTACAGAAAACGGTAATATCATAACGAATCACGTACTTCTATTTTTATTTTTGCTCGGCAAAAGTCGATAGTGTTTGTAGTAGTTAGTGCAGTTGAACCCCAGCCGAATGCATAGAGTACATGGTGCCTACCACTAGGCTACCACTCCACTTGCAACAAATTAATTACTACAATGTAGGTTTCGGAACATGGTGTAATTCCATTCCGAAACCATGAATTTAACGATCCGAAGTTTTTCCTATTTATTTCAACAAGAATACAGAGAGAGTGTAGCTTTGCCCCAAGACTGAAAAAGTTGGTTAAAATACTCCACCAAATGCGTCTGACATGAATAATTTGGAAAATAATATATTCTTTTATTGGATGTTTATGGTTTGAAAGAAGTATATTCTCATTTACTAATCGAATATAAAGAAACCTACCCATATCTTGCAACGATTTAGGACTTGTGGCGTATCGTGTTCCTGTCTCTTGTACATTAACAATCCGTGTAACCTTGTGTTGGAATTTTGAGTAAGTGTGGAGTGTGCTGAGCAAGAGTTCAGATCTAATACTCTTTATGTTTTATTTGTGTAAGGTAGATTGAGTACCTGAGGGTAGTCACTAGTCCGGGATACTAACAAGATCCTAAAGGCTTGGAATAACAAAGGCAGAGGAGGAGAGAGCCCAAGGCTAATCTTAGAGATAGAGGGAGTGGCAGTAGAGAGGTTAAGTAATGCCCTCTGTGTTGTATCAATGTAATTCAATAACCAGACCCATAACCGAGTGAGAAACTACTTGCTACTTCTTTCTATTACTAACCGAGAACACTACTATGTAAAAGACAATAGTTGGACAATTGCTCAACATAGAAAGACAACGAGCGTGGGCGGAATGTTCAGGCTTCCGTGTAGCATCAGGGTTGGTGTAGAGAGGACGATGTCGGGTTTCCTAATGATGTGATGGTGATTTCAAATATGAAGAACTACGGTCTGCTGTGCCAAGTATGATTTCCAATGCTTTTGTTTTCCGATTCCTCTTCTATGGATTACTTCTATTACTCACAATTGTGACGATTCGGATTATCTGTGCATTTCCTCTTTCCTTGTATGTGAGTGGTTTTTAGCCAAGAATGATAGAGAGAGTCCAGAATGCAGGGGGTGTGTCCCTTATATAGGTGAGAGGTCCCTAGAGGTCATAGACTTGAAGGCCTAGGGTCAGACCTATGAGGTTGACTATTAGAGGTTTAGAATCAGATGGTAGGTTACTCCTCCCAAGGTTTGAGGTATTCAAAGGATCATAAAGTAGGTATGATACACAGACCGAGGGTTTGTCCTTCGGTCAAAGGGTCTACCTCTCTCTCTAAGACTAGTCTTAAGGTGATCCAACCTTCAGACAGTATCTTGAGCTCAAGCCTCCAATCCACGGTCCTCCTTCGCTCCCAAGCAACTTGGGCCCTACTTTAGCCCAAGTGTAAACCATCGACCTCAGGGGTGGGTCGTGTCATACCTCCACATCAGGGTTGTCCTTCGACCAAAGCAACCCTTGCCCCCCTAGAACCACTTTGTCTCCTTCAGTCCTTGGTACCATGTACATGGTGGCAGGTAGGGGTGTTACAAACCCGACCGAACCGAAAAAACCGACTGTTCGGTTCGGTCTTCGGTCGGGGTGGTGGCAGAAAATTTCAGGTTCGGGGTTGACCGAACTAAACCGAACCTATTTCTGTTCGGTCTCAGTTTTGTAAAACTGTGGACCAAACCGAACTGATTGGACCAAACAACCCCGATTGAACCGAACCACCTGAGCCGAATCAACTATATATATATATATATATTACTTATATTTATATAATTGGGTTTAATCTTTACCGTAGATTTGTGTTGTGTGTAATCTACACCGTCCACACAACTCAAACCCTACTACCCTCTCTGCCTCTCATTCCCGCAACCATAACTCAGAGAGAGAGAGAGAGAGAGAGAGAGAGACGTCAATCGTAGAAGAAGAAGAAGAAACCAAATCCTCAACTACGAGAACAACAACGTATCTTTCTCTCCCTCTCAACTATGGATGTTCAAGAAAGCTGTGGGAAGACATGGCAAATTCAGGGTTAGCTAGCTTACAATCTCTTGGAGTTGATTGCCACAAAGATTAGGCTGGAAACTTGTTGCTGTACATGAGTATTTCTCTCAATTTCTGTACAAAGTACAAACCCATCTAGCTGAGAACTTTTTGTTTGTTGTAATTTTTCTTACTGTTTTCTTACAGGCGGTTTTTCTTACAAACCCATCTGGCTGTAACTTCTTGTAGTACATGGGTTTTGGGTTTTGTTTGCTGTGGTTTTTCTCACTTTCATTTTTTTTTTGGGCCCAACTAGGCCCAATTCGGTTAGACCAAATTCCCCGATCAGACAGACTCCAGAACGAACCGAAGTGGATCGATTGTAATCTCGGTTGGGATTGGTCCTAGCAATATTATCCCCAAACCGATTCGGTCTTGGTACTTGTTGGACCGAACCGACCGACCCCGAACCGATAACACCCCTAGGAGGTGTTGCCTTCATTGAGCATTTTAACCACATGTTGAACAGTGACATCTAATCCTTGAAAATTCCACATGCATGAGCTTGCATCTTTGTTTCAATCAAACCTTAGACCGCTCTTTAAATTAATTGACGAAAGACATTCTCAGAAGGGCATATTGCTGCTTTGAGGAAAACACCCCTTTGGTTGCTATTGGATGCCTTTATAGCAAAAAGGGTCAAGTACGACCTCATTAGGAAGAATGATTGGTTGATTTGTGACATAACAAAACTTAATCCGAAGAGACTAAAGCATTCAAGATTGGGGAAAGAAGGATCAGCCCAATTGACAAAGAAATCAGTCTCATCTTTGGCATTCAATCCGGGACATTGCCATTGCCACTGTTGTCCAACCTATCATACACAACAAAGATGGATTCTCCTTTTGTTCGGAGGCATTTCAATGATGTTACGACATTGATAAAACCATTACTAGAAGAGTCCTTCGAGAAGGCTTTTAAGGGATCCGCAACAACGGACTCTGAAGATGTTGCGAGAATTATGTGCTTGTATTTGTGTTCCACTCTGTTTTTTTTTTTTGTAAATACTGGTCATTCATTGAAATGGGGATTCTTGAAGTGCATTGAAGATTTGAAAACAGTAAAAGATTATGCATGGTCAGGAGCTATAAGGAAAGACTTGACGACTTTGATCAAATCTGTAGTAGCCCCGGAGCGTGTGAGTGGATGGGTTGTCCTCCTACCTTATATTATATCATATGTGAGCATACCTTGGTGGAGAAAACAAAAGCTGGTGCACGAATCCCAAGGTTCCTTAAATGGGACCTGAGGATTCTTGCCACAAGTATGGAGGACAAGCCATTTAACCAAGTTAACACAACTTGAACTTGCTCCAAATGAAGAAGAATGAAATCTTTTTCTGGAATTGGAACTTCAGATCTAGGAAGAAACACAAAAGGACGACCCACAACAAAGAGAATCCCAAGTGCAAGAAGATAAGTCTCAAATAAAGGAAGTGTAAGAAACACAAGCTTTAGAGGTTAATGGTCAGGAAGAATTGCATACAAAGACAAGCAGTTTGTTGGAAAAAGTATACTGATGCACAATCTAGGATTCTACAACTCTCACAAGAAAATGAAGTGTTTAAGGAACAAAATGCAAAGTTGGCTGCAGAAAATAGTAAGCTCATAGATGAAACCAAGAAGCTTCAAGATGAGAATAAATCAGAAACATCTAGGCTTGTGGATGAGGTAGACAAAGCACACAATTTGATGCATGACATTACAAAGAAAGCTGAAAAAGCTAAACTCCAACACGAACTGTCACAATTGAATTGCGAGTTGGCTGCCCAAAAAGCTACACTACAGGTAGATGTTGTGGATACCAAGTACAAACTTCGTGTGAGATCTAGAAGAATCAAGAACGTGGATGATATTTCTTTGCCAGTAGCAAAGAAGCAAAAGAAACATCACATCCTCAAGTTCCCAAAAAATTCTGAAGTAATACAATACTTGGAAGCGAAAGAAATAAAAGAAAATTACAAACCGTGATTGAAACAGAAGATACAAGCTCATGCATGTGGATTTTTCAAGGATTAGATGTCACTATTCAACATGCGGTCAAAATGCTCAATGAAGGCGACACCTCCCACCTGTACGTGGTACCGAGCTCCAAGGACTGAAGGAGAGAAAGTGGTTCTACGGGCAAGGGTCGCCTTGGTCGAGGGACAACTGATGTCGAGGTACGGCACAACCTTCCCCTGAAGTTGATGGTTTACGTTTGGCTAATGCAGGGCCCAAGTTGCTTGGGAATGAAGGAGGACTGTGGATTGGAGGCTTGATCTCAAGAGACTGTTTGAAGGTTCGATTACCTTACGACTAGTCTTAGAGAGAGAGGCAGACCCTTTGACCGAAGGACAACTCCTCGGTTTGTGTATCATATTCATACCTTCCTTCTGAATACCTCAGACCTTGGGAGAAGTAACTTACCTACCATTTGATTCTGAACCTCTAACAGTCAACCTCATAGGTCTGACCCTAGGCCTGCAGCCTTCAGGTCTCTAGGGACCTTCCACCTATCCTCAGACAATTTGACTCTCTCTCTCACTCTTGGCCAAAACCCACTCATATATACAACACAAAGGGCATTACCTCTCTACTGCCATTTGCTCTCTAAGATCTGCCTTGGGCTCTCTCCTTCTCCGCCTTCAGCACTCCCGTTGGTAATTGGTATCCCGAACTATCCTTAGGTACTCAATCTACCGTACACGCATTTTATAACTTGGGACATTGAAATTAACTCTTGTCAGTTGGTTTTGATGTCTGCGGAAGGGAAGAGTTTCATTTAGGTGGACCTTGCTTAAGCCGTTTAACCACTGTATAACTTGCTAAGGAGTAAGGATTCAGTTGTACGTGAAGGGTGTGCAACTTGTAAGAAGTTAACCCAACAAGTTAGCCAAAGGTTAGCGCTTGGTAAGGAGGGCGAAGACTAGTGTCTTGCAAGCTCAAATCTCTAGTTCGACTCCCACCAAGAGCAAAATCCTTTGAGCCACCCGCCCTGCAAGCTATGAAATATGCACCGGCCACGCGACCCAAGGTGGTGTTAGGAAGATGGGTTCCATTTTACCAAAAAATACTGAGCAGTTATTTCTGCTCTTTTGATGCTGGTTTTGGATCATGGATTTGTGGGTGGAGAAGAAAATGTTCGCGATTTCCTTCCAAAAATCCAAATTATGTTCCCATTTCATTTCTTTTGTCTTCCACATCCCTTGGTGAATTCAAGATCCAAACACAGCCTAAAGGGGCAGAATTCATGAGGATTTCCGCTATGCCAGCTTTGGATAGTGTATTGCCCTTGTTTCCAGTGGCAGTTGTGATGAGAAATCGTAGGACCTGGATCCATGTCGAGCGGATCTCATACGAATTTCCTACTTTTGGAGATAACGGATCCCTATCAAAAGACATCTTATTAATTTGTTTTTTGGCCTTAATTTATAAAGGGTGATGCTGATGGTAATTGCGGCCTTGTAAGTGTAACCACTAACACGTACCTTTTTCTGCTGAGATCTGACCAATTTCCGAATGCATAGGCTAGGTTGAATGTTTCATGTATTCATGGAGTCCTGGAGATATGTTGATCAGGTCATGGCGTTTTCCTGATAAATTGTCCTTCCTAAAAGTGGGGTGTTTTGATGATCAAGTGCGGATTCCCGCAGCATCATCTTCAAAATCTTGTATACGAGTCAGTAGCAAGCCATTTATCGTTTAACATTTACCCAATTCTCCTCTTATCAGGTTGTCAACTCCTCAAGCTGAATTGATTTATTTAGCACTTTAAGTATAAAATGATTTCTTCTACTTGGTAGAAAGCTCGGAATGACATTAATCACGGGTTCCCCCTCAATAATTTAGCAATGCAGATGGAAGTTAACAAATGGTAAGTCCTATTGGGTGGTATTGTCATTTCATTCACTTGTTTGTGTATATCGATTGTATTGATGCTGTTTATATAGTTGGGTAAAAGCTCCATTAATGGCACAGTTGTATGTTTAGAATATCCAAAATGGCCTTCAAGAATTTGAGTTAAGACTTGAGCCTTGTTTGGTTTTGGGTATCTCTCATATTAATATAGTTACTGCTGAAATTTGAGATTGAGTAAGGATTTAACGGTTGGAGATGCTCTTTCCACGCGCTTCATCCCTCATTTACTGGCTACTTATGAGTTTGTGACAGAATAATGCATCATAAGTGATTTGAATGACTCATTCGCTATAATATATTTTGTTTTTGTCTCAGGCACTGCTTTGAGGTTCACGTCGGTTACGTGGGTCATGAAATACGGACATGCACCGGCCCCCAGAGTGGTTTCAGAAGCGCTACTCACGTATGGCGAAGGGGAGGAGTCCAAGACGTGATTTATTTTCCAAAATGCTTCCATCTATATGACCGTGTTGGAAAACCAAGAGTCGGGCATGATGAGAGGCATTCTGTCCGGCGTATCCCCGCTGTTGTGGAGCTATGTATACAAGCTGGTCTAGACCTTGAAAAATACCCTAGAAAGAGAAGAACCAAACCTGTTTATTGTATAGAAGGTAGAATTGCAGACTTTGAAATAGAGACAGAAATAGATGAAATAAAAAGTGGCATAGATATAATTTCCGGGACAATGAATGAAGAAGTGGGTGGTGTAAATTTGGAAAGTCTGATTGATTCCGAGCCTATCGCTGTGGATGGAAAAGAAGGTAATGTGCAGGTTTTAAGCGTTGTGACATTAGAATCCTGGTTTGAGATGATATCAGGTGTGAGGAAGATCATGGAGAAGTATGGTGTTCAGACTTGTGGATACTGTCCCGAGGTCCAGGTGGGGCCTAAGGGACATAAAGTGAGAATGTGTAAGGCATCAAAACACCAGTCTCGCAATGGCTTGCATGCATGGCAAGAAGCAACTATAGATGATTTTGTGGGGCCCAATTACGTCTGGCACGTGCGTGATCTAAATGGGCCTGCATTGGATAACAACCTGAAAAGGTATTATGGCAAGGCTCCAGCTGTGGTAGAACTGTGTGTGCAAGCTGGGGCTCCAGTTCCGGATCAGTATAGGAGTATGATGAGAGTGGATGTTGTTCCTCCTGGTCGTGATGAAGTTGATCTTGTTGCTTGATAACTGACTCTTGTGGACATACCTCAGGTCCCTCGACATATGAGAGAAACCATACAAAACAACACCAAGCATTGTGTCCCAATCAATTTGGGTCTACTCTGCTAGATGGATCTATTTTCTCCATTCTGCTCCATCTAAGTGCTATAACCAAGTCTTATGTCCCTGAGCATCTGAGTTATTTCCGTTGTACAGGTTATGAATCCATTCAATGGGAATGCACCAAACTATAATATGCATGAAACAAATTTTGCTTTGTCCAATTGAATTGTTGATCATACCTTGAGGGGCCTTTCGGTTGATTGCTTTAGACGTCAATGAGTTCCGATAAGGCTCATGAAGAGGCAGGTTTGAGCTCAGCTTTCGGCATTCGCAGATTATTGGTTTAGATGTCCCTTGAGATCAGTTCATTTGAATCTGCAACATAGCCATATTCTTGTACTGGAACTTCACTTGTGGTGCCTTGGTGCTGAGACATGAGAGTTTCTCTTGTTCCCTCCCCTAAAACTTTGTACTCTTCTCTGGATATCTTGGTGAGGAACTAGGATAAGAACTGCTTTCAAAGCTCATGATTTTGTACGTGCATTACTTTTGTGATGTTGTAAAGGTGATTTCCAGAAGGAATTCTCTTGTTTTTCTCCACATTTTTGTTGTTGTTGTGGTCTGATGAAACGGCATTAGTTTGCCGGTGGGGCAGTGCCGGTTTTGGTTTCCTTCTGCTTGTATTTCAGTTTCCAGTTGTTAGGTTTCAATGGTACTTGTCATATGGCATACAGAGATTGTTAAGGTTTCAATG
Source organism: Rhododendron simsii (assembly GCA_014282245.1). NCBI lineage: Eukaryota > Viridiplantae > Streptophyta > Magnoliopsida > Ericales > Ericaceae > Rhododendron > Rhododendron simsii. Next base: position 26,614,376 of record CM024964.1, read on the forward strand.
GTACTTGTCATATGGCGTACAGAGATTGTTAAGTTTGTTTGGGAAGATTGATTGACAGTAGATCAAGAGCTCAAATCCTCTGTACCGTTTTTTCTCTGTACAAGTGTTTAGGTTCCTCTCTGCCCATCGGATCACGTAAAAATATACTTATGAATGATCGCGTTTCCATTAATCAATAAGTTGTAGACTACAACTTTTTGGTTTTGTCCTTATTCAAATCTTTTTCACGTATGTTAGTTTTGTGCCAAATTTTTATGTACTATGCATTCGCCTCGACGAGAGGAATAGGAGAAGTAAATATTTATGACTTTTACACAAGCACTCTAGTATTTTAGGAAATATCCAAAAAAATCAGCTTTTCGGGTTTTTTTTCCTTAAATATTGCACAAAATATTGGAGTATTTGTGTAAAAGTCATACTATTTTTTTATTTTTTCGATTCCTCCCGTTGAGACGAAACTATAATACATAAAAATTTGATGCAAAACTAATATAGGAGAAAAAAAATTTGAACAAGGACAAGACCAAAAAATTATGGTACACAAATTATTGCTCAGTGGAAATGCCCTATTGACATATTTAAATTTATGGTCTGAAGAATAAAAAGGAGAGTGATTTTCACATTCTCCTTTTGACATCTACACTCTTTTTTGTTTCAGCGTTGGAAACGAATCTATTATTATTTTTTGTTAAAAGACCAAAAAGAAGAAGCATGAATATAAAAAAAAGAATGCAAAAATCAATTCCTATAAAAATTGTCAAAATCACATCCCAACATAAGAAAATTAATTTTGGCACTTCAGTTTCAGCTTCGGGCACGCCACTTTATCTTTTGATCGTATATAAGATTACAAAAGAAAAAGTGAAGCGCGATGGCTAAAAATGAAATGTCAAAATCACATCCCAAATAGCTTTTCCTTTTGTCTGTCATCTTTTTCGTCCCTATCCAAAGTCGTTGTCACTGCAGTATACAACGGCTTCAAGCTCCCCGTAAATGTAATTCTTCACCAACCCCTTCCACTCCAAGTTCCTTCTGCTGTGCTGTTGAGGTGAAACTCCGTTCATCTTTCCCCCATTTTCTCTCTAATCGGAACCTTAATTAGGCTTCAATTCATGTTAGTATCAGGAACAATACGCAGGTGTATCAGCATGTACGTACGCATGTGTTTGATTTCACGTTACTGTATTTCTATATGCTTTTGATTATCAAACGTGTGGTATATGTTGATTTTGACGTGATCAAGTCCTCTCTCTCTCTCTAGCGGTGAGAAATTGTCTACTACAGTTGAATTGCTCATTATATGCGTATTTATTCGATCAGTTGAATTGCTCATTATATGCGTATTTATTCGATCGGTTTTGTTTGATCACCTCATTTTGTAAGCATTTGAAGTGTAATACTCATTCATGAATGAGTAGGTGTTTGTTTTTGTGAATCATGCGCATGCAATTTATCCTGAAATGTCTATTTGTACCGGTATCGTCGTCCAGGAATCCCTTGTTACTTTCACTGCTGCAGTTGAACCAGGAATCCCTTGTTACTTTCACGGCTGCAGTTGAAGAATGAAAGTTATCACTTGTACATAGACTATTTAAGGTGAAATTATATCATAGTCCAGGAGTACCGCCAGGTGGTGCTCCGGGCCACTTTACAATCACACATTCCTGTGGGTCTACCACTAAGTGTGTGGACCCTTATGGGACGTGTGTTTGTAAAGTGGTCCGGAGTATCACGTGGCGGTACTTCCGGACTATTGAATAATTACTCCTATTCAAGATGTCTAAGATTCTTACATTTATCTTGCAATGTCTTCATAACTCGCCAATTTTTTTGAGGTGTAAAAATTCAATGCTGGAGCAGACAATTACAATATAGGTTTGAAGGACTGTCAAGTACCGTAATAATTTTTTACGAGTGTAACTTTTTTGGGGGGAGTTCAGAGGGTTCAGTTGAGCCCACTCAACCTGTAGCGGAGCCAACCCTGGAGGATATCATACTTTTGTATGCGATATGGTGAGTTTTTTTAAACATTGAAGGTAAAAAGTTTATGTCCTGTTTGAGAAAATGTGTAATGGTACCATAGCTGATAATTAGGACAAACCAGGCTATTCGAGCTTGAGTTGTATTTGGATGAGTAAAAGCTTGTTCAAGATTGGCTCATTATGCAAATAAGTTTAATTGGGGTCGGATCAACTTCGGGTCAATAAGCTTATATGCATTCTAGGACTGGCTTGGAATAAAGGAACCCTAGTCCAGCTTGGCCCGACTGTAGCTCGTTTAAGATCGCTTGAAAGATAACCAAGCCAAGCTTGAACATATTTTGGAACTTGTTAAAGTGCATTTATATGGTGGTGTTGAACACCCCTTGATTGAAATGAGGAAGCCAAAGTGATGGTTCCATTTTGCATCCTCGGGGGATTTTAATTTTCATAGCGTAGGATAACAGTGGAAACTGGAATCAATAAAATCTACTGGAATAGATCCTAAACATGGGCATTTGGGTGAAGATATTGCCTGTGACGATACAGAGCAAGTGTTGTGGTGCAGTCTCCTTACAGTGAAAAACCAGGTTATGGCAGACTAAGAGCATCCGCAATGTAATAATCAAAAGTGAATAATCAAAACTTGCCACGTCAGCTTTTGATTATTCATTTTGAGGGTTGCTAAATTTAGCATTGTGAGGTCTCACATTGTTACTTTTGATTATTCAAATGTTCAAATTTGATTATTGGTTAGGAGGTTGCAAACTTTGATTATTACAATATGAGCACTTTTTTAAGCACACATTATTAACTTTAGCAATCTTTTCATTTTGATTATTACATTGTGGATGCTCTAAGGCCATTGTTATATAGGATTGGGAGAGATTGGGTTTCTCTTTTCCTCTACATCAAGAAGCTGTGGCAGTTTACCAATTACCATGAGATATTTTCTCTAAGTCTTTTAGCTAATATTGCTCATGGTTCGACACTTCTCTTTGTTGATTCCATTGGGGAAAAAGTTTCTTATTTGCGTTAGCAGAATCTTCTCAACGTTTTGCTCCTTTGCCTCATCCTTTTTTCCTCCTCATATGATGAGATTGTGCATCTAATTCATTGAAGTGGAAATGTGGTGTTTTCTCACTACCACAGTTTTGCTTATGGCAAAAACAAGAGGCAAGAAGCTCAAAGAGAAGGGCGAAGCTATAGGGCAGCCAGATGCCAACAAGAGAGTGAAGAAGAAGAAGGTTTCAAAGGTTAAGACACCTAATGCTGTCCCTCCTGCTCCCGTTCCCCTGTCTGATCCTTCTCAAGCCCTTGTTTCTGCTCCTGCCACTACTGGAAGTAGAGCAGCAGTGAGGGGAAAAGAGGAGGTCAAGGACCAATCTGATCAACTCTCTGGTATATATTTATGTGTAATGTGAAGACAAAACCAGAGTGCTCGTGTTTTTGGGCTTCCTGCAGGAAAGAAGGAAGTTTTGGAGAAGATCAATGAAGACATGAAACTTTTTCTGTATGATTTTAACCAGAGGCTTCTCTACGGCATATACAAGGCAGAGTTTCGTGGACAACTGAATTTGGAACCTAATGCTTTTGAAGGCAAATTTCCTGCACAGGTAATATTTCTACCATTTCATCTGTCCAAGAGCTTGGCTTGGCATGAGTGCAGCCTTACATCAATAGCTAGCTTATGCGATTGAGTTCTGTGAATTTTGCATAAACAGTTTCAGACTTTCAGTTATAGCTCCCCTTATAACTTCAAATTGCAACTATGGGATCCATCATGTTTGTTACATGGTGTGTTGCCTAAGTTGTTTTTGGCTTCTGTTTTTTTTAGCTGATGATATTATGAAAGCATTTGGGTACTTGATTCTTTTTAACACGACTTCATTGTCCAAAACATTATCATGGCTGGTAGAGAAATATTTTCCCCCTGCCCAATGCCTTTAGACTGCCAGTACCTTCTGCTTAGGTGAGGTTCACCATTGGTAAGGACTGTCTTCCTCTTCCCGAGACTGCTTTCAAAGGTGCTATAAAGGATAACTATGAGGCCCCCTCCAGATTTAAACCAGAACTTAGTGGCTGCCAAGTAAGTTTGTTTTTGCTGTTGTTATAACCTGGGTCATGTCACATTAATTTTTTTACATTTCGTTACTTATCTTCTGAGTAAAATACAGGTGAGGGATATACTATCATTATTTCTTCCATGTATTGAATCAACAGCAGCATCTGCGGCTCCAATGCCAGTGGTAGCCCCACCACGGGCTATACTGCTTCCACAGTATCAGTATAATCGATAACGGAATGCCACATGGTCGTGTAGCACTGACGATTGATCTTTATTCCATGCAACTATGGGCGAGCTCAACAGTGGCTCCCGTGGCTCCAATGCCAGAGGTTGCCCCACCACATGCTATACTGCCTCCTCCAGAGGGTCAGTATTATGGAATGCAACATGGTCATGCAGGGCCGATGATTGATCCTCATCCTATGCAACATAGGGTACCGAACTCGCACCAAGAATTGTTTGGAACTGAGGCAACCATGGAACGTGGTTATCCAACTCTGGACCATATAGGTCTGCCAGCTCCGAATGCCGTATTACTTCCAACAAAATCAAAGGATGTACGTCACTGAAGATACCCAGATTGTGCACGACCAATATTCCAGGTAATTTGTTTCTGAATTTTGGTAGCTTTGAGTCTGAGTTTTTGAATATTTGGAAATTATTATTCCACTTTCTAGATGTGCAACAGTGATGTGCTTCTAGAAGCGGGGATACTTTGACAACGCTATGAATTACTCATCTTCCCACACGTTAAGAATTTTGAGAAACACAAGCTATTCACTCCGACTAAAGGAGGTTGTTGGTGATCGACCTTTTTGTCTCGTTTAACACCTTTAAGAAAGTAAATATATCATCTGATTGTGCCCTTGAATTCGAATGAAAAAACCAAGGAAAAAAAGTTCCACATTGTCAAATGTCTATTGGAGACTTAACTTTTTACTGGATTTTCACCCAATACCACCTTGAATTTTGAAGTGCATATTTATTTCCCCAACTACTTCGGATAAAGCACCTGAAATCTATCACGATCTCCTTGAATTTCTGTCATCATAGGTATAAAGCTGTGGAGGAGATAGTCTGTTAGCAATTGCCCTCTAAGAGGGAGGGAGAATATGATCTGCACCAGAACAATGATGTTGGATGCTACCCCTACCTAAGGGCTGCTTTGCCTCAAGTTTCTCCACCAATGCATCCAAATGCCCCAGTGTGTGGTAGGCCTGAGGCTGAGTGGCCTGCCACAAGATTTCCTGTCTCCTCCTGTTATTCCTTTTCAGGGGCCAGGCAGTCGTATCGTTGACCCGCAGTAGATAAGAGATGTAAGACTTTGTTGTAGCATCCACATGCTTCGTTTTCCCGTTAAGATTCATATGTTTAAAGGATAAAGCATCAAGGGCCAATGAGAAATTTCTGGTTTAGAAGCTTGCCACTGTTATAGAAAACTGATTTTTTTCAGTATTGAATCTGGTGGATTCTGATTGCGGTAAATGACTGGTTGATTGGAAACCCTGGTTATATTATTTGGAACCAGTTTTTGAGAAGTTCTTTTGGTTGCTTGGTTTTGTAATGCATGCAGTCGTAAATCCTCATACAACAAATTGGTCTAAAGTCCAAAAGAAGAGGTGTCAAAGCAGAATTAGTCCAGCTTAAGTTTCAGTGATGTGCAAAGTCCATTAATGAAAATATTTTGAAGTTTAAGGTCCATGAAAAGACCAAATTGCCTTTAATGAGACAAGGGCCTTGTTTGGCTAATACAAAAAAATGTCTTTTCATTTAAATTGACTTTAATGAGACAAGGGCCTTGTTTGGCTAACACAAAAATGTCTTTTTTTTTTTATTTTGACCGTTGACCGGCGTTGACTGGTGTATCTGTTCACTTTTGGTATATCTGTTGGTTTTTTTTTTATTTTTTTGACTGTTGACTGGTGTTGACTTACGCTGACCAGTGTATCTGTTTATTTTTTGTGTATCTGTTGATTTTTTTTATTTTTTTGACTGTTGAGCGGCGTTGACATTGACCGGTATATCTGTTCATTTTTTTGTATATCTGTTATTGATATATTTGTATTTTTAAGTGGAGGTTGTGGTGGTAGAGGTTGTATTTTTTGACTGTTGACCGGCGTTGACTTATGTTGACCAGTGTATCTGTTCATTTTTTGTGTATCTGTTGATTTTTTTTTTATTTTTTTGACCCTTGAGCGGCGTTGATATTGACCGGTATATCTGTTCATTTTTTGTGTATCTGTTGTTGATATATTTGTATTTTTAAGTGGTGGTTGTGGTGGTAGAAATGATGGTGGTGGTGGTGGAAGTGGATTTATTTTGGTATATCTGATGTTGATATATTTGTATCTGTTTTGTGTTGGTGTATCTATTTAGGTGTATTGGTATATCTATATTTGTTTTACGTTATGTTGGTGTATGTATTTTGGTATATTTATATCTATTTTGGTACATCTGCTATTGATACAGCTGTATCTGTTTTATGTTGGTATATCTGTTTTTTTTTTATCCGCGTGTTGGTGTATCTGTTGCAGTATATCTATTATATCTGTTTTGGTGTATCTGTATTAGGTATATCTGTATCTGTTTTAAGAAGAAAAAAAAGACTTTGTTGTGGCAGTGGCGGTGGTTGTGGAGTGGTGGTGGTAGACATGGTCATGGTGGTAGTAGACATAAACACCTGACCCTAACGAAATATCATATAAACACTTGACGTATTAAAAACACTCATCAATTAAACTCCTACGTACCGTCAACCTCCGTCCAAAATAAACGAAAAATATGTTTCTCTCTCCAATTTTGCAAGAGAGAAGCTGGAACAAACCCCAACAGATATTGTTGGTATATTTGTATTTGTTTTGGTACATTTGCTGTTGATATATATATATATATATATATGTATGTATTTATTTTTTGTTGGTGTATCTGTTATGGTATATCTATTGTATTTGTTTTGGTGTATCTGTATCTGTTTTGTGTTGTGGTGGTGGTGGTGGTGGCGGTAACGATGGAGCGGTGGTGGTGGTGGTAGACATGATTGGAGAACTGGAGTGGTGGTGGTGGTGGAATGGTTATGGAGGTGCTGAGGGGAGGGGTGGTGGAAGTGGTGATGGTTGTGGTGGAGGAATGGTGGTAGAGGTGGTGGTGGAAGTGAAAGTTGTGGTGGCATGGTGGTGGTGGTGGTGGTGGCGTCGTGGTGGTGAACGTGGTGGCGTGGTGGTGATAGAGTGGTGGCGGTGGCGTAGTGGTGGTGGAAGTGAAGGTTGTCGTGGTGATGGCGGCGGCGTAGTGGTGGTGGTGGAAGTGGTGGTTGAGTGGTGGTGGTGGTGGACGTGGTGGTGGACGTGGTGACGTTGTGGTGACATGGTGGTGGTGGAAATGGTGGTTGAGTGGTGGTGGTGGTGATGGAGTGTCGGTAGAGGTGGTGATGGAAGTGGAAGTGGAGGTTGTGGTGGCATGGTGGTGGCGGCGGCGGCGACATGGTGGTGGAAGTGGTGGTTGAGTGGTGAAGGTGGTGGTGATGGAGTGGTGGCATGGTGGTGGTGGAAGTGGAGGTTGTGGTGGCATGGTGGTGGTGGTGTTGTAATGGTGATGGTGGAAGTGGTAGCATGGTGGTGATGGAGTGGTGGTGAAAGTGGAGATTGTGGTGGCATGGTGGTGGTGGTGGTGGTGGTGGTGAAAGTGGTGGTGGTGGTGGAGGTGGATGTGGTGGCGTAGTGGTGATGGAGTTGTGGTAGAAGTGGTGGTAGAAGTGGAGATTGTGGTGGCATGGTGGCGGTGGTGGTGGCGTCGTGGTGGTGGTGGTGGAAGTGGTGGTTGAGGTGGTGGAGGTGGTGGCAGCGTGGTGGTGGTGGAAATGAAGGGTTTGGTGGCATGGTGGTGGTGGTGGTGGCGGCGGCGGCATGGTGGTAATGGAGTGGTGGTGGAAGCGGAGGTTGTGGCGGCATGGTGGCGGTGGTGGTGACGTTGTGGTGGTGGTGATAGAAGTGGTGGTTGGGTGGTAGAGGTAAAAATAAAAAATGAACAGATACAACAAAAATGAACAGATACACTAGTTGATGCTGGTCAACGCTAGTCAACGGTCACAATAAAAAAAATTAAAATTTCAACAGATACACAAAAAATGAACAGATACGTCGGAGGGTATTTTTGTGAGACTGAGTGTCAATTGTCTTGGAGACTACAAGGAAAAAAGTGGAGGTTGTGGTGGCATGGTGGTGGTGGTGGTGGTGGTGGAGGTGGAGGTGGATGTGGTGGCGTGGTGGTGATGGAGTCGTAGTAGAAGTGGTGGTGGAAGTGGAGATTGTGGTGGCATGGTGGCGGCGGTGGTGGCATTGTGGTGGTGGTGGTGGAAGTGGTGGTTGAGTGGTGGAGGTTGTGGCAGCGTGGTGGTGGTGGAAATGGAGGGTTTGGTGGCATGGTGGTGGTGGTGGAGGTGGTGGCATGGTGGTAATGGAATGGTGGTGGAAGCGGAGGTTGTGGCGGCATGGTGGCGGTGGTGGTGGCGTCGTGGTGGTGGTGGTAGAAGTGGTGGTTGGATGGTAGAAGTGGTAGTTGGATGGTAGAGGTAAAAATAAAAAATCAACAGATACAACAAAAATGAACAGATACACCAGTAGACTCTGGTCAACGCTAGTCAAAGGTCAAAATAAAAAAAAAATTAAAATTTCAACAGATACACAAAAAATGAACAGATACGTCGGAGGGTATTTTTGAGAGACTGAGTGTCAATTGTCCTGGAGACTACAAGGAAAAAAGTAAATGGACTAATTGTGGCATAAACCTCTATACTATGTCCTCCTACTCAATTTACCCGAATTATTTATTTCCCAGTCCGAGAAAACAGTGTGGTCAACATCTCCCTGCCTTCCATTGCCATTAAAAGAGGAAAAGACTATAGCTGTGAGCCTGTGAAGAAAGAACTGACGAAATGGATGTGCAAAAGATAGAGGTCCGCGTGTTTTTTCCCTTATTTCTCAAGTGGATAAAAGTGGAGATTATATGTAGTTTCGTGCTGTGTTTGGCTAGGATGGGATAAATGGTGGAATAAGATTTTGAGTAGTAATATTGGCCGTTGGATTGAAGTGGTAAGATAATCCAAAGGTTTGCTTAATTCTGAGATTATTAATCCTATGGGGAGGGGGATACAATATAGTGAGACATAGGAGGGATTATTGACCCCAATTAGTCCAAACCAGAATCCAATCTCACCCCCTTGTTTGTTTACCCGTGGAATTTGGGGGTAAAAAAAAATTCATTTGCTAGTGAGTGTAACTAGGCATATTTAGCTAGTACTGTAGCAAATATTATTGCACCTAGCCGCTATTGAGGCTCTTGGAGAACCAGTTCCGTGCAGTTAACTAGCTAAAATGCATTTTTACCTACTCTCTTGTACATGCTCTAAGAGCATAACCAAACTTGGCTTCAAATGTGGAGATGTCAAACTTTTTATGAAGGCTTATGTGGCAATTTGACATGAAATCTCAACTCCAATCAATATGCCTAACTAATTTACGGACATTTACTAAGTTTTGGGAGTTAAGTAATCAAAGAAAAAATTCCCACCACATGTCAAATTTGACTTGAGAGAGGATATGTCAAAAGTCAAATGATACCTAAGCATTTGACATTTTGGTTGAAGTTGCTTCACATTCCGGTTCTTCCATATGGCATGCAAATGTCAAATTTGACATTTTCGGTTGGAGATGCTCTAAGTGTATAACAAGATTATATCATAGAGTCGATAGATAACGTTGTCCTGATCATTTCAATGTGGAGTCATGATTTTTCCATGCGATTCAAATTTGAGCTGACACAACACCAGTGAATACACTTTTCATTGCGTCTTGTCATGAGGTCTAATATGCAAGATTGGGGGTTAGAAAATCCAATCAAAGTATCTAGCCCTTCATGCATGTCTATTTATGGGCCCCCTCAATAACTAAGTGGTTGACTTGACCTTGACCTGGGTGCTCATTGACTCTATGTCGAGCACATTCAGATCACTAGCTTCTAGCCAAGGCTAAGCTAGGAAGCCTGAAAATGGCATTCTGTTTCCACTAACGTTGGTTCCACATTCCGATCACTTCTAGCCAAGGCTATGCTAGGAAGTCTGGAGATTTGCTTGCATGAAAATGTGAGTTGATTGATCAAATAAATAGTGTTGGTATGACTTGAACATAAAGCTAACAGTGGGGAGCACCAATTTGCTTCATTGCTTAGACGAAGCAATTTTATGTCGAAACTATTGTGAATGGATTCTAATTGTTGGCTCATTTCTTTGTTGGACCTTCTAAAATTTTCTAAAATTGATTATTGACATGTGCGACTGGACTTGACCGATAATAGGTGGGGAGTCCTGTGTGGACTGTAGTACTAAGTTTGGGTGACTTAAATAGTTGTTGAGGTAAATCGTTGAAAGTAATATCCGTTTAGTTAAAATAACGACCACGTCAGCTAATTGAGTTGTCTCATACAATCAAAGTTTTGAAACATTTAATGGTCCCATTCAAGGTAGATTGATGATTAGTATTTTGTTTCTAACCCTCTCTCGAGGCTCTAGGTCCTTCCTCTTTCATTGCCTTGCATTTGATTTGAGGGCACTCTTCTACGCCATAATATAACATCCCTTGACTTCCTCGATTTTTGAAAGTACAGTGCAATTGCTGGTTTCGTTGTATAGCTTTCTGGGAGGAATAACCTCGCATTTATTGCCAAATGTTATGTTTGTTTCCAATCCTCCCGTCTAGATCTCCACTGATTGAGGATCGACTCCATGGGTATTGTTATTGCTTTGTTTACTGTATTTTGATAAGTATTAGACCAAGGTTTTAGACAACTTTTATCAAAGGAAAAGAAAAAGAAAGAAAAGAGAAGGGGTCCGTCAGTTCAGAAATTAAAAGAGAAGAAGAAGGGGCCACTTAGCATTGGAGCTTTTGTAGCAGATTGAGATAGAGAGACATAATTGATGGTCACTTTAGTTTGCCATGTTTATGCTCTTTCTACCTTTTTAGCTGTTAGAGAGGGAGGAAGAAACATGTGAATCAGCTAACCTCCCTGGATTATTCACCAAACCCCTCCGAAATTCAAATTTTTGGGGCCCAATTATTGACTCACAACAATAATCCAAACCGTTTCTTGTCAGGGATAATGAAGAAGTAAAAAATCAGCTCAATCGATTATCAATAAAAACATGAACTAATTGTACAAAATTTACTGTTCACATAATTTTGAACTTAAACCGTACATTTTGTACAGTTTGTTTATGTATTTGCCACTCAGACTACGGCTGCAAAACGAACCAAGCTATTTGACTCTGAGCTTGTGTTCGTTCAGTAAAAACTTATTCAAGATTGGTTTGTTACATTAACAAACCAAGTTTGAACATTTTTTTTTTTTTAAAGCTCGTTAAGATTTCAAGCAAAGTTTGAACAAGCTACTATTCGGCTCGTTTGGCTTGTTGTGTATAACGGATTCAAATTACTTGAGATTGGCTCGTCATATAATCAAGCTAAGCTCAAATATATTTTAAACCTCGATATGTTATCAAATCAAGTGTGATCAACTACCTGTTTGGCTGGTTTATCACCCCACCACTGACCGATCGAGCTGAAATGTTTCACCGATATTATCATCAGCTACAAGTACAGAATCAACATTTCGGATTCAAAATTGTGGGCCCATAGTGGGGCCCAAAATTTTCGACTTTGGAAGGGTTTGGTGGGTGCTTTAAAATGTTTCGAACTCAAATAATTTAAAGGTACTCAAACCATTTTCGAATTTAAAGACAGGCAAACGTCACAGAAGAATCCATTCAGCTTCAAATCGACCACTTTACTCAACAGCCTTGAACCCACTCAGCTCATCCAAGTAGGTCCCCTTCTGTTAAAGATTTTTATTCTTTAAATATTTATTTTTTGTTTTATAAGACAATGTTTATTCTCTCATAATACATTATTTTTAATTTAAAAAATCAGTACTAATTATTTTATTTAGTGCAACACACGGTCTACTATTCCCGCGAAAAATAAGTACTTTTTTTAATAGGTATATTTTACAAGAATATGTTAGTTTTTAAGCCACTCAAAAAGTATTCCCTTTCCAATCTAGTCAAGACTCAAGAGCAAGTCATGTATGTCGGGATTAGAGAATTCACCAGAGAAACTCTCACGGTGAATTCGCCAGAGAAACTCTCACGGTCTGGTCAAACAGATTATGCTTTTGATGGAATCAAAGTAAAGACATGTGGTGGATAAATAAAAAAACTAGAGACATGTTCTTGTTTGATACTCCAGTATTAGGGGTTTTTTTTTTTAATATCTGAACTCCACTATTTGATAAAGGCCCAAATCACTACGTAATTTTACCGTGTTTAGTCTAAAGATACTCAAACTATTACCTCTTGAATCCTAAATCAAAATCTTTACCAATCAAGCTATCTTTGCCCTTCGGAGTTTATCGAGTGTAAGAATTAGAGCATCTTTAGTGGGGTGCAATAAATAAACGACTGTGTTGGTACGTTTTTCAAAATTCAATCTAGTGCTTCTCAATGGTTCAATGAACCCTCTTAGTAAAAATAGTACTACCAAGAACGCCCTCCAATTTGTTAAATTTTGGTAATTTTGATAGGTCCACGACATGTTACTTAAATCTCTGTATTTTCATACACATGCATTATTAGTCACGTAGTTGAATGAATGGACATGGAAAAAAGCAAGAGATTTTTGTAAGCTAACAAGCAGATACAGGATGGATCCTATCCATCTAACGAAGCAGAGGAAGCATTAGACCACGTAGAGAATAGTACCTTTTTCCAAGGTGAAAGTTCGGTCAGTCCAATGTGTTTTGTGCTAAAAAGATGGTCGTTGATCAAGGGAATTGACATTGTGACTCCTAAGAAAAATGCCTCTGGAGAGTGCATTTTTTTCAAGTTAGAAGTAGTCTAGATGCAGACGATTTATTTTAAGATTGTATTCCCTAATCGTGATCAAACGTCATTTTGTAAGTAGCTGAAGGAGAAGGAGAATAATAGGTACAAAGAAAATTTACCCCGAAAGTACCCCGAAAACACCAATCAATGGTTGAGAATCACTTTGATGATTATGTCACACACATCAAAATGAATCTCAATCACTAGTTGATCTTTTCGGGGTAGTTTCGGGATAAATTTTCTTTGTCTCTAGCATTTCTGGAAGAAGAAACGTTGCGCGAAATAGGTGGTTGGAAATAGTGGCAGGAGGTATAATTGGACATAAATGTTCAAACTCTACATACTGAATTTTACTTGAAGTAGTGTTTTTGGTGAACTTTCGGCTATTAAATCACATTAAAATTTAATCATCTCTCACGTTTCCATACAATCTAATGACTGATAATGCACTGGCACACTGATATAACTAAAATCAATATAGAGATTTAATTTGGGGGTAATTCAGACATAAGTTATAACCCCTTGGTTTTTGGTCACTGGAGTATTGATTTACAAATCTTAAAACATCATCATTTGATTTTAATAATATGTTATTAGCAGCACCTGATAAAAGTTTTTCATCATATCGTCCTATTATTATAGTACTTAATAAACACCCCACTTTAGAAAATAGCGCAAGCATATGTGAATAAATTAGAAAGGTGTAATGATTTTAGGAAGCATCACTTCCATAACATCTACTCCGTATTTTACTTTATAAGTTTCTCTCTCCAAGCAAACAACTGCTTTGTAATTGATTTTGACAGTTTTTCAAAAAAAAAAAAAAAAACAGTAAAGTGGAAAGATTTGAGGGTTTGTAGCCTGAAAATTTGTCTGATGGCTACTTCATCAAAATTACCAAAATTTAACAAATTGGAGGGTGTTCTTGGTAGTACCATTTTTACTAAGAGGATTCATTAAACCATTGAGAAGCACTAGATTGAATTTTGAAAAACGTACCAACACAGTCTTTTATTTATTGCACCCCGCTAAAGATGCTCTAATTCTTACACTCGATAAACTCCGAAGGGCGAAGATAGCTTGATTGGTAAAGATTTTGGTTTAGCATTCAAGAGGTCATAGTTTGAGGCTCCGTTCCAGAACAGGTTTTAAGTCCTTATTTTTTAAGAAGGCAATTTCAAGCTCAAAAATGATGAGTTTATTAAAATCTAAAAATATGCAATATGGATCTTGTTTGAAAGATAGATCTCGATGAGATCTTTTATACGATGCAAAAAAAAAAATTAAAAAATCATTTTTTATTTACATTATTTTTGAGTTTGAAAATGTGAAATAAGCTGCTTATTTTTTAAGAAGGTTTCTGGAATGGAGCCTGAGTATCTTTAGATTAAACACGGACTAAAAATTTGTTTGATGACTAGCTTCATGGTCACTTTGAACCTAATTTGATCAGACGTGAACATAGGGCTGTGAGAGGAGAAGACTTCAACTTGAGAATTATTACTTGACCTATGCCAGACAACAAAAAGTCATATCGGTAGTGTTTAGTTGGGAGTTTAGTTTTTGGTAGCGGGTGGAGGGAGAAATAAAGTAATGATTGAAGATATGGGTAATAATTGGAGAGATATAGAGAGAGATGAGAAAGTAATAATTGAAGAAATATAGTAATGATTGAAGAAAAAAATAGGGTAATGATTGGAAACAAAATTAAAAGTAGAAAGAAATTTTTTAACCGAACAAAGCCATCATTTTCAAGGTTAATTAGTGGGTAGAAACTCCAAACACCTTCCATGGCAAAGTGTAAAAAAGGAAAAAGAAGGGGTAAGAAGAGACAAGAACGGAAAAAGGAGACTCCAATTTAAACGTTACCTTCAGCCACAATCCAATAGAGAGACAAACCGAAGGATAGTTGCATCCTCCAATCACATCTAGCCTCGTGTCATAGTCACACTGCCTCAGGGGCTCCACCGTAATTCCAAGTCCCTTCGTCCCATGGAGTTACGCCCAGTTTCAAAAACATTCTTAAAAAATAAACAGCTTATTTCACATCTTCAAAATTAAAAGTAATATAAATGAAATTTTTTTTTTATTTTTTTGCACTATTTAAAATATCTCAATGAGATCTATCAAATAAGATCCTTATTGTTAGGAAAATTATTTGAGTAAATACATGATTTTTGAACTTGAAATTGCTTTCTTAAAAAATAAGTACTTATTCTCGTTTCTGGAACGGGGCCTTAGTCCCTCACGAAATTACGTGCAATTTTTAAGTTTAAAAATAATTTACTCACCGAAATAATTTTTCTTCATGCAATATGAATCCTATTTGATAGATGACTTTCGAAGGGTACAAAAAAATTGAAAATTTGTTTTAGAAAATATATTATTTTTATATTTATAAATTGCAAGTAGTTTTGTAGAAGACCAACTTTATGGGACGTACGGAGTACTAATTTCTTAGTTTAGTTGGTCGGACCTTTACATCTTATTATAAATTCAAATTTATTCACATATGCTTGTTTGTTCTTTTCTTTATATTTGCTGGGATATGATTATGTCTTCTCTTAACAAAACTTGTAGCTGGGTTAAACTTATAGTGTGATTGTGAAATTGTTTTGGATTGTTTCTCCCTTAACAAGGACTCGTAGTTGGCTTGCGCTTATCGTGATTGAGTTATTTTCAGTTCATGTATTTTTTGAAAAACAAACAAACAAACTTTGATTGGTTCAGAGCATGAGGAAAAATGAACTGCATTCCAGCGGAAAATTTTTACTACCGGTGAGATCAACAACGCGGCATTGGCCAGACAAGTGGACCATTGGGGTTCTCCCCTCTTCGATTCTCTCTCTCTCTCTCTCTCTCTCTCTCTCTCTCTCTCTCTAATTTTTTTGAACAGCTCTCTCTCTCTAATTACACTCTGTAATCTCGCAAGTATATATTACGTTTCTACTAACTTTTTTTCCTTTCATTATTCGTTCACTCCAAATCTACTCGGCAATGGGGAATTGCTGCTCCGACGAACCCGGCGGGCGGTCGGCGGTCGGCGGAGGCGGCGCCACCTCTTCTCAAAGCAATCCAGCTGGCGGCGGCGGCCGGAACGACGCCGTCGATTCATTCCTCACCTATCGCGGCTACCGCGGTCTGTTTTCTCAGATCGAGGTTTCTTCATTGATTCCATTCAACTGCTCTTAAATGTTTCTCCTCACGTCCATATTCACATCTATAAACATATATGTGTACGTTTGT
Organism: Rhododendron simsii; assembly: GCA_014282245.1. NCBI lineage: Eukaryota > Viridiplantae > Streptophyta > Magnoliopsida > Ericales > Ericaceae > Rhododendron > Rhododendron simsii. The sequence goes on from CM024964.1 coordinate 26,630,598, forward strand.
CATGTATCATGTATGTAGTGCGATCTTATTCAGAGGCTTCCAGTGAACTGTTAGAATTCGAGCTAATTGTTTTTGAAAGTACAATGGAAGCTCAAGCACTAGTAGTTGATTTTTGATTACTGCCTCGTCGAAGGATACGAGCGAGATCTTAGGCTCAAGCACTAGAAGTTGAGGTGTGCAAAAGCTGGCCCGGACACCTACGTTATTGAAAAGGATACAAGTGAGATCTTGGAGGTTTTGAAGTGTTGATGAGACATAGTGCTTTCTATTGTTAACGACAAAGAATTTACTTAGATTTTTCTTGAATATCGGCAAATTTAGTTTCGTAATGCTAAGAGGGGAAACGAAATGGTTGCTTGTGAGCTATATGCCATGTTTGATTGGTCGGACTAGTAATCCTACCAGAAGAATTATCACACCAACAAATAGTGAGGGCATATTAATGTTATTTTCTTATTGTATTTTACATCTCAAGCTTTGTGGGATTTAATAATCAGGGGAATTGTAATCCTGTAGGCCTTGAATTGAGCAAGTAATTTGTTGTACTAATAAAAAGTAAAAGCATGACCAGAAGAATTGTGTGAAGTGAGTGAATTTATCCGATTGAGGCATGATTGGTATTCATACTATATTCGCCACTGTTATTTTGTCATAGAAGCTTTGTATGCTTAGGACAGTCCAAGCTTGACCAGACATAGCTACGGAGAGAAAATGTAACTCTGAGCTCGCATTGACCTGAATTAGGCGCACTCATCTGAACAGAACTTCGGTTATGATAGGTTCAGTCTTTTGCTCTTGGCAACAAAACTGGCTTATGTTGTATGTTGTTTGTATGTCTCGACTGTTCGTTCTACTTTCTTACAAGATGTTTTGAGGTTGTTAACCAAATTGGACATGTTTAATAAGCCCTCTGCATGTCAGATTGACTTTTTCTACACAACGTCGTGCAGTTGTCAATATCGGCTTCAAACTTACGTGATCGGGATGTGCTTTCTAAGGTTTGTCTTTCTGCAGATAAGGACCTTTCACTGCCTTTTTATATTCTACGGGGTTAGTCTATGATGTGTGCTTTCCTTTGGCAAGATGAACTTGGCAAAACTGACGAGAAACATGAACTTTACCTTCTTTCCCCCCCCTGTATTTGGGAGTAAGAGACACTTATTCTGAGAAAGAAAGGGAAGTACAGCGGGAGAGAGGTCGAAGCTATTGGAAATATCTTGCTGTAACCTTGAGATGTTTTTTGAGGGTTTCAAGGTGGATACTGAAATTCCAAAGGATGAGAGGAAATCCCTGATTATTATATTGCTCATATTGTGCGGCAATAGCATTGTCAACATGCACGAGCCATGGGTGCATAGTAGAACCAATTTCCTATTAGTTTAGCTTTTGGGATAACTGGTGATCTAACTAAACAATAAAAAACTCTGAGAAGTGAAGTTTGTCGACTACTAAGCTGGCTCCACATCGAATCCCGTTCACTTTGAACATATATAATGTTCAGATTACCATGTTGTTATATTTCACTTGTTGATGCTTTTTTAAAAGCTCAGTTTCTTCTTTTGACATCCGTTACAAGCTCATATCTTTAGGCGCCTTCAACTAGTTTCATAAGTATATTTTCCGTATGAAGCTATATTCCAACTTGGTTATAGCAGTCACCTTTAGAAGGCTTTTGTTTTTTCAGAGTGATCCTATGGCAGTTGTTTACACAAAAGGAAGAGATGGTATGCTTCAAGAGATTGGCCGCACTGAAGTGGTGCTAAATTCATTGAATCCCAAGTGGATTACAAAGCATGTGGTTACCTATCATTTTGAGGTGGTGCAGACTATGGTGTACGTTTCAATGCTTCCATCTTTGCTTTTTACAAAGTCAATACCTATGTTCTGAGTTTCATGTAACTTGAGAAATTATCTTCTATCCCAGGTTCCGTGTCTACGATGTCGACACTCAGTTTCACAATCTAGATGTAAAGGTAAACGCCTACTTGAACTTTTTACCATGGACACTGGAGTCAGGAACTTTTGGATGTACTTCTATCCTGAATATATAATTCTGTGTGTTTCACTTGGAAGTAAATGTAATTGCTTATTTTTGTCCATTTGGGAAACTGTATTACCCATGGCCACATAGATTGTTAAACAAGTAGAAGTTGGGTAGGCAGAAAACTTTCCTTGTCTGAGCAGTTGAAATTTCCTTGATCTCGACTCATAAGAGTTGATGAAATTTGCAACTATTAGCCGCTATGACCCATCAGATAAACTAAACTTTCCTATGGGATTGGTTTTTTGGTGAAGAGAAATATGCGGGCATTGGAGTCCAAAGGATTTAGGATAAGTAGCAGTAAAACTGAGTATATGCACTATAAGTTTAGCGACAATAGAAGTGCCCAGCTCGTATCTGTAGTTTGTACTTGCTAGTACGGATGCACTGGTTTTTCAAGAACTTATTATCGCTACCCAAACTTCTCATGAAGATTCACTTAATATGATTTTCTGATTAGGTCGCCAAATTTAAAGATATGGGTGGACGATTCCACTATCTAGGGACTTTTAATCTGCACCCCAACCCGAATCAATTTTTTTTGGTGCATCCCAATCGGAGATTGTGACTTTGAGTGCAGCTTTTACATGATGAGCTTATAAGATGCTGGGACAATTTCTCTGGGGTGAATTTAGTAAAACGGAATTGTTTATGGATGATGCATATTCATAATATATGGCCGATTAATACGAGTGTTTAGAACTTTGATAGGGGTGGTTTCATATCTCATCCATTTTTGTTACACCCTATGCTGAAATTAGTGACTTGCCACCTTTGGGAACATCTAGAATGTTTCGCTACTGTTATTCTGTCTTTCTTGCTTTTTCTGCTTAGTGGTTATCTTTGGTGTTTGGTCTCTTTTGTGTTACATGTGTCCTTGTGTGCGTATCATCTCGATATTTCTTCATTCTTGTTCAACTGCCTTGTTCTTTAATGTTTGTTGTTAGAGCTTGTCCCACATCGGTTATTAATCTCCTCCAAAATTAGTATATGAGCCTGGGCGGTCTTTCCACTCATTGCCAATTGGTTTTGAGTTGGATGCTTTAACCTTTGTTTTGCTATTGTAGAGGATTTGCCTTGCCATTGGGTAGCGTTACCTATCCAAAATACAAAAAAAGAGAGCAAAGAACTGATTCTTGCTACAATATTTAACTGAGTCAATTTATTTATGATTTTTACACGTGCAGATGCTTAAACTTGATGAACAGCAGTTTCTTGGTGAGGCTACTTGTGCATTGTCTCAGGTATTGCATAGTTGCACCTCCACACTCTTAGCTATTGAACCGTTCCTACTATTCTACCAGCCCATCTACACCTTCAAGCCCGCCCCTATCGATAGCCTGATAGGCTTCGATAAGGAAAAGGCCATTAGGCCATCATGGCAGATGATTTCTTTGTTCATGTGGTACTATTGATCTAATATTGCTTGTGTGCTAAGTGCTATTCCTATGATCTATTTCTCTGTAGTATGTTTTTTTATTAGTGTTACCAACTGGAGTCTTTGACTAAGGAGACTCAACGAAGAGCAAAATGTGCCTGCAAAATGTTCTAAAAAGTCGTCTTCTTTTTGGCTACTTTGGAATAACTAAAAAGTGGTCTTCGATGCCAAAACTCTGGTAGAACGGACGAATTGTCCTAAACTTCAGCTTTTTTATCTTTCACATTATGATGTAGTTAATAAACAGGATGAAATAAAGTTTAGGCCATACAATGCAAAAGACTTTCACCAATGAGTAATTGCCTGCAATATTTGTCTTATCATATTTATGTTTATGTTTTCAAGACCTCAATTTATAGAAGTTATCCACAAAGTTTACGATTTTTTTCTGAATTTCTCCAATTTCTGAAGACATACCACAGTTCTCACTTGAGATATATTCTATCAATCTCCATTTTTATTCCTTGCTTTCACCTCAATAGTGTATATTCAACATATTCCATTATAAGGTTGAGCTTTAACTTTTACCCATGAAATACTGTGTAGATAGTCGCCAAATCAGACAGGTTACTGACCTTAGATCTTGTACGTAAAGATGAATCTGCTGGATCAAACCATCCCCGAAATCTTGGTGCACTCACTGTCTATGCTGAAGAAACTGTCAGCTCAAAGACTGCAACTGAGTTGACATTGAGGTGTTCAGATTTGGAATCTAGGGATCTGTTCTCAAGAAGTGTATGAACCTGCTAATATCTCCTTCCCTTTCTTTTCTCGTGTTTGGATACCATGAGGAATATTAGTTGCATATTGTTGATTCTTGCAGGACCCCTTTCTGGTTATATCAAAAATTGTAGAGGGTGGGATTCCGATTCCAATTTGCAAAACTGAGGTTTTGAAAAATGATCTCCATCCAGCATGGAAACCAGTATTATTGAACATTCAACAGGTTGGAAGCAAGGTAATGGGGTTTAGACTATGCATGTACTGCAGGACTTTTGCTGTCCTGTCCTGTTGGCATCGTTCTTTTCCAAATATTCAGCATGTTTTGTACATACGTTAACAACACGGCATCAAGTGTTCCTTCAGCCTTAACAGCAACATAACTAGTAGGATGACAGTTCCTGTCTTCTATCTGTAAATTATTGCTATTCTTTAAGTCTGTACTCATGTAGAAAAGAGCAAGCTATTCTTCATACACGTTGAGCAATCAGGAAGTTTTGCTACCAAGAATTTAACTCTATAGAGTAAACAAAGTCTGATGTACCACAGGCAGATGTTTTTAGGAACATGAATGTCAGATATTGCCCTTGAATTTTCTGCTCTTCATCATTTATTGAATGCTGGCTATTGCATTGATGCTCCCTTGCTTAATTTGTGCAGGATGGTCCATTAATCATAGAGTGTTTCAATTTCAACAGCAATGGCAAGCACGACTTACTTGGGTAAATGGAGATCTTGCCTTTTTCTCCACTTATCTTCTGCTGTTCTTATATAGTCCAACTTATTTCATTTGTTTGTTCTGTATTCTTCAGAAAAGTTCAGAAATCAATAGCAGACTTAGAAAAGCTTCATTCTGTTGGGCAGGGGGAACATTTATTCTCAACTGCCAGCGGGCATAATCAAAACAAGGTCCTATCGATGAGAGCTATGTGGATTTTCCTAATGATTTTTTGTTTTTCCCTGTAATTAACTGATTCCACGTTTTGTGATAGGTCTTAAAGAGTCAGCTATTTGTGGACAAGTTTTCTGAAAGAGTCCAACATACATTCCTAGATTACTTGTCTCGTGGATGTGAACTGAATTTCATGGTTGCCATTGATTTCACAGGTACTCATGTACGCAGCTTCTGCCCCTCTGGTAGATATTTCTGCATTTGTGTCATGTGATTTCTGCTCCAATGCTAGAAAATTTTCCGACAAATTAGAACTTGGTTTCTTGTAACTTCACTAAATTCAAGGGGTAATCTGGAATAGTAGTTGTTATGTTTGTCTAAATGCCCCTGGATGGATCAGTAGATCTTTGGCATTGATTAAGGTTCATGGCGAGAATATTGCTTCTTCTGGCTTGATAGGTGGACAAGTACCTGTTGATTCTGCATTGGCCTATGTCAACATACTGTAACTCTCTTTGACATGATGAAGCCTTATTTGAGCTATTTCAGTTAGAAGTTTGAATCCGTACTATCCCCTTTCTAGGGCCATGTCTGTGTTAGTCATGAGGCATGAGACATCCACTTCTATCTCATGATTGTCATACTTCTTTGCAATACTCAAGATCTCTACAGTTTTTTTCCTCATCACTTAAACTTCTCCCAACTGCACTCGTTTGTATCGTAACTGTAAGACTCCCCCAGCCAATACCTATATCCACTATTAAATACAAAGGCGGCATATGTCTTGTACCGTAATTTCTAAACTAATAAAACACCAATCAACCTCAAACTCCCACTCCTGATTTCTTCTCTCTCTCTCCCTCTCTCTCTCTCTCATGTTGTTTCTCTCCTTTTTTGTTTCCCTTTTGCTTTGTTTAGGACTCTTGGGCTTTTAGCCCTCACACACACATCCATGTAATCAGATACAAAACAAGCAGCCATGGAAAGTTGGCATGTGTCCATCTCATGCAAATATATAATACTACCATCCCTTTTCCTCTCTTTATAATCAATCCATAATTTCCTACACAAAGAACAATTTTTCCTTAAGTGGGGGTGTTACATTAATCTATTCTGTCTCTGTCTTGGCACAACATCTTAGTTATGCTGACCTTATCAGTTTTGGTATTTACTTGATTAGCATGATGTGTGACTATCCTTACTTTAAGTAGTTTGTTTGTAACTTTATTTCGGAAAAAACATTTTCTGGGCATGAAGCATTCCGGAAACACGTCATGACTCTTTATTTTACTCAAGTGATTGTATATACGTCTTCACAGTGCCACCTTCTTCATAATAAGACAACAAGATTTCCTTCAAATATGTTGCTTCAATTGATTCTTAATATTTTTCTACTTTCTGTTTTTTGTAGTAGTTTGTGTGCTTTTCATTGAATGACATTGACAAGGAAAGTGTACTTATTCCTGCATGGCTGCATATACTTGAATACTAAGTTCACTTGCTCCTTTATCAGCTTCGAATGGAAATCCACGCCTGCCTGATTCCTTGCATTATAATGACCCTTCTGGACGGCCAAATGCATACCAAAGAGTAAGAACTTCGGCGATTCTATGAATTATTTCTTTATCTGTTGAAAGGACCTTCAGATGTGATTATCTTCTTATCTGTTGGGACTTAAAAGAACCTATATAATACAGATACATAATTTCAGGCAATCTCTGAGGTTGGAGAGGTGTTGCAGTTTTATGATTCAGACAAGCGTTTTCCTGCTTGGGGTTTTGGAGCCCGGCCAATCGATGGTCCTGTCTCTCATTGTTTTAATTTAAATGGAAGTAGCAACTACTGTGAGGTGAAATATAAGTATTAAAATTATATTCTCACTAATTTAACAATATTCGTAATGCCTTCGTTAATGTATGTTAAGCATTCATATCTCTCTTCCGTTAATGTGTTTTTATTGTTAACTTAGGTTGAAGGGATCCAAGGGATTATGACAGCATATACAAGTGCCCTCTTCAATGTTTCACTTGCTGGGCCAACTCTTTTTGGACCTGTCATTAGCACAGCTGCACAGATAGCTGGCCAGTCTCTCGCCGATAATCACCAAAAGTACTTCGTTTTGCTAATAATCACGGTAAGATTCAGATTTCAAATGTTTATCCGAATAATCCAAGTGCTACCAAATGTGAAAAAATTGATTTGTCATCAATCTGAATCATCTGATTTCCGCATATCTTCGAAAATCATTTTATTACGTACTATCCCAGGATGGAGTTATAACAGATCTTCAAGAAACAAAAGATGCCCTCGTGAAAGCGTCAGACCTACCTTTGTCAATTCTTATCATTGGAGTTGGAGGAGCAGATTTCAAAGAGATGGAGGTATCTCACACTTGTGTTGCAATTTCTCCAAGGCTGTGTTTGGATCATGGATGTGTGTAGCGAATTACGCCAAAAACGAAAGAAAAAGATAAGAAGATAATGAAAGAAAAAGGCTTGGTTTTCCAGACCATTTCCCTTGATTAATCTCCCATCAAATCCAAGATCTAAAATGCAGCCAAAATGATGCCTGATTGTCTACGCCTATGATTTATCATCCTTCGTAGTTACATTTGCCATCTAAATTTTTTCAATTCACTACAATTTCAACTTTGAATTCACCACGATTTTACCATTATTGTGCAGATTTTAGATGCCGATAAAGGTGAGAGACTTGAAAGTTCAACTGGACGCGTGGCATCACGCGATATAGTCCAGTTTGTTCCATTGCGAGATGTACAGAGTAAGTCAACCTCATTAATCTGATGAATCAACTTCTGGGCTGGGTTTCTATCATGAATTCATGGAGGCTAGGGAGCGGAAAATGAGAGAAAATTAAACAAAAAAATAAATTCAGCTTCTTTCCTTGCCATTTCACAAATTCATGATTCAAACTAAGCCTCACTGGAAAAATTTCTGCAATTTGATTCTGACTACCATGTGATTACTCTTATTTTGACATGTAGGTGGAGAGATCTCAGTTGTTCAATCTCTTCTAGCCGAATTACCTTCCCAATTTCTAACCTACATGCGAACGAGACATATCGATCCAAAAACCTAAACCAAATTACACAGAAGGGTGTATATTGACGAGTAATTTTCTGTTATTGATTCTCAGAATTGTGCATACCGATGCTCTGGATTATCAATGAAGGAAGCATGGTAATGTGCACATAAATTGAATTGGGTCTCTAGGCCTGCCCTCTCTGATGCCATTTGGCTTTAATTTGGGGGCATGATTCCGCAGCAAAACAGATATGGGGGGCCCACTGTTTTAGTGGTATTCTGAGAGCAGCGACTTTGTGCATATTGCTGAAGGTTAGGTCTGTCTTCAATCCTTCCCCGTCCATACCCCCAATGACTGGGGACTACATGGGTTCTTCTGTTGTTGTATTCTCATCCAGATGCCTTTCATCTTTCGTTTTTCCTTTCTGTTTTGCATTCCTATATCTTAGCTGAGTCTGTGGTAGAGTTGCCATTAAGTGTAAGGTTTCTATTGAGGCCTATTTTCATCTTACTAGCAAGGGCAGTTTCTTGTATTGGCTATCACAATCGAGCAGAAGTCATTTGTCTATACAAGCATCGCTAATCTTCGTTGTTGACCTTGGGGTTTGGTCCAATGGTCGTGTAGCCCTTTGGAGCGCGAGGTTTGGGGTTTGCTTCTATGAACAGGAAGTTGGCACTCCTATCGTCTGGGAGAAAAAAACCTCGTTGTTCACAAGGCATAACTGGAGTCATGTGCAGTCTAATACTACTGAGTTTAACTTTTTGAGACAGGGAAACTGTGAAAGTGAGATATGAAAGCGAATGAGAAACAACTTGCAATAAGCCATTCATGTTCTGCTATTGTAGTACAATTATGTGCATTATAAGGATTTTGGCCAAGGCCTAAATAAAGTGAGTTCTTTTGTGTGTTTACTCTTTCTTTGATCAAATTTGTCTAGTTCTACAGTGATTGGCCACGCGACCAAATTCTCTGTCCATGGGATGATAGGATGGGGAATAGGGAGAAAGAATAACTGCAGCCCATATTAGTGAGTGATTTGAACTCCGCTATCCAAAGGGAGCCCGTTATCCCCCAAGCCTTTATTCCCTTTGATATCTCTAACTTCCATCTTTTAGGTTTTACAATTCTAGCACCACCGGGAACATGCTCTCTAACTAACCCTCTCAGTCCCAGAAAAAGAGATGATATATCCACTATTTGGGGCCTCTTAAAAAAGGTGGCGGCCTTGCTATGGTTCTCCATTGGCCTGCACCCCTGTGCAGTCTGGCCATTTTCGGCTCCATTTTGGAGCCACTTTGATCATCGGACTCGTTTATGTTCTAGAAATTATTGATGAGAACAATCATGTAAAACATTAAATTGACCGGATACCAATTTCAGCTCCATTGTGGAGCCACTTTGATCATGGGACTCGTTTATGTTGTAGAAATTATTGATGAGAACAATCACGTAAAAATTTAAATTGATGAGAACAATCGATACCTGAACATAGTAAATTAATTTTGAAGAAAATATATTAGCCGCATGGAAACATAACTTGAAGAACCTATTTTTTAAAAGATAAATGTGTTTTAGGTATAGATCGGTATTTGATAAACTTGATTTTGTATGTGGTTGTTCTTATCAATGAGTTCCAATGTAAATGAATCCGATCATCAAGTTGGTCTAAAATAGGGCTCGAAGTTGTTGGACGGCACCCCATGTGGTGCAATACACAACTTGAGGGAAGCTGCCTCCCTTAAAAAGTAATCTAGATCTTTAATGTAAAGAAAATTTATGTGCAATATGAATCATTTATCAATTAATTTTGTTAGGCACAGCTTTTAAAATCAGCAAATGTTATACAACTTGAAAAATATAGATAAAGTTTTTTTAAAGGCCCAAATGGTGAACTTGTCAACTAAGGTCCTGTTCGGCTAAATAAGCTAACTGACTTATTTTTTTGTTTTTATTCAATTTTTTTTTTGTATTTGTTAGTTTTTCGTCAATTTTTTAGGAATTATTACATCGTCATGACGAAAGGAATTTAAAAAATAAAAAATTATGATCGAAATCCAATTTTTTTTAATAAAGACGCAAAAAATTGGGTTATTGGCTTATTTTTGTCTTTATTTAAAAAAATTTAGGTTTCTATCGTTTTTTTACTTTTTAGATTTCTCTTGTCACTACGATGCAATAATCCTCAAAAAGTTAACAAAAAACTAACAAATACGAAAAAAATTTAAATAATAACGAAAAAAATAAGCCAATTGAATTATTTAGCCGAATGGAGCCTAAGTTGACAAACGAAGAGGGTACTAGAAAGTACTTATAAGTGGATTTCATTGAAGCAGAGCCTCTTTTGGCCCAGCATTCTTAGACCCTAGGTGCAGATCACACCAAACCCTTCAGATTTTGGCCCACGGTCCCCTTTATTTATTTATTTCCTTCAGGGAAACTTTTCTATTCATGAAAGTCATCCCGCACCTATAAAAAAAAAAATTTACGTCCAAAATAACATAAGAGAGAATCTAAGCACAACCCGTCAAGAAAGATGAACAAATAAAGCAAAATAGAAGAAGTTTCTTTTGTACCTAGACATGCTCTTAATGCATACCGTAAAAATGGACCAAAAATGAGTTATGTGATAGTGCAAATCCAAGATCAAGAGAAAACCACCGAAGGAAAGAGAAAAAACGAACAAAATGCTTCAAATTAAAGACGTTGGTGTCGAAAAATCCCGAACTCAAACCCTGGATTAACGGGTACAAGCTTAGGGCACCGGATTTCCAAAACTATAATGTCTAGAGAGAGAAAGGGTTCGGATGAAAAATCATCGTGTCATTTTGTTACTATTTGGAGAGAGAGAGAGAGAGAGAGAGAGAGAGAGAGAGAGAGAGAGAGAGAGAGAGAGAGAGAGAGAGAGAGAGAGAGTGTGTGTGTGTGTGTGGCAATTCAACTCAAATTTTATCGTGTGTGTGTGAGAGAGAGAGTGGCAATTCAGTTCAAATTTTATTGTGTGAATTAATCACTATCATTAATTCAACCGGAACTTTAAAAATTGTTAGTACTAAAATTTATAGTGGAATTATATTTTCAAATCAAATAGCCATGCATCCTTATGGAGTATATATTGGCCTGTGATTATCTATATTGAGCTAGCTGTGCTCCTCTTCATAGTTACCTTGTTTTTTGAGACGGAGTCTCATCACCCGCCCGAGCACGACAAGCACCCCAAGCTCTTCACTTGTTGGATCCATTCAAGCACGTCTCCTCGCTGGACCCGCCTCACACTTCCAGTTGGTGTAGGCTTTGATATCACATGTGACAACCTGTGACCTACTTAATCTTTAGCCTAACCACGTAGTTCAAATCAAATCCAAAGATAAAAGAAAGAGGATTACAGAAGGATTACAGAAGCTGAACCGTTGGCCTGGCATTTTATTTGCTTACGATGAAACCCATAACTCAGGGGTGTTTTCGGTAGGCAATAAGTATTTATGGATCACTTCTTGTCGTTAAAAAATATCAGGTTATTTCCACTAACCAATAAGTTGTTAAAAATTTTTAAATTTGTAATTGAGAGAGAGAGAGTTGTTGAAAAATATTAAGTTATTTTCACCAACCAATAAATTTTAGATGGGATGCAAAACTTGTCGAACAAGAAGTTAAAATGTCATAAGTTGTTGCCCAAACTGTTGGCGAAAACATGACTTTAGTCTCATCGCACGGTACGTATGTACACTACAAAAAAAAAAAAGAGAGAGAGAGTGACAATGACAAAAAAATTGTCACTGAGCTATTACTAAAAGTATGATGCTAAAAACTTTTAGTGACAGCTTTTCACCTACAGTGACAGTTATCTGTCACTTATATCTGTCATTATAGGTGAAAAGTTGTCACTAAATTTTTTTAACAACGCACTTTTAGTGACAGCTAAGTGACAACTTTTTTGTCAGTATCGCTTATTTATTTATTTATTTTTATAGTCATGGCTAGCTTCTGAAACAAATTGCAATAATAAATATTCTTATGCTAATTTCGACGTGACATTTTTTATGAGATACTATTAATGCATGTAGTACTTTTTTTTTTCTTGAGCTACATGTAGTACTAGACCCAGAGATGGTGCCGAGCGTTCCATCCGACCATTCATCTTGGTAATGGATGACTTAGGCCTTAATCTGAGCAACGGATGGTCAGGATTTTTTTGCACTTGAATTAGATCCAAACCGTCTATCTGAAATAAACAACTGGATGGGCCGTTCGGGACCGCTGTGCTTGGCAACATCTCCCATTCTGCTACTTAGGTGTAGAATGATGGAATGAAGTATAGGACTATATATATATTGGCAAAAGATGAAGTTTTATTAAAAACGGAAAAAGGGGGAAGGGAATCCAATAAAGAGTTGAATGAATATCACAAGGGCAAAGCCCAAAACGTTTACCAAAGGGTCTACAGGATCCACAACAAAGAGAAACAATGAAGCCAATCCATTCTCAAAATAAAAAAGGAAAAACCCCAAACACCCAAACCCGGCCCAAGCCTGGGCCGGCCCGCCCAAACCAGTCCCCAAACCCTAACCACTTCGGCCATCACCACTGTACAAAATACCGGAGACCAACCTCGCTGTTAAACCGAGCCGACCTCTCCCAGGTGTAGAGGCCGGCGGCTGAAAAGGCCTACTAAAATGAGAACCAGAGCAATTAGAGTCAAGGGAGACCAAAACCTACCCCACAACTGCCAAATCTAGCTAATACCCAGCAGCAACGATCTTCACCAAATCTTCGTTTTGCCGGGGAAAAAAAAACGATCTTCACCAAATCCAGTATAGGACAATATTGCAATGCAAACAGAAAAATACGGAATATACGAAAAAATTGTCAAGAATGATGCGACCGAGAGTCATCGACTAACAACTGGAGTACAAAATTAAATGAGAAAATTCTAAAATTTAGCTTCCGTTTGTTGGGCGTAAAATGTTTTTCGCTAAAATATTTTTATATATTTTTCGGTATTTGGTTGTGTAAAAAATGAGGAAAACATTTTACATGGAAAATATTTTCCATTAATTGGATGAAAATAACTTACTCTTAAATCTTCTGTAAGTTATTTTCCAAAATGAGCTCGCTGCGCCTTCTATTGCAATTCTCACTGCTCAATTTCTTTGATCGTCCTGACCCACGTTTCAATTCTAATATTTTTAAATCTCTCCATCGTTAAAGACCCCCCACGCTCTACACTATTTTTTCAATTTCTAAAAATATTTTCAAATATCAACTAAACACTGAAAAATAAAAATTTAAAGTTTGTTTTCTGAAAAAATATTTTACATGAAAAATATTTTATATCGAAACAAACGGAGCCTTAGAGATGAAATAATTAACTTGACATACTTGAATCTTATCATTTGGGCTTAAAATTTTAAAACTTTTAATTAGTAGCCGCCTTTAGGGTGATAACAAGGTTTAGAGTTCGACTCCTATGAATTGAAGGTGGTTGTCCCTCATAGTAATCTAACACCTATATTAACATACCAATGCTATATTTAGGGGAAACAAAGAATAATAGTGATGAATAACGATAATATTTTTGCCACTTTAAACTAAAGATTCCATGTAGATGTTTTTCTGAAAAATGTTGTCGCCACATCATTGATTATTAATCAATCTGGTAAAACATCATACAAAATTTCTTTTTCTTTCTTTTTTTTTTTGTTTTTATTAAAATTATGAGGAAGAAGTACGTAGCCACATCGTACGTGGCAAATGGGATTACTTGACCATAGTCGCCCACTAAAATTTTCTAAAATCAAGTGGAGTATAAATTTCAATTACTTTTACAGATTTGACCACATAATTAGAATATTGCCCCAAGGAGCTTACTAAGAGAACAAAATTTAGGAAGATTTAATGATAAGTTCACTATAGACATTTAATAAGTCCACAAGTTCACCTAATAGTTTTATAAAGTCATAAGTCTACGCAACCTAAACCCTAGGGTACCCTAGCTAAGAAAGTGCCTAAAACCGGGCTTAAACCCTATGAAAGTGCTTAAACTACTAAAACTCTATAATAGAAAAGTGCACCCTAAAATCTTATAAAAGAGCCTAAACCCTAGGGTACCCTATCCTATAATAAAAAAGTGCATCATAAAATCTTATGAAAATACCTAAACCCTAGGGTATCCTACCCAACTCTGGGGTACCCTAAAATGGTCTTGAGACCTTACAAAATTAATAAGTGAACTTGTGGATTTATGAAATTCACTTAATGGACCTAAGACTAATTTTCTACAAAAATTTATTATTTTATCAAACATTATTTATGCATTTAACCCCACTACTCAACAATTCTAGCTCCTCCCTTCCCTTGCGATAGGGGCGCAAAGCTAGAAAAAGGATACTTAGACTGTTCACACATCCAAGAAAAGGGTGTAGTTGTACTTACAGCTAACCCTAATTCTCTCTCTCTCTCTCTCTCTCTCTCTCTCTCTCTCTCTCTCTCTCTTCTTTTGGAGCTTCTTTCTTCTTCTTCTTCGTCAAACAACCCATTTGGCCAATTGTGCGTTTGGCCCTTTGGACACCACCAAAAATCCCCCCCAACAACCAATCTGTCCTTGTAGAAAAACAAAGTTGCAAAGACTTCCTTTTTCTTTTCTTTTTTTCTTGATAGGCAGGTTGCAAGGACTTGAGCTAGCTCATATCTAAGAACGGTGGATCATCATCGGAGAAATGAGAAGAGACCCATTCGGTGCGATGAATCGACGAAGAAAGAGGAAGAAGAAGAAGAAGAAAAAGAAGCGATGATGATGATGTTGTTTCCGTTCTACTCGGCTCAATCCCAACACGACACGACGGTTATGGTCTCAGCTCTCACTCAAGTGATTAGAAACACTGATAGAAAACCCAGTATCCCACTTCATGATCATTTGCCTCCTGATCATCATCAAAACCCTTTAGCCTTGTCCCGATCAGGCGGCACGGCGGAACACAGCTCATCGTCTCAACCCTGTCAAGATCAAGGTATACATACATATTTATCTTACATGAAGTATCATCATCTGTTTATTAAGTCAGTAATCTGTTCTGGTTAATCTTTTTTCTAGATTTTTTTTTATTTTATAATCATGCTTCTGTTTTTTTTTCTGTTTTTAAAATTTTGGTATCCTAAAATATTTACAGTACTTGGTAGGATTTTGGTGTTGATCTTATTAGCGTTGGATCAGAATACGTTTTATGGATAAAAGAAATTTTCTGTTTTAGAAAATATTTTTGGGCTATAAATGATTTTTCCAGTATCGATCGAGCTCACATATTATTAAATTTTTGGATCACTACATATTGTTGATTTCATTGCCAAGTTTTTCTGCATAGATTAGAGCAATCTTGGTATATTAACCTTTTTTTGCAACAAATTTTTTTTTTTTTTTACGGCAAAAGAAATTTTATTAATCTTTAAAATTATTACAAAAACTAAATTGTCACCGACAAGCACGATTTCAAGAATTAAGGAGCAAAAACCTAAGTTACCTAACTACATGTGTTACACACATTTATGTCAAAAGTTCCATTCTGACCTGAAAGTCCTCAACCCTAATGTGAAGGGAACCAGAAGAAGAAACACTACAGAGGAGTACGGCAGCGGCCTTGGGGGAAGTGGGCGGCGGAAATCCGCGACCCGAACAAGGCTGCTCGGGTCTGGCTAGGCACGTTCGAGACGGCCGAGGGGGCCGCCCTCGCTTACGACGAGGCGGCTCTCAGGTTCAAAGGAAACAAAGCCAAGCTCAACTTCCCGGAACGAGTCCAAGGGCGGAGCGAGTTTGTTTACCTCTCCACCCGCCACCACGACTCGCGAGTTGGACCCCGCCGAGTTCCCAACTCATCACTCCCCCCTCCCCCTCCTCCTCGACAAATTCGGTCTAGAGAGCCTTACCCGAATCTGCTCCACTATGCACAGCTACTTCGTAGCGGGGGCAATGACGTAAATTACGTCGGTTCGAGCGGAAACCCTAGAGGGTCAACACTTGTTTCTCAGCCTTTAACTACTTCTACTGCTAGTACTGCTACTACTCTGGCTCCAATGTCTTCCACATTTGGACAACAACAAGAAGAAGCAAACGTCGCTTCATCGGGCCGGATACCGAATTATCAAAACGAACAGGAAGCAGATGATGACGATGATCAGGTGTTGAGATTTGCGACGCAGTTTGGGAATTCTTTTTCTAGTTCTGATCATCCGAGTGGCGACTGGGGAGACTTTCGCAGGTGATACTTACAATCAAGTGTGCACCTGACGAACATCGTAAGTTTTAGTAACAGTTTTCATTACAAGCTTGAACTTTGAGCACTCTAGTATTGAATTTTGTCTTGTTTTGTTTTTTTTTAATATTTTATAACTCAAGTTGTCGAAGTTGTCGAACCAGTTTATGCGCCGACTAATTTTAAGAGACCAATCTCATTGTCCGAGGCCCCGGAGAATCATCCCAGATTGGCGGATAGATATCCTCGAATGGAGTGCATGCGGATTGATAGAGATTCTGAGGTTGTGATATCAGATTGGGTGCATGGCCCTAAAAGGATCCAACTCTTATTAATTACTAGTTAGTAGTCGCGAATCAAAGTCGCGTGGTGCTCCACATCATTCTAGCGCCTTTCATTTAAAGGAGTGCTCCATATGCTTAGTCATGGACCTCGCGAGTATGTGTAGCGTTAGAGTGTTCTGAGCACCACGTGACTATACTCCGAAAATATATTGAATAATTAGACTTGTTGGAATCCAAAGTCTAAACTCACAACTTGCACTTGATGCGGTCCTTGTTACGAGGAAGGATCCAGTCCAGTTTCTTTTCCTTTAGTTCGGTTTAGTTTTGGGCTTTTTGTGGTCCTTTTTCGGGTTCACAATAATGATTAAAACTCTTTATTTTTTAGACCTCGCTGAGAACATTGACCACATCAAAAATTACGTTAATCGGATATCATTTGATATGATTTTGAAATGCATTAAGTTTGTTAAAAAAGTGTGCATTACTGAATGCACACTAGATTGCAACCCATGTAACACAATTATATCAAGTTTAATACATTTCGAAATGATATCAAATAGTATTTGATCGAGAGGAACAGAAAACTAGACTAGATCTCAGTCTAAAAAGTGAATAGTTACCATCATTATTGTGGGCCCTTCTCGGGCCTATAAATGCCCCATAATTGGACCGAACGAGAGGAACAGAAAACTAGACTAGATCTCAGTCCCCTTGTTACGGCTCAACTTAATGCATGTCATACATCATAACTTGCTTGAAATTATCCAGTAGTCCGGAGTACCGCCACATGGTACTCCGCAATCACACATTCTCAAAATGAACGACAGAACAGAAATTTCATATACGAGGGAGCCGGTCACAAAATGAACGACAAGATTTTAAAATTTCAATATTCAAGAACATAAATGTTCAAATGACCAAATAATAGCCAATACAAAACCCAAAATCTAGATGCTCTAAATAAACCATGCAAAAACCACTAAAAGGTGAAAAAACAAAAGTTTCTCAATACGATATATATACCTCGAACATG
Source organism: Rhododendron simsii (assembly GCA_014282245.1). NCBI lineage: Eukaryota > Viridiplantae > Streptophyta > Magnoliopsida > Ericales > Ericaceae > Rhododendron > Rhododendron simsii. The sequence continues at coordinate 26,648,291 of CM024964.1, forward strand.
TATCAAAATGGAATTCAACGATATCTAAGTTCCGAAAGTCATCTACGATAGAGTTGGAACTAATTTTAATAGTAATTACTACTAGATGATAAAGAGATCGAGTTAATTGGGCTGAAGGTTTCATAAATATTCCTAATAAAGCATTCAGTGGCCTTTGCCTTTTCATTTCATGATACTTGAAGGAACAATTAATAACAACAATTCTTTGGAAATCAAATTTATATATATGTAACGGAGAGAGAGAGAGAGAGAGAGAGAGAGAGAGAGAGAGGAAGAAGGTACTGTACAGCCGCGAATGAAAGCTAAAACTAGCTTAAGTGTTGCAAGTTTTAAGCTCGGCCTTACCCGTCTGTATATTTCGAATCATATATTTATACATGCAATGTGACCTTAAGTCTGAAAATCATATATATATTTTAAAGACTTGATGGCCTGGTCATGCAATTCGGCTGTGGGTCGTTGATGGCCGGACGACGCAAGTTATAAAGTTCCTAGTCGTCGTCAAATCATAACAAAGATGAAAAGAAATTAAATCACCACCATGCACGAAACACGTGGACGTGGGAATTACAGTGTATCTTTCTTACATCCTTTTTGTTTTTTTGACGAAAAGCGTTCACGCTAGCTTGCACCCACCTCGTCGATCTGACAAAGAATTGTACTCTCATCATGACGGTGATTAATTTTCTACTATGGTGTTTGTTTTTATATGAATCATACCCATTTGCTATGCAATTATTTAATAATGCAAAAAAATTACTCCATCCATCCCGATTTACTTGTCCAATCTCGGGTTTCCAATTTATTAAGAAAACAAACCTGAACTATTAATTGGAAAATTTACATAATCAAATCCATTGATTTTGAAATTGGACAGTCAATATATGAGACATGTAAAAGTCAAAAGGGAGACAAACAAATCGAAATGGATGGAATAAAATGCAGATAAACTGGTCCAGACATCATGTAATATAACGACAAACCATTGTAGGTTAAATTTACCAGTAAGGTTACAAAGTAATGTGGTAAGAAGATAAAAATGTACTTATTTTTCTTATTCAACGACAGAGTACTGTTGTTTGAATTTCATGGATATATAATCATGGAGGATAGAAGACTCGTCAAAGGAAGCCAACTTCCATTCACTGTTACAGGAGCTTAATTTACCAGGCTAGACATTCACCGCTGCCCCTCCGTTCTTAATCTTACAATCCAAAAGTATTTTGGACGGTGAAATATTGAGCGGTACGGGTAATCTTGCTATAGTCTTTTTATCAAATCTAGGATCGAGTCTAATTAGCTGATGCTGAAAAATATGCTTAAGATCGAGATTCTTTCTTTGAATCCTGATAGAACTTCGAGGACCACTCTTAAATGATTTTTCTAGAGTGGTCCTGAATCGAGTAGCGTATAGTTTTCAATACAAAAAAAATTTCGTCCGTTCAATTTTATTTGTCTATTTTTGACTTTTTAATACCCCAAATTGATAATTTGTTTTAATTTTGAAAAGACCAAGAAAAAATGTATGAAAACTAGTACCATTTTACCATTTTTTATTAGAAGTGGCAATTGAGTGCAAATTGAATTGAAAAGCAGTTCTAAAAATTTTAACTTTGTAAAGTATAGTAATTATATGTCCCTTTAATAAGGTACTAGTACTAGATTTTCAAGATTAGACAAATAAATAAACTAAGATGGCCATAGAGTAGAATAAATTGCAGAACATCTCCTGGGTGCCGCAAAAAATTATCCAGTGGTGTTATCCCGACACTTTTTTTTACCATATATGTACTCGACTCATTTATGTAGGTCTCCGTGCCAAGCGTATGAGCCTTACAATTAAGAATGTATATATGAAAGAAAAAGAGTTTTGGAATACTACGTGACGGTGTCGGTGTCCCAAGACCAATAAATTATTACTCGTGCCTAATAGACCTAGCTTTACGAATATAGTTGTCACATAGCGCTTAGAGGTTACACCCCTAGCTTTCGGGAAAATTAAAAAGTACTTTCGACTTGACCCGGGGTGCTGTAGTACACGTGTAGTGCGATCAATTGGGTCGTTCATCTCGGTAATAAACGGCTCAGATTTTCATCCAAACAATAGAACGAGTAGGAGCTTGGATTAAAATCCAAGCCATTCGCACCAAAATGGGCGGTCGAATCAGCTGCACTACATAATATAGTGCGATGAGTGCACTACAGTCCTTCCCATTTCGTGGGTACGAGCGACATTCAAAACAAATGACCCGGTGATTGAGGGACTCGGGGTTGACCCTGTAATGGACCAAAGTGCACTTGGGGTTATAATAGAGTGCACCTTGGTTAAAACTTTTTGAGAATTAATTTTGTCACTCTTCTTTTTTTTAATGTCATTTCTCATTTTTTACAAAATAAATCATTTAACAAAGACACAAAAGGGAGTGGCAGAATCACTCTCTAAACTTTTTTGATATTTATAACCACATGCATGAGTACATTGTCAAGAGTTTGGGGAGCACCCGCGTTTTGTTAAGATTTTTATTTTTTAACTACTTATTTTTTTGCTTTATGAGACCAGTGCACATTGTCAAGAGTTTGTGGAGCACCCGCGTTCTGTTAATATTTTTATTTTTTAACTACTTATTTTCTTTATGAGACCAGTCATTCTCTCACAGTACTGTCAGTACATCACCTTTATTTTCAAATAAGTACTTATTTTTGTTAACGGAACGGGGCCAAATTGCACAAGAGACAAGATTAATCTGATATATATATATATATATATATATAAGAAAATAATAATGCCAAAATTGTTTTTGTTTGTGCCAAAACTCCAGTGCATAAAAGTCTTGTACCATTTCCAATGTACAAGACTTTTATGCACTGGAGTTTTAGTACAAACAAAAACAGTTTTGGCATTATCATTTTCCTATAACCACATTACTGAGATTGAGAGCCTGTTTGGGAGCCTAATTATTTTTGCATTTTTCATTTTTGAGTTATTAATTTTGGATTGTGGTCATAATAAATTATGAATCTAGCTAGTAGAGTGTTTGAGAGATATCTACAAAATAAATTTTGCAATAATGTAGCTAGTGTTTGGAAGAATAATGCTCAAAACAGATTATGAACGAATATTATAAGAATAATACTTACTATCGTAATGATAATATCTTGCATGGTCACTCCCAGCCGCGCTAGGGCATTAATGAATGTGCTATAAGAATCCAAGTCCACGATTTACTTCATGATGCTTGAATAATTCTAATGCTTTGAAGTTTTTTTTTCCTGGTACAAAATGTTAAAAGATTGATGAGAAACATTCGAGAAATAGTAGGGGTAGCACCAACAGAAGATAATATCCGGAAAAAGTAAGTTAAGGTACGTGCTTTGAACATATCTATCGAAGATCGACCGATATGGTAGTTCGTACGTAGTTAAGACAACTACCATATGTGGTTAAGGTCAAGGGTACAACCAAAGGAAGATGTATACCAAAATTGAAATTAGATGCTATAGTTTGCAAGGATCTAAGTTTTTTGAATATTATGGAATATAATGTCTTCGACAAAACTCAATGAAAAGAAAGATTCACACTGCCTAACCCGACTTAATTAAAACGTTAAAAACCATTATCTCCTAGCTTTTTTTTTACCACTAATCAAACTCATAATTACTTTGGGGTGGCGCCTGGCCACACAGCCGACTTCTTCTCGTATACGTTGTCGGCCGGCTCTCCATTTGTCAAACTTTACGGCTTAACACATTTACTCACCACAAGAAGTCAACAACCGATCATTTACTCACACGTAGCCACCATCACCACCGGCGGCTGACTTTTTTGCCACCATCGGCGCCGGGCTATATAATCTGCGCCCCACCACCACTAGCCGCCGTAGCATGGCTTTTCAATCCCACCACCATTTGGCCCACACCACCAACTCCTTCCTACGCATTGCCAAAACTTTTTAGTGAAAAAAACTCAAAGCCCAGCCCAGACACACCCAGCCCATTCCAATATGCAAAACCCGCAACTATTAGCGCATTTCCGGCCCTTACTCGAACCATTTCCCGAATTTGACATATGAGTGAAAAGCCTGAAAATCATCTCCAATCATTTACCCATGTGAAGCCCAACATTTCCCACATCGGTGGGATGGGAAAAGATATTGTATATAAGTGATTCAGACCAATTATTGTATAACTTGAGGTTAATTTTTTGAGCCACGTGATTAGGTGAATGGTTAGTAGGTTAACTGACGTGGGTCGTTACAATTGATATTAGAGCACAACCTCTGGTCTACATGGTGGGCTATCTCTAAAATTTGGTACGAGCACACTGATTGTGCTGTACAGAACTAAGTGTCACACCATGGCCATTAGGGGAAGGTTGTTGGGCCAATGCAACGACAACGTTGCACCCTCGGGTGGGGAGATTGTGAAGCCCCAACTTGTCCCACATCGGTGGGGAAATGGGAAAAGATATTGTATATAAGTGATTTCGACCAGCTACTGTAAAACTTGAGGTTAATCTTTTGAATCATGTGGTTAGACGAATGGTTAATAGGTAAGCTAGCGCGGGTCATTACAACCCATCCCCATATCAAACTAAATTTTCCTGCTTTTCTTTTTAACCAAAATCAAGGAGATCTAATCCCTATACCAAATTGTACTGGGTGATCCCCTTGTTCTCGTTGGTTTTTCGGGCCTTTTTTTGGTTATTTTTTTAACTTAACTTTTTTTTTTTTGCATTTTTCAGTTTTGCGTTACATTTTTTGTGAATTATTAGTTTGTCTCAACAAAAAAAATCGTAAATGTACAAAAATTATAAGTTTTATGCAAAATGTTTTAGAAATACAGTATCCAACAAAGAGACCAAAAGGCCAAGGTCCGTCGCCCACCTGGAGAGTCAATTTTTTGGACTCCGTCACGGATGGTGGGCTGACCAGAAAACTTGGGCCTGCCACAAAACCAAGCCCGACACATGCTTGGGCCTTGCTCCCACCACCCACACATGCTAATGGGCCTTGACCCAGGCATTCCGAGCTTCCGATTATCAGACTCATTTATGCAAGGCTTGATTTTTTGGCTCTCCCACAAATAAATTGAATGGTTCTGATCTTTTGCATGGGTGGCTTACACAACATTTGTGTCAAATATTTTATGAGTAGAATTGGCCCCTATAAGGTTATTTTGCATAGGTAAGTATATACGTACACGTATTTGCATAATTATTTCGCGGTTTCAAATAACGGTTACCGTTTGGTTCGATTTTTCGGTGCGCTCCACACAAAACCCAAAATCGAAACCGAACCAGTCGATTTTTCAGAATTAAAAACCAAAACCATGGTTAAAAAATCGGTTAACAACCACACAAGCGATTTGGTTCAATTTTTCAGTGCACTTCACAAGAAACCAAAATCGAAAACCAAACCGACCGATTTTTCCGAATAAAAAAAACCAAAGCCACGGTTAGAAAATCGATTGACAACCACACAAGCGATTTAATGATCAAAAAAACCACACAAGCGATTTGGTACGTTTCGGATAATCAACGGTTCGGGAGAGATTGGAGTAAGAGATTTTTGGGCATTTGTGGGACTCTGGTGCAAGGGGCACTGAATAATTTCCCTTACGCAGAAACAGCGGAGACAAAAACCACGCCTCCTGTGCCCTTTTCTGAGTAGGGCTTGTGCGACTCGTTTCGTTTGCAGTCATCAGTCTCAGTCCCCTCCTGAAAAGGAAAAATGGAAGCTTTCCGTCAAGCCGTCGTCAACACCCTCGAGCGCCGCCTCTTCTACATCCCTTCTTTCAAGATCTACCGCGGCGTCGCTGGCCTCTACGACTACGGCCCTCCTGGCTGCGCCGTCAAGTCCAACGTCCTCGCCTTCTGGCGTCAGGTCACCCCACCATCTCACTTCATCACTCTCTCTCTCCTATTCTGCTGAAATGAAATCCATTTCGGGATTTTATTAGCAGTAATTGACATTACTTAAGTAGCTCGGATTATTTATGTACGTTTTGGTGATTTATGCCGTAGAATTGTTACCTTGTTGCGTTTGTGTTAAATGGAGAAGGTTTCTGGCAACTTGAATTGCTATTAAGGCTTGTGGAACAGTAGATTGTGTGTTGACACTTAAACAAAGGTCTGATTAAAGTGGCTACGTTGGGGTTATTTATTTATTTATTATTATTTTGTTTGCCTTTGAGATTGAGAAAGAAATGCTAATTGATTGCCTTGATGCTTAGATACATGAATAGAGAATCTTTTGGAAAGTTGACCAATTATAACGCGTGTTTTTTCTGTTTGGCGAAATTCTGAATGAGACTGTAAACAGCATTTTTGGAAAAAAAATACTACCTCCGTTCAGGAAAAAAAGTTGAGTCCTCAAAATGAGAACTAAGAAATGTCTTCTCTTTAAAAACTCGTTTTGCGGGCCAGGCAATCCTTTTGGAACTGAGGGAGTAGTCACTATGCTGACATAGACATGAATAAGCACAGCGATCATGCATAAAAACTTTTATTCCTTAAAATGAATTGGAAAATATGGCCCTCCTAATTCCCATGCTATACTCTTTTACTGGAGTATGAACACTCCAACTTCAACCCAGACCCATACACATGTCACCTCATTATTTCGTAGAGGCCTAATAACCTTGTCTAACTTCATATATTCAAGTCATGATAAAGGAGATGGAGAGAGTAGAACAATGAATTATGGACATGTGTGTTCAGTTCATTTAACATTCTAACTCAAACACCAAGGGGCTTGGCTTTCTATGGACAAGATGACAACTCTTCTAAAGGCTTTTTGACATGCCTCTTTGTAGAAGGGTTTGAAAGAAACTATTAGTTTAAGTTTGGACATGTGAGAAAAAGTCTTAACTCACTACTGATGGCATCCTATAAGTAGTCTATAAGGTTGATAAGTAAAATATGTGATGTTTCCTACACGTTTTTGTGCTTGTTTAATTAATTTTGAATTGTGATGCCATCCTTCTTCTCTAGTATAGCTCTCCAATACTGTTTATGGTTTGCTACTTTGCTGTATGATGATTGTGACATCAGCTCTTTTGAGATTAGACGCTTCTCTAATGCCTTAGTTCGTCCCTATTTCAGCATTTCGTTCTTGAAGAGAACATGTTGGAAGTTGATTGCCCATGTGTGACACCAGAAGTTGTGCTTAAGGCATCAGGTCATGTTGATAAGTTTACTGACCTCATGGTTAAGGACGAAAAGACTGGTACATGTTACCGTGCAGATCACTTACTCAAAGATTTTTGCAAGGAGAAGCTAGAGAAAGATCCTAAGATCACCGAAGAGAAGGCAGCAGAGTTTAAGCATGTTATTGCAGTGTTGGACGAATTTTCTGCGGAAGAATTGGGTTCAAAGATCAAGGAATATGGTATTACTGCACCTGATACCAAGAACCCTCTGTCTGCTCCCTATCCATTCAACTTAATGTTCCAGACCTCAATAGGTCCATCTGGTGTAAGCCCAGGGTAAGAATACTTCTTTGATAATCAAAATGTATCTTATAAGGAGTTCTCTTGCGGAGTATTATTTATGGTGCCTTATCCATTTTGTAAGTGGGGTTCATTTCTCTTTTTTCATTCATCATAATGTGATGCAGGTACATGCGTCCAGAGACAGCACAAGGCATTTTTGTGAACTTCAAGGATTTATACTACTATAATGGCAACAAGCTTCCTTTTGCTGCTGCTCAGATCGGTCAAGCTTTTAGGAACGAGGTTCCAAATCCTTCTCTAGTTCATGCATCACTGTGCATGAATTATCTAGTGTATTTGTTGCCCAATTTTCTTTTTGTGGTTGGATGTGAAATTAATTGATATTCTTTCCGGTTTTATAGTCATCAGAAAAGGGATGTTTTAACGCTTGCCCAGCGGTACCGAATTTAATTTAAACATGGCATATTGCCTTGAAAAATTGCAGATATCTCCTCGTCAAGGTCTATTGCGAGTCCGTGAGTTTACATTGGCTGAGATAGAACACTTTGTGGATCCTGAGGACAAGTCACACCCGAAATTTTCTGAAGTTGCAAACCTTGAATTTCTGATGTTCCCAAGGCAAGACCAGGTGTCTGGACAATCAGCAAGAATAATACACCTTGGTGAAGCTGTTTCTGGGGTTGGTTTACTGTGCCATTTTTACTTCTTGCTTGCCAATTTTATCGCTTAAAGGAAACCTGTACTTGACATCTCATAAGTGTTTCCCGTTGTTCAGGGCATTGTGAACAATGAAACACTGGGCTACTTTATTGGAAGAGTGTATCTATTCTTGACATATCTTGGTATAGATAAGGAGCGCCTACGGTTCCGGCAACATCTTGCAAATGAGATGGCACACTATGCTGCAGATTGTTGGGATGCTGAGATTGAATGTTCTTATGGCTGGATTGAATGTGTTGGTATTGCGGATAGATCTGCATATGATTTACGCGCGCACACAGTAAGAGTTTTATGATCATTTAGAGGAGAATTGTTGCATTATTATGTATATTCTGAAATGAGTGTTTCAATTTTCTATTGTGATAAAAGAGGTGAATTGTGTCAAGGCTTTCGTAGGAATTGTCCCACGATAAAAGAAAATCATGTTTTCTTTAGTTTTGACAAAGATATGAAAGGACCCGAAATAATAACTATGTTCTCTTTCATGTTTTAAGAAAAACAGTATGAACAATATTCTGGACTGCTCATGCTGGAGTTTTCTGTTTTCTATTCATTTGATGTAGGATAAAAGTGGTGTGCCCCTAGTGGCAGCTGAGAAATTTGCAGAACCTATAGAAGTGGAGGTCTCTCTCTCTCTCTCTCTCTCTCTCTCATAACCATATATGTGTGTGCGCGCCCACGCTTGTGTATACTAACATTTATGTTTGCATGTGTACAAATAATGTCTGGGTATAACCTTATGAAAGTTTTCTAATCCTGTTTTTATCAGAAACTTGTTATAACACCAGTTAAGAAGGAGCTGGGCCTTGCATTCAAGGGTAACCAGAAGATGGTGGTTGAAGCATTGGAGGTACAGTACAGTCTCATTGCTAGGCATGTTCTTGTGGATATTTTGACTTTTTATTCCTTGCTTTCTATTGTGTTGTGTTCTTTATGGGATTTTATCCAAGATACTGTTCTCTGAATACTGAAATGTGCAACAATTCCTTTTTTCCCGGCAGGCAATGGAGGAAAAAGAAGCTATGGAAATGAAAGCCACTTTGGAGTCCAAGGGGGAGGTAGAGTTCCAAGTTTGCACACTAGGGAAAGATGTCACTATAAAGAAGAACATGGTGACAATCTCTAAGGAGAAAAAGAAGGAACATCAGAGGGTTTTCACGCCCTCAGTAATTGAACCCTCTTTTGGTATCGGGAGGATAATTTACTGTCTCTATGAGCATTCCTTCTATACACGGCCTAGTAAAGGCGGGGATGAACAGTTGAATGTGTTCCGTTTTCCTCCACTTGTGGCCCCTATCAAATGCACTGTATTCCCATTGGTTCAGAATCAGCAATATGAGGAAGTTGCCAAACGCATAGCCAAATCATTAACTGCTGCTGGGATCTCATATAAGATTGACATAACAGGTATGCACTACACGCATGCGTAAGCATGTTGACCGCCTTCCTGTTCTATGACATTATAGGTTTTCATAAAAGTCTGTTGAGGTCTGAGAAGTTGGAGTTCACTTTTATCTACTTCGTCTCCCTTGTCTATGTTATGAAATAAAAGAAGAGTTTTTTAAACTAGAAAGGGAAAGTGAAGAAGGGCAGATTAGACTGCAAAGAGCAAACTAAAGAATTATAATTTTACAGCTTCTCAGTTTGTCGAGGTCTGCCATTCTCTCTTTCATCACGTCCTCTTTTTTTGCTTTGCTTTTGTCGTCTACCCGATTGCTTGGCGTATTAAAGCTATCAAAGTTTCCTTTTAAACAAGGTAACCATCTGTTATGCTGCGTTCTCGATTCTCGCTGCTCTTCATTTTGGTGGTTCTGTCATAATATGAGCTTTACTGGGAGTTTTAATCTCCCTGTTGAATTGCACTGACTTGCGTTCGTGCTTAGTTAGATTGAATGAGAATTGGTTCCTAGGTATATAGAGGTCGCCAAATTAGGTCTGGCGCATAATCCGATATACAGCCCAAGCCAAAACTGTCTTGGTATTTTCGAAGGGCTTTAAGCCTGTAAGGTTTGTGATTTTTTGGCAGTTTCTACCCATGAGCTTCCCTAGATTTGCAGGTTATGATCCTCTCTCCATTGTGAGTCTTTTTGATCAATAGGATAATAGGCCAATATAGCTCGTTTGATTTGCCTTTGGGCCAGAGATAATGGCATTAATTTTTACTGTCTTCAGTATTGGTTTCGTTGGTGGTTTGATGAACTCACTGTTAGTCACGAGACTTTTCAATTTCATGAGAAATATTTATCGAAAATTTTGTATGTTGTAGGTACGTCAATAGGGAAGCGATACGCGAGAACAGATGAACTTGGGGTTCCCCTTGCCATTACAGTGGATTCGACAACTTCGGTCACTCTGCGAGAGAGGGACAGCAAGCAACAGATTCGAGTCAGTGTAGAGGAGGTGGCATCTGTGGTGAAGGAGGTGACCGACGGGTTGAACACATGGAATGACGTGCTGTGGAAGTACCCAACTCATTCATCTGCTGCATCTGAGGATTGAACCTCTGGAGTTTATTTATAGTCTAGTGGTATTTGTTTTTTGTCGGTAGATTTTGCCATTTTGGTATACACGAGTTATATTGGCTGGCCCATGTGAACGGGGAATTTTTGTGACTTTTTACTTTGAACTTTGGTGATAGCTTTTTGCACTCCACTTTTTTACGATGCACTCTAAAATTTGGCATTTAGTGCGAAAATTACACACAACCTATTCCTGTTGAGTTGCACACAACCTGGTTGAGACATTGGTGTTGTCTTGCCTGGATTCGTATTTGACGGGAGAGGAATGAATGGACAAATTCTAACCCTTTATTTCTCTTTTGATAAATACTCCTTCCGTTCTACTTTAAAATGTATTTTATGGAAATTCGTTCGTGCATAATTGTACTTTAATTTGGTGTAAAACATAAAATAATAGTAATGTATAGAAATAGAAGTATGCTCCTATATTTTTTGGGGATTTGAAAACGCACGGATGTCTGTAGGGAACATTTAAAGTGGGACGGCGGGAGTATAACTCTATCGGGTGGATCCAGATGTCCAAGCAACTTCAAATTTTTATTTAGATGAGAATAACATAGATATTTACAAAGAAAATGGCTTGGATCATCAAATAAAATCGTGATGAATCTTATTTTGCATCACGTGAAGATCTTTTTCCTTGCATGCAAATGTCACATTTTCGCCTTGTTAATGGAGGATGTTTAAGCATTCTTGGCGTACCCAGACATTAGCTATCAATGTGAAAAAAACTCAGAGGAAATGAAATTTGTCTCTTCAAATATTTATTTTGGGGGCTGTTTAATAGTAGACCGGATTAGGCTTTGATTAGCCGTCGTATGAGACCCATTTCAAGCAATTCTGAGGCTTGGGAGGAAGGGGGTTCGGACTACTAATGGTTCATCAAAACACTGTCTGAAGAGAGACTACTAGTCTGTCCAGACTCTGAATCTCCCAATTTCCGATGAACTTGATTTTGTTCATGAACATTTCATACATCGAGACCTACAAAATGAACGGTTTTGATCAAGACTTAGGACCGTGATGAGTCCCTTTTTGCGTTACATGAGAGATCATCACATGAGAGGATCCTGATTCTATGCAGATGGGCGAGCCCATAGAAAAGTGTCTTTCATAGTCTTCCGAACTCTTCCCAATAATCTCATTGATCTTCTCTCACTCTTCCATCAAACAACCATGGTTATAAAGTTCCGTACTTTTAACCAAATAACTAACTTCACAAATTTTTTTTACAATCAATTTCAATCTCACTTCTCTTTTCATCGTCGATCTCCTTCAACCTATAACATATATCAAACGAGGCATCAAATGCTTCAGCTAGTGTGCAGGTCATAATCCGTTGGACAACGAATAGTACAATTAGCTGATTACATATGCGAGAAGGACAAAAAATGGATCTAAAAATTAGTAGTATCTACAAAAGACCAAAAGGTTGATTTTTCACACCAAGAACTCAACCTTCTTTTATTTTCGTTGGAGGACTTTGTTCCTCCAAATGTACTCAAATTTTACAATATTTAGGAACCTTTAAGAAAAATGAATTGTACCTTAGGTAGAAGAAGTTTCCACAAAATGAAAAGATTGTTACAAACTTGACTTAAAAGCTTATATGGATTTCCCACCTCGATACCGGAGCCAATTGATTATAATTTGATAGCAATAGTGGAGGGCCACCCTTTCATATAAGGGGTAAAGAAGGGGATAAGGGAGGGAGGGGAGAAGGAATGTAGTGTTTGGTAAGGGAATAAGGGAGAGGGGAAGAGCTTTTATTCTCTTGGAGGGGCCTTAGCTAATTCAGGTGGGAATAAAAACCAAATTGCCTCCTCAAACTATCTTTTATTCCCACTGTAATAATTTAATGGGCCTTAGCTAATTCGGGTGGGAATAAAAACCAAATTGCCCCCTCAAACTATTTTTTTTATTCCCAATGTAATAATTTAATGAGGACAATCAAGTAAATTCATACTTCATCGCTCTTGTCTATCTATTTTTATCCACCCATATCAACTACAACTCAAATCAAGTATAAGTTAATCCCCTCTTATAACATATATCCATCTCTTATCCATTCTTCTTTCTTATCGGCCTAAAATCTTATCCGTCTGACAAATGAGCCGTAATGGGCCATATTCAGTTATGCAGAACATTTTTCAATAATAATGACCAATTTCATATCTTTCTCATAATCTAGCAGAAAAATTATGGACATATTACAAGATACTAATCTTTTTTGCATTTTCTCCAAAATTGGACGTTCTTCAGAAAAGCTCCAGCAAACAAGCTTTAAAAATCATCTTCTGTTCTCTCTCAGGCTGGCAAGCTTACTACCCTCATCAAATCTGTCCTGTCTTCCCTGCCAATTTACTTCTGTTCCACATACAAGCTTCCCCTAACTCTTTGCGATAAGATCAATGCGGTTTCGGCTGCCTTTTGGTGGAAAGCAGGCGACCGAAAACCATGGCACTGGCTTTCTTGGGCGAAAATCTCAGCTTATAAAAGCAGAAGGCGGTCTTGGAACCAGGGATTTTCGCCTTCTCAATCAAGCCCCGTTGGCCAACCAATGTTGGCGTCTCCTAAACAACCCCTCAGTCCTCATATCCTGAATTCTCCTCCCAAAATACTGCTCTCGAACTCATATTCTCAAAGTCAAGCCGCATTCTGTGTCTTCCTGGGCATGGAAAAGCCTGCTGTATATCCGAGACCTTGTTGCCAAGGACATCTCTTGGACGGTTGGCAATGGCAAATCCATTAATGTTTATCATTATAAATGGATACCCTTCTTGCACCCAACCTCTCAGTCATCTCACTGCATTCACGGGGCCAGAAGACAACAATGTCTCTGGTCTCCTGTCCATCACCAATGAAGGACAACATTGGAACATCTCCCGGCTCGAGGATATCATCCCGCCGCACTCCTACATTCCCTAAATCTTGGCAAATCCAATTACCAGTCCAACCCTCCCCAGACCTATACATTTGGCCTCACACATCGTCTGGCCGTTACACCACTAAGTCCGGCTACCGGTCCCTATATGATGCGCTGCGTCACAGTGCCAACGGCCCATCGATAGATAGATATATGCTCCCTCCGTTTCAAAATGTTTGTCCGGTCCGCAAAACGAGAACTCCAAAATAATACAATTTCTGCAAGAAAAATTCAATTTTTTTTCAACAATTCACTAGATATCGATGAGTTTTAACTTTTTCTTGAAAGAAATGCATTATTTTGGAGTCTTCGTTTTGCGGACATGACAAACATTTTGGGATGGAGGGAGTATAAGGGTTACAACATTTGGAACACAATTTGGAAGCTAGATCTGCCGGAGTTTTCATCTGGAAATGTGCCCCCAAGTGGATTCTGGCTGTTAAAAGTGGTCCAGCAGTCAGCATTCATCACCTTCCCACTACCTGCCCCTTGTGCGAAAATGCGGATGAAACCATGGAACATCTTTTCTGCAAATGCCCCTCTTTCCCAAGCAGTCCGTTTGGAATAGCAGCCAGCCAGTTCACATTCTCATCCCTACTACTTATTCCTCATGATTTCATTTTTCAAGATTGGATAATGGGCTCGATTATCGGTCTCACGATTGCTTCGGCCGATAAAAGAAAATTCTACAACTTCATATCTATTCTCTAGGCAATCTGGAAAAATCGAAATCAGAAAAGTCTTCTCCGACTCGGAATTCTCTCCCCCGGCGGTCATCGCAATGGCTGCCGATTCCGCTTTCTTATGGTTTCACCGTCACCGGGCTTCAACTTAGTCCACCAAAGATGCTCACCTTCAACAAGGGCTAAACACTCCATCCAAATTCCCTTCATTCATTGTGAAGTAATACCCCCCCTCACTATCAACAACACCGCTTTATCCACCTTTTACAGTTGATGGGGGAGTGGCTTAGGATTTTGTGCTTCTTCTATGGATGGTTCAGTTGTTCAACGTTTTTTCGGCACCTGCTTGTCCTTTTTTTTTTTTTGATAATCAAAAACGCCCACAGGGCTTACACAAAGGGGAGAAGATCTCTAGCTAGAACAGAGGATACAAAATTTGGAGGGATCACCACCCAATCTCTAGGAAGCAAACCCTTCTTAGCCACCACATGAGCGAGTCTGTTGGCCGTCCTCTTTACCCATCCAAATCTGATTTTCAAATCTTCTCGCATCCTCATGATATCCAAAACCAATGCAGAGACTTCCCAAGGAGGGACCAATTCGGATAAACTCAACTTGATGGCAACTTCTCCGAGCTATTCTTGGTAACAGAGCTAGTGTTTCATTATCTCATGTTGTGTAGTTTATTGGTTGTACTATTTTGCACTAATTGCTTTTTACTTTATAAAATTTCTCGTATTTCACAAAAAAAAAAAAGGCTTTAAAAATCATCCATTAAACAATTAGCTCGATATGCGGCACTACCACCCATTGATAGTGTCCTTTTGCCTGGAAATTTGAGAGCGATTTTGGAATATAACTTTTTCAAACACTAAAAAATTTGGAATGTTTGCTGAGAAATTTTTAAAATGATTTAAGACACTAGATTTTGTACTAGCTGTTTTGGGCCTAGGATCTAATCTCGGAGAAGTTAGGCGGGAGGTGCTTCTTTCATTCATCAGATCCTAAATTTTTAGAACTTTATTTTTATCCCATTCCGATAAGAAAAATAATTAATTATTTTTTAAATAAAGTACTTTTTTTAATAACATAAAGTATTGTGAGAGAATAGTTTGTCTCATAAAGCAAAAAATAATAATTTAAAAAATAAGGACTTAGAGCATCTACAATGTAATAATTAAAATCAAAAGATTGCTAAAGTTAGCAGTGTGTGCTTAAAAAAATGCTCACATTATAATAATCAAAGTTAGCAAACTCCTAACCAATAATCAAATTTGGGCATTTGAATAATCAAAAGTAACAATGTGGGATTTCATGTTGCTAATTTTAACAACTCTCTAAATGAATAATCAAAAGCTGATGTGGCAAGTTTTGATTATTCACTTTTGATTATTAGAGTATCCACAATGCTATAATAAAAAATGTATAACCAAAAGTTGCCACATTAGCTTTTGATTATCCATTTAAGAGATTGTTAAAATTAACAATGTAGAGATCCACAATGACATAATCAAAATTAAATAATCAAAAATTGTCACATCATCTTTTTAAATTACAAAAAAACTAAAAACTGTGAATATAGGAAATAGTTTTTCCTAAAATAATTTTGAGACTAATAAAAACTATTTAAAATAGAAAATAATTTTTGAACTTTTTCAAAACTTACAGTTTAAAGAAAAACAGCTTTTGTGTAACTACGGAAACAATTTTTTGAAAAAAGAACAATTTGTTTTGTATGAAATGTATTTTTAAAAAAACAGTTAAAAAACAATTTTTGGGGGAAAACTATTTTAAAAAAAATAGTGAAATATTTTTTTTGAAAACATTGTTGAAAAAGAAAAAGAAAAAGAAAAAGGGGAAGGGAGGGAGATGGAAGAGAGAGAACATTTTTTTTTGTAAATGCTATGTGTATTTCATTAAGAATGTGATATTTATTAAATTTGGTTATTAGCAAAAGGTTGTTAGTTGTGATTATTCAAAGTCTAAAATTTTATTATTTCTAAGGAGGTTGTTAAGTTTGATTATAGCATTGTGAGCCATATTTTGCACCAACATTGTTAATTTTAAAAACTTATCACTTTTGGTTATGCCATTGTGAATACTCTTGCATTTCGGATGCTCTTAGCGAAACAGAACATGTAGAAAAAACTTTTAACATTTATTTCATTTTTTTAGCATAACTTTAACTTCTAGTATTTAATTCATCACTCCACAGCTACATCAATTAAATTCCCAAATTTCCCACTAGAGTTTACAAAGTATCAACCAAAACATACTAGAAGTCAACTACAGTAATTTACACATAAACCTGTATATATATACTACTCCAATGATTTTACAGGCTGTTTGGTGAAATAACCAAACTTAATAAAAGAAAATAAATGGAAACAGTAATCTATAAAAGATAAAAGTTCATAAGTCGCTTTATGCTATTGGTACATGATTGAATCCAAATACCATCTTGGGAAGTTGAAGGCTTGACCGAACCCATTCCTCCTCCTTCTTCCCTGTTTCTTCAAGCAATTTCACAAACCCATTTATTTGAATTATTTCTCTTTCAAACCTTGGCCTTCTCTCTCTGAGCTGTCTATTTCTCCCTCTAAACAGCTGTCTTTTTCTCTTCCACCTGAAATCCCACCAAATTTCTCTGTTTTTTTTAAGAAAACTCATTCAACAACTAGTACCCTTTCATCTACTACTGACTTCTAACCTCTCTCTAATTAAGAAAGAGTCCTTTCTTCTCTTCTTCTTAGGGGCTTACTATTTTGCAACACCATTTCTGGGTTTTCGCTTGGGTTTCCTTTGTGATAATACTTTTTTCTTGAAATTCAAGATTTGTAAAATCAAGATAGAGAGGGAACAGTGATGAAGGATTGGAGGTGGGCTTTTCTTGGGCTTGTCTGTTTTGGTCTTGTGCTAAGAATTGGGGCTGTCGAAAGAGGCAGGGGTCAACCAACTGAGCGAATTTCAGGTTTGAATTTTTGATGATCTTTAGGAAATATGGATTTGATTTATATTTATGGATTTATTGTCTTCTTTGTTGTTTCTTTCTTGGGTTTTTTTTTTGTTTTTTTTGTTTTTTGTGCTAAAAGTTCTTTCTTGGGTTGATATTGTTTTGATTTCACTAGGATTAGCTACCTTTGACTTTCGTTTGACATACTTATGGGGTGATCTAGGATTTAGATTTCTTTCCTTTCTTGGTGGGGTTATTGATTTGGGCACCTTAATTGAGGACCCAAATTAATTTCTGAAAAGGGAAATATGAAGTTACAAACTTGCCTTCTGATGTTAATATGAGTGATCGGAGATTTAGATTGTTTCCTTACCTTGGGTTATTGATTTTGGCAACCTCAGGGCCCAAAATAATTTTTGAAAAAATGAAAAAGGAAAGTAAATGGATTTGGACAATGCCCGCGAATTAAGAGAAGCGCTGCTTTTATTGTGGTTTCTTTAGGATTTTTTTGGGTATGAACTGAGATGTAAATTGTAAAATTGATATGCCGTTCTTTTTTCCTTTTTTTATTCCAATCATTTAAGCTAAATGGGCCAATCCCATTTCTCTTAGCTCGTGTGTGATTGGAGTGAGGCAAATAGTGATTGGATATATAATGCCGTTGGATGTGTAAGACAATATGACTATTAATTTTATCGGACTAATAGTGAGGGATTAGCAATACCACGTTTCTAAGGTAGCATTGCATCCCATGTTTTGGGATGTAAATGGTTCGGCTTGGTCAGTTTTTTGTTGCAAAACAGAATGCCATTGTCACTAAGCTGCATGAACTCATTGTGCATCAACCCGTTTGTCTTGGTGCAATTTAATCGGTTTTTTAGTTTTCGACTTGGGCCAATTAAATTGCTGGAGAAACTGAAATTGCTCCTAATTTAAGTATTTAACCAAATGCAACATGTTCTTACAGTTTTATTATTTGAGCAAATAACCATAGGCAAAAACCCAAAATAACAATTAGGCTTAAAGAGTGTTTTCATAACTAAGCTTGTCAGAGTTATGTTAGACTAGGAAACTTGGAGCATAACTTGCTAACCTGTTGGTTCGGTTTTCTAACTGCTCCCAAATGGAGAACTGAATTTATTTCCATTTCAAGAACCGACCAGACCGGTTCAAGGTAAAAAAAAAAACCCAGCCAAACCCACCTGTTCAGTTTGATATGGGCAGTTTATTCAGTTTATGCAGTTTTTCTTACATTCATACCCATGTTTAGTAGGATTTATCTGCCAATGTATATGTAATATTCCTCCAGCCTCCACCAACCGTTACATTCAAATTACCTAAATGCGCTCACAGAATTTGTAAATTCAATCCCATGTCTTAATCTGGCCATTCAAACTTATGACATAAATGCACTCTCACGGAATTTGTCTCCAATCCCATATCTAATTCGGCATCAACATTCTATCTTGTATCTAGTGCATAGTGGAACACATTTCAGTCTGTCTAAATACACAATTACTTCAATAGTGTTACATGCAGACATGTCTGAGATTTTGCTTGGTTGGGGTTGGATTTGTCATGGTTTTATACTTGGCCCTTAGCTTCTTAATGATCTATTGCATTAGAGTTTAGAACATATCTAGGTTAAATTCACACTTCGATTAACTTATTTATTTGTGTTTCTTTTTCTGATACATATTCATTACAAAGGGCTTGGAGTACTACATCTGGTGAAGGCCTAAATCCTACATCATGGTGGAAGTTAGAACAAATGTGGATTGTATTCCTGGTTTCGACTTGTTCTTTGTAGGAATTGAACTCACGACCCACTGCACTAAATGCAACTGCACAACCGCTTGGTTAACTGTCCCGATTGATTAGTAACATAATCGACAAGGTGGAATACTGATTTTTGTTAAGCCTTGGCGTCATAAATATGGGGTTCCGTGATCAATACTTGGTGATAAAGACAGTTAGTTTATGTGATGGGCATCTGTTAGGTGGTCCGGCTGCCAAACATGGTAAAACTTCTTCAACTTACTTTTTTACCCAGTCTGGGACCCAACTCTAGGGAATAGCATCTTCATTGTTGCTGGTGTTTAAGGAATCAGGAGTTGTGCGATGAAAACGTACGGGATGTGATGGTATTGGGCGATTGTATTCATTACAACCCAAGGGTAATTTAGAGTGATTACACAACAACAGGCCAAAGGATCCAAAGCCGAGAGTGAAAAGGGAAATTGGTTGATTTCGGTACATGATATTGTTTACCGAACCAATTATTACTGGCTTCATGTAGTTAATCATTTTGTGGAGTAAGAGCAAGACAGAGTGAGATATTGATGTTTAAAGAACATTTCAGTTGTTTATTGGAACCGACCAATAATCTAGCGGGCAATCATTGGTCAGTGGGATGATGTCCACTTTAGTTCAGGAGATCAGATTAGAACTGAATGATTAGGAGTGTCTTCAACACCTTACAAGTTACACCTTATCCTTCATTTAAGGTTTGCTGTAGTTGTGTCATGACTGATGAGCTTCAACATCGAGTTTGCTCATAGGCAAAGCCGTATACTTGAAACTATTGGTTAAGTCTCTGTTAAACTCGTAATTAAAAAACAAGAAAGAGAGACAAAGAAGAAGTATTCTAGGAGCTATGAAGGTATTGAAAGCAGAGAAGACAATGCTAGATATACAGCACTGTCGTTTGGATTGAGTTGGTTTAGCATCTAACTTATCTCAAACCAAGGGTGAGTGTGGATTAAGGAAAACTCCAACTCTTGACAAAACACATTAGACATGGTTTTCATGTTGTGCAAGTTTCTAGCTTCAGCTTTGTTCCTGGCCTTGTCAAAGTGCAAATCAGGCTCATCCACATTATTACTGCAGTTGAAAAGTTAGGATAAAGCTTTGAGTGTCATGTGTAAGGATTATTCCTTTCCCCCGTTTTTTTTCCGGGGATGTTAGTCGGAAGTGCAGGCAAGAGCCCTGAGAGATCTTGGACTTAGTCTGTTTGAAAAACAGACCAACAGAACCAGTAGAAGCCAAACCCAAAGCCCTTTTGGATTTGTGTTCAATATTTCACAAGATAAAATTTTGTTACAAATATTCAGAGGAATGATGAAAAACTTCTCTTATATTTTTTTTGTTGACAATTATGTTTCCCGATATTATCCACACCTTTTGTTGATTTGTTAGACCATGTTAAGGGGAGGGGAGGTTTAATGTTCTTTCAGAAAAATGTGCTCATAACCGTATTTAAGGAGTACCATATTGTAATAATGTGTCGGTCATTCAAAATGTTTATTTCAAGAAAATTTAGAAAAACATGTGAAGAAATTTCGCGTGCTTTAGCAAATTTTATCTTCTCTGTGTGCATTTATTGGTTGTATTTTGAAATCAATCAACCTTTAGACGTTGCCCATGATGCTGCTCCTTGATTTTGAAGTTATGTTGTCTTTGCTTAAGCTTGAGTTTGGACAATTTAGGTAGCGCCGGAGATGTCTTGGAAGATGATCCAGTGGGAAGGCTAAAAGTTTTTGTTTACGAGCTTCCAAGCAAATACAACAAGAAGATTCTTCAGAAGGATCCCAGATGCCTCACCCACATGTTCGCCGCCGAGATCTTCATGCATCGGTTCCTTTTATCTAGCCCTGTACGAACCCTCAATCCAGCAGAAGCTGACTGGTTCTATACCCCTGTGTACAGCACTTGCGATCTCACACCAAATGGCCTCCCTTTACCCTTCAAATCACCCCGAATGATGAGGAGTGCAATACAGCTTATTTCTTCTAACTGGCCTTATTGGAATAGGACAGAAGGGGCTGATCACTTTTTCATAGTGCCACATGATTTTGGGGCGTGCTTTCACTACCTTGTAAGAAGTTTTTTCTCTCTCTAATTTCTTCTGTCATTATTTCTCTACGAGGAAGGAACTTTGATGGATTGTTTGATCTGTTTTCAAGTGATTTTGGGGCGTGATTCACTACTTAGTAAGAAGCTTTTTCTCTAATTTCTTTGCCATTAGCTGTCCGACTTTTGGGAGCGTAAGATTCCTCTTTGCATTCGAATAATTGTTTCCGATTGTGCAAATCCAATCACCTTGGTATATGATGAATAACGATTGCTCATTGGTATCAAAAGGTTACCCATTTGGCAGGGAAAGTTCCCATTCAAAACAGAAAGATCAGATCAGGCTCCTACTTTTGTAAGAATGGACTTAGGAACCTTGGATCTATTGCTTGGATGCATGTCAATATTTTTACATCTGCTCTTTAGTTTCAATCTTTTAGGTGTCCAGATCTAAGTCTGTACCATTTCTGAAGTGTCACATTTTACAGTTTACCTGGCAATTTTTCTTCCCAAGTTGATCTCTTATCTGGCTGCTCACTTTCATTTGTGCTATTACAGGAAGAAAAAGCTATTGAAAGAAGAATACTTACATTGCTCCAGCGTGCTACCTTGGTTCAAACTTTTGGTCAAAAGAATCATGTTTGCTTAAAAGACGGCTCAATCACAATTCCCCCGTATGCTCCTCCTCAGAAAATGGAAGCCCATTTGATCCCCCCTCATATTCCTCGCTCCATTTTTGTGTATTTCCGAGGCTTGTTTTATGATGTAGGGAATGACCCAGAAGGTGGTTATTATGCAAGGTATATTCCTTGACGACAAGATTTAATGTCCAAAGTTTGTTTAGGTTCTGTTTGGATCTTGGATTGGTGAAGAAATGGAAAAATTGAAGGATCCAACCATCGTGGGCTGTTAGATCCTTCAGCTTCTCTATTTCCTTGCCTATGTTTCAGATCAAAATACAGCCTAAGAGAATCAAAGTCATTACTGAACCCTAAAAAATATACCTTCTTCTCTTTTCCATACCCCCTTTCCCCTCCTACAAGCTCTCCACAAACCATGATCCAAACACAACCTTTGTGTTCCTTTATGGATAAACCTATAGATTCCCTTATTTTGGTATGTTTTCTGATTTGGCAGAGGTGCACGAGCGGCAGTGTGGGAGAACTTCAAAGACAATCCTCTTTTTGACATCTCCACAGAGCACCCCACAACATACTATGAGGACATGCAACGAGCAATTTTCTGCCTCTGCCCGCTTGGGTGGGCGCCATGGAGTCCAAGGCTTGTCGAAGCAGTAATATTTGGGTGTATCCCTGTCATCATCGCGGACGACATTGTTCTCCCTTTTGCGGATGCAATCCCATGGGAAGATATAGGGGTGTTTGTGGATGAGAAAGATGTTCCAAATTTAGACAGTATTCTCACTTCTATTCCACCTGAGGTAATATTAAGGAAGCAAAGATTGCTTGCCAACCCTTCAATGAAACAGGCAATGTTGTTCCCACAACCGGCTCAATCTGGGGATGCTTTCCACCAAATTTTGAATGGACTTGCTCGTAAATTGCCGCACGACAATAGCGTTTACTTGAAGGCAGGCGAGAAGGTCTTGAACTGGACCGCAGGCCCTGTGGCTGACCTGAAACCTTGGTAGGGGATTGTAGGTTTGAAAGTGATGAATTGTTCTTAGTCTTGCCTTCATTGTTGTTTGTAAAAAATTTACCAACTGAAAAAATGTATTGGATAAGTTGTTCTTTCAGATGACGATTTTCTCAAAAGGGATTATTGGTATTAGGATTTGAGCTGATAGTTGACTGCCAGTGATCCAAGAAGAATTACTCTTCACAACGCTGTCGTTAACATTTCCAACTTCATCGTGAGATGGCTTACGATTGTTTATTACGCATCATTCCATGACTTAAACAAAAGAGCTCCTGAGCAGGTCGGAGAAGTTGACAAATGCAAACATTCCACTCTTTGTTTTGTGAAAATCTAAAGGGTATTTAGTCCGGGTCGTAAAACTTCTTTAACCAATCACCAGATATGAGATTCTCTTGAATATATAGTCCGATGCCATCAATGGCCTATAATCACAAGCTGCTTGGCTTATAAATGAACATCGCAGGTTTCCTGGTAGTTTTCCTTCTTATACTTCAGATACAAGACAGCTTGTGTAAGAATTCGTGAAATACAGTCATCAACATCTGGATCAATTTCTTGCGATTGTACCTGTTATGTAATCAACTCATTTAGTACCTAAGCGGAAATAGAACCCTATATGACCTTTTTGTAACATGTCGTTCGCAACATTCATGAAAATTGATATGTTAACTGATCGAGAAACACTTTGTACATTCAAAATGGAGATCGATTTTACATATGATGAAAATATTAAGAATGTTAGTATCATTCTTGGAGAACAAATGAACCCTCTATTCTTTTCTCCATCTCCATGGACAGTGGAGGAATAGTCAAAGGAGAAAACATGTCAACAAAACTTGAGGCAGGTGCGGGTTTGAATTCATACGGACCTCCTTTCACTCCCCAAACCTGTAATACAAAACAAAATTAACTGTTATCAGAGACTTTGAATCACTCCTCCGGCCCATAATTTTAGTCTATTACGAAAGTTGTGTCATAATTTGGACTAAAAAAGATTAAGTACTTCAGTGATTTTTTTTTTTTTACCAATTTAAAGATCTATATTAGTCCTTCAAATTGGTGCAAGAAAAAATTGAGAAATTGTGCACATAAGTGTGTTTTTGAAATGACACGACTTTTCGAAATGGAGTAGAATTATGGGACGGAAGGAGTATTCTTATAGGTACTGCAGTGAAATTCTGAGCCATTAAAACTAACTTGGTTTCCATCATCATCATAACCCTTATCCCATGAATGTATCTCATTATTCTTCATAACTGAAAGTTCTGAGGTGCAGTGTGTTGCACCATTCTGAAATACAAGGGGAAATGGAAGCATATTAAGCTTAAATGAAGAACACAAATGCGCTAAAAGAAAAAGAAAAGGCAGCGCAAAGGAAAAAGTATGAACAGGTCAATACCCAGGAATTTGGAAATCCATCTGGTGGAGTTGAACCTTCATATAAGCAGGACTTTCCACGTTCACAGCGATTAAGATGTACTGTTGTCAGATGTTCTGCAATATCCTACACATCAAACAGACAACAATATGAAGTTATGGCAAAGATAGTAAGCATTGAGTTCGACAAAGATTTAAAGTTAGATAATTTTAGCTTCCAAGTTCAGCAAAAATACTGAGTGGAATTATAAGCAAAGGACCAAAATTCATCGACACTAATCCATGCTTATTGCTAGTTTTGAACTTTGTAGTCTGATCCTCCACCTGTGCATGTGCATGTTCCATGGTAAAACACGATACTTGCTAAGACAGAGCACGCCAACTTTTGTGAGCTTAACTTGCATCTAGTATTGTTTTGAACTCCCTTAGCAATCCTAACCTATTTATGTGTCGTAAAGTTATGCACTCTTTCTGGGATACCTACATGTGTATCTCGCTACATTCGTCCGCTAAAGTGAGAAGGAGAAGGAGAAGAAGAAGAAGGAGAAGAAGAACAAAAAGAAGGTTTAGGACTATGGATAGGCACGCGAAGGAGAGATGCAAAATAAATGGATGCTGGCAGGGAGATGCAGGAGAGTTTTTCGTTATTATAAGGGAGCGTGAGCTCAAAAGAATATCTGCATTGATTGAGTCACATACGTAAGATATCTTACAGCAATATATCATGGCAACCCATCTGTCTCCAGTTACTATTGATTTCCTTGTCCTTGAATTTAGTTTAATGAGAAACTAGAAAGACCCTTTTCCTTTTGAGAACCATATTTTGCAAATATTGGAACTAAAACATTTTGGGACTAGGGCCGAGACAGGAGCTCAAACAAAAACTACAAGCATTGCTTTAGTAGTACATGCTTGGACATATTGGAGCTATGGTACATGAGTCACACATCTGTTAACTATTACCATTGACGTCCTTCAAGTTAATTTCCTTAGAAAATTATGCGGCATTTTCACCTTCAGAATCTGAACTATAATATGTGAAACTGTAAATCGCATATTCCTACTCATCACAAGCTAATATCGCACAAAACAACATACTAAAGTCGGACGATTCCAGCACATGCATTCTAAAACTAAGATTACAGCTTTAATGCATCGGAAAACTTACCCCAATAACTTCTTCCGGCGGTGGTCGTTGGTCCTTTGAGCGATCACAAAAGTTCTTGTACTCTTCCGCATCTCGTATGGCGTACGTACTTACCTGCAATCGAGTAAAAATGAGAAATTATACTATGTTATTCGTCTCCACAAAGGCACAAACAGTACATAGAGTGCGTAGGTGATAAAGGAAGAAAATTACCAACTCTACCATCTAGAGCACATAGGTTTCAGAATCCCGATAAATTTCATGCCAATAGAACACAATTTATGGACAACAGAACAAGGACATGATTAGAACTCAATTATTATAGTCAAGGGACTAAATCCATGCAACAGCTAGTCTAGGCTTAGATGGCTTGTTTAAAATTATGGTCCGAACAAGAACAGATTACAGAAAAATTACTGCCATAAGTATGAGAACTATCAGACCCAATCAATATCCTATGTGACAGATATTATACAATGCAAACAACAGTTTTACATCCAGCTAATCCGATGTGAAGAAGATGGAGTGTTGATTACGACATATTGATGTGGAAGAGTAAAATCAAAGAACATGAAACTATGAAAACCCCATCTCCTCATCCCTCTGCTAAAACGGATATCAAATTTGCATGACACAACATCATGAGTCATGACAGAGGAAAGTAGTAGCAGTAGAAAATCTCTATAGTAAAACCAAAACCGACCGGAAACACAGTACAAAACCAGAACAATGAAACAAACTTGAACCCCCACCTCAACATCACATTTCATCTCCTTGGCACAAGGCTTCACCATAAAAAATCTCTGCAACAAGAGAGCTGTTAGAAATCATTAGGGATAAAAGTAAAGCCTCCTAGAAAAGAAAAAAAATTCCAATGGCTTAATATCCAAGTGATCACTCAAGCAAAAATGAAAAACAACAAACACATGTAGTCTATGTAGAATCGTAGATAACCAAACTGAAGTGTGCAGGTAATTTAAACAAGTGATACAGTTTAGTGGGATACCTGACGAAAAGGTTTATGAGGAGTCCTCCAAAAGGCCTGTCAAGTCCCGACAAAGAGTATGCTTAAAGAACCAGAAATATTTCACGATTGCCAATCAAAAGCAAGGAGAGAAAAATTCCATATGAAGGTAATACTAACTTGCTCAAAATATAGAACCTTTGAACCATCCACCATATCTGCAGCTGGGCATGCAAGCCATCTAAAAAAAATGACAGAAAAATAGCAAGTAACTCTTCATAAATTTATTCCAGAACATAGATATGTCATAATTTCTTCTTAAAACGCAAAAATGGCAACATTTGGCAAATTTCAAGCCATGAAGTACATAGGTGAAAGTTTTTAGGCACTTAGAGGCATCATGAAACAAATAAAAACTATGTTTCTCCAAATCACCGATCAACAAGCTGAAGTCGACATCTATAAAATGGCTCCAAGAAAAGCCATCATGGACTTAAAAGAGTTGACAGCAATGAACAATGGTCAACAGAAAGGAAATAAGTTCAGAGTTGTACCAGTGTAACGCAATAAAAGCTGACTTAAGGTCACTTAGGAAGTACATACACGGACTTGAGTATGGGTACAGGGCAGCGGGATATGGCTTAACTGTTAGACTCGCCTAATTCTCACGTCAAGGACACTGAAACACAACAAGACACTCATTTCTGCAAATACTTTTCTACCATCTTCTAAGGTAAATCCCTATTAGAGGTGCCATATATCTTTTCATTCATAATGTGAGAGTTACATGCGTAATTAGGTAGTAAACTCGACCATTAAACAAGATTCACAGGTGAATGTGCAACTGAAAATGTCATATTTCATACCATTGCTCAAGTGTCGAGTGTCCTACACAGCTTACTTCATATAAGAGTGCAAGTAACATAGCTTAGAAATAACAAAACTGCATTTCATACCAAGTTGACCCACATTCATACACACACAAACACGAGTACGGTCTCCAATACATGCACATATGTGGGCATGTAGGCCCATATAAAAGCATACAGCCAAGTACTAGATATATATAAATGGATCATTTAAGTGGTATTTCGTCACTAATTCAAATTGGAGGGATTCGAAAAAGCACCTGAAATTGAAGTAGTTATCGGGGTCTCTAGATGCTTGCTCCTTAGACCACTACCAATCAAGCCAAAATATTCGAAATCAGTATCACCACAGTAACGTAAATGAATAACAGACAACCAAAAGCGCACAAAAAGAATGCCCACCATCTCCAGCCCTTACCCTTTTTTTCACTCTAGCTCAACGTTTGAGTAAGAACCCTAAAGACCCTACTCCACTCCTTTGACTCAAACCTAAACCAAATTGAGTTTTACTCAAATCAAGGAAGACTCGAGTTACGCAAATTTTGCAAGGCTATTTTTCTCCCTCTCAAATTTACAATCATGCCTTAACGAAGCTTTTGCACAAATTTGTGCCTAGATTTGGGTTTACCCATTGAATCAGGGGCGGACCTATGTGGGGCCCCATTGGGGCACAGGTCCCCACTTGGTTTTGCGGAACTACAATTATAATTATACCTGATAAACATGTGATGGTTTTCACTAAAATTACTCTGCGTTCCCTTCATATGGATATCTGTTAGATCAAATTCTTAAGTTCACTAAATTGCGTCCCCACTAATGAAAGTTTCTTGGTCCGCCACTGCATTGGAGTACTTCAAACCAAAAGATCGGCCAAGTGCTTATGAGAAATCAATAATTGCTTCATGTTCCATTCTCATGGAGGCCAAAGATTCTTAATCTTGGGGCCACTAGAGGTTTACCCAGCGTTAACCCAGGGCCCCGGAATTATCGAAGTGCGCGCAAGCTGGCTGGGCATCCGGTTATCTCTCATAAAAAAGAAGCAGCAGCTTTTACTCAATTTGAGCAAGGGCTGGAGATGCTCAGCAAGAATACAAATTAGCAGATACAGATATAGTCATATCTTGGTATAGAAAGAGGGGGTGGGGTACCTTGACGCCGCTGAGGGATTGAGCTACAATACGAGTATGGTCCCAGCGAGTGGTGGACTTGGTGAGGCGCTTGAGCAACACGGCCCCTCCTATCAAAACCAGCGTCTTCAATACCAGTCCCCGAGCTCGGCTCCACCCGTTCGAGTCCGAGTCCGAGTCCGAGTCAGTGCCCATACCCTAAAGCTACTAGTACCGTTTACTAACACCTTTGTCTCTTCCCTCAACTCATCATCTTCAGTCAATTATTCAATTGAAGTTTTGAACAACTGAGAATTGGAAAAGTTGAGGGCTTTTCGCTGAGATGATTGGGAAATTCTTGAACGAAATTACTAACAGGGGAAATTATCTCCGAGGGTTCATACAGCAGGCGCTGCGTACACACCACGAATCCTATAGATATCTCCAACTTTCATGTAAAATTTGGTCACCCGTGATGACTCCAACGGCTTGGATAGATCGCACAGTCGCACTCTTGCGTAGGTCAGAATTTCGAATCTTCTACTGGGTGCTCATTTCTTAATGGACTTTCGAATCTTCTGCTGGGTGCTCATTTCTTAATGGACTTTTTATTTCCTTTTTTGTTTATACCCTATATAATGTACTCGCTTGTATTGGTTGAGTTGTTAGACTTTCACACTTGATGTAGTATTCTAGAGTTATTGAATTTATACTTTGTAATTCATCTATTTGATATGGATTGTAATTTTGGCACTTTAAAAATTAATGAAGGGGCTCTAAAACTGGAAGTGTTAGACAGTTTTGAAGCACCTTCATCAATTTTTGATGTACTAAAATCAATTTCCATTTGATATAGAAGTATGATGTAAACAAAAATATATATAAACCCCGTAGTGCTATTTGTTTCAGCTTTAATTATTAGGCCACTATTAATGGATGAGGAATTAGTCGTATAGAATTAATCGAGGTACACGTAAAATAACTTGACATCTGAGTTATCAAAATAAGTCACATATAGTTAAATTTATTTTGTCAATTGATAAGAGAGATCATTAGATTACGTGTAAATTGCAGAGCATAAATACTACATTTGTTGTGTGAGAATCTACGAAATAACTAAGCTTAACAATTCAACCACTGTAAACACAATCCACCTACAAGCCACCATTTGAGGGAGAAACAATTCCAACGGAAGAAAGCCTACACGCAGGTGGAAACACTCGAACTTTTGATCTCCTAATAATATACAAGACAGCAAGAGTCCTAACTGACCAACTGAGCTAACTCAATCGATCAAAAGAAGTTTTCGCATCACATGCCAAAATTGACGGCATCTTGGAAGTGCCAAATTTACGTTGAATTTGCAAGGATTTTTGAAGTGGATTTTGGATCTGATTCATGGTAAATGTCATTGGGACTCGACGGAGGATTTGACCTCCCTGTTGGAGATGCCTTTACCATATTGTGAGCACTACTGATATCTTTATTGCCTATTGAACTCTTATTTTTTCATAATCAGATATCCAGACCAATTTATGTGCATATTTGAATAACTCTCAAGAATTGAACGGTTATCTATATAAACTTAGCTAAGCATTCAACCAACTTGCAAGTTTTTGAAAATCGCTTATATTTCTGACATCCTTCTCCAATCCTTCACTCTCTACTATCACCTAGAGATTAATTCTGAGTTCATAACATGGCAACCTATTGGAACGGCAGTTATCTTGATGCATTCCTGTTGAGAATGAAGAAGAAAGAGAGATTATCTTTTGAAGAGGAAAATTTGGTCACCTAGATCTTCTATTTCACCGCCCCTACTTCAATTAAAGCAAGCTCCAACTCCTGCATCCTTCTCCTCTTTCATCGTCGTTGGTCCTTTTGATCAGTTATATATTGAAATACTGTATCATCGACATATTCTTTCTTCTTCTTCTTTTCGTCAAATGGAAATTATATCATCGACATATTCAATTTTTACTCCACCATGGTGATTTTTTAGGGAGGAGAATAATTTGTGGAACCTATCTTCAAGAAAGAGAATCAGTTGCTCTAAACTCAAGTTTATTAAGCAAAGGATCCAAACAGAACCCACAACTTCCAGATGGAAAAGCCTAGAACTACTAAAACAAGAAGAGTGGCTGGCTAATTACAATCAGAGCTGAATTTTAGTGGTGATAGGCTCTCTCACGAAGCCTCCAAAAGGACCAAGACCAGCAGCCATGGAAGATTCAATGAGGGAGCTCTTTTCCTCTTGAGCCTCCTGGAAACAGTACAGAGGCGCTTGCCACTTTGCATCCTCGAGCACATTTCCCACCTCAAATGTCATCACATGCCCACTAAATCCTGCAAAAGAGAAAACCCAGAGAGAGAGAGAGAGAGAGAGAGAGAGAGAGTTAACAAGATGGTAGGGCATTAACAGTGGAAGTTTTCCAGACAGTTTCAGTTTGAAAAGGCGAAACCAGTTCAACCTATCACCCAAACATAAACCCCGTGGGATTGGCGTGGTGCACAAGATGTGCAATTTAAGAGTTTGTTCGCTCCTAATTTTCAGGTTCGAATCCTCCTATGTGTTATCAATTTTTTAGAGGCCTGTTCAGACGGGATCTGCCCCGGACTTTAATTGGGCCCTGCTATTGAACATGGGCTGGTTCAAAGCTTAGTTGGAGTGAGCGTGAGCGGGCCAGGAGTTCATAAAAATCTAAATATAAGCTAGGTAGGAAGATAATTTCTAGGGAAATGAGAGTTGGTTAATTTGGCAGACCACTTTCACCGTCACAAGAGAGCAAAAACAGAGCAACCCATCACCCAATTTCAGAAACGAACCTTTTATGTGAACCGACCTAATGTGCACTGACGACAAGCGGGACCCGGAGTTGGGCCACTCGAAAAATGCAGGACCCCGAGTGGATCTCGTGTGCCGTCTGCGCACACGGTCAGTGCCTATTAGGTCGGTTCCCAAAACTTTTTCGTTCAGAAGCCAAATCACAAGGTAGATAGGATAATTCTCCAAAGTTTTACTGTCAAATACAGCAACCCGCTAGAAAGGAAAATGATTTTAAGAAAAACGAGAATACGGAAATGCTGCAAACGAATTTCAGTGCCAAGAAAGACAAAAAAAAGGGTGTAACCCTTCACCCAATTTCACAAACAAAACAAAACTTAGATGGAAATTCAACTCTTCGAATCGAACCTGTATAGAATTCCCAAAAAACAGGCCTTTTAGTCTCCACATCCTCATAATACCAAATAAAATCCACCTTCTCCCACACATTACAAAGGAACCCATCCATATACTTCTGTCCAAGGTAATTCGCCCCGTCAAGCCAATCGGGTCTGAGAATCCCCACCTCGAAATGCAAGACCCTGCATTTCTGGTCCGAGTCCAACGTGTATATATACGACGTGCCGTTGTTCCACTCGAGATCGTAGGTCAGTGCGCCCAGTTGGGTCTGGATTATGTTGAAGTTTCGGCCGTTGGGCCAGTCGTACCATAAGTCCGTCTTCTGAAGGGTTCCGCTGCTGTTCACGAAGAGTACTGAGTGGAATTGGGAAGGCCATGGGGATGGAATTGGGTTTGTGGCGGTTGAAGGGGAGGAGAGAGAGGATATGAGGAGGAGGAGGGTGAGGAGAGAGAATGATATGGTATGGGTTGTAGAGGCCATGGATAATGGAATAGTTCCTTTTGTTGGTAGTCAATTACTACTTCAGTAGTGAAGGATCACAGGACAAAAGGAAGAGAGAGAGAGAGAGAGAGAGAGAGAGAGAGAGTTGTGATTGTGGTTGGAGAACTTTTAGGAGTTGGGATTTTATCCTCCCTGCTGGAATAAAATGCTCTCGGATATTTCCCTATAAATTACAATTTCGTCTCCAGCACTTAAAAATTCTCACTTCAACCACCAGGGAGAGAATACTGAAATTCCTACCACCACCAAGGCACCGAGCCATCCCTCGACAAAAACCAAATTAATAAATAATTTCCAGAAATGAAATCGACCATCTGTAGCTGCGTCAATTCGGAAATGGAAGACACAGAAATCGACCATCAGTAGCAGTATAAGATTCGGAATGGAAGGCTTATTACACAAAGGCAAGTGTGCATAAAAATGCAAGGTTATCTATAATTGCAAACCTTGGAGAGGCAGAAACTAGAAATGCGATGAAAATGGAAAAACCCATCATCAATAATATGAGAAATAGATAATTCCACATTGAAACGAAAACATAGAATCAGATTTTTCACTGCTATGATCAAGCATCTGAAGCACAACTACATCGACAAGGAAAACTCTCTATGGGAATTGTTAAGAACAGCGCACAGGCCTGGAAGTGGGAACAAGGTTCTTGCTTCTCACTTCCCTTGGCTTTCACCTTGGCCAGTTTTTATTACATTAGGATCACCAATCCTAAATAAGGTACTATATCTATCACAAGTAACAACATTCATTATTAGCTGCAAAAGAAAACAAAACCACTATACAAAATAGCTTTGAGCGACGGTGAGCTACTGATTCCCAGATACAGGGCTGTCTCGTCCTTTCTTGAAATCATCCCATCCTCTCACCCATTGTTGTTCAGGTGTTGCCCGTGTCTCCGGAGCCGCGTAATTGTTAAGGTTGTTCACAACTTTTTCACGTACAGCACAAAAAACCTAGTTTCAAGCGTAGATCACATGGAACTCAAAATACAGAAGGATGGACAAAAGACAACCAAGAAGAAACCAAAGAGACAAAGGGGGATTCTTACAGGATTGATGTTCATTGCCTCAGGCGGTTTCTCCTGGTCAGAAAGCCACTTCCACAAATCCGGGTTTTCCTGCAGATAAATATGAAAAGGGTTAACATAGTCAGCCAATGAGCCAAGTAAAGGCAAGTCAACCCAAACATACCAAAATGAATGGCATCATTAGCTTGAAAGTTTGACATAGAAGATGAACCTAGAATGACATTCTAGGTCTTCGATGCACCCAAATAATGGAACGAAGGAGACCTAAAATTTGACTTCCCTTCCACCTCTCAATTCTTGTCATCCAAACAAAGTCTAAACTCTGACAAATGTTCCATAAAAGTAGAAGGCTTACATGAGTACATCTATAAACTTTGTATTGAAGTCGTTCTTTTAATTAGTTCATTTTTTAGTTATGTTTTCTTCAGTGCTTCAAGTAAAATAGACTAGGAATATTTCTGTTTCTATGTGGTTCTACAGGGTACGGAGAGCAAAAAGTTATAGCTGCCCTGAAGTAATAACCACTTTACACCTGATAGAGGATATGAGAAAGGAGGGATAGAAATGGTACAAGACTGTACAGCGAAAATTTTCTTCTCCTGAGAACTGAGAAAGCACTGGTTGAAGGGAGATAATTATATAGGGGGAAGATAGGCTACAGCGCACTCTTTGAAATTTCAGCTAGGTGAAAGTATTTGACCGAGAAACATTGGAAGCAGCTTGTCGGGAAAACATATGAAACAAGTAGTCACGGGTAATAGGAATTACAAAGGGCATCGGTTTGCACTAAAGTATAGCTGAAACACCATACTTCGTCCAAAATTGAGTACCAAGGTCACAAAAGACTGATAAAGAGCTCACGAATACCCATGTATTACAAATTTATAGAGTTCAATTTATTGACAGGATGGACCTACAAGCCCCCCATTCTCCCCCCCCCCCCCAGCTCAATCCACGTAAAAATTCAAGGTTCAGATCTTCTACAAGCTTTTGCAGCGTTGGCCTTGATGGGATAATCCTCAATATTGGCAGCTCACATAGCTTCTTTTTTCTTTTTGAAGAGATCATAACAGCTCACATAGCTGACTCAATATGATAAATGCCTTTTATTGCTGATGTTTCAGAACATGAAAAGCTCAGACTTTGTAACCTTATGGGTTTTCAGCTTGTTTCTCTTCCTGTGAGGTACCTTGGGGTCCCTCTTCTCT
Organism: Rhododendron simsii; assembly: GCA_014282245.1. Taxonomy (NCBI): domain Eukaryota; kingdom Viridiplantae; phylum Streptophyta; class Magnoliopsida; order Ericales; family Ericaceae; genus Rhododendron; species Rhododendron simsii. The sequence goes on from CM024964.1 coordinate 26,682,451, forward strand.
CTACCATACTCTGTGCATCTGATTGTGCTCCTCTTATTACTAAGATTTCTATTAAGATTGATCATTGGGCCACTAGAACTCTGTCTTATGCTGGAAGGCTTCAGCTTATTACCTTTGTCCTTTTCAGTTTGCAGGTTTTTTGGGTCATTGGTGGTGAATTTCAATCTCCAAGGCTGGGAAGAGATTGAGATCCTTTTGAGGAAACTTCCTTGGTAAGGATCTACAAGTATCATCATCCCATAAAGTCTGCTGGGAACGTCTTTGTTGTCCTAAAAATAAGGGAGGTCCTGGTATTAGGAGGATTAGGAATTGGAATTACGCTGAATGGCTAAAACATCTATGTGCCATCTGCTCTCATCAGAATGTTCCTTATGGGGTCAATGGAGTTAATCTGTATATCATCAAGATCAATGCCCTTGGTCAATGACCATTCCCTCTTCTTGCTCATGAACATGGAGAAAGTTACTTCAGCTCAGACCTAAAGTGAGACCCATTATCAGATAAATCATTGGTGATGGATCTTCTATGGCATGATAATTGGCACCCTACTGGGCCTCTTCTTGATTACTATGGCCGTCACTTTCAGTTCGATTCTGGTTTTCCTATGGCAGCTAAAGTTTCTTGCATGATATATAATGATATCTGGACTTGGCCTTCTCTCTCTCTTCTTGCCCTGATTTCATGCTCCACCCAATGTGCTGACTCTATCATTTGGGATGGTACCTTCATCCACAAAGGGCAGGACCGAGGGGGATGCAGCAGAGATCAGCAATGGCAGACCACACTTGACTGGAGAAGAGACAGTCAAAGAGAATGTGATTCAGAGTCTCAGAGAGCTGATGACATAAAGAACAAGTAGAACTAGCAATAACTCCCCCACTGTGGAGCTTATCTTTGGTTCGTAAGCTCCCTCTAACAGCCATCCATAGTATGAGGCCTTGGAATGTTTTTTGAGAACCAAACTTACAACCTTGTGCGAGGGAACTATAGGATGGTGAATCCCAAAAGCATTCCAAGCATGAGAGGTCTGATACTTGGATGAAGGTGAACCATCCCAATGACAGAGTCAGGAACATTGGGATGAGGCATGAAATCAGGACAAGGAAGAGAGAGAGAAGGCAAAGTCCAGATATCATTATATATCATGCTAGAAACTTTAGCTGCCATTGGAATACCAGAATCCAACTGAAAGTGATGGCCATAGTAATCAAGTAGAGGCCCAGCAGGGTGCCAATTATCATGCCAAAAATAAGTAGAAGATCCATCACCAATGATGTATCTGATAAAGGGTCTCACTTTAGGTCTGAGCTGAATTAACTTTCTCCAAGTCCGTGTGCAAGAAGTGGGAATGGTCATTGACCAAAGGCATTGATTCTTGATGATATACAGATAACTCCATTTGACCCATAAGGAATTCTGATGAGAGCAGATGGCCCATAGATGTTTAGCCATTGCAGCGTAATTCCAATTCCTAATCCTCCTAATACCAGGACCTCCCTTATTTTTAGGACAACAAAGAGCTCCCAAGCAACCTTATGGGAGTGATTATACTTGGTAGATCCTTACCAAAGGAAGTTCCTCAAAAGGAGCTCAATATGCTTCCCAGCCTTGGGGAGAATGAAATGCATAGACCAAAAATTTGCAAACTGAAAAGGACAAAGGCAATAAGCTGAAGCCTCCCAGCGTAAGACACAGTTCTAGTGGCTCAATGATCAATCTTAGCAGAAATCTTAGTAATAGAGGAGCACAATCAGATGCAGAGAGTTTGGTAGGGAGAAGAGGGACCCCAAGGTACCTCACAGGAAGAGAACCAAGCGGAAACCCATAAGTTTACAAAGTCTGAGCTTTTCATGTTCTGAAACACCAGCAGTAAAAGGCATTTTTCATATTGAGTCAGCTACGTGAGCTGCTATGATCTCTTCAAAAAAAAAAAAAAGCTATGTGAGCTGCCAATATTGAGGATTATGCCATCAAGGCCAAGGGTGCAAAAGCTTGTAGAAGATCTGAACCTTGAATTTTTACGTGGATTGAGCCGGGGGGGCTTGTAGGTTCATGCTGTCAATGAATGGAACTCGATAAATTTATTATACATGGGTATTCGTGAGCTCTTTATCAGTCTTTTGTGACCTTGGTACTCAATTTTGGACGAATGGTGTTTTCAGCTATACTTTATTGCAAACTGACGCCCTTTGTAATTCCTATTACCTGTGACTACTTGTTTTTCATATTTTTTCCCAACAAGCAGCTTCCAATGTTTCTCGGTCAAATACTTTCACCTAGCTGAAATTTCAAAGAGTGCGCTGTAGCCTATCTTCCCTCTATATAATTATCTCCCGTTATCCTGTGCTTTCTCAGTTCTCTGGAGAAGAAAATTTTCGCTGTACAGTCTCGACTATTTTTATCCCTCCTTTCTCACATCCTCTATCAGGTGTATAGTGGGTATTACTTCAGGGCAGCTATAACTTTTTGCTCTCTGTACCCTGTAGAACCACATAGAAACAGAAATATTCCTAGTCTATTTTACTTGAAGACTGACTGAAGAAAACCTAACTAAACGATGAACTAATTAAAAGAACAACTTCAATACAAAGTTTGTAGATGTACTCATGTAAGCCTTCTACTTTTATGGAACGTTTGTCAGAGTTTAGACTTTGTTTGGATGACAAGAATTGAGAGGTGGAAGGGAAGTCAAATTTTAGGTCTCCTTCGTTCCATTATTTGGGTGCATCGAAGACGTAGAATGTCATTCTAGGTTCATCTTCTATGTCAATCTTTTCAAGCTAATGATGCCATTCATTTTGGTAGGGTTTGGGTTGACTTGCCTTTACTTGGCTCATTGGCTGACTATGTTAACCCTTTTCATATTTATCTGCAGGAAAACCCAGATCTGTGGAAGTGGCTTTCTGACCAGGAGAAACCGCCTGAGGCAATGAACATCAATCCTGTAAGAACCCCCCTTTGTCTCTTTCGTTTCTTCTTGGTTGTCTTTTGTCCATCCTTATGTATTTTGAGTTCCATATGATCTACACTTGAAACTTATCCAAACACTCAAGATATTCCACAGAGGTACATCTAATGAAAGGAAAAATGGTACTCCCCATCCCATTTTATTTGCTTGTTATGTAAAGCTGTGTCATTTTAACCTAAAAACTAAGGTGCTTCTGATTTGTTGAATGTTCAAGCATAACAATGCAAAAATATGCGGAAAAATTATCTCTGGAAGTAATTTATTTTTGGGGTTAAAATGACAAGATTTTCTGTAGAGAGCAATAAAGACAGGTGATGACAACAAGAGTGCCAAAAAAGAATCCAAGCAACGAGAAAGAAGATTGACCTTAGACAATGATAAAATCGAGAGCAGAATTTGAATCGTATATCAGTTGGATAAATTTGAGCTTTTGAATACATGAGAACGTGAGGCCAGAATCAGTTTGCAAAAGATCGACGCCCGTTTGCGAACGAAGATTCAGTGAAATACAATATGTATACAGAGAGAGAGAGAGAGAGAGAGAGAGAGAGAGAGGTCTTGGGGGGAATGGAAATGGGGACGACTGGTGTTCGTGTTAGCTGCAGCGTCCGCGTAGCAGTCATTAGAAACTCGCATATGACAGACGCGAGCTTTTTTAAAAGGGCGTCAGCTGGCTTTCATTAAAGCTCGCATATTGAACACGGGAGGTATCCAAGAAACGACGTCGCCCGTATTCATTGATACTTCTCATCTTCAACCTGAGAAGTCTTTTAAAACGTGAATTTGTCGAATTGTAAGCTCATTTCAGTTTATCTCTGTAATCAAAACCATTCATGTTGCAGTGCTTGTTAAGAAGATAAATCTCAATAAAGATTATTTGAGTCAAACAGTCATTGATAGATAATCGAAGACGATCACTGTGAATTTGTTTTTGGGAAAATAGATATGACCACACAGAAAATAGATATGACCACACAGTAACAAACCCATTTTGACGGAAATAGAGAGTAAATTCAGAAGAAAATGAGGTTGCCCTTGTTTATAGGAACTGCAAAGCTAATTCGTCTGATTGTGAGCGCATTGTGGTTTGTTTCTATGATCGAATCTGTTCATGTTGTAGAGCTTGTCGAGAAGATAAATTAATTCAAAGATCATATTAATCTCATTCTGATTAATTCATAATCGGAGATGATCTGAGTGAAATTGTTTTTACGAAAATAGATTTGGACGTCGTCGACGGAGAGAGAGAGAGAGAGGTTGTTCAGCAGAAAGGAGCTTCTGGTTTGTCACTCCAATGACTCCATTGTAGCGGGTAACCAGTAAGGTAGTTTCGATTTTGTATAGCTTTCAGTGTTCTTGGCAATAATATCGCACACGGAAACACAAACACGAAACGGAACTGCTGATCATGATCAATTGAGATTTCATGGTCGCAACAATTGTGTTTATATGAGAGATTTCATGGTCTCTTGAATTTTACCTTAATTTGTTGATGATCTTTTTACACCTATTAATAATTAATCTGCGACGACAAGAAATTTCTTGGTCCATTTCATGTTCCAATTGAGGCAAATTGTCAACTACTTTATGTGTATTACTGTATGAGCTCTTGCTCCTATATGCATTTGTCTTGTGAATGTGCATGATTACAGGCAATAGAAGCAAAAGATGCATGGTAAAGATAATAGAGACCGGAAAGGAGGCTGACTTTCATTGCATTGCTAGAGTACTGTAATACATTGTCTTTAATATGGGTCCTTGATTCATAATGTCAACAACTAGGCCAACGCGTTTAACTTTTCAAAATTTGAATTTAGGTTGCATAGCGATCTTTGGAGTTTGTCCTGTGGCGAATCCTGGCATTTACTTGGGGTCCAATTTGGATCTTGCTAGAAGTAAGGGGAGTTTATTTCTTCACGTGTCTTGGATCGAGTTCAATCCAGGTTGAGTAACTGGAAGGGACGCCTTTTATCCTTTGTTTTCTCGCTTGATCGTGTTTAAACATGTGCTATTGAAATTCCAAGCTATCTACTCCGTGTTTCGAGGCAGGGGCTGTAACTTGTTTGATGGCATTTTGGTTGTCAGTTGCGGTTCTTAGTATCATTCTCGTTTGAAGCCGTATTCTGAAGATGAAATCAATGATGTGGAGGTTAAATCATCTCTAAGCAATATCTTCTGTTCCAGATTTCTCCTAGTTCGCTTCTTTTATTCTCAGTCTTCCATTATGCTCAGTTGCTGGTGGTGATTTGCTTGATCAAGTTATTTTAGGCCCATCTTCTGTTATCTCAAGTGGTAGAATGGGGAGATTTCTTCTTTGATACCACTTTTGACTGACCTGTATTCAGTTCGTGCTCTCTTGGGGGAAGATCATGTCCTTGCAAGCTACTACGTTCAAATCATTGGAAGTGAAACCCAACTGTTGCTGCTGCTCAAAGTCCACTAGCTGATGACGTTCCAATTCCATCTGCTGCTACTGCAACTTGTATGATAAATCCTCGTTCCAATTGCTGCTGCTGCTGCTCCAAGTAAATTTGCTGTTCCGTTTCCATGAGCTGTCGGTGTGTCAATTCCCAGCAATTTGTATGACAAATCCTAGTTCCAGTTGCTGATGTTACGGCTGCTTCAAGTAAATTTGATGTTGGTGTGTCAATTCATAGTGCTGCTACTTTTGATGGTGTTGGTGCTCTCAAAGACATCAGTTGGCTTGGGCTTCTTGTTTTGTTCTTTGTATTAATGGCTCCATGTTTCATATGCCATTTTGATCATTTTTCTTTGGTTTCGGTTGTGGTTGATCTCCTATCAACTCACTTCCTTTTTTGTAATCAACAATGCTACAACCACATACAAACACTTACACCCACAAAGGGGGTGGGCCCCACACACTTGATGTGTGCCGTGTGTGTGGGGTCCACTCTCTTTGTGAGTGTATGTGTAAGTGTTTGTGTGTGGTTGTAAAATTATTGTTTTGTAATTCCTATCTCTCCTTTGGGGCTCAATTTCACCACTCACTTGCGAAAAGTCCAACTAAATGTCTCTCAGGTAAAAAAAAAAAAAAGCGTAAATAATGACATAGCCATCGTGCTATATTTTCGTATCGCCAATTACTTTGACGGAGATGACTCTTTGTGTATCTGGTCTGCAATAGATTTGTTTTGTATTGCGTTGTTATAGTTGCTCACGGCCGGTGGGTAGGTTGTGTGTTATAATTTCCTTCTTGTCAATAACTTTCGTGCCACTCTCTAAAAAAAGACTAAAAGAAAAAGGGTATCCCAAGGACAAGATACATGTAAATTCCTGTCACATTTATAACAATTACTACTTGGCTTAAACCTTCAAAGTATCCCGGAAGAGAATAAGGAATGAAATTATTTGGTACAGATGTAGGTTCAGCCCTCTTAGCTAAGCAAAAAGCCTGAAATGACAAGGATAAAAATACCAATCAACACTGCTTTTTAATAGTAATGAATTAGTTGGTCTTTTTCATATGAATCTACTTTGGTCAAATCTTGATTTTGTAGGGAAAGTGTTCTATAATTCGCCTTAGCTCAATCAAAACCACGACAATTTTAAGCTCGATGACTAGAGCCAGTAGTATCTCAAAAAGGCTAATCATTTGAAGGAACACAGTGAAGGAGGGTTTAAGGGACACCATCAATGAAAGAGTAAAGGAAAAAAAGAGGCATTCATAGACTTGGAGAAGGTTAACAAGACTAGAAGAAACGCGAACAGAGGAAATAAAAGACACAGAAGAATACTAGAGATCACCAAGTAAGAAAATGTGGACCCTTGGGCTTGGAGGACATCAACGATTGATTCGGTGAAATGTGCATGTGGTGGTCGCGACCAGTTAGGCGACGAGCCTTATACCTCACCCAACACACAAAAATGGTGTGGGTTGTATCGGCCCCACCCATCTTGCGATTAATATCCTAACTGGTCGTGACCACTGTGTCAGCATAGCATGCTTAGTTCACTTCGTGTAACATGCATGGATATGTAAAGCAAATTTTCCAACCATAACACAAGTATCAATGACTAAATGCATGCAGCAAGATTGTCTCAAGAACATGATCACAATAGAGAAAAGGCATTGAAGTCCCTAATGAATCAGCTATACATCAGGAAACAACAATTAACAAATATCTCGCGCTATTGAAAGGCTAACTCATTAGTAATTTCTTGAAGCTCCAACAAAATCTCAAAAAATTCAGAAAACTGGTGAGCTTCTTCTGCAAGCAGTAAATACTCGTTTTTTGGCGTTAACTTTGTAAAGCTATTCTCACTTTTGACTTGATGACCATGATTTGGCTTGGATTCCTAATGCTCAAGTAAATACTCGTTTTTTGGCGTTAACTTTGTAAAGCTATTCTTAATTAGCTGCTGCAATTACTCGCATCAATTTCAGAGCCCAGCTTCTTTCTTTCCTTGAGGATTTCACTCAGGGGTTTACGACCCTGAAACTCTTCTGATGTCGTTCGGCTTTTCTCTTCCCTTCTTTGATTTCATCAAGAGTTTCCGGCCCAGAAAACACATTACACTTCTCCGCGGTAGATCTCTTCTTCCTTGGAAACTAGTTTCCCAGAGACTTCAGATGAAAAAAACTGATCTGTCTAGGCTGCCTTTTTTCGCATATTGCTGTCTGGTCCAGTTTGGATGTAACAAATTCCCATACTTGCTAAATGATCCAACTCTGTCACTATGCACTTCAGAGTTCAATCTCCCAAACAGCCGGATTCCCTAGTTTTCAAGGCCTTTGTCGGATTCTGTCAGCCAGAAAATAAGTATTGTTCCTTTTTGAGAAGTGTGTCACTCGTGATGGAAAAAATTGGCATCAGCTCCCAAATTTGCAGGAAATGATTTCCTCTTCCGGGGAAAAATTTGCTCCAAGCCTCCAGCATTCTCTCCCTTGAGCACCCATGAAATTCTCTAATGGAATCAAATCTCTCCCTATGATCAAATTGATCAAAGAATCATCTCTCTTGCTCATAATACAATTGTACCTCATGCAGCAACTCGCGAAGAATTACTCTTGGCTGCAAAGTTTTGCTCCTGGCTATGAAGAATTACTCTTGACGGCAAAGAATTGCTCCTAGCCGCAAAATTTTGCTCTTGGCCGCCAAGAATTGCTCCTAGCCATGAAGAATTGCTCTTGGCTGCAATGAATTAAGCAATATACTTTATCAACTTTCCTCTGCTGCAATAGGCCTTTACATTTTCAGTAACATTTCTTAGCAACAAGAGCATCAACATCACCAAATCAACACAACAAATCATCACAGCACAAGAGCAACAGCCATACCAGTAGCAGAACCATAACAGCGTCTAATAGCATGATTATCTTCACTCATCAATAGTAGCAACCAGACAATCTACAATGGCATTAAAATGCCCACTCACACACACCTAGAAAAAAAAACACTTACAGCCTTCCCACACTCAAACCCCTTACCATAGTCTGCCCTACACCTTCCATTCTCGCAAACACCCTGCCCCACAAATCCCATAGACAAACACCAGCAATCCCGTAGACAAACACCAGCAAAACGATTTGCTCCTTTCTCGCTCACCCCCGCAGTCAACTCACCAGCACTCATCGCACAAAGCTCACTACCCTTCATAAGACTTTCGCCCTCATACACAATCCCACCCACCCACATCGCCCCATCAACCCACAAACAAAACTCACTCTCCAGGAAGATGGCATACACCCCTCACTCACTCCTTTATTGTCACACACCGAAACACTTTACCCTACACCAGTGCACCCCAACCCACTTATACACCCCTCACCCAACCACACACACATAACTGTATTACCCAAGACTTGAAGTAGATCCCAACTTAAGTTGCATCATATCTACTTGCCCATACGCCCACCCGTAGCTGTTTTACCCAAGACTTGAATTTGATTCAACTAAAGTTGCAGCATATCCACTTCCTTCTATAACCTCTGAATATTCCTTAAGTAGAGTCCATGATAGCTTCGAACCTTATCATAGGAAGGAAATGGCATTGATGATGGATGAACGTCTGTGAGCTACAGAAGGAATTACTTTTAAAACAGCCTTGTTCTTCAATTAAAGTGCACTAGAGTGCACATTCTAATTGATGTGCTCATCACAATTGAGCTTTGGGATGAGATATTAGCACTGTTCCCGTATATAAAGTTACCAAGATTATATTTATTTAACTTAAGAATACAAATAGATATGTATGACATGACTGCTTTAAAAAGTTTAGAAAACTTGATGACTAACATTTTGAACGAATGAGACAGTTTTTAACCATGTTGGATTTCTTGGAGAGTTCTAATCTCAAAACCAATTGGCAATAAGTGGAGTAACCTCTAAAATATATTAACCAAGCTTGGGTGGCTTAAATGAGCGATGTGGTACAAATCTAACAAACCAGACAGTCAAAATCTTCTTACAATCAAGCTCTGTTATGAGAGAATCGACCACAGCCAAAGATCTAGCAGCTAATCAATATAGGTATATCTAAAGAAACAAAAGATGATACTCCCCATCCTATTTTATCTGCTTGTAGTGTCATTTTGACCAAAAAAAAATGTGCTTTCGATCATAAAGTTTCAAATATTTTTGCAGATCACTACTAAAAAATTATCTCGGGAAGTAATTTATTTTTGAGGTAAAAATGACACAATTTTCTGTAAAGCGCAAACAAAACTATGGAGTTGCCAAAAAAGAATCCAAGCAACAAGAAAGAAGATTGACCTGAACTAAATTAGGTAACGTGACAATTAGGGCTGTAAGTGAGCCGAGCTACTCGCGAGCTCGGCTCGGCTCGTCTCGTTAAAGCTCGGCTCGGCTCGGCTCGTTTACTAAACGAGCCGAGCTCGAGCTCGAGTATTTGGCTCGTTTACTAAACGAGCCGAGTAGAGCTCGGCTCGTTCGACAAAAGCTCGGCTCGTTAAGGGAGGCTCGGCTCGATTAAGAGAGGCTCGTTTAGTAAATGGCTAAGCTCGGCTCGATAAGGGCTCGGCTCGTTAAGGCTGGAGCCGAGCTCGAGCTCGAGTTTTGGGCTCGTTAAGGAAATGAGCCGAGCTCGAGCTCGCCGAAGCTCGGCTCGGCTCGGCTCGTATACACCCCTAGTGACAATGAGGAAATCGATAGCATAATGAAACGTATGCAATTTAGACAAGACTTGAGCTATTGCATACCTGAAAATATGAGGCAGAATCAGTTTGTAGAGGATCAACTCCTGTTTGTGAACAAAGATTCAGCGAAATACAATATGTATAGAGAGAGAGAGAGAGAGAGAGAGAGAGAGAGAGAGATCTTGGGGGAAATCGGAAATGGGGACAACGACTGTACAGGTAGTGGCACTCGTTACAAACTCGCATATGACAGTCGCGAGCTTTGTTAAAAGGGCATCGGTCGGCTTTCATTTTAAGCTCGCGTGCATCCCAGAACGGACCTCGCCCCCTAGTCATTCATACCTCGCATCTTCAACCTAAGAAGTCCTTTAAAATGTGAAATTGTCCCACCGGTTCCACTATAGTCACCCATCTTCCTCCCTCCCACGTTTCCACCATAGCCACCAAAACACACCTACGCCCCTCCACCAAACCCCAAACGAAGATCTGAAATATTGCCGCCACCAACCTCTGCAAACTGTGCAAAGTAGAATTTTCTCCCACGATTGCAATCGATGCATTTACGAATCAGATGTTCACGATATTCAACCCCCGACGATGACAATGACAAACCAGAAGACTACGGCGACTATTAGTTTCCTTTGTAAAGATAGTTCATCGCGCATTCAAGAAACGTGTTTTACGGAGCAAGAAGCATTCAAGAAATGTACGAAATGCGTTTTTTTTAAAATTAAAAAAAAAAACATGACGCATCTTGAAGATGTGTTATAAAAGTTTCTAAGTTTTAAAACTCGAAATTGTCATATATTTTCGGATTTTAAAATATGATTTTTGTTTCTGAAACCATTCAGATATCAAAACCCAAATATGTGTTAGATTTTCAGGTATTAGAATCCGAATTTTGTAAACATTTTCAAGTTTTAAAATTTGAAATTTTTAAAATTTTCCGAAAATGTGTATACGAACATGTCGATTTTTTTTTTTTGAAGGAGGTGGTGTTGGTGATGGTGGGACGCAACTGGTGGTAGTGGTGGTACGGCCATTATGGAGGTGGTGACATGGTGTGGCATTGTTGGGTGTGGTGGTGATGGCCCGATGGTGGTGTAGTTGTACTGGTATTGTGTGGTGGTGGAGAAGAGAGAACAGTGAGCCAGGGGATGGGGAGGAGATGGCCGGTAGGTATTTATGAATATTTGTTAGGTTGCATTTAAAAAATTGTTATTATAAAATTTCTGGATTAGGTTAAGAATAAAAAATTCGTGGTTGTAACTAGCTCGTCCCATTTTTTTTTTCCCTAAAACTATAAACTTGGCAACACTGTTTCAAACCATTTAACTAGAAACGGCGTCGCTTGTTCAAACCTCGCATGTTGAACCGACGCGGTGCTGGGAAACAAGGAACTACAACCCGAATTCATCAATTGTGATCTCATTCCGATTTTTCTGTATGATCGAAAGGGTTTATGTGGTAGATCTTGTAAACAAGATAAACCATGTTGAAGATCATGTTGATCGAACACTTATCAATACATAATCGTAGATAATTTTTATGAAATTGTGTATACGAAAATAGATATGGCCACACTTTATCAAACCCTTTTTTTGTAAGAGCATGAATTCGCATGACAGACGTAACCTTTTGTCAAAACGGTGTCGGCCGGAGGTTTCTTCAAAGATCGTACGTTGAACACACGATGTTTCAACAAAACGACGTCGTCCATACCCATATAGACTTCGCAGCTTGTACCTGAGAAGTCATTTGAAATGAGAATTTATCAAATTGTGAGCTGGTTCTGGTTTATTTCTTCGATCTAAATCGTTCATATCACAGATATTGTCAGGATGGTAAATCATGTTAAAGATTTTATGAATCGACTGCCAATTATCCTATTATCGGAATCAATAAAAGTGAATTTGTTTTCCAGAAAATAAACTTCGCAACACTGTATGAAAACCATTTCATCCGAAACGGCGTCGCTTATATAAACTTCGCATGTTGAAGGAACTATAACGTGAATTCATCAAATTGTGATCTCATTTCGATGTTTCTGTATGATCGAATGGGTTCATGTTGCAGATCTTTTCAACAAGATAAACTGTGTTGAAAATCCTGATAATCGAATACTTGTAGGTACATAATCGGAGATAATTTTCGTAAAATTGTTTGTATGAAAATAGATTTGGATACACTGTATTGAACCCCTTTTATATCAAAAGAATAAATTCAGCAGAAATGGAACTTCAAGCATCGTTAATCAACAATGGCGAATTTCAGAAGAGCTCTGTTCAGCTTCCATCGATTCCTCAATTCCACATCTACACCCGCTCGAATCACCCCTATCATCTCTCCGATCCCTTCCGAATCTCTCCTCAGGCACATTCCACCTCTCTCTCTCTCTCTCTATATATATATATTTATATGTAGTTTATATGTGTGTGTGTGGATATGTTTGCGTATGCATAGCTATTGATCGTTTCCGTTTGCATTTCGTATTGGATCAGGCCTTGCGTTGGTCCATTTTCGCGTTTTTGTTCTTCTAATCAGTCGCTGGATATTGATCTCTCCAACGAAGAAAGCAAAAGGCGGTTATTTAACAGGTTAGTGTTAACAAAATAGAATCATAAATCACCCTCAAATATATATAATTTTGAATTTTGGGCCGGAATTGTATGAATTTGAAGTATTCGGCTGATGGTGGTGTAGGCTGTTATATAGAAGCAAGCAAAGAGGGTTTCTTGAGCTGGACTTGGTTTTGGGGAAATGGGTTGAGGAGCATATCCACTCTTTGGATGAAAATGGAATTAAGTCCCTTGTTAGTGTACTTGACCAGGTAATTCTGTTCTTTTGTATGCTTTGGCTTCGCTTTTTGATTATTCGTCTCTCTAGCCCATGCTCCATACACGGTGGCACAAGCAGGATTTATACTCAACGGGGCTCGAACTACGTCCACATGTTAAAAGGCCAATTTGGGCACTGTTAGTACCGTGCTAGTTAAATTTCTCATCTTCTGTTTTTGTTTTTGTCATTTTGTTTTTTTGTGTTTCTTTGGAAATTGCAGTTCTCTATTAAAAATGATGACTTTCTTCCTAGATTTGGTTACCTGAGTGTTTGCGTTTGTGTGGCTTGATATCAAATTTTCATACACAGGTTGTTTTTTATTAAGTTGTATGGTTATATCAAAAGCATTGTTGCACTTGCACGGTTTGCTACTGTGGTGTTACTTGTAATTTGTAACCTCAACTCTTTGCGTGGGATCTTGTTAATCACAGTTGTCAATCTAAATTTTCAACGCATTTGATGTTTATGGTCGGCCAACAATATATTAGAGTCAATTTTTGCTACATTTTGATGCTCGGAGCATCCCTTGAGACAAGCATGTTTTTTTTGTTGGTAATTAACCATTTTATTAGAAACCAGGAGGAAAGATCCTCAAGAGGTACAAAGAATCAAAGGCATGAGCCTATACAAGGATGTACCACAACTGAAAACTACAGCCTATACAAAGAAAACAACTAGAGAGAAATGTGTCAATTCTGACCAAGCTGGGAGGATAAAGCTGTAGGCTTCACATTCCTGCTTTGGGAAGCTTTCAACCTGACATCGAATCTGACCTGTCCTGTAACAGCTGAAGGAGGCTTTTGAATGCCTCAAAAAATTCTATGATTCCTCTGTTGCCATACAATAGTAAACTGCAGCAGCAAAAGCAAGTCTCCTTAGAAGATTAGGAAAACCCTTCCCTTTGAGATTAGAACAGAACCAGGCATTCTTTTGAGACCAAAGGGCAGGACCGAGGGGGATGCAGCAGAGATCAGCAATGGCAGACCACACTTGACTGGAGAAGAGACAGTCAAAGAGAATGTGATTCAGAGTCTCAGAGAGCTGATGACATAAAGAACAAGTAGAACTAGCAATAACTCCCCCACTGTGGAGCTTATCTTTGGTTCGTAAGCTCCCTCTAACAGCCATCCATAGTATGAGGCCTTGGAATGTTTTTTGAGAACCAAACTTACAACCTTGTGCGAGGGAACTATAGGATGGTGAATCCCAAAAGCATTCCAAGCATGAGAGGTCTGATACTTGGATGAAGGTGAACCATCCCAAATGACAGAGTCAGGAACATTGGGATGAGGCATGAAATCAGGACAAGGAAGAGAGAGAGAAGGCAAAGTCCAGATATCATTATATATCATGCTAGAAACTTTAGCTGCCATTGGAATACCAGAATCCAACTGAAAGTGATGGCCATAGTAATCAAGTAGAGGCCCAGCAGGGTGCCAATTATCATGCCAAAAATAAGTAGAAGATCCATCACCAATGATGTATCTGATAAAGGGTCTCACTTTAGGTCTGAGCTGAATTAACTTTCTCCAAGTCCGTGTGCAAGAAGTGGGAATGGTCATTGACCAAAGGCATTGATTCTTGATGATATACAGATAACTCCATTTGACCCATAAGGAATTCTGATGAGAGCAGATGGCCCATAGATGTTTAGCCATTGCAGCGTAATTCCAATTCCTAATCCTCCTAATACCAGGACCTCCCTTATTTTTAGGACAACAAAGAGCTCCCAAGCAACCTTATGGGAGTGATTATACTTGGTAGATCCTTACCAAAGGAAGTTCCTCAAAAGGAGCTCAATATGCTTCCCAGCCTTGGGGAGAATGAAATGCATAGACCAAAAATTTGCAAAAAAAAAAAACAAACTGAAAAGGACAAAGGCAATAAGCTGAAGCCTCCCAGCGTAAGACACAGTTCTAGTGGCTCAATGATCAATCTTAGCAGAAATCTTAGTAATAGAGGAGCACAATCAGATGCAGAGAGTTTGGTAGGGAGAAGAGGGACCCCAAGGTACCTCACAGGAAGAGAACCAAGCGGAAACCCATAAGTTTACAAAGTCTGAGCTTTTCATGTTCTGAAACACCAGCAGTAAAAGGCATTTTTCATATTGAGTCAGCTACGTGAGCTGCTATGATCTCTTCAAAAAAAAAAAAGCTATGTGAGCTGCCAATATTGAGGATTATGCCATCAAGGCCAAGGGTGCAAAAGCTTGTAGAAGATCTGAACCTTGAATTTTTACGTGGATTGAGCCGGGGGGGCTTGTAGGTTCATGCTGTCAATGAATGGAACTCGATAAATTTATTATACATGGGTATTCGTGAGCTCTTTATCAGTCTTTTGTGACCTTGGTACTCAATTTTGGACGAATGGTGTTTTCAGCTATACTTTATTGCAAACTGACGCCCTTTGTAATTCCTATTACCTGTGACTACTTGTTTTTCATATTTTTTCCCAACAAGCAGCTTCCAATGTTTCTCGGTCAAATACTTTCACCTAGCTGAAATTTCAAAGAGTGCGCTGTAGCCTATCTTCCCTCTATATAATTATCTCCCGTTATCCTGTGCTTTCTCAGTTCTCTGGAGAAGAAAATTTTCGCTGTACAGTCTCGACTATTTTTATCCCTCCTTTCTCACATCCTCTATCAGGTGTATAGTGGGTATTACTTCAGGGCAGCTATAACTTTTTGCTCTCTGTACCCTGTAGAACCACATAGAAACAGAAATATTCCTAGTCTATTTTACTTGAAGAACTGACTGAAGAAAACCTAACTAAACGATGAACTAATTAAAAGAACAACTTCAATACAAAGTTTGTAGATGTACTCATGTAAGCCTTCTACTTTTATGGAACGTTTGTCAGAGTTTAGACTTTGTTTGGATGACAAGAATTGAGAGGTGGAAGGGAAGTCAAATTTTAGGTCTCCTTCGTTCCATTATTTGGGTGCATCGAAGACGTAGAATGTCATTCTAGGTTCATCTTCTATGTCAATCTTTTCAAGCTAATGATGCCATTCATTTTGGTAGGGTTTGGGTTGACTTGCCTTTACTTGGCTCATTGGCTGACTATGTTAACCCTTTTCATATTTATCTGCAGGAAAACCCAGATCTGTGGAAGTGGCTTTCTGACCAGGAGAAACCGCCTGAGGCAATGAACATCAATCCTGTAAGAACCCCCCTTTGTCTCTTTCGTTTCTTCTTGGTTGTCTTTTGTCCATCCTTATGTATTTTGAGTTCCATATGATCTACACTTGAAACTTATCCAAACACTCAAGATATTCCACAGAGGTACATCTAATGAAAGGAAAAATGGTACTCCCCATCCCATTTTATTTGCTTGTTATGTAAAGCTGTGTCATTTTAACCTAAAAACTAAGGTGCTTCTGATTTGTTGAATGTTCAAGCATAACAATGCAAAAATATGCGGAAAAATTATCTCTGGAAGTAATTTATTTTTGGGGTTAAAATGACAAGATTTTCTGTAGAGAGCAATAAAGACAGGTGATGACAACAAGAGTTGCCAAAAAAGAATCCAAGCAACGAGATAGAAGATTGACCTGAACTAAATTAGACAATGATAAAATCGAGAGCAGAATTTGAATCGTATATCAGTTGGATAAATTTGAGCTTTTGAATACATGAGAACGTGAGGCCAGAATCAGTTTGCAAAAGATCGACGCCCGTTTGCGAACGAAGATTCAGTGAAATACAATATGTATACAGAGAGAGAGAGAGAGAGAGAGAGAGAGAGAGAGGTCTTGGGGGGAATGGAAATGGGGACGACTGGTGTTCGTGTTAGCTGCAGCGTCCGCGTAGCAGTCATTAGAAACTCGCATATGACAGACGCGAGCTTTTTTAAAAGGGCGTCAGCTGGCTTTCATTAAAGCTCGCATATTGAACACGGGAGGTATCCAAGAAACGACGTCGCCCGTATTCATTGATACTTCTCATCTTCAACCTGAGAAGTCTTTTAAAACGTGAATTTGTCGAATTGTAAGCTCATTTCAGTTTATCTCTGTAATCAAAACCATTCATGTTGCAGTGCTTGTTAAGAAGATAAATCTCAATAAAGATTATTTGAGTCAAACAGTCATTGATAGATAATCGAAGACGATCACTGTGAATTTGTTTTTGGAAAATAGATATGACCACACAGAAAATAGATATGACCACACAGTAACAAACCCATTTTGACGGAAATAGAGAGTAAATTCAGAAGAAAATGAGGTTGCCCTTGTTTATAGGAACTGCAAAGCTAATTCGTCTGATTGTGAGCGCATTGTGGTTTGTTTCTATGATCGAATCTGTTCATGTTGTAGAGCTTGTCGAGAAGATAAATTAATTCAAAGATCATATTAATCTCATTCTGATTAATTCATAATCGGAGATGATCTGAGTGAAATTGTTTTTACGAAAATAGATTTGGACGTCGTCGACGGAGAGAGAGAGAGAGAGGTTGTTCAGCAGAAAGGAGCTTCTGGTTTGTCACTCCAATGACTCCATTGTAGCGGGTAACCAGTAAGGTAGTTTCGATTTTGTATAGCTTTCAGTGTTCTTGGCAATAATATCGCACACGGAAACAACAAACACGAAACGGAACTGCTGATCATGATCAATTGAGATTTCATGGTCGCAACAATTGTGTTTATATGAGAGATTTCATGGTCTCTTGAATTTTACCTTAATTTGTTGATGATCTTTTTACACCTATTAATAATTAATCTGCGACGACAAGAAATTTCTTGGTCCATTTCATGTTCCAATTGAGGCAAATTGTCAACTACTTTATGTGTATTACTGTATGAGCTCTTGCTCCTATATGCATTTGTCTTGTGAATGTGCATGATTACAGGCAATAGAAGCAAAAGATGCATGGTAAAGATAATAGAGACCGGAAAGGAGGCTGACTTTCATTGCATTGCTAGAGTACTGTAATACATTGTCTTTAATATGGGTCCTTGATTCATAATGTCAACAACTAGGCCAACGCGTTTAACTTTTCAAAATTTGAATTTAGGTTGCATAGCGATCTTTGGAGTTTGTCCTGTGGCGAATCCTGGCATTTACTTGGGGTCCAATTTGGATCTTGCTAGAAGTAAGGGGAGTTTATTTCTTCACGTGTCTTGGATCGAGTTCAATCCAGGTTGAGTAACTGGAAGGGACGCCTTTTATCCTTTGTTTTCTCGCTTGATCGTGTTTAAACATGTGCTATTGAAATTCCAAGCTATCTACTCCGTGTTTCGAGGCAGGGGCTGTAACTTGTTTGATGGCATTTTGGTTGTCAGTTGCGGTTCTTAGTATCATTCTCGTTTGAAGCCGTATTCTGAAGATGAAATCAATGATGTGGAGGTTAAATCATCTCTAAGCAATATCTCTGTTCCAGATTTCTCCTAGTTCGCTTCTTTTATTCTCAGTCTTTCATTATGCTCAGTTGCTGGTGGTGATTTGCTTGATCAAGTTATTTTAGGCCCATCTTCTGTTATCTCAAGTGGTAGAATGAGGAGATTTCTTCTGTGATACCACTTTTGACTGGCCTGTATTCAGTTCGTGCTCTATTGGGGGAAGATCATGTCCTTGCAAGCTACTACGTTCAAATCATTGGAAGTGAAACCCAACCGTTGCTGCTGCTCAAAGTCCACTAGCTGATGATGTTCCAATTCCATCTGCTGCTACTGCAATTTGTATGATAAATCCTCGTTCCAATTGCTGCTGCTGCTGCTCCAAGTAAATTTGCTGTTCCGTTTCCATGAGCTGTCGGTGTGTCAATTCCCAGCAATTTGTATGACAAATCCTAGTTCCAGTTGCTGATGTTGCTGCTGCTTCAAGTAAATTTGATGTTGGTGTGTCAATTCATAGTGCTGCTACTTTTGATGGTGTTGGTGCTCTCAAAGACATCAGTTGGCTTGGGCTTCTTGTTTTGTTCTTTGTATTAATGGCTCCATGTTTCATATGCCATTTTGATCATTTTTCTTTGGTTTCGGTTGTGGTTGATCTCCTATCAACTCACTTCCTTTTTTGTAATCAACAATGCTACAACCACATACAAACACTTACACCCACAAAGGGGGTGGGCCCCACACACTTGATGTGTGCCGTGTGTGTGGGGTCCACTCTCTTTGTGAGTGTATGTGTAAGTGTTTGTGTGTGGTTGTAAAATTATTGTTTTGTAATTCCTATCTCTCCTTTGGGGCTCAATTTCACCACTCACTTGCGAAAAGTCCAACTAAATGTCTCTCAGGTAAAAAAAAAAAAAAGCGTAAATAATGACATAGCCATCGTGCTATATTTTCGTATCGCCAATTACTTTGACGGAGATGACTCTTTGTGTATCTGGTCTGCAATAGATTTGTTTTGTATTGCGTTGTTATAGTTGCTCACGGCCGGTGGGTAGGTTGTGTGTTATAATTTCCTTCTTGTCAATAACTTTCGTGCCACTCTCTAAAAAAAGACTAAAAGAAAAAGGGTATCCCAAGGACAAGATACATGTAAATTCCTGTCACATTTATAACAATTACTACTTGGCTTAAACCTTCAAAGTATCCCGGAAGAGAATAAGGAATGAAATTATTTGGTACAGATGTAGGTTCAGCCCTCTTAGCTAAGCAAAAAGCCTGAAATGACAAGGATAAAAATACCAATCAACACTGCTTTTTAATAGTAATGAATTAGTTGGTCTTTTTCATATGAATCTACTTTGGTCAAATCTTGATTTTGTAGGGAAAGTGTTCTATAATTCGCCTTAGCTCAATCAAAACCACGACAATTTTAAGCTCGATGACTAGAGCCAGTAGTATCTCAAAAAGGCTAATCATTTGAAGGAACACAGTGAAGGAGGGTTTAAGGGACACCATCAATGAAAGAGTAAAGGAAAAAAGAGGCATTCATAGACTTGGAGAAGGTTAACAAGACTAGAAGAAACGCGAACAGAGGAAATAAAAGACACAGAAGAATACTAGAGATCACCAAGTAAGAAAATGTGGACCCTTGGGCTTGGAGGACATCAACGATTGATTCGGTGAAATGTGCATGTGGTGGTCGCGACCAGTTAGGCGACGAGCCTTATACCTCACCCAACACACAAAAATGGTGGGTTGTATCGGCCCCACCCATCTTGCGATTAATATCCTAACTGGTCGTGACCACTGTGTCAGCATAGCATGCTTAGTTCACTTCGTGTAACATGCATGGATATGTAAAGCAAATTTTCCAACCATAACACAAGTATCAATGACTAAATGCATGCAGCAAGATTGTCTCAAGAACATGATCACAATAGAGAAAAGGCATTGAAGTCCCTAATGAATCAGCTATACATCAGGAAACAACAATTAACAAATATCTCGCGCTATTGAAAGGCTAACTCATTAGTAATTTCTTGAAGCTCCAACAAAATCTCAAAAAATTCAGAAAACTGGTGAGCTTCTTCTGCAAGCAGTAAATACTCGTTTTTTGGCGTTAACTTTGTAAAGCTATTCTCACTTTTGACTTGATGACATGATTTGGCTTGGATTCCTAATGCTCAAGTAAATACTCGTTTTTTGGCGTTAACTTTGTAAAGCTATTCTTAATTAGCTGCTGCAATTACTCGCATCAATTTCAGAGCCCAGCTTCTTTCTTTCCTTGAGGATTTCACTCAGGGGTTTACGACCCTGAAACTCTTCTGATGTCGTTCGGCTTTTCTCTTCCCTTCTTTGATTTCATCAAGAGTTTCCGGCCCAGAAAACACATTACACTTCTCCGCGGTAGATCTCTTCTTCCTTGGAAACTAGTTTCCCAGAGACTTCAGATGAAAAAAACTGATCTGTCTAGGCTGCCTTTTTTCGCATATTGCTGTCTGGTCCAGTTTGGATGTAACAAATTCCCATACTTGCTAAATGATCCAACTCTGTCACTATGCACTTCAGAGTTCAATCTCCCAAACAGCCACGGATTCCCTAGTTTTCAAGGCCTTTGTCGGATTCTGTCAGCCAGAAAATAAGTATTGTTCCTTTTTGAGAAGTGTGTCACTCGTGATGGAAAAAATTGGCATCAGCTCCCAAATTTGCAGGAAATGATTTCCTCTTCCGGGGAAAAATTTGCTCCAAGCCTCCAGCATTCTCTCCCTTGAGCACCCATGAAATTCTCTAATGGAATCAAATCTCTCCCTATGATCAAATTGATCAAAGAATCATCTCTCTTGCTCATAATACAATTGTACCTCATGCAGCAACTCGCGAAGAATTACTCTTGGCTGCAAAGTTTTGCTCCTGGCTATGAAGAATTACTCTTGACGGCAAAGAATTGCTCCTAGCCGCAAAATTTTGCTCTTGGCCGCCAAGAATTGCTCCTAGCCATGAAGAATTGCTCTTGGCTGCAATGAATTAAGCAATATACTTTATCAACTTTCCTCTGCTGCAATAGGCCTTTACATTTTCAGTAACATTTCTTAGCAACAAGAGCATCAACATCACCAAATCAACACAACAAATCATCACAGCACAAGAGCAACAGCCATACCAGTAGCAGAACCATAACAGCGTCTAATAGCATGATTATCTTCACTCATCAATAGTAGCAACCAGACAATCTACAATGGCATTAAAATGCCCACTCACACACACCTAGAAAAAAAAACACTTACAGCCTTCCCCACTCAAACCCCTTACCATAGTCTGCCCTACACCTTCCATTCTCGCAACACCCTGCCGCCCCACATCCCATTAGACAAACCCACAATCCCGTAGACCACCCAGCAAAACGATTTGCTCCTTTCTCGCTCCTCATGCCCTCGCAGTCACTCACCAGCACTCAATCGCACAAAGCTCCTACCTTCATAAGACTTTCGCCCTCATAACACAATCCCCCCACCCACATCGCCCATCAACCACAAACAAAACTCCCTCCGGAAGATGCATACCCCCCTCACTCACTCCTTTATTGTCACACAACGGACCCGCAACACTTTACCCTACACCGTGGTATACAAACGGAAAGAGGCAGCAACAGAAAAGGAGAAGGAAAAGTTCAAGGCTCGGTTAGTGGCAAAAGGGTATTCACAGAGGAAGGGGATTGATTTTGATGAGGTCTTTTCTCCAGTGGTGAGGCATACGTCAATCAGGATTATCTTGGCATTGGTGGCTAGCTATGATCTGGAGTTAGAGCAGATGGATGTGAAAACGGCATTCCTCCATGGTGATTTGGAGGAAGTCATATACATGGAACAGCCTGAGGGGTTCAAGCAGCCAGAGACTGAGCATCTCGTTTGTAAGTTGAAGAAGTCACTTTATGGGCTGAAACAGTCTCCAAGACAATGGTACAAGAGGTTTGACTCTTTCATGATGCGGATTGGGTACACACGCTGTGAGTATGATTGTTGCGTTTACGTTAAGAGTCTTGATGATGGTTCCTTATATTTTCTTGCTTCCTTTATGTGGATGATATGCTGATTGCTGCAAGGAGTATGGTTGAGGTTAACAGGTTGAAGTCTTTATTGGGGATAAAGAGTTTGACATGAAGGATTTAGGGAGCAGCTAGGAAGATACTTGGGATGGAGATTCGCAGAGATAGGTCAGCTGGTAAGTTGTGGTTATCTCAAAAGAATTATGTGGTGAAAAGTGTTGGAGAGGTTTAGTATGAATAATGACCAAACCGGTCAGCACTCCATTAGCAAGTCATTTCAGATTATCTTCAGCTCAGTGTCCGACGTCAGATGAAGAAATTGAGGATATGTCGAAAGGTTCCTTATGCGAGTGTAGTGGGTTGCTTAATGTATGCAATGGTTTGTACGAGACCCGATTTGGCACATGCAGTTAGTACAGTCAGCAAGTACATGGCCAATCTAGGCAGAGATCATTGGAAGGCGGTCAAGTGGATGTTCAGATACTTGAGAGGTACTTCGGATCGTGGGATTATGTTTGGCAAACAATGGGATCAGATTTCAGTTGTTGGGTATGTGGATGCGGATTATGCTGGGGGTTTGGATGACAGAAGGTCGACAATGGGTTATGTGTTTACACTTGTGGGTGGGCCTATTTGTTGGAGATCCATGGTACAACCTCTGGTGGCTTTATCTACTACTGAGTCTGAGTATATGGCAGTGACTGAGGCGGCTAAGGAAGCATTGTGGTTGAAAGGGTTCGTTAAGGAACTTGGCATAGATCAAGGTGGAGTTCAGTTGCATTGCGACAGTCAGAGTGCCATTTATTTGGCAAAGCATCAGGTGTATCATGCTCGAACCAAGCATATCGACGTGAGGTTTCACAAGGTGAGAGAGTTGATTGATGCAGGTGATTTGATACTGGAAAAGGTGCACACTTCTGAGAATGCAGCTGATATGTTGACAAAGACAGTTACTGCAGTCAAGTTCGAGCATTGCTTGGACTTGGTTAATGTCTCCCGGTGCTAGGAAAAGGGAGGCACTCCCCCAGCTTACTGGATGGTGATGGTTATCTTCTGAATGGGCGAGAGTAAATTCGCCAAGGTGGAGATTGTTAGAACTGTGGCTCATAGAGTTCTAGAAAGAAGGTCAGATGCCTACAAGGGTATTTTTGGGATACAGACCAAATCTGATTAGGGTTAGAATAGAGTAGTTATAAATACTCTATGTTGTAAACCCTAATTGATAACTGTGATAATAAAGAACAGCCGCTCTCGCTCCCGTGGACGTACCCGGTTTTGGGGAACCACGTATATCTCTGTGTTTATTCTTTACTGTTCATACTCGTAAATCGTGTGCGTGTGTGTCGATCCTAACAGATAGGCACGCGAAGGAGAGATGCAAAATAAATGGATGCTGGGAGGGAGATGCAGGAGAGTTTTTCGTTATTATAAGGGAGCGTGAGCTCAAAAGAATATCTGCATTGATTGAGTCACATACGTAAGATATCTTACAGCAATATATCATGGCAACCCATCTGTCTCCAGTTACTATTGATTTCCTTGTCCTTGAATTTAGTTTAATGAGAAACTAGAAAGACCCTTTTCCTTTTGAGAACCATATTTTGCAAATATTGGAACTAAAACATTTTGGGACTAGGGCCGAGACAGGAGCTCAAACAAAAACTACAAGCATTGCTTTAGTAGTACATGCTTGGACATATTGGAGCTATGGTACATGAGTCACACATCTGTTAACTATTACCATTGACGTCCTTCAAGTTAATTTCCTTAGAAAATTATGCGGCATTTTCACCTTCAGAATCTGAACTATAATATGTGAAACTGTAAATCGCATATTCCTACTCATCACAAGCTAATATCGCACAAAACAACATACTAAAGTCGGACGATTCCAGCACATGCATTCTAAAACTAAGATTACAGCTTTAATGCATCGGAAAACTTACCCCAATAACTTCTTCCGGCGGTGGTCGTTGGTCCTTTGAGCGATCACAAAAGTTCTTGTACTCTTCCGCATCTCGTATGGCGTACGTACTTACCTGCAATCGAGTAAAAATGAGAAATTATACTATGTTATTCGTCTCCACAAAGGCACAAACAGTACATAGAGTGCGTAGGTGATAAAGGAAGAAAATTACCAACTCTACCATCTAGAGCACATAGGTTTCAGAATCCCGATAAATTTCATGCCAATAGAACACAATTTATGGACAACAGAACAAGGACATGATTAGAACTCAATTATTATAGTCAAGGGACTAAATCCATGCAACAGCTAGTCTAGGCTTAGATGGCTTGTTTAAAATTATGGTCCGAACAAGAACAGATTACAGAAAAATTACTGCCATAAGTATGAGAACTATCAGACCCAATCAATATCCTATGTGACAGATATTATACAATGCAAACAACAGTTTTACATCCAGCTAATCCGATGTGAAGAAGATGGAGTGTTGATTACGACATATTGATGTGGAAGAGTAAAATCAAAGAACATGAAACTATGAAAACCCCATCTCCTCATCCCTCTGCTAAAACGGATATCAAATTTGCATGACACAACATCATGAGTCATGACAGAGGAAAGTAGTAGCAGTAGGAAATCTCTATAGTAAAACCAAAACCGACCAGAAACACAGTACAAAACCAGAACAATGAAACAAACTTGAACCCCCACCTCAACATCACATTTCATCTCCTTGGCACAAGGCTTCACCATAAAAAATCTCTGCAACAAGAGAGCTGTTAGAAATCATTAGGGATAAAAGTAAAGCCTCCTAGAAAAGAAAAAAAATTCCAATGGCTTAATATCCAAGTGATCACTCAAGCAAAAATGAAAAACAACAAACACATGTAGTCTATGTAGAATCGTAGATAACCAAACTGAAGTGTGCAGGTAATTTAAACAAGTGATACAGTTTAGTGGGATACCTGACGAAAAGGTTTATGAGGAGTCCTCCAAAAGGCCTGTCAAGTCCCGACAAAGAGTATGCTTAAAGAACCAGAAATATTTCACGATTGCCAATCAAAAGCAAGGAGAAAAAAATTCCATATGAAGGTAATACTAACTTGCTCAAAATATAGAACCTTTGAACCATCCACCATATCTGCAGCTGGGCATGCAAGCCATCTAAAAAAAATGACAGAAAAATAGCAAGTAACTCTTCATAAATTTATTCCAGAACATAGATATGTCATAATTTCTTCTTAAAAACGCAACAATGGCAACATTTGGCAAATTTCAAGCCATGAAGTACATAGGTGAAAGTTTTTAGGCACTTAGAGGCATCATGAAACAAATAAAAACTATGTTTCTCCAAATCACCGATCAACAAGCTGAAGTCGACATCTATAAAATGGCTCCAAGAAAAGCCATCATGGACTTAAAAGAGTTGACAGCAATGAACAATGGTCAACAGAAAGGAAATAAGTTCAGAGTTGTACCAGTGTAACGCAATAAAAGCTGACTTAAGGTCACTTAGGAAGTACATACACGGACTTGAGTATGGGTACAGGGCAGCGGGATATGGCTTAACTGTTAGACTCGCCTAATTCTCACGTCAAGGACACTGAAACACAACAAGACACTCATTTCTGCAAATACTTTTCTACCACCTTCTAAGGTAAATCCCTATTAGAGGTGCCATATATCTTTTCGTTCATAATGTGAGAGTTACATGCGTAATTAGGTAGTAAACTCGACCATTAAACAAGATTCACAGGTGAATGTGCAACTGAAAATGTCATATTTCATACCATTGCTCAAGTGTCGAGTGTCCTACACAGCTTACTTCATATAAGAGTGCAAGTAACATAGCTTAGAAATAACAAAACTGCATTTCATACCAAGTTGACCCACATTCATACACACACAAACACGAGCACGGTCTCCAATACATGCACATATGTGGGCATGTAGGCCCATATAAAAGCATACAGCCAAGTACTAGATATATATAAATGGATCATTTAAGTGGTATTTCGTCACTAATTCAAATTGGAGGGATTCGAAAAAGCACCTGAAATTGAAGTAGTTATCGGGGTCTCTAGATGCTTGCTCCTTAGACCACTACCAATCAAGCCAAAATATTCGAAATCAGTATCACCACAGTAACGTAAATGAATAACAGACAACCAAAAGCGCACAAAAAGAATGCCCACCATCTCCAGCCCTTACCCTTTTTTTCACTCTAGCTCAACGTTTGAGTAAGAACCCTAAAGACCCTACTCCACTCCTTTGACTCAAACCTAAACCAAATTGAGTTTTACTCAAATCAAGGAAGACTCGAGTTACGCAAATTTTGCAAGGCTATTTTTCTCCCTCTCAAATTTACAATCATGCCTTAACGAAGCTTTTGCACAAATTTGTGCCTAGATTTGGGTTTACCCATTGAATCAGGGGCGGACCTATGTGGGGCCCCATTGGGGCACAGGTCCCCACTTGGTTTTGCGGAACTACAATTATAATTATACCTGATAAACATGTGATGGTTTTCACTAAAATTACTCTGCGTTCCCTTCATATGGATATCTGTTAGATCAAATTCTTAAGTTCACTAAATTGCGTCCCCACTAATGAAAGTTTCTTGGTCTGCCACTGCATTGGAGTACTTCAAACCAAAAGATCGGCCAAGTGCTTATGAGAAATCAATAATTGCTTCATGTTCCATTCTCATGGAGGCCAAACATTCTTAATCTTGGGGCCACTAGAGGTTTACCCAGCGTTAACCCAGGGCCTCGGAATTATCGAAGTGTGCGCAAGCTGGCTGGGCATCCGGTTATCTCTCATAAAAAAGAAGCAGCAGCTTTTACTCAATTTGAGCAAGGGCTGGAGATGCTCAGCAAGAATACAAATTAGCAGATACAGATATAGTCATATCTTGGTATAGAAAGAGGGGGTGGGGTACCTTGACGCCGCTGAGGGATTGAGCTACAATACGAGTATGGTCCCAGCGAGTGGTGGACTTGGTGAGGCGCTTGAGCAACACGGCCCCTCCTATCAAAACCAGCGTCTTCAATACCAGTCCCCGAGCTCGGCTCCACCCGTTCGAGTCCGAGTCCGATTCCGAGTCAGTGCCCATACCCTAAAGCTACTAGCACCGTTTACTAACACCTTTGTCTCTTCCCACAACTCATCATCTTCAGTCAATTATTCAATTGAAGTTTTGAACAGCCGAGAATTGGAAAAGTTGAGGGCTTTTCGCTGAGATGATTGGGAAATTCTGTAACGAAATTACTAACAGGGGAAATTATCTCCGAGGGTTCATACAGCAGGCGCTGCGTACACACCACGAATCCTATAGATATCTCCAACTTTCATGTAAAATTTGGTCACCCGTGATGACTCCAACGGCTTGGATAGATCGCACAGTCGCACTCTTGCGTAGGTCACAATTTCGAATCTTCTACTGGGTGCTCATTTCTTAATGGACTTTCGAATCTTCTGCTGGGTGCTCATTTCTTAATGAACTTTTTATTTCCTTCTTTGTTTATACCCTATATAATGTACTCGCTTGTATTGGTTGAGTTGTTAGACTTTCACACTTGATGTAGTATTCTAGAGTTATTGAATTTATACTTTGTAATTCATCTATTTGATATGGATTGTAATTTTGGCACTTTAAAAATTAATGGAGGGGCTCCAAAACTGGAAGTGTTAGACAGTTTTGAAGCACCTTCATCAATTTTTGAAGTACTAAAATCAATTTCCATTTGATATAGGAGTATGATGTAAACAAAAATATATATAAACCCCGTAGTGCTATTTGTTTCAGCTTTAATTATTAGGCCACTATTAATGGATGAGGAATTAGTCGTATAGAATTAATCGAGGTACACGTAAAATAACTTGACATCTGAGTTATCAAAATAAGTCACATATA
Organism: Rhododendron simsii; assembly: GCA_014282245.1. Lineage (NCBI taxonomy): Eukaryota > Viridiplantae > Streptophyta > Magnoliopsida > Ericales > Ericaceae > Rhododendron > Rhododendron simsii. Next base: position 26,710,630 of record CM024964.1, read on the forward strand.
GTTAAATTTATTTTGTCAATTGATAAGAGAGATCATTAGATTACGTGTAAATTGCAGAGCATAAATACTACATTTGTTGTGTGAGAATCTACGAAATAACTAAGCTTAACAATTCAACCACTGTAAACACAATCCACCTACAAGCCACCATTTGAGGGAGAAATAATTCCAACGGAAGAAAGCTTACACGCAGGTGGAAACACTCGAACTTTTGATCTCCTAATAATATGCAAGACAGCAAGAGTCCTAACTGACCAACTGAGCTAACTCAATCGATCAAAAGAAGTTTTCGCATCACATGCCAAAATTGACGGCATCTTGGAAGTGCCAAATTTACGTTGAATTTGCAAGGATTTTTGAAGTGGATTTTGGATCTGATTCATGGTAAATGTCATTGGGACTCGACGGAGGATTTGACCTCCCTGTTGGAGATGCCTTTACCATATTGTGAGCACTACTGATATCTCTATTGCCTATTGAACTCTTATTTTTTCATAATCAGATATCCAGACTAATTTATGTGCATATTTGAATAACTCTCAAGAATTGAACGGTTATCTATATAAACTTAGCTAAGCATTCAACCAACTTGCAAGTTTTTGAAAATCGCTTATATTTCTGACATCCTTCTCCAATCCTTCACTCTCTACTATCACCTAGAGATTAATTCTGAGTTCATAACATGGCAACCTATTGGAACGGCAGTTATCTTGATGCATTCCTGTTGAGAATGAAGAAGAAAGAGAGATTATCTTTTTAAGAGGAAAATTTGGTCACCTAGATCTTCTATTTCACCGCCCCTACTTCAATTAAAGCAAGCTCCTACTCCTGCATCCTTCTCCTCTTTCATCGTCGTTGGTCCTTTTGATCAGTTATATATTGAAATACTGTATCATCGACATATTCTTTCTTCTTCTTTTTTTCGTCAAATGGAAATTATATCATCGACATATTCAATTTTTACTCCACCATGGTGATTTTTTAGGGAGGAGAATAATTTGTGGAACCTATCTTCAAGAAAGAGAATCAGTTGCTCTAAACTCAAGTTTATTAAGCAAAGGATCCAAACAGAACCCACAACTTCCAGATGGAAAAGCCTAGAACTGCTAAAACAAGAAGAGTGGCTAATTACAATCAGAGCTGAATTTTACTGGTGACAGGCTCTCTCATGAAGCCTCCAAAAGGACCAAGACCAGCAGCCATGGAAGATTCAATCAGGGAGCTCTTTTCCTCTTGAGCCTCCTGGAAACAGTACAGAGGCGCTTGCCACTTTGCATCCTCAAGCACTTTTCCCACCTCAAATGTCATCACATGCCCACTAAATCCTGCAAAAGAGAAAACCCAGAGAGAGAGAGAGAGAGAGAGAGAGAGAGAGTTAACAAGATGGTCGGGCATTAGCAGTGGAAGTTTTCCAGACAGTTTCAGTTTGAAAAGGCGAAACCAGTTCAACCTATCGCCCAAACATAAACCCCGGGGGATTGGCGTGGTGCTCAAGACGTGCAATTTAAGAGTTTGTTCTCTCCTAGTTTTCAGGTTCGAATTCTCCTATGTATTACTCCCTCCGTCCCTTATTTATAGTTCGGTATTCCATTTTGGGCTGTCCCTTAATAAGTGTCCATTTTGTAAAGTTAGTAGTTAAAAATTGGTGAATTGTCTATTTTGTCCCTAAAAATAGATTCTTTTTTAAAAAAGTAAATGAGTAAAACTGTAATGATGATAGGTAAGTAGGAAAAGTGGAGGAAAAAATTGATGTGAAAGGTATAATTATGATGTTTTTTTAATAAGTTAAAATTACGAAACATGACACTTAAAAAGGGAAGAAGGGAGTATCAATTTTTTAGAGGCCGGTTCAGACGGGATCTGCCCTGGACTTTAATTGGGCCCTGCTATTGGACGCGGGCTGGTTCAAAGCTTAGTTGGAGTGAGCGTGAGCGGGCCGGGAGTTCATAAAAATCTAAATATAAGCTAGGTAGGAAGATAATTTCTATGGAAAAATGAGAGTTGGTTAATTTGGCAGACCACTTTCACTGTCACAAGAGAGCAAAAACAGAGCAACCCATCACCCAATTTCAGAAACGAACCTTCTATGTGAACCGACCTAATGTGCACTGACCGTGCACAGACGGCACGCGGGAACCAGAGTTGCACGCAGGACCACTCGAAAAATGCGGGATCCCGAGTGGGTCTCGCGTGCCGTCTGTGAACACAGTCAGTGCCTAGTAGGTCGGTTCCCAAAACTTTTTCGTTCAGAAACCAAATCGCAAGGTCGATAGGATAATTCTCCAAAGTTCTACAGTCAAATAGAGCAACCCGCTGGATCGGAAAATGATTTAAAGAAAAACGAGAATAGGGAAATGCTGCACAAGAATTTCAGTGTCAAGAAAGGCAAAAAAAAAAAAAAAAGGGAGTAACCCTTCACCCAATTTCACAAACAAAACAAAACATAGATGGAAATTCAACTCTTCGAATCGAACCTGTATAGAATTCCCAAAAAACAGGCCTTTTAGTCTCCACATCCTCATAATACCAAATAAAATCCACCTTCTCCCACACATTACAAAGGAACCCATCCATATACTTCTGTCCAAGGTAATTCGCCCCGTCAAGCCAATCGGGTCTGAGAATCCCCACCTCGAAATGCAAGACCCTGCATTTCTGGTCCGAGTCCAACGTGTATATATACGACGTGCCGTTGTTCCACTCGAGATCGTAGGTGAGTGTCCCCAGTTGGGTCTGGATTATGTTGAAGTTTCGGCCGTTGGGCCAGTCGTACCATAAGTCCGTCTTCTGAAGGGTTCCGCTGCTGTTCATGAAGAGGACTGAGTGGAATTGGGAAGGCCATGGGGATGGAATTGGGTTTGTGGCGGTTGAAGGGGAGGAGAGAGAGGATATGAGGAGGAGGGTGAGGGTGAGGGTGAGGAGAGATGAGATGGTATGGGGTGTGGAGGCCATGGATAATGGAGTAGTTCCTTTTGTTGGTAGTCAATTACTACTTCGGTAGTGCAGGATCACAGGACAAAAGGAAGGAGAGAGAGAGAGAGAGAGAGAGAGAGAGAGTTGTGATTGTGGTTGGAGAACTTTTATGAGTTGGGATTTTATCCTCCCTGCTGGAATAAAATGCTCTCGGATATTTCCCTCCAAATTACAATTTTGTCTCCAGCACTTAAAAATTCTCACTTCAACCCACCAGGGAGTGACTACTGAAATTCCTATCACCACTGACGCACCGAGCTATCCCTCCACAAAAACCAAATTAATAAATAATTTCCAGAAATGAAATCGATCATCGTTAGCCGCGTCAATTCGGAAATGGAAGACACAGAAATCGACCATCAGTAGCAGTACAAGATTTGGAGTGGAAGGCTTATTACACAAAGGCAAGTATGAATAAAAATGCGAAGTTATCTATAATCGCAGAACCTCGGAGAGGCAGAAACTAGAAATGCGATGAAAATGGAAAAACCCATCATCAGTAATATGCGAAAAGAGATAATTCCACATTGAAACGAAAACATGGAATCAGATTTTTCACTGCTATGATCAAGCATCTGAAAGGACAACTACATCGACAAGGAAAACTCTCTATGGGAATTGTTAAGAACAGTGCACAGGCCTGGAAGTGGGAACAAGGTTCTTGCTTCTCCCTTCTCTTGGCTTTCACCTTGGCCAGTTTTTTATTACATTAGGATCACCAATCCTAAATAAGGTACTATATCTATCACAAGCAACAACATTCATTATTTGCTGCAAAAGAAAACAAACCACTATACAAAATAGCTTTGAGGGATGGCGAGCTACTGATTCCCAGATACAGGGCCGTCTCGACCTTTCTTGAAATCATCCCATCCTCTCACCCATTGTTGTTCAGGTGTTGCCCGTGTCTCCGGAGCCGCATAATTGTTAAGGTTGTTCACAACTTTTTCACGTACAGCACAAAAAACCTAGTTTCAAGCATATAGATCATATGGAACTCAAAATACAGAAGGATGGACAAAAGAAAACCAAGAAGAAACCAAAGAGACAAAGGGGGATTCTTACAGGATTGATGTTCATTGCCTCAGGCGGTTTCTCCTGGTCAGAAAGCCACTTCCACAAATCTGGGTTTTCCTGCAGATAAATATGAAAAGGGTTAACATAGTCGGCCATTGAGCCAAGTAAAGGCAAGTCAACCCAAACCCTACCAAAATGAATGGCATCATTGGCTTGAAAAATTTGACATAGAAGATGAACCTAGAATGACATTCTACGTCTTCAATGCACCCAAATAATGGAACGAAGGAGACCTAAAGTTTGACTTCCCTTCCACCTCTCAATTCTTGTCATCCAAACAAAGTCTAAACTCTGACAAACGTTCCATAAAAGTAGAAGGCTTACATGAGTACATCTATAAACTTTGTATTGAAGTCGATCTTTTAATTAGTTCATTGTTTTGTTAGGTTTTCTTCAGTGCTTCAAGTAAATAGACTAGGAATATTTCTGTTTCTATGTGGTTCTACAGGGTACAGAGAGCAAAAAGTTATAGCTGCTCTGAAGTAATACCCACTATACACCTGAAAGAGGATGTGAGAAAGGAGGGATAAAAATAGTACGAGACTGTATGGTGAAAATATTCTTCTCCAGAGAACTGAGAAAGCACAGGATAAAGGGAGTTAATTATACAGGGGGAAGATAGGCTACAGTGCACTCTTTGAAATTTCAGCTACGTGAAAGTATTTGCCCGAGAAACATTGGAAGCAGCTTGTTGGGAAAACATATGAAAAACAAGTAGTCACAGGTAATAGGAATTACAAAGGGCGTCAGTTTGCACTAAAGTATAGCTGAAAACACCATACTTCGTCCAAAATTGAGTACCAAGGTCACAAAAGACTGATAATGAGCTCATGAATACCCATGTATAATAAATTTATCGAGTTCCATTCATTGACAGCATGGACCTACAAGGCGCCACCCCCCACCCGCGCGCCCCGGCTCAATCCACGTAAAAATTCAAGGTTCAGATCTTCTACAAGCTTTTGCAGCCTTGGCCTTGATGGGATAATCCTCAATATTGGCAGCTCACATAGTTTTTTTTTTTTGAAGAGATCATAACAGCTCACATAGCTGACTCAATATGATAAATGCCTTTCATTGCTGATGTTTCAGAACATGAAAAGCTCAGACTTTGTAACCTTATGGGTTTTCAGCTTGGTTCTCTTCCTGTGAGGTACCTTGGGGTCCCTCTTCTCTCTACCAAACTCTCTGCATCTGATTGTGCTCCTCTTATTACTAAGATTTCTGCTAAGATTGATAATTGGGCCACTAGAACTCTGTCTCATGCTGGGAGGCTTCAGCTTATTGCCTTTGTCCTTTTCAGCTTGCAAGTTTTTTTGGTCTATTCATTTCATTCTCCCCAAGGCTGGGAAGCATATTGAGCTCCTTTCGAGGAACTTCCTTTGGTAAGGATCTACCAAGTATAATCACTCCCATAAGGTTGCTTGGGAGCTCTCTGTTGTCCTAAAAATAAGGGAGGTCTTGGTATTAGGAGGATTAGGTATTGGAATTACGCTGCAATGGCTAAACATCTATGGGCCATCTGCTCTCATCAGAATTCCTTATGGGTCAAATGAAGTTATCTGTCTATCATCAAGAATCAATGCCTTTGGTCAATGACCATTCCCTCCTCTTGCCCATGGACATGGAGAAAGTTACTTCAGCTCAGACTTAAGTGAGACCCTTTATCAGATAAATCATTGGTGATGGATCTTCTACTTATTTTTGGCATGATAATTGGCACCCTGCTGGGCCTCTTCTTGATTAGTATGGCCATCACTTTCAGTTGGATTCTGGTATTCCTATGGCAGGTAAAGTTTCTTGCATGATATATAATGATATCTGGACTTGGCCTTCTCTCTCTCTTCCTTGCCCTGATTTCATGCCTCATCCCAATGTTCCTGACTCTATCATTTGGGATGGTTCACCTTCATCCAAGTATCAGGCCTCTCATGCTTGGAATGTTTTGGATTCACCATCCTATATGTCCCTCACACAAGGTTGTAAGTTTGGTTCTCAAAAAATATTCCAAGGCCTCATACTATGGATGGCTGTTAGAGGGAGCTTACGAACCAAAGATAAGCTCCATAGTTGGAGAGTTATTACTAGTTCTACTTGTTCTCTGTGTCATCAGCTCTCTAAGACTCTGAATCACATTCTCTTTGACTGTCCCTTCTCCAGTCAAGTGTGGTCTGCCATTGCTGATCTCTGCCGCATCCCCCTCGGTCCTGCCCTTTGGTCTCAAAAGATTGACCGGTTCTGTTCTAATCTCAAAGGGAAGGGTTTTCCTAATCTTCTAAGGAGATTTGCTTTTGCTGCTGCCGTTTATTATTGTATGGCAAGAGAGGAATCATAGAATTTTTCGAGGCATTCAAAAGCCTCCTTCAGCTGTTAAAGGACAGGTCAGATTCGATGTCAGGTTGAAAGCTTCCCAAAGCAGGAATGTGAAGCGTACAGCTTTATCCTCCCAGCTTAGTCAGAATTGACACATTTCTCTCGAGTTGTTTTCTTTTGTATAGGCTCTAGTTTTCAGTTGTGGTATATCCTTGTATAGGCTCATGCCTTTGATTCTTTGTACCTCTTGAGGATCTTTCCTCCTGGTTTCTAATAAAATGGTTAATCACCACAAAAAAAAATGCTTGTCTTAAGGATGCATCCGAGCATCAAAATGTAGCAAAAATTGACTCTAATAAACTGGTGGCAGAACATAAACATCAAATGCATTGAAAATTTAAATTGAGAACTGTGCTTAACAAGATCCCACGCAAAGAGTTGAGGTTACAAATTACAAGTACCACCACAGTAGCAAACCGTGCAAGTGCAACAATGCTTTTGATATAACCGTACAACTTTATAAAAAACAACCTATGTATGAAATTTTGATATCAAGCCACAAACACAATGCAAAAACTCCGCTAACCAAATCTAGAAAGAAAGTCATGATTTTTAAAAGAGAACTGCAATTTCCAAAAAAACACAAAAAAACAAAATGACAAAAACAATAACAGAAGATGAGAAATTTAACTAGCACGGTACTAACAGCGCCCAAATTGGCCTTTTAACATGTGGATGTAGTTCGAGCCCCGTTGAGTATAAATGCTGCTTGTGCCACCGTGTATGGGGCATGGACTTGAGAGACGAATAATCAAAAAGCGAAGCCAAAGCATACAAAAGAACAGAATTACCTGGTCAAGTACACTAACAAGGGACTTAATTCCATTTTCATCCAAAGAGTGGATATGCTCCTCAACCCATTTCCCCAAAACCAAGTCCAGCTCAAGAAACCCTCTTTGCTTGCTTCTATATAACAGCCTACACCACCATCAGCCGAATACTTCAAATTCATACAACTCAGGCCCAAAATTCAAAAAAAAGAAATATTTGGGGGTGATTTATGATTCTATTTTGTTAATACTAACCTGTTAAATAACCGCCTTTTGCTTTCTTCGTTGGAGAGATCAATATCCAGCGACTGATTAGAAGAAAAAAAACGCGAAAATGGACCAACGCAAGGCCTGATCCAATACGAAATGCAAACGGAAACGATCAATAGCTATGCATACACAAACATATCCACACACACACATAAACTACATATAAATGTATAGAGAGAGAGAGAGAGAGAGGTGGAATGTGCCTGAGGAGAGATTCGGAAGGGATCGGAGAGATGATAGGGGTGATTCGAGCGGGTGTAGATGTGGAATTGAGGAATCGATGGAAGCTGAACAGAGCTCTTCTGAAATTCGCCATTGTTGATGAACGATGCTTTGAAGTTCCTTTTCTGCTGAATTTATTCTTTTGATATAAAAGGGGTTCGATACGGTGTACCCAAATCTATTTTCATAAAAACAATTTTACGAAAATTATCTCCGATTATGTACCTACAAGTATTCGATTATCATGATCTTCAACACAGTTTATCTTGTTGACAGGATCTGCGACATGAACCCATTCGATCATACAGAAGCATCGAAATGAGATCACAATTTGATGAATTCACGTTCTAATTAATTCAACATGCGATGTTTATACAAGCGAGGTCGTTTTGGATGAAATGGTTTTGATACAGTGTTGCCAAGTTTATTTTCTGGAAAATAAATTCACATTTATTGATTCCGATTATTGAACAATTGGTAGTCGATTCATAAAATATTTAACTTGGTTTATCATCCTGACAATATCTGTGACATGGACGATTTAGATCGTAGAAATAAACCAGAACCAGCTCACAATTTGATAAATTCTCATTTCAAATGACTTCTCAGATACAAAATGCGAAGTCTATATGGGCATGGACGACGTCGTTTTGTTGAAACATTGTGTGTTCAACATGCGATCTTTTGAAGAAACCTCCGGCCGACACCGTTTTGACAAAAGGTTACGTCTGTTATGCGAATTCATTCTCTTATAAAAGGGTTTGATAAAGTGTGCCCATATCTATTTTCGTAGACACAATTTCATAAAAATCATCTACGATTATGTATCTATAAGTGTTCTATTAATATGATCTTTAACATGGTTTATCTTGTTTACAAGATCTACCACATGAACCCTTTCGATTATACAGAAAAATCAGAATGAGATCACAATTTGATGAATTCGGGTTGTAGTTCCTTGTTTTCTAAGCACGAGGTTTGAACAAGTGACACCGTCTCTAGTTAAATGGTTTTGATACAGTGTCGCCAAGTTTATTTTCAAGGAAAAAAAAATGAGGCCGAGCTACTTGCAACTATAAATTTTCTATACTTAATCTGTTATAAACCTAACCCACAAATCTTATAACAATTTTCTAAATGCAATTTAACAAATATGCATAAATACCCTTCCCTTCCTATCAACCATCTCTTCCCCATCCCCCTTCTCGGTCTCACCGTTCTCTCTTCTCCACCACCACCCAACACCACCACCACCACCACACAATACCATTACAACTACACCACCAACGGCCCATCACCACCACACCCAATAACGCCATACCATGTCACCACCATCACCTCCATAATCGCCGCACCACTACTACCACTAGTTGTGTCCCACCATAACCGTCACCACCTCCTTAAAAAAAAAAATCGACGTGTTCGGATATACATTTTCGAAAATTTTAAAAAATTTCAGATTTTAAAACTTGAAAATATTTACAAAATTCGAATTCTAATACCTGAAAATCTTAGACATATTTGGGTTTTGATATCTGAATGGTTTCATAAACAAAATCATACTTTAAAATCCGAAAATATATGACAATTCGAATTTTAGAGACCAGTTAGGCTGTTAATCGCAAGACCATTTTTGTGTGTTGGGTGAGGGATAAGGCTCGTCGCCTAACTGGTCGCGAGCACCACATGCACATTTCACCGAATCAATCGTTGATGTCCTCCAAGCCCAAGGGTCCACATTTTCTTCCTTGGTGATCTCCAGTATCCTTCTGTGTCTTTTATTTCCTCTGTTCCCGTTTCTTCTGGTCTTGTTAACCTTCTCCAAGTCTATGAATGCCTCTTTTCCTTTACTCCTCCATTGGTGGTGTCCCTTCAACCCTCCTTTGCTGTGTTCCTTCAGATGATTAGCCTTTTTGAGATACTACTGGCTTTAGTCATTGAGTTTAAAATTGTCGTGGTTTTCTCTTTCTCTTGAGCTGAGGCATTCATATGAAAAAGACCAACTAATACATCACAATTAAAAAGCAATGTTGATTGGTATTTTTATCCTTGTCATTTCAGGCTTTTTGCTTAGCAAAGAGGGCTGGACCTACATCTGTACCAAATTATTTCATTTTATTCTCTTCCAGGATACTTTGAAGGTTTAAGCCAAGTACTAATTGTTATAAATGTGACAGGAATTTACATGTATCCTGTCCTTGGGATACCCCTTTTCTTTTGGTCTTTTTTTAGAGAGAGTGGCACGAAAGTTATTGATAACAAAGAAATTATAACACACAACCTACCCACCGGCCGTGAGCAACTATAACAACGCAAAACAAAACAAATCTGTCGCAGACCAGGTACACAAAGAGTCATCTCCGTCAAACTAATTGGCGATGCGAAAATATAGCACGATGGCTATGTCATTATTTACGCTTTTTTTTTTTACCTTGAGAGACATTTAGTTGGACTCTTCGCAAGTGGATGGTGAAATTGAGCCCCAAAGAAGAGATAGGAATTACAAAACAATAATTTTACAACCACACACAAACACTTACACACTCACAAAGAGAGTGGACCCCACACACACGGCACACATCAAGTGTGTGGGGCCCACCCCTTTGTTTGTGTGTGTAAGTGTTTGTGTGTGGTTGTAGCATTGTTGATTACAAAAAAAAAAAGAAGTGAGTTGATAGGAGCTCAACCACAACCGAAACCAAAGAACAATGTTCAAAATGGCATCTGAAACATGGAGCTATTAATACAAAGAACAAAACAAGAAGCCCAAGCGAAGTGATGTCTTTGAGAGCACCCACATCATCAAAAGTAGCAGCACTATGAATTGACACACCAACATCAAATTTACTTGAAGCAAGAGCAACATCAGCAACTGGAACTAGGATTTGTCATACAAATTGCTGGGAATTGACACACCGACAGCTCATGGAAACGAAACAGCAAATTTACTTGGAGCAGCAGCAGCAGTAGCAGCAATTGGAACGAGGATCTATCATACAAATTGCAGTAGCAGCAGATGGAATTGGAACGTCATCAGCTAGTGGACTTTGAGCAGCAGCAACAGTTGGGTTTCACTTCCAATGATTTGAACGTAGTAGCTTGCAAGGACATGATCTTCCCCCAATAGAGCACGAACTGAATACAGGCCAGTCAAAAGTGGTATCAAAGAAGAAATCTCCCCATTCTACCACTTGAGATAACAGAAGATGGGCCTAAAATAACTTGATCAAGCAAATCACCACCAGCAACTGAGCATAATGGAAGACTGAGAATAAAAGAAGCGAACTAGGAGAAATCTGGAACAGAAGATATTGCTTAGAGATGATTTAACCTCCACGTCATTAATTTCATCTTAAGAATACGGCTTCAAACGAGAATGATACTAAGAACCTCAACTGACAACCAAAACGCCATCATACAAGTTACGGCCCCTGCCTCGAAACACAGAGTAGATAGCTTGGAATTTCAATAGCACATGTTTAAACACGATCAAGCGAGAAAGCAAAGGATAAAAGGGGTGCCTTCCAGTTACTCAACCTGGATTGAACTCGATCCAAGACACGTGAAGAAATAAACTCCCCTTACTTCTAGCGAGATCCAAATTGAACCCCAAGTAAATGCCAGGATTCGCCACGAGACAAACTCCAAAGATCGCTATGCAACCTAATTTCGGACTCACAAAAAATTCAAATTTCGAAAAGTTAAAACGCGTTGGCCCGGTTGTTGACATTATGAATCAAGGACCCATATTAAAGACAATGTATTACAGCACTCTAGCAATGCAATGAAAGTCAGCCTCCTTCCCGGTCTATATCATCTTTACCATGCATCTTGCAATCACATTCACAAGACAAATGCATATAGGAGCAAGAGCTCGTACAGACTGTACAGTAATACACATAAAAGTAGTTGACAATTTGCCTCAATTGGAACATGAAATGGAGCAAGAAATTTATTGTTGTCGCAGATTAATTATTAATATAGGTGTAAAAAGATCGTCAACAGATTAAGGTAAAATTCAAGAGACCATGAAATCCCTCATATAAACACAATTGTTGCGACCATGAAATCTCAATTGATCATCAGCAGTTCTGTTTTGTGTTTGTTGTTTCCGTGTGCGATATTATTGCCAAGAACAATGAAAGCTATACAAAATCGAAACTACCTTACCGGTTACCCGCTACAGTGGAGTCATTGGAGTGACAAACCAGAAGCTCCTTTCTGCTGAACAACCACTCTCTCTCTCTCTCTCTCTCTCTCTCCGTCGACGACGACCATTCGTCGGAGTGAAATTACCAGTCAATATTTGATAAAATGGGTTTGATACAGTGTGACCAAATCTATTTTCGTAAAAACAATTTCACTCAAATCATCTCCGATTATGAATTAATCAGAATGAGATTAATATGATCTTTCTACTAATTTATCTTCTCGACAAGCTCTACAACATGAACAGATTCGATCATAGAAACAAACCGTAATGCGCTCACAATTAGACGAATTCGCTTTGCAGTTCCTATAAACACGGGTGACGTCGTTTTCTTCTGAATTTCATCTCTATTTCGGTCAAAATGGGTTTGTTACTGTGTGGTCATATCTATTTTCGCAAAAATAAATTCACACTAATCGTCTTCGATTATCTATCAATGACTGTTTGACTCGAATAATCTTTATTGAGATTTGTCTTCTTAACAAGCACTGCAACATGAATGGTTTCGATTACAGAGATAAACTGGAATGAGCTTATAATTCGAGAAATTCATGTTTTAAAAGACTTCTCAGGTTGAAGATGAGAAGTCTTAATGAATATGGGCGACGTCGTTTCTTGGATACCTCCCGTGTTCAATATGCGAGCTTTAAATGAAAGCCGGCCCACGCCCTTTTAAAAAAGCTCGCGTCTGTCATATGCGAGTTTTTAATGACTGCTACGCGCACGCTGCAGCTAACCCGAACACCAGTCGACCCCATTTCCGGTTCCCCCAAGATCGATCTCTCTCTCTCTCTCTCTCTCTCTCTCTCTATACATATTGTATTTCACTGAATCTTCGTTCGCAAACGGGCGTCGATCTTTTGCAAACTGATTCTGGCCTCACGTTCTCAGGTATGCAAAAGCTCAAATTTATCTAAATGGTGTACGATTCAATTTCTGCTCTCGATTTTCTCATTGTCTAAGGTCAATCCTCTTTCTCGTTGCTTGGATTCCTTTTGGCAACTCTTACTGTCATCGCCTGTCTTTATTGCTCTCTACAGAAAATCGTGTCATTTTAACCCCAAAAATAAATTACTTCCGCAGATAATTTTTTCGCATATTTTTGCATTGTTATGCTTGAACATTCAACAAATCGGAAGCACCTTAGTTTTTAGGTCAAAATGACACAGCTTTACATAACAAGCAAATAAAATGGGATGGGGGTACCATTTTTCCTTTCATTAGATGTACCTCTATGGAATATCTTGAGTGTTTGGATAAGTTTCCGTATAGGCGAATTTGGAATTGTTATTGCCCTAGCTGGGGCTTTGGTTGTGGTCGGTTCTCTCCGAATGGAGCTCGATTGTGATTTCAAAAGGTTTTAACACTACAAGCTGTTATTGTGCCATGTCATTTGAGATGATTTTAACTCTCTGGTTTTGCAAAAGTACATTTCGAGTTTAGTTCTTCAGTTTCCCTATGTGATGTAGGTTTCTTGTGACACATTGTTTTGAGTTTACTTCTGTAGTGTTTCTATCATAACACATAAGTATATCTGTTAATTGGAACACTGTAATATGATATACCATGGCCGATCAAAAAAAAGAAAAAATGATATACCATGAGGCTGTGTCGTCTGCCGAACACAAATGGAAGAGTTCTTACTTCTTACCCATTGAGAAAATTTTACGTCGGTAAAATGCACTCTAGCTGTTTTCAACTAGAATAACATCGGTCGACGCAAGTCTGTATCCATATGTGACAAGTACGGTGAAATTTATTTATGTAATCAGTATGCATGTGTACTACACTTGGTGAATTCAAGAGCTTGTATATTGGTGAGGGGGTTGCATGTTTTAGTGAATCTTCGCCTTTGCAGATCGCGAGGCTCAACCCAAGAGACTGCTGGTACTGGCTGGCTTGGAGCTATATTACTAATCCTTCTTGTGCTTTTCAATACCCTATAAGCTGTTATTACCTTTGGATTGCTTTGTTCTGTATATATCTTCTTTGTGTTCTTCAGAATTAAATACGAGTCCCATTTCTTTGTCTTTGATTTGCAACATTCAACATTGTGTGTGAGTTTTAATTGGCTATGAGAAGTGGTTCAGGTAGCTCAGATGGTTAGAGTAGAGGACTGAATTATTCCACTTCCAAGCAGGAAAAGGGTCCAAGAACACAAAGCCCGGAGCGAGCCCCATTTATCTACAAACCAAGTATCAAGACAAAGGAAAACTCTCTGAAAGCCGTAAGATACAGTTGAACTATCAGTTTCCCTATCAAATAGTGGATAGAAATAGGATCCTTCGAAAGATCTCTTGTTGCTCTCACTCAACAGGCTTGACCTGAGGCATTGAGGCATAAATGAGACCAACCTTAGGAGTTAGGACACTGGGACAGCCCCTTAATACTTGATGCAAAAAAGTTCCCAAATTGACTTGGCCTAACCCACAGCCGCTCTACTTCAAAGATTCAGATATCAGCAAATCCTATTCCAAACTTGCTGTCAAAGTGAGCTATGCAAAAGAAGACAATTTACACAAAGGCAACACCAATTCATCATGAAACCAAACCAAAGTAAACTAAGCCTTCCAACAGGACAAGTGTTGTCAAGATGGCCTAAAAATATGTGGTTCACGCTAAGAAAATGCCTCCTTGAAAGGAGCCTTCGAACACAAATTTCGTTTCAATCCCAACTGTGCCCATCCGATCAAGACTTGTTTGATAAGAAGCCACCTAAAACTAAGTCTCTTGTAGAAGGTCTCCAGTGAAATCTGCATTCCTTCCTGATTGATGAGGACTTAAAATGACCGCAAAAGCCTCCGTGGATGTCAATTCCAAATCCAGCAATTGTCAACTGAATACAGGTGTCAAAATCAGCAACTATACTATGGCATTTCTTTCTTTCGCTCTTGTTACTTTCTCTTATTGTTTGGTTCTTGGGAGTTTTATTTGTCATCTACTATTTGTTTTGTACTTCAGTAGACATAAATTACTTGTCGAAGTAATGAGACAGTTACACCAAGGGAACATCAAACATAGCTAAAATTCTGTGATTTACATTAACAGCATATACGAGTCCACCATTTTAATGTCTTTAGTCACTCATCTTTGGTCGATGAGCTTCATCTGTACTTATTCTTGCTCCTTTTTTGTCTTCTTTCCCATTCAGCCTTTAGATGTGCATACTTAGGTGTCTTCTGAATCTGCTCCTCCCCTATATCAGTCCGCTGCACCCATCCCCATGAGCAAGTTAAAGACCCCTGCTTTTTTATTCCGATGGTTTTTGCAACAAAGGTGACAGATGCCCTTTTGTACATGGACCACATGAAGATGGTACACCTTCTTGGAATCCTCAAAGACAGCTTCTGCAGTCACTGGTGCACCTCCCCTGGAAAATAAGACATCCGCGGTAAGTGATGCCAGATCTGCACCAGTAGAAATACTTCCTAATCCATCTGAAGCTGCTTCCATGAGAGCAGCAGAACTACAGATTAAGCCAAAACCATATGTCCACTTATCAGCTCATACTAACATCGGGAATCAAAGTACTTCTCTTGTTTTGCCCACATTTGAGTGTGAAGAAGCTCCAGTAGTTAGGTCAGAAATGCTGCTTCTAGGGACAGATTTAGTACGAAGCAGATCTCTTGTATGCACTGATCAGAGCTCGGAAGAGGATGCAGTTGATGGTTTTTTAGAGAGGGAGGACTGTTTGGAATCGTCTCCTGGTTTAGTGGTTTTGACGTTCTTGTGGATGATGATAGATTACAGAACTATGGCTATGAAGAGGATCCAGAATACTTGCTTTCCGTTGATGGAGATAGAAGGGGACTAAATGGTTATTTCTCGGGGTATGATTATGAAGACTTGGTTGAGGATGATCCTACGTATCTTGAGGCACGATTGTATTATAAGCCATCCAGAAATGATTCTTCTTATCAATGAGAGATATGATTAAATCAGAGAATTTCACGAGCAATCAAGGGAGAGACTGTTGGAGCCAATTTTCCCATGGAAGGGGAAATCATTTCCTGCAAATTTGGGAGCTGATGACCAAAGAGGTGGGGATCTCCGAAACCATCTTAAGAAACGTTGAGGGTTATTGATGGTTGACGAGTGACACGTTTCTTGAAAAGGAACAATGCTTCTTTTCTGGCTGAAAGAATCCGAGAAAGGTCTCAAAAACTTGGGAGTCCGCGACTGTTTGGGAGATTGAACTCTAAAGTGCATACTGATAGAGTTGATCATTTAGCTAGTAGTTAGGTCCAAACAGCCCCAGACAGCAATATGTGGAAAAAAGGCAGCCTAGACAGATCTTCTTTCATCTGAAGTCACTGGAAAACCAGTTTCAAGGAAGAAGACATCTACTGAGGGGAAGTCTAATGTGTTTTCTGGACCGAAAACTCTTGATGAAAGCAAAGAAGAGAAGAGAAATGCCAAAGAGAATGGGAATTCTTCCGGCAGGCCTGGGAATTCAAGCAGAACTACATCAGAAGAGTTCCAGGGTCCTAAAACCCTAAGTGAAATCCTGAAGGAAAGAAATAAGCTGGGTTCAGTAATTGCAGCAGCTAAGCTACTTGAGCATTGGGAATCCAACCTGAATCATGGTCATCAAGTCGAAAGTGAGAACTGCTTTACAAAGTCAACACCGATAAACAAGAATTTGCTGCTTCCAGAAGAAGCTCACCAGTTTTCTAAAATTTTTGAATTTTTTGAGCTTATGTTGTAGCTTCAAGAAATTACTGAGTTAGCGTTACCAGTGCGAGAAATTTGTTGTTTCCTGTTGTTTACTGAGTTAGTTTTTGACCAAATTTTATTTCACTATATCTTCATTCAAATTATGCTTTTGGTTTCATTATTTCATGTTTACAAGCAAATCAAATTGGTTGGAGGAAGTGTCATTATCCCTTCCTTTAGATGTACCTCTGTGGAATATCTCTGAGTGTTAATTGGATGAGTTTCCAGTATATTTGAATTTGGAAGTGTTATTGCCCTATATTGATTAGCTGCTGGATCTTTGGCTGTGATGGTTCTTTCAGAACGAAGCCCGATTGTTATTTCAGAAGGTTTTATACCACAAGCTGTTATAGTGCCATGTCATTTGAGAAGGTTTTAACTGGCTGATTAAAAACTGTGTTGTTTGTTCAAAAATACTAAGCACGTATCAAGATTATCTCATCTTTTTGAAGCATTCCTTATGTACATAAAGTTTTCCACATGAATAACACGAAAAAATAGTATATTGATTGATTCAATCTTTATTGCTCGAAAGCGTACATTATAATTTTGTAATCTGTAGAAACCTACCCAAACTGTGCTGCAAGCATGTGATGTACCACGTTCCTGCTCCCGTTCCTCGTTCCAAGTAACATGGTTTTCAAACACTATTCGAGTGCCCAGTGCGTGGAAATGAAATAGGCTATTTGGTAATGTTACCGCCTGTTACACAACAAAATCCAGAATCCTAAACTTGTCTAAAAACTCACCTCCCGTCTCTCAGAGAAAAACTTCCCTGTCACTACCTGGTCTGGAAGTAGGGCAAGCCAAACGCCTGTGTCCGCTCCTTCCTCCGGTGAAGTATGGCCCGACCAACCGGTCATGGCAGTCTTCACCCAACCTGGGCAGTAGCAATTGATGTATATCTTCTGGCCTTCTGGCCTCTCCGAAAGCACCTTTGCCATTAGTCTTGTGTAAGTATTAACTGCGAGTTTCGACATTGAGTAGTCGGTATATGTTTGAGGCCACCCGCCGGATGCCCAACTGCCATCTTTCACTTGGTCTAAGAATGTAGTCACGGTTTTATCGATCAGTTCCTCTGATAGCGAGTCCATGTCTTCGAGTTGGTGTCTCAAGGATAGATCTCCAATTCTCTGTCATAGCCAAGAAATTTGATAACGTTGGTGTGATCGATGCCAAGGGCAGTGAGGAAAGGAAACGAAAAATCAAAGAAACTACTTACATTTCGCCTGCCATTAAGTCGTCCTAACCGTGAGCTAACATTAACGATACGAGCACCTGAAGCAGATGGCCTCATCAATGGGATCATTGCTTTGATGATATTTTTGGTGCCAAAATAATTTGTGACAATGACCTGTTCAGAAAACTCGAGACGATTGACTGATCCATAGTTGAAGTTAACACCTGCGTTGTTTACCTGTACAGGTTCATAGGCTGAATATTATCTTATTTGGGTTAAGATCAATGAAAGAAAAAAAAAACTCCCAGAAGCCTAATAGCCAGCAAGAGGGTATAAATAAGCTTTACAACGTTATCCATACTATCTTATTCTTACAAAGCCTAAGCATATGGACGGTGAAATGTCTTCATATAACCTGTCAACTTCGAACCTATCAAACAGCAATAGACATTTTACCAGAATATCGAGGCCACCGTAGTTTTGTTGCAGCCACTCACAAAACGCTTTGATTGACGAAGGGTCCACGATATCCAACTGATGGAAAAACACATTCAAACCTCCTTCTTGTAAGACCTTTGCAGCTTCTTCGCCTACAGCCGCATCTCTTGATGTCAGAATGACTGTCACGCCATGCAATGCAAGTTGGTGTACAATCTCAAATCCAATCCCTCTATTTGCTCCTGTCACCACAGCAATAGTATCTGCAGACCACCACCTAGAAACTCCAGCAGTATCATATATTCAATAGGGAAAAGATTGACAAAACAAAAAGAACAAGAGCAATTAAAAGAAGCAGCATCTCTAGGAATCTGATGCACAGGGACATGAATAGAAAAAAGAACAACCTTTCTGTATAATGTATCATATGAAGGGAGAGACATTTTGCCACGAAAAGAGTCAATATAAAGATCAGTAATTTCCATCTTAAGGAAAGAAAGTCTATTCCAATCCAAAGCTAATTGGCATGCTTCAATTACAATGGAATTAAAAAATGCAGATCCTACATGTAAGTTGATGGAAAATCATTCCAGAAGTGGTGATGTGAGAACCAAGTGGACTGAAATGAGTGTCTACACGTACGCCTCATCTAGACAAATAGGATACTAAAAGCGTAGAATGGTGACGAATGAAGCTGAAAGTCAGGAAAGGTTCTTAGACAGTAAATCGCCTTCAGAATTTTCCATCCCGCAATAAGCCCTACTGCTGTCAGCATGCATTATGTCATACGGCAATTCTGACTTATTGCTTGAGCCATAAATAATTGAAAAACAGCATCACATGTCCCTCCAGAAACCTTAGATCAGAAATTTGTATTCTAGTAGGGCTTATTATGTAGCCAGAATATGATTGAGCCCCTGCGTTGGTAAAGGGGTGTGTACTGTGTAGGTTTTCGGCTCCATTTCCCTACCAAATGCACACATCTGTGCATGCATATATAGATCCTGTATGTAAGTCGATGGAAAATCATTCGACAAGTAATAATGTGGGAAGAAAGTGGACTGAACTGTGTGTGCACGCATATGCCACATCTAAACAGATGGGAGTCATGCATGGGATACTCAAGAAGTAGAGTGGTGGTGAATGAAGCTTATGGTCAGAAAAGGTTCTTAGACAGTAAATTGCCTGCAGAAAAGTTTCGAACCCTTTACTAAGCCTTAATGATGTGAGCAATGCATTATATTTAGGCGGCACAGCATCACGTGTCCCTCCAGAAACCCGAAGCATTGAATCTGTATTCTAATGTGAGCTTTATGTAATCAGAATAGGACTTAGCCACTACGGTGGTAAAAGGGGGTGTACTGTGTTGGTTCTTGGCTCCAATTCCCTACCAAATGCACTATGTTAAGAGCCCATTTGTTTGTCTGGATTAAAGTATTGCATTCAACGAACAACGTATCTCACGTTTAATTGGAGCTTATGAGGTTACTGGTTCAATGAAATATCTGTTGGATACGCTATCCACAAACTGTGGGATATACAATCCCATGTGATATACAAACATGGCCTAACTGGAATATGCTTTATCCGGGCTGAATTCATAGTGGACACATTGTCATCGCATACACGCGATTGTTATACCAAACCATACTCTAGACGATATCACCAATCCTTATCTCCCTTATCGATCTTGAAGAGGAGACAGGTGCAAGTACCGCCTGACGCCTCAAGCACTTGGATTTCACAATAGCATAAATTTATCAAATTTGACAAAGATCTAATCAAGGGATGTATATTCTCAGCCGAAAATGAAGTACTTGTCCAAATCAACGAGGAAAATTTTCAATTCTAGATCTTGTCACAACTTCATAAGATCAGCAAATTAAGAATAACGAATTGGGATTTTGAGTATGTAGTGACCGTTTGTTTGACGATACTAAATAGTGAAGATAAGTTGTTCCGTGTTCATTCTCCTGTGTAACATGTACCTTCTCCGTATTTTGAATCTTACTTTGGGCTCGCGATTGAGAGGGACGTGAGATGATGAGGAACATATAATCTCATCGGATATTCAATTCCAGTATTCCACCCGAATACATTGACAAGGGGAATCAGAAAAGTACAAAAGCATAGAGGGAAAAAGCCAGGAAATCTCACAATCGATACGAAAGAGAAAAAAAAGAAAAGGGAAAAAAGTCAATTGATACCGCTGGTGATCGGAATAAGGAATGGTGCGGAGGAGAGAGATCTCTTGGCGCCTTTTCTCTCTCCTCTCCTTGGCTCTCTGTTTCTTGTCCGACATCTTCTTTTCTCTCTCATGACACTCCCTGTCCCTGATCTCTTCTTCTCTATCTTCCTCGCTATCCGAACCTTCATCGTTGTGATCTCTCTCTTTCTCTCTCTTCGGTTCCATTTCCAGGTGCTCATCCGCACTCTCGTTTTTCTCCATTTTCGGTTTTGGTATAAGATTCGGGCTTTTGCTTCCCTTTGATTTGAGAGAGAGAGAGAGAGAGAGAGAGAGAGAGAGAGGAGAGAGAGAGAGAGAGTAAACGGCAATAACTGAACCCCGCTCCTCCCGCGCTATTCTTGGAACCAACTAACCTGATAAAACGACGACGCACTGTTTTTCCTTTTGGCTAAAATCTGGATGACGTTGATCACTCGTCATTTTCAAGTTTAGCTCCTAATTTAGGGATCTTAAAATTTAATCGAAAATTTACGTGGTTAGTAGACATCTTTGAATTTGTTTTTTGAAACGGCGCTTAAAGTGAGTGGTTCGCCACTTTCTCTTTAAGGGAGAGGTCTGAGTTCGAGTCTTTAGTCCGTCGAGGTACTCGGCTCACATTGTAACTAAATCGTCTGAATGGCTCTACCAAAATCCTACCGTCTAGGGAAAGAATGATATCTAAAAATCCTCAATTTTTCAATCAAAATGTCAAGTTTTGGTTCTATTATTTAATCGAATCTCCAATCAAAGTGCCTCTAATCAGTGACAACACATAACTTGAAGGGTTTGATTCTGTCTATTTGCATTTGTTCATTGTCTAGCATTATGCTACTCTCCTTCTCATCTGGTTTTTCTTTACGTACCGGGATGGTTAGCATATTCAAGGACGAAATGGGATTGCGTGTTAGGGAGAGGTATAAGTAGCGAGGCCTATATTTCCTAGCAACTTAAAAGTTTTTGAGACAATTATCCGCTTGTTCGTTTGAAGGTCTCGAAACTCCTGCACACGATGCCCAATAAATTATCTCTATCTATCTTTTTCCACTCATTACTTTTAAAAACCTCTCTCAAAACCCAAACTGAACAGGGTAAAATGATTTATGAATGAACTTCCGGAGAGAAAAAGCTCTTAGATTTTCTTTTCCTCGTCACAAATTCAAGATCCAACCACGGACTTAAAGAGAGTGATGCGGAGAAGGGGTCTGTAGTTGCAGGGAGCCATTGATGTGTTACCACAATTTACATAAATACATTCATCAAGTACAAATTTTCAGAGCCAAACATGGTTTTCGGATCTCGATTCGCTTGAAACATACCAGAGGAGCCAAAAGAAGAAGAAAAGAAGAAAACAGACAGGCTGCAAATGATACCATAGACAGTCATTTGTCAAGAGCAACAAGATGTGCAATCGACGTATTTATTTGATCCCACTATTACAGACACAACAACTCAATGACCTGAACAAACACAGTCCAAGACTAGAAAGTAGTAAAATGAAAAACCCCTTATTCGGTTGCTATTTCCAGAATCAGTTTTGCAGAATACAGTTTTCGGAACTCATTTTTTCGAATAATTCTTTGGAAACACACCCATATATGTCAGCACAATCACAACTTCTTCTTTTCTTCCAAATAGTTGAAACTCATTCACAGATACCAAAAAGAAGAACAGTTAAGATGTGAAAACAATAGTTAGCGTGTTTTGGAAAACAGTTTCTGAAAAGAGCATTCTGCGAAACTGATTCTGAAAACAGTAAACTAAACTGGGTTAAACTGGAAGAAAGGCATTGCCTTCCCTTTGCCTGTATGACTTGCCTGTTGTTTTTCTGCTCCCCTCTGTGATGTGATCACATGTGGGAGAAGGTATAATATGCAACAACAGATGAATGAGTGATCACTTTCTTCCTCATGTTCATCTTCTTTTCCTTCTTCCTCCACATCTCAGGAGCCAGAGGGCCTCAGGAATGATAACCCTGTTGCCTTCTTTCTTCTCCTTTGCTATATATACACGCACATATCGCGGTTTTGAAATATAAAAAGAATGGAAAAAGTATATCAACAGATGGCATATGACATTTTGAATGGTCCCCCAAACGCATTATTCTCATATTAGGTCATACTTATCTCGCGAAGAATAGTTCTATTCTGTTTACACTGACTAAATTAATCTACTAAGAAATAGAGAGGGAGAGAGGGGCCATCAAGCGGTTGGTTCAATGGATAAAGTACTTAAGAGTTACTCATTCAATGCTTGAGGTTAAGTCTATATAACCGCTTGGTGGGGCTAAACATAGTATTTAACACTCGTAGCACACGTTACGGACCTTGGTTTGAGCCTAATTACAGTGGATCTCCTGCAGATGACTATGTGATGCTGAGAGTAGTACACCCTGACAGAGAAATGGCCTGTGCGCGGACTATTTTTGTAAAAACTAAAAGGAGGGGGAAAGAGGCAAGTCCTTCCATGTGGAGAAAAGCTAAAAGGAATGGATCAAAGATTGACTAAGGCAAGAAGGGTAGGGAAAAGTTGGATGCTAAGTGGAGTATGACTTGTCAAAGAGTAATAAAGTTACAAAAGCAAAGCAAATTGGAAACGTTTATTAAAGCAGTTTTAGAAAGAAAATAGGTGTGAGTCTAAAGGAGAATATGATGCATATTTCCACCTTCAGATGGAGTGCAATCACTTTGGACCATCCACTTGTTACCCCATGCATACCTAAATTGTTCTTTGAGAATATTAATGTGTCCAAAGGGCACTAATCAAATTTGTGAGACACATCCAAAGTACCCAAAAGTGGAAACTTGGCTCCACAATCACTAGAGCCAAAACAGTCATAGAAATCGACTATGGATAAGACTCAAGCTATGACATGTAAAGTTAGGTTTAAGCCTTCAACGTTTAAAGTCTGGGGTAAGAAACACGGATGCAGGACACAGACACGGATATGCAAACACGTTATTTCTTCAAACATACTAGATGTATCTTGTAAATACATTACAGAGTAACAAATACAACTGTCAGATTAAATTAAAAATCTCAAATTGAACTACTATGAAGATACAAATCAACGGTCACATAACAAGTATTCATGGACCTAATATGCATGAAAATTGACTCTCAGCCAAGTTTTAGTTATTCTGTTTTAACCCTCTTAGGTAGTGTATCCCAACAGTGTCCCCAACGTGTCCAAAGTATCCAGAATATATTGGAGTAAAATAAAATGGAGTATAATAAAAAACTGGACACACATATTTAGAAGTGTCCGACTTGTGTCTGAAGAGTAACGTGTCATGTGTCAGACGTAAAGATACATGAGGCCGATAGACACGTTTGTGGTTCCTATGTCTACTGTTCGCTGTTTCATCCAAAATCTTATTTCGCATAGTTCATGCTGGTTTTTATTTCAATAAAAAAGATAGGATAGGGCGACCAGTCCCAACAGTCCTCCTTGGACGTGGCTATAAGAAGCCCAATGGAAGGGGACCTGAAAGGAGGACCCTACCAAACTCCACAGGATCATAGAGAGCAGAAGCCTGTTGCAAAGGAATACATCAGTGTGTTGTCCATCTATAAGAGCCACTTGATCGCCAAACTCGGTGGGAATAAGCTGCCACAGCCACCAGGCCGCCACCCCTGGTGGATACCCCACCAGCAGCCCTGGAAGTTTATCCGAGGTAGGTCCATAATGACAGGACTATAGTTATAGATAAGCAGGAGAATGAGAAAATTGGTATCAACTGGTTCAGGTATAGCATGCAGGATGTTAGGACAGAGAGAGTGAATCATTAGTATCATGTTCGGAGGGGAGCAAATGTTCTATATGTACTGAATTATCAGAACAAAGGGTAAGCTGCAAGTAGATGTCAAAACAAAAGTCTCACAGGGAAGTGAAGGAGAGGAAGAAGAAAGTTCAATCACACGTAACTGGATCAGCTAAAATGCTAAATGTCCACGTTCAATATGCACAACCAGATTATTATACTTTCTTAACTCTCTAACTGTAACCAATTCTGAACATTTTAATGTCTTCAACTTCAAACAATCAAAAGAAGTAAACCGTGGAAAACTACAGACAAAAAAATTAGTAATATGGGAGAAAACGCCGCTCAAAAAAACAAAAACAAAGCAATATTGGAGAAAAAAGTTATTATTGACTCGGAATATAGATCTATGATTATGAATGACAGAGGAGGAATTTACAAATTAAATTGGGTTCAATATAAATCTAAATACATCGCTTAATGTGATTATGCCTTCAACGTGCTGACTGCCAGCATCAATAACAATAAGGCGCCGTACCACTGAAACAAAACCATGAATGTATCAATTCCAAACTTCTTAATAATATATATAGAATAAAAAATTTAAGCGATTGACAGACTGAAATTCCATACATAAAGCCTATTTCAAATGATGGAACATGACAGTAGCATTTTTCAAAGTATCAACTTTGAAACTCTGTCCAATTTTTGTTGCACATAGATATCCAAATTATATTCAAATGGAACAGAAATGCATAGAAACAGGAACCTGGATCTGAAAGGCGCTCCATAACCACATACAAGGGATCAGAACGTGTACATGTGTAATACCTATTAGAACCATCAGCCAGTTCCAGCACCTGATTAAGATTTAAGACAAGTCGTTAGAAAATTTGGTAGAAACTATTCTAATTGGCAACTGCCCACGACCAGATGTAGCGGGGTACGTGTTGTTGAATGACTAATGGTGAAAAAACACACTACTCACCAAAGATGTGGTTTAAAACCAAACTTGGAATCATAAAATACAGTCACAATCCACCAATGTAATTTGTTTTGACTTCTGAAAAATCAAAATCCCTTCCAGATAAGGAAAGTAAATTTACATACACCAGGATCATATTTGAAGGTGTTCTGTGTCTTGAAGTCGCAGAATTTCGTTTGCAGTGAACAAGAATAGAACAAACAATTAACATGCATCCCATGAAGCAACCAAAACACCTTGGTGTTACTTTCATTTAAACTGAATAACAAGAAAGTGTGAAAATCCCTGGATTCTCTTTCATATATTCGACTTACAGAACGTCATGTAAGGTGTTTGGAAGGAAACATGTCATCCTTAATATGTCCTAGGCATCACCAACTGCATGCAATGCTAGTAAACATAAAATTACACGGTAAAGAAGTCAGTGTATGTGTATGACACAGGCACACAGCACATAGCCACACAGAATAGACTGCCATCCCAAGTAAACTGCTAAAGCTGGTATCACATGACCTTAATTCCAGCCATAACAATAAAATTTGAACTTCTCAACTTTCTGAAAACATGTGCGTGTAGGAATTATGTTATACAGCTGGATAGTACTCATTCCTGAATATGTTGATATGATCCGCTATGGTAAATAAAGAACAAGGTGGAGAAACCAAATTTTACCAAGAGATATCATAGATGTAGCAAGAAGGGCATCAATATGACTTACTTGAGAAATTACTGGCTGATCAAGCCGAATACGAGTGTAGGCATCATCCTTTGCCAAAGAGGTGATATCACTAAATCCACAAAATCAAGTTGAAACCAATTTTAGAACAGTACAAAACTGAATCTGTAAAGACTAACTTGAAATTTCTGTGACAGCCTAAATCCATGTCAATTACCTCCTGGAATATATGTTTATGAGGGAACCATCACCATCAACAATAGGTATTGAACTTATATTTTCTGGGAAAAAGAAAAGGGATGAGTGCAAATAGATAATATGCCTGTATTGGACCTGCATGGTTACTCATCAAAAAACGAAAAAAGATACACGTTCAACACAGTTCACTGAAATTGAGATACATAATTACATACTTTGGAAGTGAAAGAGAAACGGAAAATACTTCTAACCGTAAGGCTTTTACAAACCAACCAGACACAGAGTTTGTATACGTAATCATTTAACAAAAGATGGTAGAGCCTTACATCAGTTCAAATGAAGAATGACGATGGTGATGTTTTTTAAACCATGGCACAGCATAAAGTAATGAGGCAAAGACTCAAAAAGGAACCTTTTGCAGCCTATATAATTTCATGGCACATAAAGTTGAGTGATATGTGATCTCAAATATCCAAAATCAATTGTACTGTAATGTTCCACCTTTTCAAGCTCATGCTAGGCTACAACCGCTCAGGGTACTTGAACAATTGACACTTCTCCTATTGGTGGAAAGTAGATCCCAAGAAAACTAAACTTGCTAGGTTAGATTTAACAAAGGAAACACCCTGTGAAACTTAAACTCTAGCAAGTTCTGACATGTTGGAAAGAGAAAATCACAAGAACGTGCAAACATTGTCACTTCAACGAAAATCATTTCTATTTGAACCCCACTTAAAGAAGGACAATGTGACTATCTGTCGCTCACTAGCTGCCAAATGATCCTAAATAGAAATGAAAAGATAATATGCAACCCTCTTCAGCTTCCAAAGTGGGACCTGTTCTAAGATGTAATTCCAAATAACCTCATAATGTAGTCTTTTACTGATTACATAATCCCTAAAGACATGCTACTATATTAAAAAAGCTAACAGCATTTTAGCTTTCCAAAATTAGAAGTGAGTCATTGAAAGTTGCCTTTGCATACAAAAAATCGCCAAACAGATAGTAAACATAAGCTCATGAAATTATAGGAGGGAAAAAGGAGCTTTTTCTTAAACAAAGAAAACTAGTTAACCATCAATGACATTGATAGAGAGAGAGAGAGAGAGAGAGAGAGCATTGTTGGTGGTGCTATTTGTGCAAGTGCAGGTTTTTTGTTTTATCTTTTATAAGAAGTACAAATGCAGGTTCACGTAAGAAAGAGAACATGAACAATGAAATAGTAGAAAGAAGGTGTGCACCTCCTAGCAATAAGTTAAGAGCAGAACCAAGAGTATCATTGGGACGCAATGCTAAAAGATGACGTGCTCCTCCAACTCCACTTGTCCATGTACCTAAAGAGAGGCTACCAACCGGGTGTTGTAGAAGAGGTAGATTAGCAAGATTGTTTTTGAAGTGCCTGCACATATCTAAGTTTTACGAGGAAAAGAGAAAGAAAATCGATTACTAGTGAAAACACAGACAATATTTTAAGATTTAAATAACTTCGATAAAACCACCCACATTTTAGTATTCCACCGAGGCATGCTACATGTAACAACAGGGGGTAAGATTCCTCGATAATTGGAATAGTTGATATCTTATAATCCAGAATCTTCATAGCCACATCTCTTAGAGACTCATCAGGACCAGCCTGAGGGTAGCCATAAATGGAGAAAGAATTAGGATGACAAACTTTATAAAGTGCTAGCAGCCTAGCATACGATAAGATAACCCTAAATCACATCACTGGAAAAAGCAAAAAACCATATTCTGCTAAGAAGCAGAGACATATCTGTCGGCCCCACGTATCTGTATCAGACGCATGTCGGAGACCGACAAGAACATGCCCAAATATGTGCGTGACGTTATTCATAGTTCTTGAGCCGACACGCTGGGGACACATTAGGAGCTCGGAATGCAACTTTAAAAAGTTTGGGGACCGTTAAAATTGTCATTGATGTTCAGATCTCGAATACTTGTTTACCATTATCATTTGCACTATTATTTGCCCTTCTACATGTAATTTGATAGAAAAGGAGGTTATACTTTTAAATGAAACTGCAGATATATATCCTTTCAAATGAAACTGCAGATATATATCCTTTTAAATGAAACTGCAGATATATCTATATTCAACGCAAACCCAACTTCCTTGTCCTAATTCTGTGCTCCTAAATGTTCTAGGTGGGAAGAGCACTTACTCGTATTAAAGGCCTTCCGAACATCAGCTGTGCAGCCCCAACTGCTTCTCCATTTGGTTGGTGTTTTCCTTCTTTCCAGGCAGAAATAGTATGCACTTCTAGCTGTTCATCAGGCAGCATCACATAATTTCGATGAAGCTGCAGAAACTAACAAGAGAATATAAACCTACTGTCAACATAAAGAATATCTCAAGGGAAGCCAACAACAGCACAATCATCAATTCATATTGCCAAAATAGGCTAGCAATCTGAGTCGCTGTAGAACTCAATTTTCCAATAACATTGAACAGCAAACAAAATGCATACCATGTCAAGGAGGGTGGGAACCTATGGAATCAATTACTACGTACATTATAAAAGGCTGCCATAAAACTCACAAGTGGGAATAAATACCTAACTACGGCTAGCAGACAAAATGTGTGTTAATACCTCCATTAATATCAAAATGAAGTCTGAAACCGTCATCATTGCCGAAATTTGTCGGCGATTGCTATCCCAAATTGGCACAACTGCAAGTCCCTGAGTAAAAATATGATCGACAAGGTTAACGTCCAGGAAAAATCAAGGCAATGACGCAAAGGCCAACATGTTAAACATTTCATTGAGGGAGAAAAAGAACCTATGTAACAAGCTTATCCAAATGTCTAAGACCTGACACCACCATTCAAGAGGTCTCGGGCTCAAACCCAGAGGGTGGACCAATGGTTAATTCCATTCCAGGACTCCCACTTGAGGTCTCAGGTCTCAGGCCCGATAATTACCTAGTAAAGGTGAGACAGGGGGACTGGAACAAAGTCCAAGACACTCTCATCTCATCAGAGAAAAGGAAAAAGAAAAGCCTAAGCTAAACCTACTACATTAATGATTGTCCTGACAACATGTTAATATTATGGCAATCCAGAGTCTCATCAACTTACTTACAGTTGTTTAGCTTATATGATGGTATTAATGCATGTTGAACTCTTAATTACCTTTAATTTAGGCTCTAGCAATATACATTTATGAGACTATAATCAACTCACAGATTACAATTGCGGTGATTTGCTATAGCATTCTGCAACTGTAAATAATCTCATGCATAAAGTTACATTAACAGTTGTTGGCACCTTTATAGGATACCAGGATACCCCGTTCCTCAATCAATATAACAAAATTTCCATTTATGCATCAGGATCCATAAAAATTGGCAAACTAAAGATCTGCAAACACCCATAATACACAGCTTGACACCGTTCAAAAAAAAAAAATAATACACAGCTTGACAAAATTCTTATCAGGGCCTACACGGTAAAACGAAGAGGCTGAACCTTAGTAGCACAAAGCGGGAGCGGGGGCGAGAGCGCAAGCGGGAGCGGGGGAGAGAGCGGAAGCAGGAGCTGGGGCGAGAGCGGGAGCAGGTGCGGGGGAGGGAGGCACCTAGAAGCTCCTAAGGTTGGGAGCGCCTAAGGAGCATATATAGATTTCATATAAATACGTATATAAAGTATCTTTAAATACTTAACCATTGAAGGAAAAGTGATTACTCATGAGAATTTTCATGATCTTAAAGGATACTTGTAGGAAGTTAGATATTTTAAATTTGCAAAACTTTTTGAGTGATAAGATTTTCATATTTTTATTTCCACAATGACATAACTCCCTTAGGAGTATGAGAATAGTTGCCTTAACCTTCCAATAAGCTCCCATCTTAGTTGGGGGCGTGCTCCCGTCTTGAGGGGAGCAAGCTTCCGTCAAGCTCCCATCTTGGGAGCACCGATTCGAGCTCCTGTCTTGGAAGCGCACCCATTTTAGAAGGATCCTGCTACTAAGGGCTGAACTATCATTTTTTTAATTCCTTTCAGCTCAAGGGAAGTATCATTGAGTTTCCCATTTTGAAGAGAATGAAAATAACCTACAAGGTTTCTGGTGGTGGTGCCCCAAATCACTGGAAGCTTCTATTCACTAATTTAAGAGTTATGTCAGTTTTTATTCGAGGCCACTCCGGCCAGGTGTAAAGCTGTAAATGTTATGCAATTACATTACTTCCATGATCAGAAGCAAGGTAGAAAGATGAAATCCACAGGAAATCTTACATGTTTGGTCCTAATTAGTTACCAAACAGATAACTTTTTGTTTCTGATTCTACAAGATATTCAATCAAAAGAGAGATTCTTCACAAGTCGTACCTGTTTGTGCATAACATGGAATGCCTCTTTCACAGCCATCTCAGCGTCCAATATGAACACCTGCATAAAACATCCACCCCAGCAAACCTAAAATCAGAAACACTAACGTATGGATTACAAAAGACAAAAACAACTATCAAAAAAGGACGAAGGTCGAACCTTGCCTGAGTTGGGAATCAACTCATCTATTTTGTGACTTGCCAAATGCATGCATAGATGACGACGAGAGATGTCTACGTCACTATCTAACAATTGCAACACTCTATCATGATGTCCGCCACCGGATGATGATGGCTGATTGATATGACCAAACAGACAGTAAAGCAATTCAAATGCATTGTGTCGAACTGACAAGAGGCAATAGTAATTAGGGAGAGAGAGAGAGAGAGAGAGAGAGAGAGAGAGAGAGAGAGAGTTTTGATTGTGACCTCATCCTGCGGATTCCTATCTATGTCCATGTTTCGTGTAAACGCTGGAGTGTGTAAGCTTGATGAGAGGAGCTGCTGTTCTTCCACTAGAATGTAATTATTAATGCTTCCATAATCATCCTGAGCAAAAGGTTGTTGATCGTCGTATCTCCATGCATCATCTACCAAAAATTTGTACTGCATCAAATATTCATAGACACGTTATGTCACAGAGAAATATACTATACTCGTAAGAATTCCTATATACAGATTACAGGCCAACAAAACAAAATATTTAAAATAAAATTACTAAATCATAAGAGCAATACAAGGAAAAACAAACGTAGTCAAAGAAAACAAAGCAGATTCTGATGACTTTGCGGCTTTGCCTAGTGATAGGATGAAAAAGATGTGGAACAGAGTACAACACTGATTTGCATCTTCTCCTATAGTGGCGATAATATAAATCTCCATGCGGAATGGGGAGTCTCAGATGTAACTTACTTATTGTGAATATGAAGCAACATATATGAAACAGCACAGTAGAGAACTTCTAGTAGACTCTACATGAATTGGTCTCTCCTTTCCTTCATCTAAAATGACAATCAGTCAAATGTCAAAAATAAATTATATTCTCCTAAGAAAGTAAATGTTCTACATCCTCTACCTATTATGGGGTAATCTAAAAATGTGCACCAAATGAAACACTCAAAATGAGTCAGAAATTAACTGATAATGGAAAAACTAAAGTCATGGGTTTCCAAGACTCTCAATGGAGAAAAAAGATTCATTCTTCTAGTCAAAGTTCACTAACCTTTTTGTTTGGTCTGATATTTGTCACTTCCTATTTCTTGTTTATGAATCTGCATTGCAGTGCCCGGACTATTAGTAATACAAAGTATATGCTACTGGACAGCACGGCTGGACTATGTCCTCCATTCATTATGAGCCCCAGTTCGAAGCAAAGTCACATAACTATCCTTCTTTTTAATAAAAAAAAAGACAAGGGCCCAAACACAAGAGGCAAATATACAGAATTTTTAACACTTGCATTCAAAACCCCGAGCAGTCATTATTCTGGGCTAAGACCATTAACTAGTCCTTTTTGTAAAACATAAGTAAAAGCAGAGGAAAGGCAAAATAAGGTTAAGACCCTACGAGGCTACGACCCACTTTGAGGGGGTAAGTCCTCACTCCTCAGTAGGCTTACAAGTCACGTCACAATATTCACCTTGCTTTTTCAATTTTACCAACATGGTTTATAAAGACGTGTAAGTTTCAATCGAGTCCCCACTAACCCATAACCCCTAGCACTAATTAGCTTATGACAAATAATGAAACAATATAGTGTGTTTTCAGAACCTCGGATAAGAGCCTCATATCGCTATGCAAAAGGCCGTGTATAGAGCTGGTTATCTTCTTGATGCACAGAATAATAACGATTGATAACACTCCATGGCAGCAGGCTCAAGCCACAATATTGCATGATTGGAAACCTTCACCTACTCGGAGAGTTAAGGTCAATTTCGGTGGTGCTTATGACCAAGGAAGCTGGAATGGTCGTTTGGAACTAGTGATTCAAGAGTCATTGAGAACAGTTTTTGTAGCAAGAATTCACAGAATACATATAACCATAGAGTTCGCCGATGCTAAGTGACTTTAAAGCTACTAGAGAGGCTGTCAAGTTCCCTTGGGACCTGGACTTTCCGATATAACCCTATTGTTCTGGAATCTGACGCCCCAGGCGTCAGTAAAGCAGTTGTTGAAGACATCATGACATTCAGTTTGCAACCCAAGCCTATCAAATTCAGCCGCGTTCAGAGACAATGAAATGGGGTGGGCCCACTTTCTTTCTTCTTTGGGGTCAGGGCAGCTAAGTAAGCTTGAAAGAAAGAAAGATATAAAGTCATATCTACAAGGGGCATGCTCACCTGTTAGCAAATCGTAGTCCCTTTTAGGAAGGGCGGGCTACATGGTTTTCTCCTACCCTCTTAGGTAATTAAAAGCGGGCAGGGGCAATCTCGCACCCCAAGTTCCTCAAGACTCTGTTACAAAAGAATTAGATCAAAATGTTTCAAATTGCTTAGTTTTGCGCTCCCAACCTTGGTTGCTAACTATAATTATACCTATATATTGCCTGTCACATGCGCCTAGCCACGGTTAAAAACTTAAAATCACACACCCGTCCTCGATTATGAGGGCATCTATCGATGAAGTTTCCATAGTTCGGCCAAAAAATTGAAACTTCAGTTGAGTGTAATCCGAAAAGAACGTGAAAAAAAAATCTAAATTTTCACGATATTAAGGAATTTAATTCTCAAATCAAGGTGCCATAAACAAAGTAAAACTAAAATCGAAGCAACAAAAAAGTGGTTTTGATTATTCCACACTGAAATTACCTGGTGACGACCCAAAGGAAGATCCCAAATTACTCGAAAAACCAAACAAGAACCCTCCGTCATAGTCATTGGTATTAGCTCAGTCCACCTATCAAATAACCAAAACCCTTGCTCATCTATACATCCATACACCTCCAAACACACACATATACAAATGTAGAGAGAGAGAGAGAGAGAGAGAGAGAGAGGAACATACCCGCTGAAGGAGAAAGAAAGGAAGACCTTACGGCCTCCATGGGGCCAAGTAAACTCTGTGAAAACCATGAAATTACCGCTAAATCGCTCCCCAAATTACCCAATCCAAACTGATTTATACACACACGCATATATACGCATATGCATATATTTTTTTCTTCGTGGGTGTCGTATGGCTACCCAATGGGATTGAAGGAATGGGGGGAAAGGCCAAAAGCGAGAAGCTGTGTGCCGAAAAGAATAAAAATTTCTCCGCAAATCAGCCGGTTATATACGTGTATATGCATATGTAGACGGATTCACTGGAGGAAAAAATATCTTGGGACGAGATTCGGCCCTCGAAATCTCCGAAGCAGGGGGGAAGGGATAGATTTTTATTACCCACGGAGGACGAGAGAGAGAAAGGAAATACAAATAGATAAAAAAAAAAGTCACTTGTAGGAATGGCAAGTGTGCTTAGGAAGCATATGCCATGAGAGAGAGAGAGAGAGAGAGAGAGTTTAGAGAGAGAGAGAGGGATTCTGTTTTTGGTTCGTTTTCATTGTAGTACAATAACGAAGTTTTGACCATATGGGATTGGGAAATCAATCGCATGTGTGCGGGATCGAGTTGTGCTACTATTGGCTGATAGCTGTCAGTCCAAAGCGGGGAGATAGAGAGAGGGGGGAGAGTGGGGACCAGACCCGGGAATGCTGCCAAGCGCTCCTGTCAAGTATTAACAGTGTGTCGAGCGACATCCGGTCATTCATTTCTGCACAGACAGTTGGAATTGAAATTTGAGCGCATACGAATCTGAACCGTCTATTACTCAGTCAAGATCTAAACCGTCGATTTCCGAAATGAACAGCCAAATCGACCGCTCAACACTGCTTCCAAGCACCGTTTGGCTGTTCAACCGGGGGACGTAGGTCCAGTCTAGTGTCTCTCCATCGAGTCCCGTCCAATTTTTTTTTTTTGTGGGCTCATATAATACTCACAATAATAATCAAAACCGTTTATTGTGTATAGCTTGTTAGTTTCGATAAGTAATAAGAGAAATGAGAAAATTCATGTTCGGTAATACCAATTTAGGAATTATCAGAACAAGTTTATTTCACAACAAAATGGGTTCGATTCAATGTGCATAAAACATTTGTTTCGAGATAAATGTGTGTTTGAGAAGCCATGGATTGGTATCAACGGCATCTGATTTTTCTAAAAGTCCTTGAACAATTTAATGAGCTCAACAAAATGAAAGAGTTCTGATCATTATTAGATGGGAGGGACACTGGACTGGACCTAGGCCAGAGAGAAAGGGCGTTAAGGAGCTTAATTGTGGTTTGGTTAAAAAAAATTGTTGCTCGTTAATTAGTACAGTAATTGGATAATCATTTTTCAACTCCTCCCACCGGTAGCTAATAGTCAGTCTATCTAGGAGATTCTTGTGTTTTTAAGAGCATCTCCAACTCAATAGTCAACCCCCTCTCAAATCTCATTTAAAATAATCAAATTAGGAGTTTTATAATTAAAAAAAAAGTAAGTTTAGAGAATTTTACTGTTCATCCAAAAAATCAACCACGCTCTCTATATCTCTATTTGTCTCAGACCATTGTTGTAAGGCCGGAACGGATCAAAAAAAACCAAATTAGACAGGACCGGATAGGAGGGATACATGACTGGACCTGAGTCCAAGAGGGAGTGATTGAGCTTGTGGTTTGGTTACTGAATAATCAATAATTCTAGTGACACATCTAAATTGACACCCAATCATACATTCATACTCACATGAGTGGTGGACCCCATACACACACTAGAGTGTGTTGTGTGTGGGGGACCCACCACTCAGTGAGTAGTGGGTGTGTGTTTGAATGTAAATTTGGATGTGGTACTAGCACCACCCCTGAATAATTGCTTATTAGTGACTGGGTAATGATTTTTAAAACTCCACTCCACCAGTTGTTAATGGTCGGTCTATCTTGGAGATTTTTGTGTTTGTGTGCATGTCCAACTCAATAGTCAATGCCTTCTGGAAGAACTCCATTTTAGAGAATCAAATTAAGTGTTTTATAATTCGTTAAGAGGATTTTTTTATTCATACAATTTTCAACCACAATCTCCATCTCTATATTTAAATATCTATTTCAGGTGTTCTTTCACTTTTTTTCCAATGATTATCTAGTTTTCTTTTAGATTTTATGCTTACTCGCTTTTTTTTTTATATTAAAAGATGTGGATTTAGAGGATCCTCTATCTTTTCTTCGCTCATACTCTATGTTTGCGGTACCAATCTTGATCCTCTAAAATTGAGGGTGGATTGGAGTAAGAATTCCCTCCGAAGTAGAGGTATAGAAAACAAAAGAATAAATAGTGTGGGTTCGAGGATACCATCATTATGTTGTCATCGGATTTTCTCTTTAAGAGTCTGTTTGATTAGGAATAAAAAGATATTGGAAAACGAAAATGGTGTAAAGTAAAATGAAAGAAAAAAAAATTATTTTATTGGATGTGTTTGGTTAC
This sequence comes from Rhododendron simsii, assembly GCA_014282245.1. NCBI lineage: Eukaryota > Viridiplantae > Streptophyta > Magnoliopsida > Ericales > Ericaceae > Rhododendron > Rhododendron simsii. The sequence continues at coordinate 26,746,551 of CM024964.1, forward strand.
AATGAAACTTTTGAAGGAAAATTCTAAATATCTTCCATTATAGAGTTTGGTTAAATGAAACTCGCAAGAAAATAAATGTATTTTTCTAAATTAACCTTACATAATTGAAATATAACAACTTCCTCGATAGCAACTAGTTGAAAAGAAAGGATAAATTTGAAATTTCATTTGTAGATAACAAGTTTCATGAGAAAGTTAAAATTTTACTAAACAAGCTGGACTGCTAGAGTTTTAAGTTTGTTTACTAAACGAGTTGAGCTCGACATTCAAAGCTCAGCTCGGCTCGCTAAAACTCGGTTAGTTTTTTTTTTTTATAAGAGCAGATCTTATTATGCTCAAACAACAATAACCAAAGTTTAGAGATATAGAAAACTCGGTTAGTTTAAAGAGACTTGTTAAGTAAATTAGCCAAACTCGACTCGTTAGGGTTCGGCTCATTTAAAAAGCTCGAACACGACGATGCTCGGCTTGTTTGCACTCCTCTGGTAACCGTAAAAGTAAACATTTCACCAGCTCAGGGAAGCAGTCGGTGGAGGATATCTCTGATGGGCCGTTAAGCCCAGCCATAAAATTGATCGGGCTATAGAGTTAGCGTGAATTATAATTTAGGCCTTTTTGATGTATACATACGGGCTTGGGCCAGAATAACTCGTCCGCCCCGTTTCTTATATTCTAGTATTTGGACCTGGAGGGATGACACTCAATCGGGAACTCCCCAACTACTAAGCACCACAGGGCTATCAGCCTCGCGTATTTGTGTTCGACACGAACTCGACGCACTCTCCAAACATGTGTCTATGTGTTAATGTTTTTACTATGTTTTTCTACTCGGTCATGTTAACAACACACTTGAAACACATTAATACATTTTACAGTAAAACTTTGGCAGAGAAAAAATTTGAACAGATGTTTAGACAAGGGTACCCATTCCCCTGATAGGTATGAGAAAACAGCTAAAGAATTTGGTTCTAAAGAAGTCGCAAGTTCGAACCACCTAAACATCAAACATTCAAAACCTTGGGATCACTGCATTTTTTTCCCATTGTTAGTTTTAGAATGGGCGAAATCCACTTTGACCCCCTATGGTTATCGCCATATGCAGATACCCCCTCATGGTTCAAAACTGACCACATAACCTATCCGTGATTTTGAAAATGTGCCGCTAGACTCCATGTCGTTATATTTTCCATTCATATTAACGGATATAGCATTAAAAGACCGATATACCCTCATCATATCCTTTGATTCTTCTTCTTTTTTAAATCTAACCACACCATCCTCTATATCATAAATTGAATCGAAACCATTGATATTGTAAATTTTGACGAGTATTACATCTATGCCAAAATTCAAGTCAATCAAAAAATGAAAAACTCATGGTCGAATCGATTTTGTTATGAAATTAAAATTTCAAATTTGAATTTGCTAAAAGTTAGATCATTGTTTTATTAATGCTTAATCGAGATGATTTTTTTACAGAGACACTCTATTCTTTATTTAATACATTATGAATGACTCAGATTATATTTTAAAGGCGTGTGAGATACATTTCCGTTAATATAGATGGAAAACATAACGGCAGAGTGTCTATCCGCACATTTAGAAAACCACAGGTAGATTATGTGGTCAATTTAAATCATGAGGGGAACATCTGTACATGACGATAACCACATGGAATGAAAATAAATTTTGCCTTTTAGAATCCCAAAATTAATTAACATACATGTAAACTAGTTTGAATATCCGATCATAAAAAAAGTAAAATGCTTACTCTCTAGGGGAAGGAAGAATGACATGTTGGTTCAAGAGACTTCCACATAACAATGGTGTTCTCATTACTCATTACCTTCATGACAAGTGTCCTCTCCTTTGCATGTCTGTGTGCTAGGTGTCTCCCGAACCATCTTCCCAACTCTCTCTCTCTCTGTCTGCATAAATATTTCAGCTGAATACTTGGAATCAAAAAAGCAACAGCCATAACAAGCTTGGAATCTCACTCATCAATCTTTACTCTGTTCTCGTATATTGCTGTCAAATTCCATCTTCACACACATCATGGCTTTCAGGACTCCGGTAAGTACTGCTCATTTTTATCACTCTCTCTATCATAGTATCATTAACTCTCTCTCTCTCTCTCTCTCTCTCTCTCTCATGTATTCCTGTATCAAAAATGATACTCACACAACGATCCAAACACAACAACTTACACAACCTTTCACATGCATGTGGGTTCCACACATATTACTATGTGTGGGCCCCACATGTATGTGAGAGGTTGTGTAAGTTGTGTTTGGATCGTTGTGTGAGTAGCATTATCTTTCCTTAAAAATGATACTCACACAGCGATCCAAACACAACCTCTCACATGCATGTGGGCTCCATACACACTACTATGTATGGGCACCACATGTATGTTAGAGGTTGCGTAAGTTGTTGTATTTGGATCGTTGTGTGAGTAGCATTATCTTTCCTGTATATATGTGTGAAGTTATCATCTAACTTCATCCGGAAAAGTTCTACTATTTCTAAGTACTGGTTATCATTGCCCACAAATATTACAGACTTACTGGAAATCGATGCTCAGTCGGCTAGGAGCTGGGAAAAGCCCCACTTTTGCCACTTCAACCACGCCCAAAATGAAGGCCTTTGCCTTGCCTCTCGATTTGGGCCATGGAAAAGACGCTAAACCAGGGTAAGTACTTGCGTTTGATGATGTAATCTATGATCAACAAATGGAAATGAGATCTTTCTACTGCGAATTCCGCCTGCTTAAATTCGATGACTCGCGCAGGGCCGCGCCGCCGTTGAAGGGAGATTTCGTGCCGGTGTACGTCGCGCTGGGACTGATCGGACTGTCGGCGACGCTGGGGCTGTACACGGCGATGCACCAGCTGTCGCGCGCCCCCAACGTGCGCGTGAGGAAGTCGCTGAGGGAGACGATCCCGGAGGTGGTGGTGCCGGAGCTGACGGTGGAGGAGGGGGACAAGTTCATCAAGAAATCGTGGTTCAGGAAATTGGCCCACATCCAGGAGAAGGACGATCCCATCGTCCCCACTCACGTCAACTGCGAAATTCTCGTCAGGTAATGGCTTCTATATAACCTTTCCCACCATACAGAACTTCAATTATTATATATATTCATGCTTTGTGATATAAGGTCCGTTTCAATAAGATTCTTATTTTACGAGACAAGGGCCTAAAGTGTTCTCTTTGTTGAGATCCTTATTCAATCTCTTGTCGTACGATGTTTATGTTTCTGCGATTTATGAACAAAATTGTATGTTGTGGGCAATGCAGGCCACCGAAGGCAGAGACGCTTAAAGATGTTGGTGTGGATCCAAAGACACAGTGATTCAATGAGAGTCGATTCAATCGACACTTCGCGGTGTCTGTTAGATGTCAACCACGGAAATGTAATTTTGATGTGCTGTAAATTTTTTGAGTGTAAAAACAATGGAATAAATATTGTGCAAGTTCGTAGCTCTGTGTCGATGGCGCGGTTCTTACTTCCAACCGCGGGTTAATCTACCTCTCAAAAATTGTGAACAACCCAGCCACGTACCAACTTAATAACGGTTAGGCACACGCACAATTTAGAGACAAATTTGCGTGGTTTGGCTGGGTTGTCCACTCCCCGGAGGAAAACAACATATGTATCGAGGATATATTTCCACCCGACTGATGAACGTGCGATGAATGATATGATTCACTGTAAAATTTACCGGAGGAAATCATCGACGGAGGGTCATTATTCCTGGAACACTGAACAAGAACTCCTGAATAAGAACTCATCTCTGTTCAGGACGAGTAGATGCGCAAGTTTCCGCTATGCGTGCGATCTCTATACCAACACCAAACTCTGAATAGAGGAGGAAGACTGTCTCTGTTGAAAAACATCAAAACGATGTCGTTTACCGAGCACAAATAATATGAAAACCTGTGGCTGCAACTTAAATTCTCATCAAGGATGAAATTCAAACCACGGGAACACGTTTGTTTCAACTTTCCAACTACCATATCCATCGTGGATAAACTTCAAAAATCTTCAATTCCTGGATCCATCTTTCATTTGGAGCAGGAAAAGCAATGTCCGACCAAATTCAGATCGTCGCATTTACATTCTCATACATAAACTGTTTTAAAGAAGCAAACCTGAAAATTAGGCAAACCTGAAAATTTATGGAAATTCGGTAAAAGAATTCAGCATCTAGCGCGAAACCTACGATAAGCAACGCTAACAAGTCACCACTATCACCTCTCTCTCTCTCTCTCTCTCTCTCTCTCTAGTTATCACGCCTGGTACTCCTCCGACGAGAAGCAGCAGCTGTATCTTCCTTCTCAATCTCCTCTTCCTTCTCTTTGTTCGAAGTCTCAGCTTCTTCTGCGTTGGATGTTTCTGAACTCACTTTTGCCTGGCAATATCAAGCAACCACATTTTAAGAACTCTTCAATACAAGAATAGGGAAGATCAGCAAGTTAAGAAAGGCATAGGAACTCACGGGTTTCTTCCCGCCGAAAAGGATCTTGAATAGAAGAGTGAAAATAACCACTATGATGGAGATGATGACACCAATGGTGAGGTTTGCTTGTTTCTCGGCTTGCTCAATGAGTTCCTGCAAAACGAAAGTTGCTAAATTCACAAAAAAGCACAAAACATCATTAAAGAGTGGAAATCCCGAGTACGATGATGCCTTACCAGGATTTTAGGCTTGTGCTCACTCAAGAAAGAGATGTCCGCAATCTGGTAGAGTACATCAAACACCGCCTTCTGCAATAGCAAAACACAAATACTTAGCTTACGGTATTACCCATCGTGAAATCAACAACCCTTACATCAAACATTCTGTCATAGCAAAGAACAATAACTTTGCTCTTTCGAACTATCATGAAATCAACAATCCGTCTCTCTGCTATAAGGATTGATCTGTGTGTGTGTGCGCGTGGCTTCGGGTTAAAGATAACTGGAATATTAGACTGATCTCCCCTTCATTGTTGATTCCACTGTGTTCTCCCTTTGAGGGTTCTGATTAGAAAATTGTAAAAGAACCAGAAAAATGAGCAAGGCCAACTAATTACCTGGAAGCCTTTGAGACCGTCTGAAGGTGCACCAGCTGCTTCCTCGGCCTTTTCTTTCTCCTTCTCCACTTCGAACTTAGGTTTCCAAGCTTTCTCCCTGTACGATTCTGCCACCTTTTCATCGCTAGCTATTAAAATGTTGTCAAACAAGACGCCATCTTGCATTGTCCAAATCTCTATGCCAATTGCAGCAATGGGCTCAAAATCAGGCCTCTCAAGTTCGAAGTAGCTAGGGTTTGGAATCTCCTGTGGCTTCCAGATACCCTTGTAATTAGGGTTGTCGATAAGTGGGGCATGCCATTTTCCCTTGTAAGCTGGGTTCGCCTTTGTTGGCCTCTTCCACTCACCACAACCAGGAGCTGTCTCACAATTAGGGTTGTCAATCTTCGGAGCCTCCCATTCACCATCTTCCTCGTCATCCCAATCTTCTGGCTTTGTTGCCTCAGGATCATCAATCTCTTCTGGCTCGTCATCTAACCACCCTTCTGGTTTTTCCGCTTCCTCATCTTCAATTTCCATTGGTGCATCCTCATCCCAGTCTTCTGGTTTTACTGCATCTGCGTCTGGAATTTTCGCCCTCTCATCCCAATCCTCAGGCTTCTTATCATCCGGGTCAGGAATGGTTTTAGCAGGAATAAGTGCTGGTGCAAAATCCTCACTAGAGAGGAAATTACCCTTCTTTTTCTCTTCACCGTCAATAAGGATCCGTATATCACTGTTAGGTTCCAGAATGGCAGTATAAACGTGGGTCAGCTTGTCAGATGGTACAGAGGGTGTGTACTTGAGGTGGTGTTCAATGTATTCTCCAGTCTTGGGGTTCTTATGCTTTAGAATAAAGTGGACCTTGTTTGTAGCCCCACATTTATCAGGTCCAAACATGATAGAGTAGGGAGACTCATTGTCGAACCCCTTGGCAGTCCATCCAGCATCCTGAGGACGAAGATATTTCAAATATGCACCACCACACTCAAGCCCATTCTGGAAGCGAGTTTCAAACTGAAGGACAATAGTCCCATCCTTGAGCTTCACAGGCTCATCTAGCTCTTTCACAATAGCGTACTTCCTGGCCTTCTCGCTCACGAGTAGCCCATAGTCATCGTGTCCCTCACTCTTGGCATGTCTCCATACACCTAGGAGCAGAGAACACAATGTTAATGAGAAACTCTGTAACCACCTATATGGTTGAAATGTCAAATCAATTCAGGCACAGATCCTTAGAGAAAGATAACTCGTTAAAACAAAGGTAATGGAAGAAGTTGGAGGTTCAAGAATGGTTATAGACAAGATGATCAAGGGGATCCAAAAGATATTATGAAAAGTGAATTTCATACAGGAGAGAAACAGGAGGCCATCCACATAAAAGAGAGATACAGGAGCCATCCAAGTATTTGAAAACAGGCTACCATTCTGTGCAAGGTGGGTTACGTGATTAACAGATCAGTATGAACAAATTAAGACAGGTTGGGTCACTGGGATTGACTCTGTGGAGGGCAGCAGTATCATAGTGTTGCGGCTATGAACCATTTGTCTAGTAAAGTGAAGCAAAATGAGAGCCACCAGCCCATAAATGTAAATGCACATGATGCAAATTGTTCCAAACACACACAATCAGCTCACTACCAATTGGAATTTCACCTACTAACCAAAATCCCTTCGGAAAAAGAGAAAGGAAAAAAAAAACTAGTTCAACCAAAAAGTACAAACAAGAAGAAAAAGGCAAAAAACAAAAAACAACTGTTCAAATTGGATAATTAGATCGCCGTTACTAGAATTTGATCCAAAGAATGGAAAAAAAAGAAAAGGAAAAAAAATTACTTCAACCAAAAAGTACAAACAAGAAGAAATAGGCAAAAAAAACAAAAAACAAGTGTTCAAATTGGATAATTAGATCTCCGTTACAAGAATTTGATCCTTCACATCTTTGGTAAAGTAATAACATCTTTGTTTCCAACATCCAATATCCACCTAGAATCTAAGGACGAAGACCGCTAAGTATATTCGTTACCATCACGAGTTAAGGACTAAGCACAGTGCTATAGGATACTGTGTCCAGATTCT